>CM076575.1:1180680626-1181880626 GCA_034641835.2 Pinus albicaulis
TACTGCTCCTGGTCACCAAGCCAGAGTAATGGATTTCAGCCAAAAAGATGGAAGACAAGAGGTCTCATCATGAGCCGGCCTGTTCATTCATGTTACTTCTTGTGAGTGGCACTGCCATCAGCTGGTTACCAAGCCAGGACAGTGGCCTTCATCTAAAAAGTCAAATAAACAAACTCTAAATCTTTAACTAGTGAGTGGGATACTGACATTTCACTAGGTTAAAAGAAATTCCTGTCGAGGTTATGGACACTTGTGGGAAGAAGGGCCATGTCTGTGGTATTAAAGTTAACTTCATATTATGATTTGCTTGGTCATCATTCTCTTTCCCTAAGGCTCATAATTTTTCTTGGGCAATGGTTTTAAGACGATTTGAAGATGATGCTTTGAGTTCTATCTGTCAAAAATGAAGAATCTTTGAATGATGTGGTACCCTTAGTGAAGGTAATCCTTTGTACTAGATTAAGAGGAATTTTGTTTTTTTTCTTTTCCGGATAACAATAGAATTTAGAGTGCTCGATAAAGAGGTTGCTGATTGGTATCATAACTCACTTTAATTTCTATGGTATTTGATGTGATTAAATGCTCAATAATGACTACTCACAAGGTGTTAGTTGTCGATAATGTGTATTGATTGTAGTTTCCTCTAAATATGTGCTGAATGACCTAGGTACAAGATTGCTATTGTAGGTGCATGAAACTCGTGGTAGTATTTTTGCACCTCTTCAGTAAAATTTGATTTTCATCATAAGACTTTGGGCAGAAAAAAAAAATTCATTTGGGACAAGGTAACAAGTTTGTGTAACAATATTTTCTCCATAAATGTTACTTTTGATACCTGATCTTGTTTTATCATCTCACATGGTTTTAGCTGGTGCTGTAATAATAATGCCGCAGGTTAATAAATGCATTACAATATCAAGCTAAACTCTTTGTTGAAATTTTCCCTACCTTATTTCATCATCTTATAGTTTTTTCTTGCACGAGGACGTGCAAGAAGTTTAGCGTGGGGGGATGTTGAGCTGCATCTTTGTTAGAATTTTTACGATTTTTATCAAATAAATACATACTTGTACTTGGTGTTTTTAATCATTATTAATCCACTATGTTGTTAATTAGAGGAATTTAGAAACAATAGCTATTATTCTTGTTATTAATTAATTTGATGAGTGATTTTAATAAATTCCTTCTTGGTTGCAGGAAGGCTCGGTGCAGGAATGCAATTGAGTAAAAATTCACCAAATTCATAAAAGTAGCGGCCGGGTAGTTGAGTATGAGATTGATGTAGGTGAAAATATCAATTATGCAACCAAATGGATCAGAATATCTGAATTCCGAACGTGGGTTTTGTTCATAGCACCATGTTTCATATAACCCATAAACCATTTGGTAAAATTCGGATTCCTGTAGGAGTTATCGTCAGGGGAATATTCCACTAAAAACCATTTCTGAACGTGAACGTATTAGGTCAATTTGGGTCCGGTTTCTACAGAATGGGTTTGGTTGACAACTTCAACTAAGTGCTGAAATCAATCTTATTTCTCCTCGAATTTACCCTCATAATAAACTTGAAGCCATTGTATATATGTAGCAGAGGTTGGGCCTATAGACTGTATGCTATTCATTTTTTGTAGAGATCAAGACTTAAGAACAAAGGTCCATCACTCCTGGCAGGACATGAGTTATAGAGCGCAAATTCAAAGTGTATATTCCTGTGGATCTCAACCTCATGTACAAAATTTTATCTGAGCTATCCCACATCATTTGTATATTGCCAAAACTTCGGCGTTCTATTTATTGGTCATGAGAAGAGATACTGTTGAAACTTTGTGCAACTAATGGATCGATGTGAAGCTCAATTCATCTCATGGTAGTAGAGCTCCTTCGAATTTTCTTGTAGATAAGTCAAGTCGATGTTTCACCATTGTCTTACACAAAACTATCCTCTCGCAAGGCCGGCCACAGAGGTCACAACATACTCAAACATAGATTGACCCTAGTGAAAAGCTAGATTTTGAAGTTGAAGATATTCTTATAGAGGTAGCAGAAGATTTTGTTGATAAGGTGACCAAATTTTCTTACATGTCACAGAAGCAAGAAATTATTAGTGATCTACTAGAGAAATACATTTCTTTTTCAACAAGAATGCATATCTCAAGAGAACCACTGGCTACATTTTTCTCTCAAACATTACAGGTTTAGAAATTATTGGATCCTCATTCAAGAAAAAGTGTCACCTTTATTTCAGAGCTTATGCAAGAAGACAACCGAAAGTTGGGAATATTTAATTCAAGAAAATATGCATAAATATACTATCCAAATACAAGAAGACCTTACATAACATTTGATAATGATTGCATCTTCTCTCAAGGATACACTTACTATGGCGACAGTGAACTTAAGCACTTAAGATATGTGGGGGAAGAGTTTAGGGAATGCAAAAACAGATTGATGGATATCATACTCTTGCAGAAGATTGGTCAATGATAGCATTGATAGAAGGGTAAATAATTATGATGATTGGGAATCTCATACCGATGATTTCTTAAGGTTGGTATCTAAGGGAAATTTGGACGAGGCCTTCACAAGAATACTCTATGTAGGAGATATCAGTGCCCTTCTGTGGTTATTTAATTAGGTGGATCCCCTAATATTTTTGAAAGCAACCCTATTCCTATAAGTCAACGTGTGTTGCTATCTATTATTGGAGATAGATTGTTCATAATACTATCCACATTTTGTCATGGCTGCTAAGACAACGTGCTGGGGAGTTGGAGTAAAACTCCAATTCTCCGGTGAAGATGCCTCTAGCCTTGCATGTTGAGGAGATGACTCCAGCGGAAATTATTCCATTGTCAAAGTTGCCTTGGGTTTATTTTCATGCAGCTGGTCAGAATCGACAACAATCATTAGAATTTGAGAAATTTCTTGGTTATCTCCTCAAAAGAGACAAGGTTGCTATCTGTCATTTTGGATGGTATGAATTCCTTATAACACCATCATCTGGAAGCTTTGATCCTATTGGCGTTGCTTATCGTCTCATGAAGTCGTGTAGGGATGGTGAAGTTCTAGGTGGTGCTGCATCTAATGATAAAAAAATTAGAGAACCGATTCCAGCTCAATTGGATGTTGTAATTGAGCCTCAGAATCCAAATTTATACACCAGGGCTATCACGGCAACTAGTTTCATGTACTGTGCAGTTCTAGCTCTCATTTTATAGAGGGTTTATGGAGGTATCTCAATGATTTCCAATATTATGCTGATGATGAAGACCAGACTGTTTGTTAATGAACCTTATGCACTCATTACCACAGCTGTTTCAGCTACACACATCTCGCTTAGGGGCAATTAGAAAAGCTTTGGCAATCGTCATGACTATTCTAGATGGTACTGGGTCCATTGGGGCTGCCTTGGGGCCACTTCTGACCGGCTTTATCTCTACAGATGGATGGACTGATGTATTCATTATGCTCACGCTTACATCTTTAATTTCTGGCCTTCTTTTGACCCTCTTGGTTGTGGCAGAGATCGTGGACAAGATTTCCAAGACGAAAGAAAAGAACGCACCTTCCAGCAACAATAACCCACAAGAAGGGGAACGATTTCCTGAATTCGACATTATGTCTCAAGCTAATTCTTATTCCGGAAAATAATTCATGCAGTTGTGGAAATCGATTTTTCTAATTTTTGGTTTCAAATCTATTGTAACAAACTCTGCTATTTATAAATACGGTTTTGGGCAAACAAGAGCAGCTGCACTGCTATAAAATGTAGAGCTGTGCATTAGATCAGGGGAAAGAAGTCGATAGATAGAGTGATCTAGTAGTTGTAGAAGGAAGAGAGGTAGGAGCTGTGCATTAGATCAGAGAGTAGTTGTGCATGGGATAGGAGGAGTCGGCCATTAGATCAAGTAGCAGACAACCTAGGAGATCAGAGAGCATTGTGCGTAGATAGGGAAGCTGGCCCATTGGAATTGGGAAGTTGCGCATTAGAATGAAGGAGCCGGCATTAGATCAAAGAAGCATAGATTTTTTGAAGATGTAGAGAGCGTAGAGTTAGTGAGTCCATCAATTTTCTCAAATGCAAAATCAATTCTCTCATAAATTCAGCATCGAATTGCCCAACACAATGGTTGCAATGAAGCAGCAGATGATGTGTACATTCATTGATGTTTGAAGCAATGTTTTGATTTGATTTAATAAATTTTGGCTTTGCATTTGTTTGTTTTTATATAAGCATCGTAATTTTAATTTTGAACATTGATTTAGTTTAGGGATTGCTCCAGGGAGCGGCAAGGATCCACCGCAACCTGGAGTCGAGTTCTCATTCTTCATATATTTAGGAATTGTGAAATTTGCAAAATTATATTTTAAATTATTTTTAATAGTATCTAATATTTCTTAATTTTTCACTTAGATTATTATTTTGTTTTCCAAGTCTTTATTTTGATTTGGGATTTCACTCAATAATTAGACCTCTTTTAATTAGAATTTGTTTTATTTTAGATCTCTTTTTAATTAGTTTCGTTATTGTTTTCATAGTATAATAATTTTCTTATAAGAGAAAGTTTGAGTGTGGATTTGATTAGGTAGAGATATCAAGTTTAAATACAGTGTGATGATTCGATTTGAAGTAGGCTTGCCTTTTAATAGTTCATTTTCATTTAGATTAAAATATTTAAATGGAAGATTTATCATAAATGATTTGCGATGCAATTTTTAATGGGATTATTAAGTGTTATTATAGAGTGAAATAGTTTCTTTTAGCAATAGATAGAATTGTAATTCGTTAATTTAAATCTTGAATTTATTATCAAGAGTAACTTTAGTTAGTTTAAGGTTTGAAGTTATTATTAGGGTAATGTATGTGTTCTTTTAGTTATCTCAAGTCTTAGTTTCAAGTGTTAATGTCAAGTTAGCGAGAGGAGTTAATAGATTAAGGTTTTTAAGTTATCATAGGAGACTTTAAAAGTAGAATGCGAGTGCAAGAATGTTACATGATTGAGGATTGATTTGTAGTTTAACTACAGTGTGGAGTTTGCAGTAAATGGAATTGGGTTAGTAAGTTTCATTTTCAAGAATTTTTATTTGCGAGCAAATGCATGTTTCATTCCAGTATCTAGTTTATCATTAATAAGGAAACTCATATACTCTGATCAGTAAGCTGAGCCAATACGCAGTAGAACTCATGTTTACGACTCCCGGATTGATAATTAATATTGAGAGGTTTAATCTGACAATTAAGTCGACCAACAGGGGACATCCATTGATATTAGGAAGACCTTAGTTAGCTATAGCTAATGCTTTCATTAGTTGTAGATCTGGTGATATGTTTATTTTTTATGGTAATTCAACAAAGAAACTCACTCTATATCCTCCAGCAAAAATAATTATAAAAATATAAAATGAAGAATGGATGGATGATGAAAATGATATACAAACTCTCTTTACTATTTCTCATATTAGTGAAGAAAGTCAAATTTTAAATTGAATAGAAAAATTTGAAACATCTTCATAATGTGAAGATGATCATAATTTTCAAGAACAATATAATATTTAATACTCTTCATTTAGACAGATGTCTTTATATTATGTGGAAGAATTTGGTAACTCTGTAGTTGAAATCTTTCTAGGAAAATATTTAAACATAAACAAAAACTTGGAGAAATTCCAACAAGAAGAGTTAATCAAAACATTACAAAAAAATTCTTCTGCATATGCATGGGAGTACACTGACATGAAGGGAATTAATCCTGAGACTTTAATACATGATATCTATATTGAGGAAAACTCTAGGCCTATCAAACAACCTCAAATAAGGATGAATCCAAATCTTAGGGAAATTGTGAAAGAAGAATTGCAAAATTTTCTGAATGTAAACTTCATTTATCCAATTTTAGACAGTTAGTGGGTTTCGCCCTTGGTGATTGTCCCTAAAAATAATGGTAAATGGAGGGTATGCATTGATTATTTATAATTGAATAAGGCTAGTATAAAATATCATTTCCCATTGCCTTTCATAGATCAAGTTTTGGATACATTAGCAGGGAAAAAATATTTCTCATTCTTGGATGGTTTTAGTGGTTACAATCAAATTCAAGTAGCACCTAAAGAACAAGACAAAACCACATTCACCTGTCCATGGGGGACCTATGCTTACCGAGTACTTCCTTTTGGATTGTGCAATGCACCTGCAACATTCCAAAGAGTAGTACTAGGAATTTTCTCTGATCTAATACATGATTGTGTGGAAGTATATATGGATGATTTTATAGTTTATGGAAATTATTTTGAAGAGGCTCTTGAAAAATTGGAAACATTTCTTAAAATATGTAAAGAAGAAAAAATTTCACTAAGTAATGAAAATTTCTTTATGATGTTTACTAAAGGAATTGTTCTAGCACATCACATTTTAGGGGATGGAATTAAATTAGACTCATCCATAGTTGAATTCATCTCCAAATTATCAATTCCAAATTTTCAAAAGGATGTTAGAAGTTTTCTAGGTTTTACAGGTTACTATAGAATATTTATAGAAAACTTCACGAAAATTGCATCTCCACTCTTCAAATTTCTTACCAAATATTGTGAATTTAGTTGGAATCCTGATTGCCAAATGGAATTTGAAACTTTAAAAGAAAAAATATCTGAGGCACCCATCTTAAGAGGACCAAATTGGAAATTACATTTTCATATTTCAACAGATTCTTTAGATACAACTCTGGGAGTTGTATTAGGACAAAAATATTTGACCCCCTATGCCATCTACTACACAAGAAAAAAATTGACTCCTGCTGAGTTAAATTACATTGTTATTGAAAAAGAGTTTCTAGTTGTTGTCCATGCTATTAACAAGTTTAGACATTACATCACTGGATATGAAACCGTTATTCACACAGATCATTCTGTAATTAGGTATTTAATGAATAAATCAATCACTAATGGTAGAATCACAAGATGGTTATTAATCCTGCAAGAATTTAACATCACCATTCTAGACTGATCTGGAAAGAAAAACATAGTTGTTGATTTCTTGTCTAGAATTCAAAATGACAATAATGATACTCTAGTAGAGGATAATTTTCCTGATGAATACATTTTTGAAATATCTACTAAATTACGAACATACTTGTTTCCTAGAGAAAAGAGAAAAATAATTCAAGCAAGTGCATTATACTCATGGGTAAATGATGAATTGTATAAAACAGGTCCAGATCTCATCATCAGAAGATGTGTATGAGAAGATGAAATACCTGAAATTATAAAGGCATGCTACGATGAACCTTATGGTGGACACTTTTCTTATAAGAGGATTGCTTATAAAAGCCTTCATTTAGGATATTATTGGCCATCCATTTTTAAAGATGCCAAGGATTATTTCAAAAGGTGTGACAGTTGTCATAGAATGGGGAAACATGTTCCTACAGATGAAATGCCCTTAAAACCTCAGGTATTCATCGAACCATTTGAAAAATGGGCTCTGGATTTTGTTGGACCAATCAATCCACCATCAAAACAAAAGAGGTACATTTTGGTTTGCATTGATTATGTCACTAAGTGGGTAGAGGCTAAAGCACTTTCTTTTGCTAATGAAAGTGTTGTAGTTTCATTTCTCTTTGAGGATATTTTCACTCATTTTGGTTTCCCAAGGGAAATTGTGACAGATCAGGGATCTCAGTTTACATCCAGGAAGGTGCAAAATATTTTGGAGGAATGTAAGATCAAACATAGAAATTCAGTTGTGAAAGACATTCTAACATAGGACCCAGATGGCAAGAGAGGTAAGTGGATAACTATGATACTTGAATATGATTTAGAAATCAAGCCCACTAAACTCATTAAAGGCCAAGGACTAGCTAGATTAATGGCTGAATCAAATTTTTAAGTTCTTGATATAAATATGATAAATGCTTTAGATGAACAAGAGGAATTGTCAACTCCCATTGTTGAAGACCATTTTATGAATTCCTCTTGGTATGCTGATATTACATATGTTTTTCTCAATTTGAATACACCTCCTGGTTTGACAAAAACAAAGGCAAGGTTTTTAAAGTTAAAAGCTGTTAACTACTGCATTTTAGATACATGTCTTTATTGGAAAAATGCTAGTGGGTTATTGCTTAAATGTTTGCCTGAGTATGATGCAGAGAAAATCAAGCATGAGTTCCATGAAGGAGAATGTGGAGGCCACCTCTATTGGAAGACAACTGCCAACAAAATTCTTAGAGCTGGTTACTATTGGCCCACACTCTTTCATGATGTCCATAAAATGATCATTGCTCATCATAAATGTCAACTCTTTGAAGGAAAGAGAAAATTGTTGCCCTTACCTCTGCATCCAATCATTGTTTAAGCCCCCTTTCAATAGTGGGGACTTGACTTCATAGGAGAAATCCATCCACCATCATCTGCACAACATAGATGGATTCTCACTGCAATAGACTACTTCACCAAATGGATAGAAGCCACCCCTTCTAGGAAAGCCAATGACTCTGTCATCATAAAATTCATTGAGACTCATATCCTCTCTAGATTTGGCTGTCCTAGGAAGATCATTACTGATAATGCTACGGCATTTGGATCCAATAAGATGGTTGAATTCTGTCACAAATATCAGATTACATTGGGCCATTCTATTGCTTATTACCCTCAAGGTAATGGGCTAGCAGAATCCTCAAACAAGAGTTTGGTGAACATAATCAAAAATTTGCTGGAGGACAACAAGAAGTCTTGGCACACAAAGCTAGTACATGCACTATGGGCTGACAGATTAACACTTAAGAAATTAATTGGAATGTCACCCTACCAGCCTATGTATGGAATAGATGCAATTTTTCCAACCAGCCTAGGTGTGCCAGTTATGAAATTGATCCAAGAAGTGCACTCTGAAGGCAATGACATGATCAGAAGGATTAATCAGACTATACATCTTCAGCAAACCAGAGAGGATGTTTACAACAGAGCATTACAAAAGCAAGAGAGCATCAAGAAGCTTTTTGATAGAAGGACAAAATCCAGTAATTTCAATGTTGGTGACAAGGTGTTAAAGTGGGATTCAAGGAGAGAAGATAAGGGAAAGCATGGGAAATTTGATAACTTATGTCTTGGCCCTTATCTCATTCATTCTATTTCTAGTAACAATGCTTATTTATTGCAGGAATTGAATGGAGCTCAACTGTTTGGGGGTCTTGTCAATGGCAGGATGCTCAAACATTATTTCTCTTAACCATAATAAGTTCAGAAGCCTTTTTATTTTTTCTCATTGTAAATGTCACTAGCTAGATCCATCTAACTATGGATCTATCATGCGCCGAGAGGGATCAAATCTCTCGAGGTGCAAACCTATTTTTTGAGTGCAAAACTTGAGGAAATGTTTGCACCTCGAGAGATTTGATCCCTCTCGGCGCATGATAGATCCAGAGTTAGATGGATCTAGGCTGGTTCCAGTCGGAGGCATCAACGTCACATTTTTCAGATTATTAAAATTTTTGTATATTTTTGAGATGTAAGATGGATCTAGGCTGGTTTCAGTCGTGTGCTGCCAAAGAAAATCTATCAAAGATATGATTAATTTTATCAGTAATATGTAAATATATCAAATATTAATATAATCATTTTAAATATGCTAAATATTTCTGAGATTAACTTGGTCATTTTAATTTTAAATTTTCTTAGTTACCTCGGTTCGTTGAGATGATAATTATTGTTAATAACTATAATGATGAAAAATGATGAAATATTTTTTTAAATGCAAAGTGACAATAATAGTGTTGAAAGATAGAAAATGTGAATAATAAGAACGTACTCATGTTACAATCAATCTCAAACTATTTTCTTCTACTATTCTTATTTCCTCCCTTGTTAGTTTTGTTATCTTTTCATATCAATTATATGAAAAAGAAAATTTAAATCATAAACCATTTAAATCTTTAGCTCGATCTGTTGTAGTAAACATGATACCTTGTCTCTCTTGCTCTCCAATATTAATAGCTTAAATTACTATAACACAAAAATCAATCTACATTGTTAATAACTTTTTGTTCTTACACTAAAATCAATGCATATTTTTAATCCAATCACTTTAATATTAATGTACCATCATATATCCAATTACATCAAATCATAAATCAACATATACATTGAAATCAATGCATTTAATGCAAGCAATCAAATAAGATTAGAAAATAACTTCTACATTGAAACCAATGCACCTAATGCAATCAATCAAATAAGATTAGAAACCAACATCTACACTGAAATCAATGCATTTACTCAAAGCAATCAAATAGGATTAGAAATCGCCATCTACACTGAAATCAATGCATTTAGCGCAAACAATCAAATAGTATTAGGAATAATATACATTGAAATCAATGCATCTAGTGCAAGCAATCAAATATAATTATAAATCGACGTCTAAATTGAATCAACACATCCAGTGCAAAATCGACGTCTAAATTGAAATCAACACATCCAGTGCAAGCAATCAAATAGTATTAGGAATCATCACCTACACTGAAATCAATGCATCTAGTGCAAGTAATCACATATCATTAGAAATAAATATCTACACTAAAATCGATGCATCTAGTGCAAATAATCAAATAGGATTATAAATCACCATCTCCACTTAAATTAATCCATCTGGTGCAAAAAATATTCTTCCCTCTCTCCACCCTCCATCCATATCTATATCCCCATCCATCTCTTTTTTTTTTTGTCTCTATCTCACCCCCCTAAACACACACACTCTCACACTCCATATATATCATTCTCTTTGTCGATCACCCTCTCTCCCCATCTCTCTCTTCTTCCCTCTCTTCCCCTTCTCTCCCTCTCCCCCGCTAATATCTCTCTTTCCTCCTTTTTTCTTCTCTCTCTCTCTCTCTCTCTCCAGCTTCCTTATCACTCACACACTCTCTCTCTCTAGGAACCAACATCTACACTGAAATCAATGCATTTACTCCAAGAAATCAAATAGGATTAGAAATCGCCATCTACACTGAAATCAATGCATTTAGTGCAAACAATAAAATAGGATTAGAAATCATCGACATTGAAATTAAGTCATCTAGTGCAAGTAATCAAATATAATTATAAATTGACATCTAAATTGAAATCAACACATTTAGTGCAAGCAATCAAATTGTATTAGAAATCACCACCTACACTGAAATCAATGCATCTAGTGCAAGTAATCAAATATCATTAGAAATAAATATCTACACTAAAATCGATGCATCTAGTGCAAATAATCAAATAGGATTAGAAATCACCATCTCCACTTATATCAATCCATCTAGTACAAGAAATATTCCTCCCTCTCTCCACCTTCCATCCATATCTATATCCCCCTCCATATATTCTTTTTTGTCTCTCTATCTCACCCCCCTAAACACACGCGCTCTCGTACTCCATATATATCAATCTCTTTTTCAATTACCCCCTCTCCCCATCTCTCTCTTCTTCCCTCTCTTCACCTTCCATCTATATCTCTATCTTCCCCTTCTCTCCCTCTCCCCCATTAATATCTCTCTTTCCTCCTTTTGTCCTCTCTCCCTCTCTCTCCATCTTCATTATCACACACTCTCTCTCTCTCTCTCTCCATCGTCTTTATCACTCTCTCTCTCTCTCTCTCTCTCCATCTTCGTTATCACTCTCTCTCTCTCTCTCTCTCTCTCTCTAGAAACAACATCTACACTGAAATCAATGCATTTAGTGCAAACAATCAAATAGGATTAGAAATCGTTTGCATTGAAACCAATTCATCTAGTGCAAGTAATCAAATATAATTATAAATCGACATCTAAATTGAAATCAACAAATTTAGTGCAAGCAATCAAATTGTATTAGAAATCACCACCTACACTGAAGTCAATGCATCTAGTGCAAGTAATCAAATATGATTAGAAATAAATCTCTACACTAAAATCGATGCATATAGTGAAAATAATCAAATAGGATTATAAATCACCATCTCCACTTATATCAATCCATCTAGTGTGAGAAATATTCTTTCCTCTCTCCACCCTCCATCCATATCTATATCCCCCTCCATCTCTTCTTTTCTATCTCTCTATCTCACCCCCATAAACACACACACTCTCGCAATCCATATATATCAATCTCTTTTTCAATCCCCTCCTCTCCCCATCTCTCTCTTCTTCCCTCTCTTCACCTTCAATATATATCTCTATCTTCCCCCTCTCTCCCTCTCTCCCTCTCTCTCCATATTCCTAATCACTCATTCACTCTCTCTCTCTCCACCTCTCTCTCTATTTCTTTCTTCTTACCTCTCTCCCCCTCCCCCTCCAAGTCCATCTCTCTTTCCCTCCCTCTCTCCACTCTCTCACATCCTCTCTCTTCCTTCCTCTCTTTCCCTTTCTTTCCCATCTCTCTCTCCCTGTCTCTCTCTCTTCACCCACCAACTATGTTACTATATCCCTCCCTCTCTCCTTATATCTCCTTCTCCCCCCTTATCTCCATCTCTCCTTATTTGTCTCTTTATCTTAGCCCCAAACATACACACTCTCTCTCTATCTCTCCCTTTTTACTCCTTCTTTCTCCCCACTTCTCACTCTCTATATTTCTTATTTCCTACATCTCTCCCCCTCCAATTCCATCTCTCTTATCGATCCCTCTCTCCTCTTCTCTCTCAAGTCCTCTCTCTCATCCTTCCTCTCTCTCTCTCTGCCCTAAATCCCTCTCTCTTCCCTGATCTCTCTCTCTCTCTCTCTCTCTCTCTCTCTCCAATACTCTCTCTTCCCCCATCATGTTGAGAATGCAGCAAGATGATGGAGCTTAGTGAAATGAAGTCGCCTTCACTAAGTGGGCCCGCAGGCAAATTCTGGCGCAAAGTCTATTTTTAGACTATGTCTATTTTTAGACATACGGAGCATAATTTGGGAATTCTACTTGGAGATTCTTGATGGATGCGACATGTCGGTAAAAATAGATGAGACCCTATTTTTAGGACCCAGGCTATTTTTAGACTGATCTCCTAAAAATATGGAAGTCAAATATTATTTACCCTTAATAATATTTTGACTATAAACAGCAGTTTACTCTCTTGGCGCACTTCAGTTTGAGTCATGGAGGTGACTCATGCAACCGACACAAGGAATCACGTGGTTCCTAGGGTTTGATGGCATCTTGCATGGTTGGCTTCAGTTAGACTTCAGTGGCAGGAGTTTTGGAGGAGTTAACGGGACAAGTAGTGGAGTTGTGTTCTGCTTGTTTTAGTTGAACTAGTTGGGATTAGTTAACTAACTAATCAACTAGATATGAGTGGAGTAAATTAAATAATATTTAATTTACTAAATATTAACTCATTAGTCAACTCAAGAACACTTCAGTTCACTACAGTGCATGATCAGTTCAGTGGAGACCAGTGGAAGAGGTAGATGAAAGGGTGAGTAAAGCTACCAGTTGGTAGATTGGTTTTGCATGAGATTTGCATTACACTTGGGGGAATTGTCCATGACAATTGCGCAGTCAAGGCAAGGGGATTCGAACCTTGAACCTCTTCATATACAGGCCATGATTGCGCAATAGAGGCAAGGCAGTTAGTGGTGTGTTTTGAACCCGAGACTTGTTCAAAACCAAGCTAGATTGTGAGTAACTTCATGAGAGAGTACCGAGTACTTGTGAGGAGTATTGTACTTGTTTGGTTACTTGATTTCTCCATTATAATATACACAATAGCTGCGGGGTTTTCAGCTATAGGCTTTCCCCATACATACTGAGTTAATGTGTGATTGAATTGATGTGAGATTGCTTCTGTTATTTCCGCATGTGACAATTAATTGTAGAAGAAGGTTATGTGTTATGTATGCACTTCGAAATTGATATATGACCAGGTTAATCTTCAGTGAATAAGTGATTTATTCAGCTAATTTCTACATGGTATCGGAGCGAGATTAATTGTCGAGATCTATTACGGTGATTGCAAACTTATTTCCTCGGACAGAGTCTGCATGCGGGCCAGGTAGCCTCCGGAATATTCATCCTTCTTTGTAAGGTGAAAGATCTGGTGAATGCCCTTGCAGTCAATCTCTGATTTGGAAATAATTTGTTTTTCAAGTGTAGATCGGAAGCGATAGAGCTTGGAGTTTGGAATTCGAATTTTGCAGAAGGTTGTTCTTCTTGGTGCCGGTGTTGAAAGATGTCTTCTTTCAATGGTTTGCGACTCGAATATGCTCTTGAAGGCAGCTCGAACTATATTGCATGGAAAGATCGAATGGAAGCAGTGTTAGAAGATAATGGTCTGAAGGAGTTCGTGGATGCGGATGTCCCAAAGCCCACTGATGCAGCTCTGGCCGATGCATGGCAAAAGAAGATCGCGAAATGTCGAAGGATCCTGTTGGAGGGCGTCAAGGATCATATTGTATCCAGCCTGCATGGAAAGGCTACTCCACATTTAATGTGGAAAGCTTTGACGGATCTATTCCAGAGTAAGAGTGACCAAAGGAAGCTGGCGCTCAAAGACAAGCTCAGAAACATCAAGATGGAGAAGGGCGACAGTATCGCTAAATACCTCACGAAGTTCACTCAATGCAGAGATGAACTGGGAAGTGTGGGAGTTACTGTCGATGAAGAGGATATGGTCGACCTGGCTCTCCTTGGTCTTCCGAAGGCTTGGCACTCATATCGAGATAGTGTCAATGGTCGGGAGAAGCTGCCGGGATGGGAGCGCCTTTGGGCGGATCTCATGCAGGAGGAGATAAGGAGGACTACTCGAGATGGATCTTCATCAAAGGGAGTTGATGAAGAAAACTGTGCTTTGGTTGCCAAAGCAAAGAAGGGGAAGGGTAAGAAAACCTCTCATTCTGGTGCAAAGGGCAAGAAGCAGGATATGGCGAAAGTGAAGTGTTTTCACTGCCATGATCATGGACATTATGCTACCAATTGTCCAAAGAAGAAGAAGAACAAGCAAGCGGGAAGATCCGCAGATGGAGAAGCTTTGGCTTCACAGTTCGAGCTTGACTTTTCACTGATTGCATGCTTGGTTTCAAGTGTGATGGGATCGGTGTGGTTCTTGGACAGCGGTGCGCCATTTCATATGACGGGAGATCGGGAGTTGTTCTCAGATCTGGAGAACAAAGATTTGGGTGTGCACATCGAGATGGGCGATGATGGTAGATACAGTGCGACTGGTATCGGTACCGTATCCTTTCAGAGGGAGTCTGGTAAACCCTTTGTACTAAAATATGTCATGCACGTACCCGGATTGAAGAAGAACCCGATTTCAGTAGCTATGTTGGAGGATAAGGGATATGATGTGGTCTTCAGCGAAGGAAAAGCCTTCCTGCGCAGTAAGACTACTGGAGAGACCCGGAAGATAGGGGTTCGAACTCAGAACCTTTATCAGTTGCAGGTAGATGACTGCGCAGCTATGGCATGCAAGGCTGGAGATGTGGTGAGCCGGGATGATGAGGGCGAACTATGGCACAGAAGATTGGGCCATCTTCACCATGGAGCTTTGAAGATTCTGCAGCAGATTTCTACTGGACTTCCTAAGGGCACCCTTGCGCAGTCAGATCAGTGCAAGGGGTGTACTTTAGGGAAGTATGTGAAAGCCACCTTTCACGAGAAGGATAGTCGCGCCACGACGATCCTTGAGAGAGTTCACACATACGTGTGTGGTCCTTTCTCAGTTGCTTCGACAACAAAGCACAGGTATTATGTGATCTTTGTTGATGATTTCTCTCGAAAGTGCTGGATCTTCTTCATGCAGAAGAAGAGCGATACATTCGCGAAGTTCTGTGAGTTTAAAGCACTGGTCGAGAAGGAGTCGGCGAAGAAGGTGATTGCTCTAAGGAGTGATAACGGTGGGAATTCATCTCGGCTGAATTCAAGGAGTTCTTCAGCGCAGAAGGGATTCGGAGAGAGCTCATCGCACCCCATAACCCACAGCAGAACGGGGTGGCTGAGCGGAAGAACAGAACGATCGTGGGTGCTTCACGGGCGATGTTGCATGATCAGGGCCTACCCCTTCACTTGTGGGCTGAGGCATGCAATACAGCAGTGTATGTGCAGAACCGTTGTCCTCACAAGGTTCTTGGCATGAGTACACCAGAGGAGGCTTATTCCGGCAAGAGGCCTGATATTTCCCATTTGCGGATTTTCGGATCTCCTGTCTACATGCATGTGACGAAGGATGCGAGAAGGAAGCTGGATCCAACTGCTGAAGTTGGAATATTTGTGGGGTACACTGATACACCTCATAATTATCGAGTGTATGTGCCAGACAGTCGCAAGACTGTTGTGCGACGGGATATAAAATTTCAGGAGGAGAAAGCCATGCAGTGTTCGCTTGAGAGGGAGCTACACTTGCATGCAGATGAGGAGCCGTTAGTTCCTAAGGAGGAGCTTCCGGATGTGGATCAGCCACAAGAGGAGGTTCAGGAGGTGGAAGAAACCACCCAGGCAGCGCCAACCATCAGAGGGCGCATGCGCACTGCAGAAGCTGAGCGACTGGCTCGGGATGCAGAGAAGGTTGTAGGACCACCTACAGCACAGCGCAGACAGAGACAGTCACCGGATCGGTACACTGGATACATGGCTCTTATGAGTCAATGTGTTGTGACAGAGCCATCCTCTTTTGAGGAAGCTGTGGAGGAACCCGCATGGGTTGGTGCCATGATCGAAGAATATGATTCGATCATCAGGAACAGTGCATGGGAGATTGTCCCAAGACCGGTTGGGAAATCAGTTGTAGGTTCGCGATGGATCTACAAGGTGAAGCAGGCGGCTGAGGGGAGTGTGGAGAAGTACAAGGCGAGATTTGTCGCCCGTGGCTTCTCACAGATCGAGGGGATTGACTATGAGGAGACTTTTGCACCTGTCGCAAGGTACTCTTCCATACTGACGATCCTTGCTCTCTCAGCGCAGATGGGGTGGCACATTCATCAGATGGATGTGAAGACTGCGTTCCTCAATGGAGTTATTGAGGAAGAGGTGTACATAGAGCAGCCTCAAGGTTTTGAGATCTTCAGCAGTGAGTCGCATGTGTGCCGACTCAAGAGAGCACTGTATGGGCTGAAGCAAGCACCTCGTGCTTGGTACACTCGGATAGACAGCTACTTCACCGGGCTTGGATTCTCCAAGAGTGAGGCGGATCCAAACCTGCACCAGATTGTGGTGGAGGGGAAGCTGTTGATCATCGTACTGTATGTAGATGATCTGATTTTGACTGGCGACGAGCAGTTGATACTTTCATGCAAGGAGGATCTTGCACGGGAGTTTGAGATGAAGGACTTGGGCATCCTTCATTATTTCCTGGGATTGGAGATTTGGCAGCGCAGCGGAGGACTGTTTGTTTCTCAGGGCAAGTATGCCCGGGAGATTCTGGAGAGGTTCAACATGCAAGGCTGCAAGCCTGTTGACACTCCTCTTCCGGGTGGTTGGAGGAAGGAGGATGCTACTTCAGCGGAGGTAGTGGATGCCACTGTCTATCGACAGTTGGTGGGGTCGCTTATGTATCTGGTCAATACACGACCCGATATATGCTATGCAGTTAACCAGCTTTCGCAAGCTATGGTTAAGCCTACCAAGCTCTTTGGGAAGGCAGGCAAGCATGTATTGCGCTATATCAGAGGCACATCGGGATATGGTCTATGGTACAGACATGAGGATGGAGTGAAGCTTTCTGGCTTCACTGATGCAGATTGGGCAGGGAGTCCAACGGACCGGAAGAGCACTTCTGGAGGAGTTTTCAGCATTGGGTCGACAGCAGTTTCCTGGTACAGCAGGAAGCAGAGATCCGTGGCACTCAGTTCAGCAGAGGCCGAGTACATGGCAGCAAGCTTGGCCGCATGTGAGGCTATTTGGATGAGGAAGATCCTCGCAGGTTTGTTCAGGTTGCATTTGGAGCCTACAGTGATCTACTGTGATAACCAGAGCTGCATCAAGCTCTCGGCTAATCTAGTTTTTCATGATAGGTCCAAACATATCGACATCAGGTACCATCACATCAGAGATTGTGTTCAGCGGAGGATCATGATGCTTTCATATGTTCCCACGGAGGATCAGGATGCCGACATCCCGACGAAGGCGCTCACCAGGAGCAAGTTCGAATTCCACAGAGGCAGGATAGGGATTGCAGATAATCCATATCTTGCTGAGAGGGAGTGTTGAGAATGCAGCAAGATGATGGAGCTTAGTGAAATGAAGTCGCCTTCACTAAGTGGGCCCGCAGGCAAATTCTCGCGCAAAGTCTATTTTTAGACTATGTCTATTTTTAGACATACGGAGCATAATTTGGGAATTCTACTTGGAGATTCTTAAAGTATGCGACATGTCGGTAAAAATAGATGAGACCCTTATTTTTAGGACCTGGGCTATTTTTAGACTGATCTCCTAAAAATATGGAAGTCAAATATTATTTACCCTTAATAATATTTTGACTATAAACAGCAGTTTACTCTCTTGGCGCACTTCAGTTTGAGTCATGGAGGTGGCTCATGCAACTGACACAAGGAATCACGTGGTTCCTAGGGTTTGATGGCATCTTGCATGGTTGGCTTCAGTTAGACTTCAGTGGCAGGAGTTTTGGAGGAGTTAACGGGACAAGTAGTGGAGTTGTGTTCTGTTTGCTTTAGTTGAACTAGTTGGGATTAGTTAACTAACTAATCAACTAGATATGAGTGGATTAAATTAAATAATATTTAATTTACTAAATATTAACTCATTAGTCAACTCAAGAACACTTCATTTCACTACAGTGCATGATCAGTTCAGTGGAGACCAGTGGAAGAGGTAGATGAAAGGGTGAGTAAAGCTATCAGTTGGTAGATTTGTTTTGCATGAGATTTGCATTACACTTGGAGGAATTGTCCATGACAATTACGCAATCAAGGGAAGGGGATTAGAACCTTGAACCTCTTCATATACAGGCCATGATTGCGCAATAGAGGCAAGGCAATTGGCGGGGAGTTTTGAACCTCAGACTTGTTCAAAACTGAGTCAGATTGTGAGTAACTTCATGAGAGAGTACTGAGTACTTGTGAGGAGTATTGTACTTATTTGGTTACTTGATTTCTCCATTATAATATACACAATAGCTGCGGGGTTTTCAGCTATAGGCTTTCCCCATACATACTGAGTTAATGTGTGATTGAATTGATGTGAGATTGCTTCTGTTATTTCCGCATATGACAATTAATTGTAGAAGAAGGTTATGTGTTATGTATGCAATTCGAAATTGATATATGACCAGGTTAATCTTCAGTGAATAAGTGATTTATTCAGCTAATTTCTACACATCACTCTCTCCCTTTCTCTCCCACCTCTCTCTCTCTCTTTTCCCTCCAATCCTCTCTCTTCCCCCATATCTCTCTCTCTCTCTCTCTCTCTCTCTCTCTCTCTTCCCCCATCCCTTTCTTTCTCTCTCTCTTTCCACCCCTCTCTCTCTCCAACTACATTACTATATCCCTCCCTTTCTCCTTCTCACTTCTTCTCTCCCCCCTTCTTTCCATACATCTACTTTGTCTCTTTATCTCACCCCTAAACATACACACTCTCTCTCCATCTCTCCCTTATCACTCTCTCTCTCTATTTCTTCTTAGTTATGTAAACTAATGAACATAAATATTCGTAAATATAAAGCAGATTATGGAGTAAATATGAAAAGAGGTTTTATTTATTTACCATACCTCTAGTTTATTTATATTTTTATTTATTTACCATACTCCTTTTCTTTACTATGGTATTTGGCCCATAGGCTTGTTATATAATTAGATTTTTATTTATAATCCTATTTGATATATTGTTATTTATTTACCTTACCTCTTTATGTCTGTTTTATATTTATTTATTTACCAAACCTCTTTATATCTATTTTATATTTATTTATTTATTTATCATACTTGTTTATACCTCTTTTATATTTATTTATTTACCCATGGTATTTGGCCCATGGTATCAATATTAATTTGTCCCATGGTATCAGTCCCATAGGCTTCATTTAAATAAAACCACTTTTTAAAGTTTTTTTAAATATAAAAGGTTTATGGAATAAATATAAAAATAATTTTTATTTATTTACCATACATCTAGTTTATATATTTTTTTATTTATTTACCATAGCTCTGGAGTAAGTATAAATTCATTTTACAAATATTTAATTAAAATAAATATTAAAAGATTTTGGATTTTGATTGTTTGTGTTGAATTAACTCTTTTCCTTTGATTTAGGAAATGGTATTGACTTTAGTAAAGAGTAAAGATGTTTAAAATTTTACTTAATTTGGAAATTCAATGTGGTAATTTTTTTTTGTTAAAGGCAAATTTATGATCCATTCAAATTTAAGTATATAATTTACTATCCATTCAAATTATATAAATAATACATAATTGTATTAGAATTTGATATATGTTCTAGCACAATGTGATTTTTTTTTTATTTTTTTTTTAATTTAAAACTTAAGCCGACATTTTGTATGAGGACGTGACACGCCTGACATCGGGGTCATATTGGGCTGTAGATGCGCCTCTCGGCGCGATAAACCCTAATTTCAAACAAGGAAGGGCAAGGGATTTGAGCTGCAAAACAGAGATAAAAGCACAACAACTTGAGGGAAGGGAATGGAGGAGATGGGGTGTAGGGAAAAAAATGAAAAAACAAATTATGGGAGGCAAGGGTACGTTTTAGGAACACAATGAAAGTGGAATTTCCCAAAATGAGTGAGAAATAAGGGGAGAAAAGGGGAAAATACAGACTTGTGTCAGAAGCTCAACAACAAGCTAGGTTTGATAAGGAAATTGGTGAAATTAAGGAATTTTAGTGAGGGGAAGGGTGGGGAATGTTTAATGAGGATAATGAAGGATGTATGAATCAAAAAACAAGGATTTTTCCACTCAAAAGAAGCTATAGACCATAGAAAAAGAAAACACAGCAAAAAAACGCAACAAAACCCTAGGGATTGAGTTTGATCAATTTTCTGAAGAAAAATACTCCATAGAGGGTTTTCAAGGTTGGAATTACTTTTTAAAAGATCCTTTAAAGCAACTGAGATTAAAAATGAACCTTTCCTTCTTCCCTTTTACCTACAACTGAAAAGTGAAACAAGCTTCTCCCATAAACACAACAAGCAATGAACAAGGGCAGTGATGAAGAAATTCAAATCTCTGATGGCTATGGTAGGTATTACAGTGATAGAGAAGATTTGTTGGAACTTTGAAAGTATAAAATGAAGCTTTGAAGTGTGTTAATGCTCCTTATATCTTGAAAATTCGATTTTTTGGCTTGATAGTGGAGTGACATCATGTTTACCTTTGACAAAATGACTTGATGATGTGATTTGTACTGCAACAATGTTTCTTTCAATAGGAAGGTTACATCTCCATGTGGCATAGATTTACCTTTGATTATTTTGATGTACTTTATTCCCCAAGTGTTAACTCTCATGACACCTTACTAATTTTGCATGATGCATGACTTTAAATGGAATATGATGATCACACACTCAAATTAATGAATATGATTACTAACTAGACTAACAAGAAACTCATGACATTTTCATGATCAACCTTATGAAACCAAGGATTTTTATTTTCATATTTTTAATAATGACACTTGATGAAAGAAGAATGACCTTTAGTGACTCAATGACTCATGAAACTTATTTCGAATTGACCTTGATGACCATGACATATCATAAGAGTAGCATTACACCTAGACAATGACTTAAGACCATCTAAAAACCAAAAAACATATCAAATTCTATTTGAAAATATAACAATTTAACCATAAGACTTTAACTACAATAGTAAATTTGATCGATGTGACTATTAGACACTAACAATTCCTTTGCAACTTCACCGTTGCTTGATCCACGAACCCATGACTGCAACTATTCCCTCCACGTCAATCTGTATTGATGAATGACTCGAAAAACGCATTCCTTCTCGTTTAACGACCTACCATCACTTGAGAGCCTTACTAACTGATCTATGATCCGGCCCTCCGAAGTCGTATGGGAACTAAAATAGCAACCTCTTAATACCACTTCCCTGCTTCCTCCAGGAAAACCTGAGGCCGCTCAACCTAACCATAATTGTTGTCTTTATCATTGCCACTACTTGAAAACTGTCATAGATCTTCTAACATATTTATATCTGTTAAGACCTCGTTGTCATATTAGCCTCTACTCAGCTTAGCCTTCAATGGGCTCCAGAATGAATAGTCTCCATCTACAAAGGGTGACGCTACTTGGCCCGATGTTTCAAGTGCCTACCATGACACTACCCAACCTCACAATTCTGAGCAAGGTTCTTCCCGATTCAATATTGGTGTAGCCATTTTTGAGAGTCGAACCTCATCATGCATTCCATGGTCAACATCCATTCCAAAGAAATCAAACTCAGATCTCTCATCTGCCAACACCACCTCCTCGTAGTACTCTACCTGATCATGATGCTTCATGGATCTACCATAACGTGTCGGCTTCCATTCCCAATGGACTTTTCAAGGGTTTCTTCTCTGCGGCGATACCAAATGTTGAGAAAATCCAGCGTGAGTTTGCCGCAGATTCTTTGCATGGGCTTCTGCATTACAACCACCATCATTACGCCACAGAATCCTCGCCTTTATTTACCTCATGGAACTGTTCAATACCTCAGCTACTCCAAGCTTCATCCCATCAAATCTCTTATCACTGATCCGGAAAATGAATTTCACACCAATCAATTTATCTTGTGTCATAGCTCCATCTTATCGCTTTTCATGATCTCGGCCACAGGCACCCATTCCACCCTCGATTTTCCTATGTCATCAATGAATGCGTTGTTCCAACTGTTTAGGAATTCATTGGCCCTGTCACTGCACGTCTCATAGCATCCAAGTATAGATTCCCACACAACTATATATGGTGGCTTCATTTTTCTAGCCACGCCTACACTATAAATATAGTTTCCTTTCGCTCTGGCTGCTCCTTGACATGAGTCGTGGATCTCACCAAGTAGCGACATTTTTCTTATCGCTTACGCTTGGGTCGAGATGCTTGGTATCCACCTCTTCTCCTTGAAAATAATCTCGATCACATATATGACATAAAGCCTTAATCATTGGATCTCCAATGTTCAGATTAGATCTGCAAACAATCTTGATTGATCTCGTCGGGACTTATAAACCCTCGGCAAAATAGGTGTCCTTTTGAAGCCAAAACAATACCAAATGAAGAAAAAATTTACTCAAAATATTAATTTATTTACTGAAAAGAACATACATAAAATGCCCAGAAACAAAACATATAATTGGGAAAAACCTCAACTCCAGGGAAAACCCATCCTAATGAAATTCATTAGCCTTAGCCAAAATCCTGGCCAATCCGGCCAGGTGAGCCTTCATCGCTCACCTCCTTGCATACATTAGAATGAAGTCCCCCCAACTTTTAGGCTCCATTACATGTAATACCATGTGTGCCAAAACCATCATTGTTTAACTTGTCAACTTTCACTCTAAATGTGAGTCATTTTACCTAAAGCTATTCAAAGGTTTCTCTAGGCAGAGGTTTGGAAAAGATGTTACCAATATATTCTTTGGCACAAATATATGCCATCTTGAAATTCTTCTTAGCAAATTGTTCTCCGAGGAAATGATACTTGATTGGAATGTGCTTTATTTTTTAGTGCATGGCAAGATTTCTTGAAATATTGAATGAATTAGTGTTTCACAAAAAATGATAATTGGTTAACCATATTCTTCTTTAATGCCTTACAATATTTTTTTCATCCAGATAATTTGGGCACAACAATTTGTTGCTACTATTTATTTGGCTTCAGTTGTAGAAAGAGAAACTGATGATTGATTTCTACTTGACCAAGACAAAAGGCTTGAATCTCCTGAGAAAAATTTGCTCCCATTGATGATTTTTATGTCATCAATTCTACCTACCCAATCAACATTTGTGTATGATGTTAATGTGAAGTCTATACTATTATGATACCAAATTCCAAAATTGACTCTTCCCTTCAAGTATCAAAATATCCTCTTTAGTGCTAGCACATGTGATTCCTTTGGTGTTGAATGAAATCTTGAAACCATTCATACTACCTATATAATATCTATTCTTGAAGCTATCGAGTATAGTAGAGTCCCAAATCATAGATCTCTAAATTTTGAATTGAATTCAGGAGATTCATCATCCTTACTTAAGTTTCATAACGTAATCATAAGAGTACTAATTAGGGCACATTTGCCCATTCCAAAATGCTTGAGCATCTCCTTGAGGCATTTGGTTTGGGAAATTAATATTTCTTCAATGGTTTGAGAAATTTGTAGTCCAAGGAGGAAGGATACTTCTCAAATTATTGATAATTTCAAATTTTGTTGACATTTCCTGGGAAAATCCATGACTCATGTCATCGTTATTGCTTCCAAATATGAGATCATCCACATATACCATCGTAATAAAAAAAGTTTACCTTTTCCATATATATGTATATATTATTGTCAACAAGCCCTCTTTTGAAACCTTTTTGTTGAATATAGTGGTCCTTCTTGGCATACCAATCTCTTGGAGGCTGCTTTAAACTATAAAGAAATTTCTTCAATTTGCACATAAAATCTTTATTTTCGAACAAGTCAAAAGATTTTGGATGTTCGATGTATACGTACTCCTTTAAGTGTCCATTTAGAAAGGTCGATTTAACATTAATTTGATAAACTTTGAAGCCTTTCAACATGCAAATGGAAAGAGCATTATTATTTATTCTAATATGGAAAGTGGAGAAAAAATTTCTTCAAAGTCAATTACTTTAATTTGTGCATATCCCTTACAAACAAGTCTTTCCTTGTTTATGATAATATGTACCTCTTCATTCATATTTTTTTTTGAATACCCACTTATTCCCAATAACGCTTTTATATTTTTGTCATGACACAAGTTCCCAGGTTCCATTTTTATCAATTTGATTCAACTATTCTCCAATAGCATTTACCCAATGTTGGTGCTTATTGGCTTGTGCAAATTTTGTTAACTCAATTTTGGATAACAAATCAAGATTCTATTTTCCTAGTGAATTGATCATTCTTCTCCAAGTTTGTATTTTCGCATCAACATCTCTAATAATTTGGTTCTTTGGGTGATGTTTCTACATTAATTTAGAAGTTTTATTGGATATAAATTGTTCTTTTTATTGCTCTTCCTTTGCAGTGATCTCTTCCTGGTCCACATATATGGTATCTTTTAAATTCTCATTTTTTTGTTCTACTTTTTTCCTATAGCCAAACTTCGTCTATTATTACATCAATACATTCCACAAATTTTCATAGTCTTTTATTGTAGAATTTATAATATTTACTTAGGGTTGAGTATCCAAGAAATATTCTTTATCTACTTTAGAATCATTTTTTCTCAATTTATCATGATTCAAGAGGATCCAAAAAGACCTAAAAATCAGAGTTCCAAAAACTTGATAGAAAAAATTCCATGTTGAAGAGCTCGATGAGATGATTCCAATGCAATTTTAATCGCGTCAAACACATCCCATACGTAAAAGTATTGCAATCTGAAGTTTGTGCCAAACTATGAAAATGGAGTTTGCAGGGCTGTAACATGGTAGCACTATGAAGCACTACGCGACACTATATAAGCGTTGATGTGGTAGTCCATGGAAATATGTGAGATGCATTGATATGGAAGGACAAGTCGTGATAACGTGGCAGGATGGAGTGGTAACATGTGGCAAGGACATGAGCTGACACGTGATAGAAAGAGGTTTGTGTGGAACCGAATTAGGTGTTGACTAGGTATGAAGCTGGACAAATGGGAGCATGCCACATGACCCAATTAGAAGGCACCACGTGGCATTTTAGAGTACCAAAAATATTCATAAGATGAGTCGAAGAGTTTGAGTTCGATGGGATTTTACCCCCACAACCTTGAATTCCTCGAATTCATGTGGCAAGAACCAACCAATGGAGTAGGGATGTTGATTGTAAATTCTGTTGGAAAAAATTTATTAAACTATGTTTAAAAGGTCAAATGCTCAAAAGAGAAGGTTCCATGTTTGAACTCGCGACCTCCCAAAATTAACGTCCTATGCTCACAACAAAACCTATAACACACAATCAACTATCCCAACAATGCTCAGTCCTTAGTGGATCATTAATTGTTTGTTATAATATGATTAAAAATGAAAACAGATAGAGCCCCATGTTGAATATGTATGGGCCACACAATCGTCCAAGTTTTGATATCGTCATATTATATAACCGATAACATATGTATAGTTTTAATACAGGGTCAACCAATGTGTAATTGGTAATATGGTTTTGGTTTGTGAATTATTCGTCGGCCACATTGTTATAATTTAATTGGGCCAATTGTGATCAAACAAACAAAAAACCATTTGCCTCATTTGGAATGGGTCGTGTCACGTAATCATTTTTGTTTGGATCATGCCAAGTGTTTGATATGGTAACTAGAGTTTAATATGGGGATAGGGATAAAAACACGTGAGTTCGACCACAATTCTCGTGAGCCCCCTAATGTTTTAAATATTAAAAAACATACCAACATGCTGGGGTTCTAAGTGTTGAAGTAATAAGAGAGTTGAGAACCTTTTGAGTGCAGTTTAGGCCTGTATATTGTAAACCAATAGGGTTTTGGAGCTCCTTTTTCTCGCAACAATAAGAGGAGTTTTTAAGTGGTTTCCAATACCACATTCTTTCAGTAGAGAGCTCTTATTTTGAAGGTTTTAAAGGCTTCTTTTGCAATTTGAAGCTCAATTTGTAGACAGGATTTTTTGAGCCTAGTTTCTTTGTAGAAAGAAGGGAGAAAAGTGGTTTATGAACACCACTACCATATAAATATTTTGTTGATGTAACAAAGAAAATTAAAGCTTAGCATCTGATTAATAAAATAATACCACTCACTTGGAAGCATGAACTAGATACATAGGTCACACTAACTGGACTCTGTTATTAATTTGTTGTCCTTATTTCTTCTCTTCTTTTTCTTCTATTTTTCTGATTTAAGTTTCAACTTCTTTCAGGTCCTTCGTGCCTAATTTAAATTAATCATGCTCATATTTTAAACTGGTTAAAAGCAATCACTCACACTTGAACTTTTTTATATACCAAGTCACTTTAAAGACCTAGAGCATATCATCATTTATCTTCATTTAACACTTTCTTCCAATTTTTTTGAAATACTTAACTAAAGTTAGCCTTCCTTTCGATAGATCATGGTGTCTTGTCATTATTAACTTGGAGTTTTGCTTTGTTTATGATGTAGACTATTGCAACCACTGCTTCTTTACAAAGCTTATCTGGTAATTTGGTTTCTAGAAACATTTTTCTCATTGTTTCTTGTACTGATATGTTATTTATTTCTACAACTCCACTCTATTGTAGAGTTCTTGCAACTAAAAGTGGTCTCTTGATTCCATACTTCTTGTAGAATTCATTAAAATCATTTGAGGTAAATTCACCTCCTCTATTTGATCTTAGGAATTTTATTCTTAGATCACTTTCATTTTCAACTAAGGATTTGAATGATTTGAAAGTATCTAGTGAATTTGATTTTTCTTTAAGGAATGAAACCCAAACCATTCTAGTATAAGCATCAATAAATAATATAAAATACCTTGCACCTTACATATTTGGTGTCCTTTTTGGTCTGCATAGATATGTGTGAAGACGATATGGTGGCCTTGATATAAAGCACTAATTTGAATTGAAGCTCACTCTTGTCTATTTCCCATGTCAGAAAGATTCATAGATGGTGCTTGTTGATATCGAGATTTTGGGCATATCTCTCATTGCTTATGTTTTGTTGATTTTTACCAAAGTGTCAAAACTCAAGTGTCATGTACTTTTATTCCATAACCAACCTTCATCTTTTTGCCTAATGTATCATTTTTCTCAATTAATTTCATCAAGAATCTATACATTGTCTAGAATACTTTCACTCTTTCCACTAATTTTTCTAAAATAGTTTTCCTCATTTCACAATCTTTAGCACGGAAAGTGAGTTCATAACCCTCATTGCCCATGTAGATGGAACTTAAAATATTATGTTTGAGTTGTTAAATGTAAAAAACATTTTGGGATTTAGTCATACCATTGTCAAGGCTTATGGTACCTCTTCCAATGATTCTTGCAGATCCATTGTCTCCAAATGAAAAATTTCCTCCCTTTTCTTCAAGTTCTAGAGTAATAAATTTGTTTTGATCTTTAGTCATGTGTCTAGTGCACCCGCTATCAACAAACCACTAACTTTGATTGTTTAGAGAAAATACAGCTAGTCCATATTTTTTCTGTTGGTGGTTATTCTTGTTTTCTATTCCAAAACCATTATCTTGATCTTGTAGGATAGTCTCGGTCCACATGTCTAAAATTGTTGCATCTATAACAATCTATACTATAATTGGATAATGGTGCAAATAAATTTTGATTTATGCTATCATTAGTATCTCCAATTTTGATGTTTATGAGCTTATTTTTAGAGGATTGATGAGAACCTATTTCATAATAAATTTTCACATAAGATTTACAATATCTTTCTTTATGACCAAACTTTTTTCATGAAAAACAATGACCCAAAAAAAAGTTTGATACCTGGCTAAGTATGGTTGCCTTGATAGAATAGTTCTTCTGACATTGATATGCTTTGGATACGATCTAGATATTTGTTGGTATTTTTCCCTTATCATATTTTTTCATGCATCGTGAATGGACCCCTTGAGAGCATCATCGTATATTTTTGGTGTAGTAGTGTTTCTAGAATCCTCATGTCTCATTTCTCTTGATAAAATGGGAGCTTTCAGGTTTTCTTCAATTTCCTTACCTGGTGACTTGGTGTTTGCATATATTTGTATGAGATATCACCCATATAACCAAGAATGGTCTTGTCATATGTTGATATTTTACTGCTAAGAATAACTTTTAGGGTTTGAGATATTTTCATGTTTTTGTTGATCTTATCTAGCTCTTTCCTTAATGAGACAAATTCCGCTTCAAACTTTTCACAGTTTTCTAACTTTTATTTTAGCTAGTTATTCAACACTTATTCTACTATTTTTTCTTCCTCTCTTTTAGTATTGAAAAATATGATTTCCTTGGATATTCTCTTGTTCTTATTCATGAGGTTATCAATTTCTTCCAATGCATTGATAAGTTCCGCTTCAAGATCCATTATCTCTTCAACACCACCTCCTTTTGCTTTTTATTTTTTTCTCCTCTGATTTGTCTAAAAGTTGGATTCCTCATTTTTGGATAAAAATATGATCTCTCTTCTATCACTATTGGAATCATATTCTCCTTCTTAGAAAGAATCATTATCCTCTTTAAAATAGAGATTTTTCTTTCTCGAATATTTTCCTCCAGAGACCTTTTTTTTGGGTTCTTCTTCATCATCACTATATTCCCTATAAGGACACTTATCAATAAATTTACTATCTTACCAAAAGTTACAACATATGAGAATAACTTAACCTTGAATCTTGATTTTCTCTTTAGTTTTTTTACTAACCTGGCCATTTTTGTATCAGATTCATCACTAGGACAATCACCAAAGTTGCAGTTTTTGACTTATTAGATGCTTTAAATGTTGCTTCCTTATGTGATGAATTTTCAATCCTCATTTCATCGCCATTTCATATTTAGTGAGAATTTTGTGAAGCTCTTCCATTTTTAGATTCTCCAAATATATTAATTCTTCTATGGTAGATAACCTGGCATCAAAACATATAGGAAGAGACCTCATTTTTTTTTTAACAATTGTGGTTTCTTTAACTTCTTCACCAAATCCTTCGAGAGAATTAAGCACTTCATATGCTTGAATAAAATAAGCAACATCATCTTCTTCATCATTCATTTTTAGGCTTTCAATTTGTCTACAGAAACTTTAGAGCTTTTCCCTCTTTACTTTGTCATCTCCTTTATATTTTCTTACAATATTGTCCCACATCTCTTTAGATGATTCACACACCATAAATTTTAAAAAATATGAATAGGAAAAACCACTTGAAATGTATTTCATGGCTTTTGCGTTGGATAAATAAACCTTTCTACCATTTTGATCGATTAGAGGAGAGGATGGTATCTTATATCCATCTGTAACAAACTACCAAAATTTAACACCAGGAGACATCAAGTGTGTTTTCATTCCTATCTCCCAAAAGACAACATTTGTTCCATCAAACAAAGGAATTTTGATTGATTCTTATTGATTGGCCATGGCCCTTGTATGATATTCTTTGAGCTATTAAAATATTATTGAAAAACCTAGTTCTTACACCAATCATTTGAAATACTCAGATGGGGTGAATTAATATTTCATTACTTTTAACAATTTTTTACTTCGTTAATCTTGAAAACTGAATTGACATCAGATAATCAATCATCCACATTGTATGATGTGCAATTCGAAACTTGAAGATGAAACACTTGAAAATAATCCTCAACTTATTACAATCATTTGTGAGGACACCAATCCTTTGTAAGCACTAATTTACAAATTTAACAAGATCAACCTTTCAAGTAGTTGATGACACCAATCCGCTATGATATCTAACTTCTAGATTATTTACTTGTTCAGGAATAAATCCTTAGTTAAATAAATTTTGTCTTCTTGGAAGTTACTCCTCTCTCCTTCACACAATATTGTTGTTAGCATATTGAGCTTAACCTTCAAGACATCGTGACTTGGAATTCAAAGCACGCCTGAACTAGACCTTCAAACATCAAAACTAAACCCTATAAAACAACATATCTCAGCCCTCAAACTCCAACCTTCACATAGACAAAACTCGACTTCCTTTTGTCTATACCAAAATTCAACCTTTAAGATAGGCATGTAACTTGGCTTAGAACATGTATGAACTTGGTGACCCATTTCTATACCACAACTTGGCCTCCAAGATAGGCATGTAATTTGGCACAAATAGAGTTGAAGTCGACCTCCTTTTGGACCATAGCTCGGTCTCCAAGCCTGTAACTCAGCCTAAACACAGATAGAATCGACCTCCTTTAGTTTGGATTCAATATGCACAAACTAGGATTTAAAGAGGATTTAATCTGGCCCTTAAAAATACAACATTTTCCCCTTAAACTAGACCTCAAAAACTAACTAGAACCTTTCCAAAATTAGCCAAAAATCGTTAAAAAATGTGCCAAAACCCTTCCCTAGAAAATCTCTCCAAATCACCTCCTTTTCACTTTTGGTTCATGAGGTTTGAACCTCAAAAATCATCCTCTTTTTTGTTTTCTTATATAGATCTGAGTTGCTTGAGTGAGTTCCTAAGTTCCTCATCCTCATGCCTATATATAGTGTTAATAACCCCAACAACCAAGGGTGGCTTTCCCACTGGTTTGGTTGACTTTTCTACTGATTGGGCTGACTGGTAGAATGTATACTTAATATTCAAAAAATAATTTCTCCTCAATCATGAGGAGTTAGAAAGCATGTCATACAACATTGAACATGTCTCCAAATAAGCTTTCGAACCATGTATCCTATGATCCCATTTGAGCTAGGTAATTGGAGTAAAAATTCCTTCAATGATAGGGTATTCAAATGGGGCCTACTTAGAAAACCTTTGACATCAACAAAAACCATTTTCGACATAAGGATGCCAATATCCTTGAGTTGAAGAAAAGGCACAAATTTCCTAATTTAGAGTGTGTGAGGACTCAAGCATTATAGAAGCCCAATAAGAAAAAAAGTGAACTATTAATTCAAATGATACAATTAAACATAAAAGTAGAAAATTATGAATAGAAGATTAAAGCATTGACCAAAGAAAGGACATAACATGATTTTCAAGCTACTTTATCAACACCAATAGCACCAACAACACCAATTGATACATAAGAGTAGTTATAAAAAACTCTTTTTGATGTAATTTTAAGGGAAGTTGAAGTAGAAAATTTGAAGAGAATCATCATTATTAAAGATGACGAGTCACACATTTTAAAATAAAAATATACTAAAAATGATGGCACTATTAGTTTTTGTAGCATCGAATGGTGTTCTAGTTTCGATAATTGTCATAGAGCTAGAAACACTATGAATCTAGAACTCATAAAAGGTTTCAGGAAAATCCACCTAAAGATGTCTTAATTAAGTTAATTAATTAGTAATTATTTTTTTTCCTAAGTTTAACCTAGGGAAAATGATTAATTAATAGTAATTAATTGAGGAAGGTGAAATTTCCCTAGAAACTTACACGAATCAAGTAGGAAATAGTCTCAACCATTGATTAAGCTTTGATCTTGGTCGTTGGAGTCTGATAGTGAGATTCTAAGAAGAAGTTGGTGGGTAGATGGAGGAACACACTTGGGTTCTATTTACTTGGGCAATTATATTTTTCCAAAGAGTAGCAACATTCTATCGGAAGAGTTTAAGCGAGAGAGGGGACACAAAGACAGAGAGGGACAGAAGAAGTGGGTCTGGAGGTATTTTTCTAGTTGCACAGAGTCAGAAATAGGAGGCCAAGATTTTCTGCATGAAGCAGTGCAGGGACTGTGCAGTTTCTTTAGCAGATTAGTTCAATTTTGCTGAAGGGGAGGATGTTTTCAGTTCTAGGGATGAGAAGATTTTCTAGAGGGAAAGAGAAGCATTTTCCCAATCAGCATGGCTAGATTGGAAATTGTTTTAGGAAGTATGTGTGGAAGGCAGTGCTAGGGTGACATAGAGCATGCACATACCACTTGGACGACTAACTTTTCAGAGGTCAAACATTGTTGGGATTGCTCGAAGTGAGGGTAAAATCCCTTAGTATTTTTTTTTTCAATATTTCTCTTGGATAGATTCACTAGTTTGGCGACATTTAGTTTACTTAGAATTTTGTCAGTGCTGCTTAATAATAAAAACCATCAACTGCTCCAACCTGTTTTCCCACATTGGGTTTTTTTGGAAACTTTTGTCCAAAAATAATGATGTTATACATTTCATTCTACAACTTGGTTTGAATTCAAAAACTTTTCTTCAAAGTCTGGGTTTGAAAATTTTTTTTGGAAGACATTTTTTGGAGGCGGCGTGATTTTTCTTGGAGGTTCAAAGTTTGAGTTTAAAGAACAAGACATTTTTTTGGGAGGCGACTTGATTTTTCTTGGAGGTATGTAAGTGTTTTGTGTTGAAATAAATCTTTTGAGTTTCTTTGTACAAAAATTTTTCTTCACATTTTATAGGCGGTGTGATTTTTCTTAGAGGTATGTACATGTTTTGGATCAAGGATTACGTATTTTTTAGAAAAGATTTTTTTAAATTAAATCTTTTGTGATATTGTTTGTAATTGAGTTATTGTCTAATTTTTTAAAGGAAATTTTTTGAACCTCATACTCTATTATCATGGGAAATCGAAGAACTTGTGTGAGAAAATATGATAGAAAAAGAAAGCCTGAAGAACGTAGAGAAGAGACGAGACAATATCGCAAAAGAAAGTTAGAAGCTCTCTCAAATATTGAAGAGGAAAATCAACCTCAAGCAAAAATTGAAGCAGGTATGTAAATGTAAATATTACATGATCTATTGATATATATTTAAAATTTTCCTAATATAAAATATGAAGCTTAATTTTTATTTGATGAACTAGTTTGAAAAATATTTTGTTTGATGTAAACAGACACAGATATTCCTCAAAATATTGAAGAAGAAAATCAACCTCAAGCATAAATTGAAGCAGGTATGTAGATGTAAATATTATGATCTATTGATATATTTTTAAATTTTTCCCAATGTAGAATGTGAAGCTTAATTTTTATTTGATGAACTAGTTTGAAAAATATTTTGTTTAATGTAAACAGACAGAGATACTCCTCAAAATATTGAAGAAGAAAATCAACCTCAAGCAGAAATTGAATCGGGTATGTAAATGTAAATATTATGATCTATTGATATATTTAAAATTTTCCTAATATTTATCGACATATTTATTAATTTAGTTATTTATTGAATATGTACTATTTTTTCGAATATGTACAGATGAAATCACTATCGATAATGAGATGTTAGAAAATGTCGACACTCACACACATGGAGATAAAAAACCTGACTATATTATACGATATCGTGTTGATAAAATTTTGGAATTGTTTTTCAAACCTGAGCAAGTGACAGTTCAAGCTCAAATATTGAAAGGTCTCCTATCATCAAGGAAATTAAAAGAAGCGACGACACTATTGGGTATTCGAAAATCAACCAAAGATAAAAAAATGAAAGAAGAGGTGATAAAAAATATGAGTAGTGCTATAGAGTCAATTAAGAGATCTAGAGATAAAGAGGTTTCAAATATACGTAGAGGAATACAAATAGCAATGGTTTCACCAAGTACTCAAGAGAACTGTTTGAATCTAACATCTATGGCACGAGCACTGGGAACCTCGCGAAAAACTCTGCACAAACATCGAAAATTTCGACTGCAAATAGACGTAAATGATGAACTCGCTTGTTGGAGAGCCATTTGTAGGCAACCATACAAAGATAGACTTGGAGAAGATGTTAAAAAAATAATATATGAATATTGGAAGAACAATTCGCGTGTTTCACCCACTGCAAGACATGTGATGCGAAGAAGAATAGCGCGAAATCAATACGAAGAACATGAAAAACATCTCTTTGAAACCACTCAAATAGAGTTATTCAACAAGTTCAAAGAAGAGAATCGTCAAATTCAAGTTTCACTCAGTGCTTTTGTTCAACAAAAACCATGGTATGTAAAACCTATCACCGTACGCGACACTTGTTGTTGCCGCTATCATGTGGAATTTGAGTTATATTATGACACATTCCTTGATTTCGGTAGAACATTATGGAAGGATTCACCTCCTCCTTCCACTATCCGTGAATTCATATCTCAAATTCTATGTGAAAGAGAAAGAGATGAACTATTTTACAAAAAGAAATGTGTTGGTGGTAAAAAATGCGATGACTGTGGAAATTTGACTAAATTTCAAAACAAATATCGTATTGATATAAATGATCAATCATTGTCCAACATGAAAGTGAAATGGAAGAGATATGAATATACCAATACATCGATTCAAGGTGCAGATAGTGTTAAAAGAATCGAATTACTAGAAGACGAAATTTTTCTAATAGACTTTTTGAGAAAGTTTGAAGCAGAAATTTACAAATACACCATGCATTCCCATAGAGCTCGATGGCAAGACTTGCAATTCAAAAAATCTCCTGAAGTTTTTCCACCAGGAACCATTTTGTCAGTGATTGATTTTGCAGAAAACTACACATTTGCTCCACAAAAAGAAATTCAGAGTGAATACTATCACTCTGACCAAGTCTCCATGCTCGTCCATATTCTATATAGACACGCTGAACAAAATTTCGATCATATAGAAAGCACGAGTGAAAATCGACATATCATTAAAGAATATCATTTTTATATCAGTGACGATCGTACGCATGATACATGTTTTGTACAACATTGTTTTGGAAAAATTTATGATTCATTGAAAATCGTGGAATAACATTCAATGAACATTGGATATGGTCAGACGGATGCGCAGGTCAATTCAAATCTGCACGATCATTTTTTTGGTTGTGTCGTCTTCATAAGAAAACCTTCATTAAACATTGTTGGAATTTCTTTGAGACTGGCCATGGAAAAGGAGAACATGACGGTGCAGGAGCATGCATAAAACGAGCACTTCGAAGATATCAAATGAACCACTTTGCACGCCGACTTGCAAACGCCGAAGAAGTTGTTCAATGGTGCAAAAATGCTCTAAGCCATGAGATTAACCCATCACGAGAAGTGCAAAGGTACATTCAATTTAATTTATATTGGTAATCTAATTTTAAACATTGTACATTTATCATGCAATGATTATTTTTAATTGTATTTTGATATCATATTTACAAATTATTTTTCTAATTTTCCATATAAAGGTTTTTCTGGCATATTGGAATCTGAGACGTAAATAGATCAATTGGAAATGAAGTTGGAACAATAAAAGGGACTCGAAAATTGCATTCAATTCAAACAAAATTGTCCACAAATGTGTTTGCATTGGATAAAAGAAAATATTCTTGTTTTTGTGATGTTTGCATAGACAACACAAAATCCAATGACGACTGTGAAAACAAAATGTATGTGAACGATTGGAAACATACAGAGCTAAATACAAAGGGAAAAATGTCTGTTGCAATGTTTGAAGAAATGGAATCAGATGAAACTACAATATCATCCAATGGTGATCGAGTTTCTGATCTTGTTAGAGAAGGTAACATTTGAATTACTTTTTAATGATTTAAAGATTTACAAATTTAAATTTAAATATGCATAATTAAATGTTAAATTTATTTTATTGTGCAGGAGATGTTTTTGCTGTAATTGCACCTATTGACAACCATGAAAATGTGAAGTATTATTTGATGCGTTGCATTGAACAAAAAATGAAATTATTACAAGACTATAATGATCACGGATTTCAGTATGACAAAGGGTCTATTATACTGAAAGGTTATTTTTTCAAACAAACTCGTCAAAGTGAAGACTTTGTTTACTTCGAAGACTATGAACCCGATTCCATAAGTTGTCAATATAGTCACTTGGTGTGTGCAGCACGCATAAAGTTGATAGAAGTTCAATCAAAGAAAAAATCAAAAATTAAGAAATGGAAAATGTCAAAATCCGATCATGAACGGATTATTGAGGATGGAATTCCATTAGAATTTTTTTGAGTGGAGTGTCAGGACAACAATTTATTATCTTTTAAACCTTTCAGTACTCAACTAAAAATTGAACTGCTTATGTTATTTGTGGTTTGCAAATGTTACAAATTGTTTGGGTATTTATTATCTTTTAAACCTTTCAGTACTCAACTAAAAATTGAACTGCTTATGTTATTTGTGGTTTGAAAATGTTACAAATTGTTTGGGTACAAGCACGTGCTCTAGTTTCCACTGAAAATAGTTTTTCTATACATGTGCATTGATTAAAAATGTTAAATATGTATTGGATATATATATTCTAGAATGAAAATAATTGTTCTTGTATATTAATTGTTTTTGTATATGTTCTCCAACCATATGGTACAAATTATTTCACTTTATTTTGTAAAGTCAGATTCGGTCCCCATATGGCCTAGCCTCCAAGGGACGAGATAACAAGTGGTTGTCCCCACTCGCCCGAATCTCGGCTTTTAAGTACAATTTTACTGTTTATGTCAAGCATCTTACATGATGTCCTAGCCAAAGATAGATTCTCTTTGTTTCAAGTTTCCAATGAAAGTTGTCACCGAATGACCTGCTCGAACTCTTGTAGTAAACACCATACCTCATCTCTCTTGCTCTCCAATATTATTAGGTTTAATTATTATAACACAAAAATCGTTCTACATTATCAATAATTTTTTGCGCTTAAAGTAAAATCAATGAACACTATTAATCCAATGTCTTTACAAGTAATGTACCATCATACATGTGCAATTATATCAAATTAGAAATTAACATATATACAATGAAATCAATGGGGATTGTCTTGTTGCAAGTAACATAATTTCAATTTACCATATGTGCAAATGTAGGTTGAAACCATCCAAAACTTTAAGTTGTAAATTGAAACCATCCAAAACTTTAAGTCTTAAAACCCTTTCGATTATATATTGTGCATCATTAAAACATTTAACATTTAAAGTTCATTAAATATCACATGCAAAATGTAGATTGAAACCATCCAAAATCGGAGTTTTAAAAACTTCACATGCCACATGCCAATTATAATTCAACAATCCAACAAAAACATTTAACAAATTAAATATCACACGCCACACTAAGACGACCACACTAAGAGGATTGGTGCACTTCGTTTGGAAGGAGTCAATATATGTCGTATTGGAGCGATTAGACAGAATTCGAAAAGGAAAGAGCTTGAACCAATTCAAGCAGACCCAGGATCGAATCGTTCTATGGAGCTTCATGAGAAGAGATATGTGAAAAGCACTGTTAAGCCATGCCAATTATAATTCAACAATGCAACAAAAACATTTAACAAATTAAATATCACACGCCAAAGTCGTTTCAAGTTTTTGGTAAAGTTGTCGCCGAATGACCTACTAGAATATTATAAATACTAACTTTGTAAGATCATTTGGCATTCGGAAAAATTCGAAAGTCTTAGACTGTCAATCAATTTAAAGTATCATTCACCATAGGGAGTGTAAAATATTCAATGTAGGTTGGTGACTATGCTCACTCCTAGCTTGAAGCAGCGCCAATGACCAATTCTTTAATGAATTCCAATGCACTAGACCAACGTTGGTTCAACCTACTTGGTTTTTCACGCAAGAAATTCCAAGGATGGACTTTCTAGACAAACTGCTGAAATTGAAAAGCTTGACATGGAGATACGACAAGGTGAACAAAGACTTCAGAAACTCTTTATGGAAAGGGCTCACTTGAAGGAAATAAGCACCACGTTGCAGGGTAAAGTCAAGAACATGGAAGATAAGATCAAGAGGGACTTTCTTGATCCCAAACCTATTGGTTTGAAGAAAGAAAATGCATGTGTTGGCACACTTGGAAAAGAAGACGACCACACTAAGAGGATTGGTGCACTTCGTTTGGAAGGAGTCAATATATGTCGTATTGGAGCAATTAGACAGAATTCGAAAAAGAAAGAGCTTGAACCAATTCAAGCAAGCCCAGGATCAAATTGTTATATGGAGCTTCATGAGAAGAGATATGTGAAAAGCACCGTTAAGCCAAGGGCTAGTTCGAAAAACATATTGGAAGAGGAAATGTTGAAGAAGATTGCGAAAGTAAGGCACAAGACAAGGAGGAATGATGATGAAAGTTCCTTGGACTTGAGATTCATGTCTACAACTGTACATGGGAAAAAGTTCTCTGATTTGATAGACACGGGGCTACCCATAGCTTCCTAAGTCGAAAGGCAGCTTCATCTCTTAGAAAGAGGAAGGCTAGCATCGAGAAAGAGTTGAGTGCTTTCAAGGCAGTCAACTCAAGGATAAAAGTAGCACGACTGGTGTCATAAAAAGCACACATGTGAGAGTAGGGTCATGGTTTGGAAAGATAGACTTAAGAGTCATTGACATGGATGATCATTCTATGATGGACCATACCAATGATGGACCATACCAATGATGGACCGAGACATTCTCTTAATTCTTGTGATCAATCTTAAACTATTTTATGAAAGATAGATAAACCATTTAAATATTTAGCTCAAACTCTTGTAGTAAACACCATACCTCAAGCCTCTCTTGCTCTCCAATATTATTAGGTTTAGTTATTATAACACAAAAATCATTCTACATTGTCAATAATTTTTTGCGCTTACACTGAAATCAATGAACACTATTAATCCAATGACTTTACAAGTAATGTACCATCATACATGCAATTATATCAAATCGGAAATCAACATATACTACATAATGAAATCAATGCGGATTGTTTTGTTACAAGTAACATTTCAATTTACCACGTGCAAATGTAGGTTCACATTCTATCATTCAAGTAGTTTTAAAAACTTCAGATACCATTAGAATTATAATTCAACTATCCAACTAAAACATTTAACAATAAATATCACATGCCATGCCAATTATAATTCAACTAGCCAACAAAAATATTTAACATTAAATATCAAATGTCAAATGTAATTCAATGACAACATTACTTCACATTCACATGCCAAAAGTACTAAAACCATCCAAAGAACACTAAAATCAATGAACAAGTTATTAATCCAATGACTTTACAAGTAATGTACCATCATATGTATGCAATTATATCAAATCAGAAATCAACATATAATGTAATGAAATCAATGGGGATTGTCTTGTTACAAGTAACATTTCAATTTACCACATGTACAAATGTAGGTTCACATTCCATCATTCATGTAGTTTTAAAAACTTCAAATGCCATGCCAATTATAATTCAACTATCTAACAAAAACATTTAACATTAAATATCACATGCCATGCCAATTATAATTCAACTATCTAACAAAAACATTTAACATTAAATATCACATGCCATGCCAATTATAATTCAACTATCCAACAAAAACATTTAACATATGTCCAAAAAACATATTGTAATAAAATATGTCCAAAATTGTAAATCTCACTCAAGTATCAAACTGTATCAAGTTTAACAAATTTTAAAACCATCTAAATTTTGAAATAAAATCAAATCTACTGTATATCTTGTCCATCAAATGGAAGATCTAGCCTCTGGGTCTCGGTTGGCTCGCTATCTTGTAAAGGAAAAACCTACATACACAATGTACATGTACTTGAACATTAAAATTTGAAGTTTTAAAAATGAACGAGAATATATATATCTAGAACTTCATGTAAAAAACAAAATATAACAAAAAAATCGCGCAATACCTCGTAAGGTTGCATCTCCATTTGATGAACAAGATCTGCCATAGAAACATCTCTAGTGGTAACCTGTACAATATACATGTATAGTTAAATATAAATATATATATATATACAAAAATAATTTATATAAATTAAAAACTTTCAAATGAAAATGCACGTGTGTACATATATATAAACTTATTTGAACAATAATATTAAAAAAAAGAACTAAAGACAACTTCTTCAAATGCTGTGGATGTCCCTATCTCCGTCGCCAAAGTCCTCGGATTAAAAAAATCTTCTATACAAACCTAAATTCAAAAAATTTTAAATAACTCAAAATATAGATCTCTCTCTCTATATCTCAATTTTTTATGGAACTTTTTGAGGTAACATAAATTTTGAACTTGTGAAAAATTGTCCATACTTGTGCATCTCCCAATGAAGTAGAAGGTATATCTCCTAAAGAAGAAGAAGGTACCGACATCCCAAAAACATCAGACGGAATCGGTACTTGTTAAAACATTTTATCGAATTAAATATATATACATACATGTACATGTGTGGCAACAATTATTTATTTTAGAGTCACTTAAAAAACACTAACATACATGTGCCAACATATCATGATGGGCAGACCCATCTGCATCGTTTGAGCCAGAGGTCCCGAACGTAATATTAAAATTTTCATCACGCATCATGCCTGAGAACTGCAAATGGTGTTTTAACATATAATCATACCTTTTTGTTAGATTAATGTACACATACAAATAAATGTATACATGTGTACATACACATGTATTTATTACAAATTGTACACATGTATATGTAAATATAATTTCAAATCCTAAGGTCACTAACACATACCGTTCCGGTGCCCTCTTCCTCACGAAAAATTAGGGCTTGCAGACCATTGCGATAATTTATTGCGTATGTTCGGAGATCTTCAACATTCATGTTGTAAATCTCCTCATCTGTATGATAAACAAAATTGGCACGTGCATATTCACGTGCTCTTTGTCGATTTAAGCCAAGATCGACTCCACTCAATCCGCTATGAACATTTTCGATCATAACATCTCTTTCTTCACGACTTATTTGAGAAGTCGCATCCATCTCTGATCGCAAGGTTTCGACTCGAGACGGTCGACTCACCAATGGCGGCTCAGGGCGAGGCAACTCCACATCTCGCTTAGCGCCCTTACGTTGACATAATCGACCTCTCCCCGGGCCAAAAAATTCTGAAGGAAGGTCATTGTAGTTTGGTTTCATATCCAAAAAAAATTCTGCATAAAACATTTGTGCAAAATAAAGAGGAACCTCATCGTTCCATGGAAACCTTCCAAAGTCCGCAAGATGTCGACTATACAAATATTTTGCTTTGTCTGGGTGCTTGAAATACTGCACCTTCAACATCTTTCTTTTTGGCCCTTCCTTATAATTAAACATTGACTTAGCCTGCGCTCTTGAAACTTTTTTTTTATGTCCTCCCATTTATCGGGACCTATCACTGTTTCTCTTCTCTTTCTCATCACTTCTACAAACGAATCAGTGGTTGGCCCCAAATCTTTGTACACTTTTACCATTTCACTCAATGAATGTGTAACTATTTGTAGGCTTTGTCTACTCTCAACAGGTAGAGACAAATCCTGGAGATCTCTTTGCAATTTTGCATAAAGGCTTTGACACCTTTGTAAGGTGCATTCCGCCATGTTCGTTTCCCATGGTATATCAGTAATCTCAGCCGGATAAGTTGTGCTAGGTTGACAGCCTTCTTCTTCAATGTAGCGCACTGCCCTATGTCTTTTTTGACCACTGGCTCTAACATTTTCAGCCTCTGCATCAATATATATAAAATTTCGTATATTAGAAAAAACACGTGTAAAAAAATTCGTACAAATTTAATGGAAAAATATTGAAATTGATGGCAAACTTGATGTTGTTGGTTAACATCATCTCCAACTTGACCCTGCTGAGAACCAACCCCAGAATGATGCTGCTGAGAACCAGACCCATAGTGACCCTGTTGAGAACCAGCAGCCGTTGATTGCTGGCCTTCGGGGGAATAAATATCACCCCCTTCCCGCACCCTGCTACCTCGACCGGTTGAACCTTTGCCACGCTCCATGGATGAAGTAGAAAGCCTTCTCCTCTCGCCTCCTAAAAATTAAAATATGAAACTTATTAACAACTAATTTCACTCACAAAGTTAATAAAAAAATCACTTCCATATGTACACACATGTATGGAGATTTAAGATTATATTTAAATACCGTGAACATCCTCCATATGGGATTCCGCTGATCTTCTTCTTTCATCCTCCATGATATATATCTATTGGCCGACATTCACAAAATAGATTTCAAAAAATCAATACCTCAAAGTAAAATCCAGTTTGGGGCTGTTAAATCCAGTATGTTCTATATTTCTTAGAACAATAGAAGGTTTATAAAATAACATGCGAAGCAACATGAGACTTGGAACAATCATTTTCATTATCTATATGGAAGGCAAGAATGATTATATCCCCTTGAGCTTAAGCTTATGTAGTTTGTCAATTTTTATCATATATTTTTTGGTAAGTGTAAATGTTTTTTTTATCTATAGTACAAGTCATGAGTTCCCTAATTTTACCTTATGTAAAGCATGATTCTAGGATTACTAAAATTTGTACTTGGTTTTTTAAGAATATATCAATAAAGTTTTTGAGAAGCAAATATGGCTTGTTCCTTAGAATTTGGCACTTTGAATTTCCTTCCCCATATTTCTTGTTAATGATTATAACCTTAAAATGGCTAATATTGGTTTGTCATCATCATCTAAAAATGACTTGGCAGATGAAAATTTACCATGTCAATCATCATCACTTCACACCATCTCATACATGACACCTTCTACATATTATATGCATGAATTTTTGAAATGTCATCCTCTCTACCTATCCCATGAATGATTGTGACAACAGTTGAATAAAATACAATTTATAAGCAGAAGATAGTTTCTAGCTTGTCCAACTCCATCCGCCCCATAGCTAGTGATTTCTCAATTTTCCACTTCCAACTTTCTATTCTCGAAATTCATTAGCAGCTAATTTTATCGATAGCCACACCACTATACATATAATTATCATATACACTACTACATTAATGAACTTTACGTTGTTTGTTATTGTAAAGTCCAATAACAAACAATGTTAATTGAGTTTAGTAGTGTATATATATAACAATTTCTTTGACTTCCAGGTGTGTTGTGACTATTAGTAGAATTAACTACCAAAATGAATTTCCAAAATAAAATGTTGGAAGAGAAAAATAGGCAATCATTAGATATGGAGTGCGTGGAGGAGGACAAACTTATACTGATCATTTCCTTATCAACTTTCCTTTATTCACCTAATGTCACAATCAATCGTGGTCTAGATAGAAGGGATGACCTACCATAAATTCAATCATATAATGTGTAGAAGGGTCATATGTAGATTGTGTGAAACGATGATTACAAACATGATAATTTTTCATCTACTAGGCCATTTTGAGATGATGATTACAAACTAGTGCTAGCCCATTAAAGGTTATAATCATTGGTGCCTAATGTGGGGTGGAAAATTTAAATCAAGTTCGTATCAAAGTACAATTTAGCTCATTTTAGTCAAGGTTAGTTAGAAGAATTAGCTATTGGTTTCTACCTTCAATTTCCTCCGAAAATGAATGTGTACGTGCTTTTGAGAGACATTAGAGACATTAGAGGAACAAGGTCCAAATTTTTGATGAAAATGTGCTATGAAAGTAAAGGGTTTTAAAGGCAAGCATGTACAAGGCATAGTTGAGCCAAATGTTCTTCAAGAAGGGCCTAATTATTCGGGTCTTGGTTATGGAAAACATGGAAAATGCTCCAAAGCCAAGGAGGCTTGTGAGGTTTGTGTTCATGATGAATGGAACATGTACATAGTTTACCTTAAAGTTGTTGTGTTTTACGAATATTAAAAAATGAAGAACTTCTATTTAGATCCATTCCAGAGATTGACTGCAGGGGCATTTACTAGATATGTCACCTTTCATAAAAGATGATATCCAGAGGCTACCTGGCCCTTTACAGACTCTGCCTATAGAACTTGTAGAAGTAAACACTAGAGGCATTAACAATATCAAAGAACTAGACATGGGAATGTGTCTCTTTCCCTACGCAAAAAAATAATTCTTGAGGTAGTTAATCTTCATAGACAGGTCATCAAGCAAGTTAATGTGATCATCCCTCCTTCCCTCCCTTCTAAAATAATTATGTTTTGCGGGTCAGAAAGCCAAAATATGGAGACAATTATCACCAAATCCAACGTACGATTATGCATGATGGAGAATATCTAGCGCTTTCCCTTGTTAAATATATTAACAAGGGAAAGCGCTAGAGATTCTCCATCATGCATAATCGTACGTCGATGCTTATAGAGTGAAAAAACTAAAGGAATCAACTTGTAGGGTCATTTTAATGGGGGGTGGAGAATTCCTGGGTCTTTGCAAATTCAAAGTATGGTGCATGTTGCATGAAGCAAGATGTTGAAAGTAGAGTTATGTTAGACACACATAAATGCAACAAATATGGAAATTTGTACATGAGCTCTATTATTTGACTTAAGAGTCAGTTGTTTGAAAAGGCATGTTTTGTCAACTTGTGTTTGGTTGATGGTTTTGTACACCAATATGTAAGAGAACACGGACATATTCACATGATGTGAATTTTTTTTTTCTTTGAAGGAGAAAAATGATGTGTTTTCAATTTGATGGTTTTGTTTGTGACAATACGTCACAAGATTTTGCGAAGGTCCACTCTTGAGCGAGAGCCTCATGATTAAAACCTATCCGTGAGAATCAAATGGGAGTGCATCCTCATTTTGAAAACAAGTAGGATTCTACGCTACCTAGGACTCAAACCATCATTTTAAAATTTGAAATATAATGGTGTTGTTTCAATGCCTGAATCCACAACCCTAACACATGAAATCACTGATCTAATTACACATGAAATAAATAGTTATTTTCTCCAAAATTAAAAATATAACTAAAAACTCAATTCAACATAGTTGAAAGAAAAAGAAGCGCCATTGAAATGGTTTGCTGAAAAATGGTTAGATTTCTTATCCAATTAAGGCGTAGCATGTATTTTGATGTTTCATGAATTTCTTTGCAAATTCAAAGTATGGTGCATGTTGCATGAAGCAAGATGTTGAAAGTACATGAGCTCTATTATTTGAGCTAAGAGTCAGTTGTTTGAAGAGGCGTGTTTTGTAAACTTGTGTTTGGTTGATGGTTTTGTACACCAATATGTAAGAGTACATGGACATATTCACATGATGTGAATTTTTTTTTTCTTTGAAGGAGAAAAATGACGTGTTTTCAGTTTGATGGTTTTTCTTGTGACAAGACGTCACAAGATTTTGCGTAGGTCCACTCTTTAGCGAGAGCCTCATGATTACAACCTATCCGTGAGAATCAAATGGGAGTGCATCCTTATTTTGAAAACAAGTAGGATTCTAAGCTACGTAGGACTCAAACCATCATTTTTAAATTTGAAATATAATGGTGTTGTTTCAATGCCTGAATCCACAACCCTAACACATGAAATCACTAATCTAATTACACATGAAATAAATAGTTATTTTCTCCAAAATTAAAAATATAACTAAAACTAAATTCAACATAGTTGAAAGAAAAAGAAGCGCCATTGAAATGGTTTGCTGACAAATGGTTAGATTTCTTATCCAATTAAGGCCTAGCATGTCTTTTGATGTTTCATTAATTTCTTTGCAAATTCAAAGTATCCAGTGCATGTTGCATGAAGCAAGATGTTGAAAGTACATGAGCTCTATTATTTGTCTTCTGAGTCAGTTGTTTGAAGAGGCATGTTTTGTCAACTTGTTTGGTTGATGGTTTTGTACACCAATATGTAAGAGTACATGGACATATTCACATGATGTGAATTTTTTTTTCTTTGAAGGAGAAAATGATGTGTTTTCAGCTTGATGGTTTTGTTTGTGACAAGATGTCACAAGATTTTGTGAAGGTCCACTCTTGAGCGAGAGCCTCATGATTACAACCTATCTGTGAGAATCAAATGGGAGTGCATTTTTATTTTGAAGGAGAAATTTCAATAGGCTTTAGGAAATTTAATTTCAAGTCATTTAATTTCACTAGAAATAATTCAGAGGTACATGATATGAATAGTATTTAGGAAGAACAATAGTCCCTCATGGAATATGAAGAAAGTAGCCACTTCATTCTGTATATATGCATGCTTTGAGTTACTCCTCAAAAAATTTCAAAACATGTGTATTTATTACTCTACCCATCCCGATTTTCATAGGATCCATAGCACATACATTTCTATATGCCCTAGTTGTTGTAAGGCCTAATTATTTCATCACTTTCAAAGGAATTACATCAGTTGTTTCTCCTAAATCTAGCATATAGTTGTGTAATAATATTTTATTTATAAATAGGAATATATGAAAATGTTTATGAATTACATTTTTATTCCCTTGATTCATCTTTTATAACTCTATAGGATAATCCTCAAAAGTAGGGTCATCTACTTCATCAAATTTTAAGAACTTCTTAACCTCATATCTTTATTTCATATTTGCATAACTTCCACAAATGGGATAGAAACAAGATATTTTCCAAGTGTTGAAGTAAACCAACATTAATTTCATTGTACACTCTTTATATAGAGTATGGTTGAATGTTGTACATCTGGTACATAGATCAATTTGTTGTTTTCATTGTTTACTCTTAGAAATTATTTGAAGTGGGAGCGAAGAGTTGGTTTCTTCCTAGGTTGGCTTACATTTCCTTTAATATGTGATCCATGCCTTTCTCTAATTCATATTTTTATCTCTTGTATTAATTATGTTATTCTTTCTATGTATTGTTCAAGTACAAGGGGGTGAAATAATTTCTTATCATTTTCTAAGTGGTGAGGTCGTTTGAATCTCCAATAGTTGTGTTGGTGTGGTGGGAACCATGCTAGGAGTTGGGCATTCCATTGATATGGTCAAGGTAGTTAGTGTATGAGGAGCATCCAAAATTAGGCGGATTGGGATCTTGATGAGGGGGATATGTCACTTGATGCATGCAGTGATGATGGTATTTGATGAGTAAAGGACACATATAGATGAGATGAGTGTCTTTAACATAGAGCACTCAAGGGCATGCCAAATACCAATTAACCGAGTTCGTGACATAATAAATGGTGGAAGAGGAATCATCAACATATGAGGTTGGTGTAAGTGGTGGTGCTACTATTGAGGCATGATGTATGGTGACCAACACATCTTGATATCGTCGGAGATCGAGACAATGTTGTGTATAATGTTTGTGTTTCACATAAATAGACAAGAGGTCGTTGGTTCTTAAACCCTTATTACGTGATGAGGTGGCAACATCACATGATGGAGTGGGGAGAAATGGGGGTGCTTAAGGGGTATGAAGGATACCCTTCAACTCATGAAGCATGGGGCATGAATTGGTGGGATGACCTAATGTGTCTCAAAGGGCACACGAGGGACTAACCTTGGGTATTTTTGGTTGAAGGCTCTTTCTAAAATAAAAATTATAAATAACTATGGAAACTTGCATTAACAAATTATCCTACAAAAATTATTGTAGAAAATTTTCAAAATTGAAATGCAACCTTAAATTCCTTGCATTTTTTCATCAACTTTGTTAATAATTGAATAGTCTACTAGTTGACTATATTACCAACCGCAATGAATATTGTCTTTTCCTAATGTTCATTGTGAAAATGGATCCTCACGTTAATGTGATAGGATCTTTTTCATCTCTCAAGTTACTAGGTCAAAGCATACTAATGGGTAAATTAATTGTGAGATAAATTACTTGCATTAAATGTCAATCCAGGTTCTTATACTTCTGAAGTACACTTGCACAATATATGCTAAGCAATTAACTCTCAATCAAAAATGGAAATGTAGACATAATGTATACACACTTTACATCAAGAAAACGTGTATATGCACATGCTTTTGAAGAAAGAAAGGCATTTAGCATGCTTCTTCATTCAAAATAAGTATTTAAAAAGCCCTAAAAAGAAAGGCATTTAGCATGCTTCTTCATTCAAAATAAGTATTTAGAAGGCCCTAGAAATGAGATAAACTATATGAAGTGCTGGAGAAATTCCAAAGTTTTGGTTCTTAAAGTAAAAAAAAAAAAATCATATCATATCTAACTAACAAAAATCAACGTTTAAGGCTAATACTAAGAGAAAAGAAACGCAAAAAGGAATAAAGTAATAGAGTTCCTCATTAGTGGAGTTTCTAGTTTTGTGATAAAGAATAATACCATATTGACTAGGGTCAAATCAATTGAAAACATGATAGAGAATAAATCATTGAACTTTTTATGATCCAATTATTTTTTCAAATACACAACAAGGATAAGTTAAATTTAACTTCTACAAACACTACAATGGTTCATACAATTTAGAAAAAGTTAAATTAATTTCCTATAATATGGTTTTTATAATTCCTATCTAAACCAAACCAAAATCTATTACTTTCCAACAAACTAATCATTTACTTAATCCTACTATGAAATTGACAATGTTCATATCTTCTATAATAACAACATTTGATATTTAATTTAACAAAATATAAACTACGTGGTAGGTAAGAGGGTTGCTCTTTGGTGGATGAAAATTAATCTTTTGAGGATTGTTCTATTGTCTTGTTTTGGGTATTGCTAATGCTTTAATGCTTGCTTATGATTGAAATACATGTTCAGGAGTAGGATCTACGTATCTGTTTATTTGTTGCTCAATATTTACGAATGTTTCGTTTGCCATCACAATCTTTATCTTATTTGTTGTCAAGTATTGATTTGTAGAATAACATTGGTTCCTTTAACTGGGTGGCTGTTGTAGTTCTAAAAAAAATGAATTCATATGGTATGGGTTTGTAGAATATTAACATTGCTTCCTTTAACCTGCATTCTCAAAAAAAAAAAAAAATCATATAAGGTTGATGAATGAAAGGATATTCAATTTGAACATCTGATAAACAAAATAATCTCCATTGTAATCTTTAAAAGTCATAGTTCTCTCCTTTACTCACCTAAGGAATTTGAATAGAAATAAGGTTGAAATTATTGTTGATGGGCATGCTTTTTATCATTTAGAACCATTCACCTTTTAAACACGTTTGATGAGTTTCCTACAAATCATTTAATTTACTTTACTGTAAATCATTGGGACAGTGGCTATGTAACCTGTTTTTACTTTCTTACATATATTTGGTGACAGTCAAAATTGGCTATGTCCAGCTGCTCCTTAATCATATACAAGTTCATTGATCATCAAAATTGGACTGACAGCTGCTGTCCTTGCAACATTTCTCATATCAGTCTAATTTCAATTGAAAGTTAATATGAAGTTAGAACAGACATTGGTACTTTTAATTATGGTTTGGAATATTTCAGCACCAATGAGTTCAAACTTATAGGCTTTTGCATATTCAGAAAACGTAGGATGTATGAAAGAAGAAGTTCTACATTTGAGACATGTTTTGCCTTAGTTCATTGACTGTTTCTTGGAGTAGTGAACTGTAACCCACTGTTTATCTTTCAACCAAGGGAAACCTAAAGTATAAGGCCACGGTTTTAGCCACAAGTGGAGCTATAGATGAGAAGTAGATATCAAAATTGGACAAACAACTGCTGTCCTTGCAACCATTCTGCTATGATTCTAATTCCAATTGAAAATTAATATGATGTTAGAACAGGAAAAAGGGCAAAAATTAAACAAAGCCAAATTTATGCTATTGTATTTTAGTCTTTTTTATTATTGAAAAAATGAGATTACATAGATTTATATAAATTTAGCTGTAAAAATATTTTATTAATGTTATAATAAGTGAAGGGATACTATGGCGTGGGTAACAGAACGTACCCGGCAGATTTTAACGGTGGCGCCCCTAACAACGACCAGCAGAACCTCGACCAGATGCGGCAATCAGACCAGCAGAACCTCGACCAGCAACTTGCCCAAGAACCTGTAACAAGAACCGAACCCGTAAATATAAAAGCCATCAAAAAATGTACAGACATGAGATAGAAGAACGGCAGCGTTTGCAATAGAAACATAACATACCAGCAGAACCTCGACCAGCAACTCGCCCAACGCAATCAGACCAGCAGAACCTCGCCCAACGCAATCAGACCGGCAGAACCTCGACCAGCAACTCGCCAGAACAGAAAAAGTCGCGCGGAACTCGCCCAACGCAATCAACGACAGAACAGAAAAAGTCGCGCGAAAACAATGAAAACAGTAAACTGAGACCTTTCGCGGGCGATTTATTTATAAAAACGTAGTTCGGCCGAACTTTCAACTGAGTTCGGCCGAACTACCATTGCCGGTTTTCCAAACCTCCGGAAAAAATTCTGTTTGCTGGGCCGTCACTGTGCCGTCAATATAAACGGACTCAAAAGTTCGGCCGAACGTACTAAGACAGTTCGGCCGAACTATTATAAAGTTCGGCCGAACTTTATAAAATGTTCGGCCGAACTATTGCCGAAAATTTTTTTTTGCCCCCGATTCTCACAAAAGTGTAACCCAGCTTCACGTTTCCGCCCTTATATTTTTTTTTGTGTACCCGTATTTTCTTAGCTACCATTTTATCTTTCAGAGTATTTTTTTTTGTGAATATTGCGATGTGATTAACTCATTTTTCCCATAACAATAAACTTCTAAATTAATTTACAGTTATAAAAATTTAGTCGAGTTTCTACAATAAAATTTCAAAAGTGAAATTTTGACATGGTATCAGAGGTATTTTGATTAGACAAGGAAGCTTAGAATCAGAAGAAGGAAATTCGTTGTTCAGGGGGAGAAACTGGATGAATTTTTAAAGGTTGTGTAGTGCCTAGCCAGGCAATGCAAATTGTTGGGTTGTTCAAATTTTCAGTGTAACGTTGTGTTGAAGGCTAGAGAATGACTTACTCAACATTAGGGATTCCACCCAGTCGGGATTTTAAAGCAACTCCTTTTCCGTTGAAATGGTGGGTCTGACTGGGGTCCATTTTCTCGTATACGAAAAGAGTTTACATAACAATGGAATAAAATAAACACAAATGGGATGATCTATTCTAATGATAACATAAATAAAACTAATTCTAACTACTTCTTGGGATGCACTGATTTATATGATTACAGAGTAATATTTCATAGGCATGAAACAATATAGATCATTTGCATACTAAATGAATGTAAGCACATTAAAGAAACTAAATCAATGTAATTGATTTAGTTAATGAAGAACATTAATCATATAATAGCTCTCTAAGTCACTTGTCTAACATCATATCATTCAATACATTTTATCAATGGTAATAAGAATCTATATCATTTCAATGCTTATCAAAAAGGGACAAATAGATAGAAACATGTTTGCTAAAATCTCAAAAACATAAAATGATTAATACATAGATAATAGTGCCTATTGCATAACAGCTTAGTTCTGAAAAGATAGCCTCTAGGCTCAAAATTTCAATTAGATACTTATGTTCAAACAATAGTGTAAGTTCCAAAACCCTCCTTCTCAAAAATATGGACTCCTTTCTAAATGCATGGAAGGGGTTTAAATACTAATTAATATTACAAAAATTGAAGACTTGTGAAATAAGTCTTCTTAATCTAATCTAGACTATAAACCAAAAACTAAGAAATTAAAATGCATAATTTATAACAGTGTCAAGGCTATTTCTTGGATCCACTCTCTAGCTATTCCTTGAGCTAGCAGGCTTTGATCATATATTCGAGCTGGGGGGGATGCATTGGTTGCATTCTCATCTAGACTATGAGTATTGCAACATTGAGTGCTGGAAGAAGTTGAACTGTTGCGTTGGAAAGACACCTCAGCACTCCCAATTGACTGTGAGCCTTGATCAACAAATTCCAATAAATCTCCATATTTACTTTTGTTAACTTTTCTTTGTCAAGAGCTTTTATGCTTCATGTTTCTTTCCAATATTGTTTCAAAAGGCTGACTTATGGCATAGTGTATCTTGGTATTTCCCGGATAAGATTGGCTTGTAGAAGAGAATATTTTATATACTCAAAGATGTTGGATGACATATTTTTAGCTCTGATGATAGCCAGTTCTGCACTTTTCATTTTCATGTCCTAGTCTCCAAATATTATATCTTTTATTGATTCTTCAAGACAAGGAAGATCAACCGCTCTTCCTTGCACAGTGTCTTGCCAATCTATATACTTTGACACATTATCATCAGTTTCTTGATAATAAATCCTCAAATCAGAAATTTGAGTGACTAATTGATCACTTATTTTAATCTTCTCTTGAATCTGTTTGTACTTCAGATAAAAAAATTTTTGTTGATTTACTAGCAATGTTTCCAATTATGTTGCTTCTTTCTTCACCTCATTAAGTTGTGGATTCTCTTGGAGCTTTTGAATGTTATGTTGTAATTTATGGACTATTAGATTTTTTTCCTTAATTTCATTTTCAAGTTTGAGTTTGAGACCTTCAAACTCTAGTTGCAAATTATTAATACTTGATTGCAACTCTTGCTCTATCCTTTGTTCTTCATTAAAGAAACTTTTCTCCATTTGAGCCATTTTCTAATCTTTCTCCATAATTAATGACTCAATCTCTGCTGCATTATGGATAGTTGCGTCTACATAAGCACCTACAAACTGAGATAATCTGCATAGTTCTTTTCTTGGAGTTGACTAAGATCATTTCCAGAGAACTTGCATTGATGTTGTGTCCATAGGCATTTCTGGAGAATCTTCAATATTTAGTTTCTTCTTTGACCTGGATACAACAACTTTATGAATTGGGCCATAAAATACATCCAATGGAGGTATTTACTCAATATTCAATATTATTTTTGTTGCTGGAAAAGCATGGATGATCTCCATGCCTTGGGCCGATGTTTCTTCTTGTTTATCCTCTGTATCATTAATCTTTGGTGTCTGATTTTTCTGAAGAGAAATTTCGGAAACCTCTGTAGTAAATGAGATTTCTTGAATTTCTCTTTGATCTTTAGAATAATTTATATTAGAGGAAACTTGTTGAATTCTTGATTCACCTATATGAAATTTTGTTTTTAGAGAGTCTTCAGTATGAAGAGTTTCTATCAAAATAGCACTCTAATCATCAGGAGCATTAGTATCAGATAATGATTTTTTAAAACTTTCCTAGTATTGGTTAAACCTCTCCTCTTGCGGAATATCCATGATTCTTGGTTCTGCTACTGGTACTTGTACCTAAACTGGAGGAATCAGAACCATAATTTTTTCTGCTTCTGGCACTTGCAATATAGGAATTATAATCTGTTTTGGTATTGGCTTGTGGAACATGTAGTCTGGAAAATGAGAATTCCTCTATTCTCGATATTGTTTGAATTGTATCAAATCTTCTGGAATGAACCTTACGATTGCTATTTGCAGAACCCTTGAGAATTTTGGGATTGAATCAAACACATCGTCAAATTTATTAGGCTCACTTGTAAATACTCGTAGCTTAACTTGATTTTTTATTTCTCTGGCAACACCATATGAATCATAAATTCTGTTGGGTAGAATTGGGAAATTGAAGGGTTTTAATTGATCAATTTCAAGACAGGAATGCTTGAAATTGTCGAGAGTATATGACCCATGTGAAATAGGAAAAGTTGGCCAAATTGTCTTTTTGGCATCTTTCATAATTTTAGTCAACCCATTACCTACCATCTGATAAGAAATTTCCTTGGCCAATAATTTATCTGGTATATATAAGGGTAGGACATGAGGGTAAGCATGACTTCCGAAAATTCAGATGTATGTGAAAAATTCTTCACCGAACCACCTTCCTATAGGCTTGAGACTTCTATTGGCTTCATGGGTGACTCTAAATATTTTCCTTTAAAAATGACTAGAAAAATTGGGAGCATTATATCATTACATATTTTAAACATATGAGAGTGGTATTTTGATTCCCATAGGATTATAATTGTACAAAGATGGGTGTTTTGACTTCTCTGGTACATTTCCATCCCAAATGACGAAAATTCAATAGAAAAATAGACAACATCTAAGATAAAAGAACTCATATAAAAAGGAGTGACTTTACTGGATGGAAGATTACAATTTTCTCTATAGATAGTGATACATCTAATCAAATTATCAGACATAATATTATCCCAATCAAGAATATAGCCATCAGAAGCTGCTTCCATGAGGGGTGTCCAATCTTCCTTAAACTTGGTTGTATTTGTAGATGCAAACAAACAACACATCATTGCAGCAATTTGCAAGAAAAGGCTTTTAAGAGAAACTACTAAGTAAGAATAATGAGTACAATTGGTCAAGGAAACGATGGCGGGCTCTGGCGATATTGTTACCCTAGGGTTTTCTGCTACCGATGCTGCCGCCGCCTGCAGGTCTGCGACCATCTGGAGGCAGGAGCTCTATGGCTTACCTGCTATACCTGATGGCGATTTTTCTGTGCGGCAGAGGAACCGACTCCCTATCTGTCGAGCCAACAGACTGGAAGGGATGGACAATGTATCATTAGCGAAGGCCCCCTGCAGAATGCATCGAAGTGATTTCCTCCTGCCTTGGATACCATCGGACGGGAAGGGTGTGTGCTTCACCTTCTTTGTTATGAGTTTCTCTCGGCGAACTGGAGAGGAGGGAGGCATATTATCGATTTCTGCTTGCAGGGCACGATGCTGCGCACGCCCTTTGTTGCTGCGCCTATTCTCTGTGGCCGAGCTGCGCCTATTGGGTGAGGTATGCTGGTTTTTGGATCTGGAAGCGGCTCTTCGAAGGGGCGTTACAAATGGCTTGCCGACTTTCACTGAACCAGCGTTGGCTTCTGCCCCAGATTTGGCAATACGGCGGCAGACAAACCCAGAACTGTCGATGCAGAGGACCAAATCATTTGCACAGGGTAATCGGGTAAGACCACTCTGTTTTCAGATCTTTATAAAAACTCCTAAAGGTAATAGTATATTATTTTGGGTAAATGGCTCTGAACAGGTCTCAGACCTGAAGAAAATTATAGAGCGGAAAACAGGTTACCCAAGTCTGAAACAGTCCCTCATCCATGGGGGCAAATCTTTACAAGACACCAGCATACTCAAAGACTCTGGTATTTGTCCTGTTTCTACCATCTGTCTCAATCTGCGACTGAGAGGGGGTGCTCCTGGACTGCATAATGCACAGGGTCATAGGAGCACAGACATGGGAGCAGGTGCATCAAAAACTGTACCTACAAAAGGTTCATTCAGGAATGTGTTACAGGGGGACAAATTCACTCCCACAGCTCCTGTTGCCCCTGCTGAAAGTCTCCCCAAGCCATATATTGTAGAACTGCAGGACAACATGCCTGAAATAATTATAGACAGTCTTGATATTGATATGCATAGAACTGCCTACGAATCCCAAGCAATTATAGGCAGATTCAACTGTTTCTGGCCCAAACCAATGGAACTGTTCCATTGGATTTTCACAAACTGGACCATGGAATGTGAAATACACCTATGTTCTAAAGGGTTCTTCATTGTCAAATTTTCATCAACTGAGGTCAGAGACGCCATTATCAGCCAGGGACCATGGTTCTGGGGCTCCACGGGACTCTTCATTACACCATGGTTCCCAAATTTTGATGCTAACACCATGGAGGTGACCAAAATGCGGGTCTGGGTAAGGCTCTACAATCTCCCGTTACATTTTTGGAATGAAAATGTCCTTGGCTGCATTGGAAACACCCTAGGCAGATACATTAAAACAGACACCCAACGCCTGGAAGAGCGCATATTCACCTTCGCACGAATCTGTGTGGAGGTTGATTTGAGCAAGGGACTCCCTGAGTCCATTATGCTGAACAACAAACAACAGAGATGGATACAGCATTTAGATTATGAGAACACAGCCTTCAGATGCCGGATATGCAGGTGCACAGGACACCTACAAAATTCATGCCCGGCAGCGAAAAAGGATAACAGGAAAAAGAAGAAAACAGGCAAAGTGGCAAAAGGTTGGCAATTTCCCTCTGAGGAGCCAGAACTACAGGAAGAAGAGGTGGAACCAACACCACAAGAGAATCAACAAACAGAAACTTCCTTGGGCACACAGGAACAGGAAATGCAAGACCCTCACGACTCCACCACAAAGACTCAGCAGGAGAAGGTACCTGGTACACTAGACAGTGGGGGATATAAAAGAACACATATATCAGACACATCAGACTCTGATAAGGATAATGGAGCACCAACGGAACAAAATCAGCTTGTCCTTATCGAGACCGAGCCAACACTTGGTGCTTGGCGTAAGGTTGAAAAGAAGAAGGGGAGAAAATCCTAATTGTATCTCCTTTGCTTTATTTGTGGCATTTTTGAGTGTCTTTGGACATATACCAGCTCATACAACATGTAATTTTGTTTTCTCATAAATAAAATTACGAACTTTTTCTTTGTGAAAAAGAGAAACTACTAAGTACATACCCTTATTGTCACTTTTATGGCGATTAGGATCATTTCTCCAATCCTTGAAAACATTGCAAGGTGTTCATTTTCTCGCATGAATTCTTGGACAAAATAGTTGTAATAAATTTTCTGGGGCTCGAGAAATTTATACATATCCTTCGAATCTGCAAGCCTTAGAGAACCAATGATTGTTCTATTTTTGGTAACAAATTGTCTATCTTGAATTTCCACATGATCCAATACGCATTTCACTAAGTCAGTGTATGGAAACTTTTTAGGACATGTAACAATTATGTGCAGAAAAGAGTTAGTTGCGTCGGACTAGGAATCTGAATCCGTGGATGTAGAATCATCAGCTATAGCTTAATTAATTGTGGATTTTCATTCTAAAACAACTCATATATCCCATCCCAGCTTGAGGAACCAATTTCTGGGTTACATGTTGTGTCTGAGATTAAAGGAGCCATCTCGTTGTTTTCCTCTTGCTGAACAACTAACTGAGGTGGGGTGGCAGACTTCCTTTGTGCTTTAATCAACCTTAACATCCTTTTATGCCTAAGTTTGTGGAATTAAATTGTTGAAATAAAATTAGAGAGTGTAAGCTGAGATCATGCCGAATGCTATTAACTGTCGTATCACCTTAACTCATGCATTATGGGAATCCTCGATATCAAATATGAAAGAATTATAAAATCGATTACAAACCTCAAGATCATAAAAAAATCTGCATTAACATTAAATTGATAGCATGGGCCTCATGTGAGTTTGACAATTGTTATCTTACTAGGACATCTAAATCGACTTTTTCATCACTAACGAGTTTCGACCTTTCGCAGCAATGTGTGACATGCGAAAATGCGATATTACGATGGATTTTCTGTTGGAAGATAGATTGCGATATCTACATATGTCAGATGACAGATTGAAATATCGTTATCCATTCTATGATGTAATTCACAACCTTGCATATCAACAATTCACAACTTCGCATATCAGCATTTCGTGATTTCGCATATCATCATTTCACAACTTCGCATATCGACGTTTTCCGTTTCGGTGAGTTACACTTCTGTGATTTAGCTCCCTCTTCTTATACTTTTATCCTTTATGGTTTCTTAGAGATTTTTTTTATGATTTTCTTATGTTTTTTAAGAAAAAAAAAAATTTAATCTAATAAAATTAAATTCTAAGTTCTATTTCTAAAATGAATTTAATCCTAAGATTTTTAAAAGGCTCCCCATTGTCCTTTCTATACTATTTTACTTAGAAAAATGGGAAATAATGTATCTAGGTTCCCAGATTTATTTACTGGTCACCAAATGACGATGTAACATCAAACCAAGCTTTGGAGCCCAGGACCCAGCCTTCCCCGGACTCGCAGAGGGCTCTCTCTATTATATGTAAAAGATATCTGTGTTTGCTTATTTGCTTTCCGATTTTAGGCTAGTTATGAAGTAAGTTTTTGATTTTTTGTTTTAAGTTTTTGAGGGATGAAACCGATCAAAGATATAAAACATTTAACAAGGAAGTCGCACTAATCGGGCTATAATGTAATATTATGGAAGTTACCGGAGTCGATAAAGGTCGTAGGGCCGATTTGATTCAAGGTAGAAATGATCTTTGGGAAAAATGGAGTAAATGGACATCAAGTTTGTGAATAACAAGGAGTTTCAAGCATCACTGGTTCGATAGATAACATAAACATGGTAAAGAAAACCCTTAATCATGCAAAATGTAACTATAAAATAATCAACACATCGAAACAAACATTCAAGCCATGCATAGAAGTATAAGACCCTCTAACTTTGGGAAATGGCTATCAGACTTTGGGGAAAACACATAAGACGGACTAACAACTCAAAAACTATGCCGGAACGCCTAAACACAGTCTTTAAGTTATTGGGCACTTTGACAAACAAGGTTTCATAGTTTTAGGCAAAGGGCTAGATCGGGACTAGGCCTCCTTGGTTCAACAAGATGATAATCTAATTAGCCAAAGAGATAGTTTCATGGACAGAACTATGGACAGTCATAGGTAAGCAGGGCACACCATACATCCTACTCAACATGCATAGAACTTATGAATAAAACTAGCAACAATATCCTTAAGTTACTAAAGAGCAGTTAAGAATTCTTTAGTGCAACTAAGGAAGAAGAAAAACATAAAAGCTATGAAGATTCAGGAATTTTGAGGTGCCTCCATGGGCATATCTCAAACTTAATCTCTTCTGATCTATAGCAAGCAAGAAGCATGTATCATGAATGAAAACTAGAAGACAACAACAAAGAAAGAAACACTATACCATTCTACCATGTCATGGAATCCATCAACAATCCTTCATCATTCATCAAAAGCATCCAAGAGGCAGTCCAAAATCATAACAAAAGTATGTTCTTCAAAGCTCATATGACCAATATATTACTTCTTCTCTCAAGTTCAGCCTTGTTTACAATGAGAGCCTTGTGGAATAAATAGGCCCAAGTGAGGAAAACCTCATGGTGCAACTAGCTATCCCATTGGCCTAATCAAAATATCTAAACTTGTCCTTGAGGCTTTGCAAAGCCCAAGGCACAAAATATCCCATAAAATATCTAAAAAAAATGCTAAAAACGGAAATTATATTGACTTTGCATCATTTTCCAAGTGTAAAAATAGCTAAACGCACGTTTGGAAAAAGCAGATTTTTGAGGTTCAAAAATTACAAAAATACTTCAATTTTATATCAGAAAAAGGTCCCCTGACTTACCGGAAACATTTGGCAGCCTTCCTGATGTCGAAATGAGGCTCATGATAGTTCGTTGGAAAGCTCTGAGTGTCTACTTTCCGGCGCAACTGAAATCACCTCAATATGATGCCTAGAAGTCCTCCAAATCTGTACATGTGTGTAAAAAGCCAGAAAATTGCAGACTGCTGATATGCCGGGCAGAATGTGCAAAAAGTGAGCATTTTTCACCGTTTTGAGGGGGCGAATGATCTCCAAATGCTCTGAAAATCGCTGAGGACCTGCTCATAGAATTATGGCATCAAATGGTATCATCCTCCTCACTTGAAAAATCCTCAAAATGAAATGGCGCATTTATGAGTTTTTGACCAAAAACTCAAAAAATGCCAAAAAACAAAAAGTTGTCAAAATAGGCCCAAAATTGGTGTGCATGACCCACAAGGGTCCCTAGCAACATGCTCTGAAGCTGAGGCCAAAATATCAAGTGCTGATGTGCCTTTCTCCTCTTTCCGTGCCGGGCGCTTCCCCTTTGCCTTCTTCAGTTTCTCTTGGGCTGCCTTTAGTTTGCGTCGGGCAAATTGATTCAACTTTTGAAAGTGATGTGTCCTCTTCCTTTGCAGCTCCAGATCTCTGTTTGCTCTTTCAAGCTTCATCTCCAAGTGTTTGTTGGCCCTTTCTAACCATGCCTCCTTATTTTCTTCAATTTCCTGCTCAAGTAGTGCAGTGAGGGGAAAAGCTTGAAGCTAGGCCTGTTCTTCTTCTTTCTGCTTTTCCAAGGCTCTTTTAAGCCCTATGGTTCTAGGCCTCTTCCACCTAGGTTGTTCTTCCTCTTCTTCCTCATCAAAATCACCAATGAGCTCCTTTATCCTCATTTGTGCCTTAGCTGCCTCATTCTTGTATTTGATAGCTCATGCTTCATGAACTGCTGTGTGAACATTCATCTGTTTATTTTGGGTTTCCAAGAAATAGTTGAAGTTCCTTGCCCGTTGAAGATCATTTTCCAATGCCTCAATTTGCCCCTCTCTATGGATTAGGAGGTTTTCAAGAATGCGGGCTTCATTATCACTGTCATCACTTTGGATTTGAATGACAGCCAATGCACCTCCATGTTTTTCACTTTCTCCAACCTTGCTTTTCCCTTTGAACGCCAATCTTGCACTTTTCCTCCTTGGCATGCTAGTGGGTGACCTCTTGGGCAATTTTCTTTTGCTAGGGACAACTTTTGTCACTTTTGGAGTGGCAGCCTTAGGCCCTTTCTTCCTTGCTGTGCTAGGCTGTGTTCTTTTGGGAGGAGGAGACACAACTGCTTTACCCTTGACATCTTCTTGAAACTGCTGCTCTCCTTGAGGCTGATGTGTGTCTTCTTCTTCTTTATTGATTTCTTGCCCTAGGCTGCTGTTCCTATCCTTCAATAACAATGATGCTCTTCTGCTTGTGCACTATTTTTCTTCTTCGACTGCTGTGACCAATGACCTTCACCACTGTCCTGCTGTTGTTCCTCATCTTCTGTTTGCTACTCTTCATCCCTTTCCTCTTGCTCATGACCTTTCTCTTCTTTCTGTCTACTCCCTTCTCCTTCTTCCTGTTGTCTTGACTGTTCAGTGGTAACTTTGAGACTTCTAGGAGTAGGCCTGCTGGACAAAGGTATAGGGCGATGAATAGGCTGAGTGGGAGACACATGGACAGGAGGAATAGTAGAGAAATCCGGGTGACTGATGAATACATCCCATGGAACTTCTTTCTTCTCTAGCTGGTGTAGGATGATAATTTTGATCAGAGAATGATGGAAAAGGGAAGGTACTTGCAGAGGTGGGGCCTTCTTCTGGACTGTGGATGCCATCTTCTCGATGCTCTTGTATAAAAAGTAAGGGAGATTTAGCTGCCTGGTTCTAGTGAAATGCATCAATAATTGGACATGGTAGGCGTAAACTCGAGTAAACATCCCTTCACAAGTAAAATACTTCATTATGACTTTCATAAGAGGAGCATAGCTGTCAAGAAGATAAGAAAAATGAAAAATAGCGGTGAAAGTATCTCTATGATCAGGCTTGATGAAAGGCTTGTAATCTTCTAAGTCAAGATTGGCCTGTTTGAACCATTTTTCGCCATGATATGGAATCTTGGTGGCTTTGGACACTGATCTGGGAGAAAATTTGAAATCAAGGTCCGCTACCTGGAAATGCTTGTTCTGAGACCTTAGAAACTTTAGATAATGTTAATAGAAAACTTTGACCTCTGTATCTGCAGAATTATGAACAACCTACTTCATGGAAGTTGAAAAGGATGGATGGATGAGCATTAACCTCCTCTATAGAGATTGGCTCATATATTTTGTGCGAACCACTCCTGCTGTCTTTCCTTGGAGGCATTTTGACCTAAATGTGCTTTTGAAGAAACAAACAGCCTCACTGTCTATAAACTGCCTTCTTGGAGCCAAACTGTGTAAATTTACTGTTTAGATAGTGAACAATGTCTTTGGATGACTGCACACTGTTTCCCTCACAATATAAAGAACCTCTGCTCCCTTAAAAAGTGGCCTTCCACCTTTAAAGTATCTCTGCCAATAGACTTTTCAATAAGATATCATATAGTGAAAAGGAGACAACTGTTAAGTGAATTTTCTGTGTAAAGTGTCAAAAAATCACTTTGCTTTTGTGAAGTTTCGAGGTTGACAACTCATTTTAATCTTTGTCCAAAGTAGGCTTTCCAATCATTACAAAACCTGCCCTGTCAAATGTGCCAATTCAACAAACTTATGTCTTAAGCAATCAACCCTTAGTGTAATGAGACAGTCAATGTCACAGTCCTGGAACAAAGGTAACAGAGTTTAAAAAAGCTCCAAAGTTTTTAAGCAGAGGCTGTAAGAGTTTTTTCTTTTCAAAATAATCAAGGCCTCTTGTTAATGTAACACCTTTGGCTTTGTTAGAAACACCTTTGCTCTATATGGATATCAACTTGTCAAATAAGCTCGAGGAATAAAAGATAGTCAAGCAAAATACACAGTGAAAACTGTCTTTTCTGTGAGAAGTATGAGCAACTTTGCCTGGTAGCTTTCAACCAATAAACTGCTCTTTAACAAAACCCTTTTTTCTTATTACACTTCATGTCACCCTGTGTGTATCAATCCATAAATCTTATATGTCATGAATGGCTCTCTAGTCGTGGTACTCTGATCATCTCAGATAGAACAAGGCAGCAGAGCCTTTGAAGGATATTTAAAGTTGCAAACTTCATGAGTTTATATCATCAGTAATTATTATATCAGTATTGAGCCCATGCCTTAACATGGAAAAATATACAACACATCTAAATATCTTCTCCAAAGTAAACGAGATCAAAGCAGTTAATTAAAGGAATATGACAGCAAATTACATGTGGTTTGGTGTGTACCTTTAAAGTACCAGATATTGTTCAATATTCTTGAATATAAGGAAGGACACCACTTATCTTAAAGTTAACCATCCATGTGCTTGGCTTGCCTTAATGTTTTTTATGCTGTTGAGTTCATTCAATGATTTTCAGTAAAAGCTGTTTCAACATGGTGATGTGGCAGTTTTAACAGTGGATAAGCTCCCCTGGGATCAAAAAATTCATCCCCTCACATGCAGCTTATCAATATATGTTTATCAGTCAATTTGATATTTCCCTTCTATTGTCTTTAAACAAGGTTCTGACCCAAAACATATTCAACTGGAAACACTGCTTCTTTACTAAAGACTGACTGTTTTGAGGATAATTACTAGGTCTTGAAACACAAAGAAGGAATGGCCTGTTTGGATAAGCTTTCTGTTGTTGAATATGAGCTATTTCAAAATCATATTTGGAATCAAAAACCCTATTCCTCTTTGAACGTAATCACTCAACTTAACTCGTTTCAAACTTTATTTTGTGGCCCCAAACATCATCAAACAGTCACGAATTTGAGGGAAAAAAATATACCAAATACCTCAAGACATGATACAAAACCTTTTCGTGAGTTGATCACTTTAGAGCGAGTTGAGTTGTGTTTGGTGTTTGAAAACTGTGACACTTCGGGAAGGAAGAACGCCGCGCAAAAGTGTATCGGGCAACTTTGTCGGGTCGGTCGAGCGTAGGTGTGCGAGCGACGTGCGCTTTACTGTCTGAGCGCGTCGCCTTGTGATTGAACACCAATGCAAATCCGCTTCTGAGCGCGTCGCGCAATACTCCAGGCGCGTCGTGCAGTTGTAAACTGTGACAAACTTCTCCGAAAATGCTCCAATCTTCCTTATTCGATGTTGAGGGTAGCAAAGAGGCTTTGCTCGGGCTCGATGAATTTCAAAATGGAATGACAACGACTTTGATCTTTGTTTGAAGTATAGAAAACCAACGGTCCCCTTTGATTTTTGACTTGAGAGGGTTCTTTTCAAAGTTTTGAAAAAGGTTTGTTTTCTTTTTACATTCATATTGGAAACCTCACTTTTCGCAAATGAACTAAATTTCTTTGTTTAATCAAAACCCAAAGGTGATGATTCCCTCTTTCGAAGCTCATTTTCCCTTCTTGAAATGACATAATCTTGTGGAGAAATATGTCCTTTAGACTTCTGACTGTTCCTTATTTGAAGAAATGCCTCCTCCTGCAGCAGTGGTATTGGATTCTGTCTTTGATGACTTTCAGAGCCTGAAGAACTAAACCAAAGTATTCTTGTATTTACTGAGCTTGTAAACTTGTAGGAACCTTTGCTTTTTAAACTTGGTTTGACATTCTCTGCTTGTAGGTGTTTCATCAGTCTTTTCTTCCACTGTAGGTGTCAAACTTGCTGCAGTTTTTCATAGTTTGCCATGGTCTTTTATTTAAGAAGGGCACCTTTTCACTACACTCCTCTGCTCAAAACATATTATATAATATCTCTGTCCATTGAATAATGAAAACCCATTTTTGCCTTGAACTTTCTAAAACATTGACAGTCTATCAAAACACCTCCTTTGCCTATGATGAACAATAGTTCCAAAGGTGATGTCTCTTGGTGATAAAACTCAAATTGCCTTTGCCAGCTGATTTTCTTTCCATGCTTTTCAAAGTTTTCAAAACTCAGATCATAACTTGTGGATAAGATGTCCTTTGAAACTTTGACTGTTCTTACTTAGAGGAGGAAATGTCTCTTTTTGGAGCAGTGGCATTTAGATTTTTCCTTTGATGACTTCCAGAACCTGAAACACTGTGCCAAAGCTCCTTTTTGTACTTGATGAGCTTGTATACCTGTTTGTAAGAGACAAACTAGATCAAATGCATCTTTGCTCTGGGTATTATACTATAATCTTGCCTGCAATGTAAATATAATTAGGTGACAGGTTTGCTTGACTGTAGATGCAATTGTTAGGTATCTTTGAGCTTTCTTCTTTGACTGTGGGTAGAAGACAAAACAGGGGATGATGCATCAGAGTTAGAAATTGAAACAAGGAGAGCTTCCCTTTTTGTTTCCTGTGAAGGAGGTTTTCACTGTCTTATTGCACTGCTCTTTGCTGAGGGGAAACTGAAATGTCACCACTTGCCTTAGTCAACTTATGAAAATTCATTTGAAAGATAATATCTGTGAGTAGGGAGGTTAGCACCCTTTGAAAAACAACCATCCTTTCTTCTGCTCACAGATACCGAGGCTCCTTTTGGCCACATTCTTCAGATGGAGTTCTGAAAACAACAACCTGCTGTATCTGAAGAGAGAATACCTGTCTTTGGGGTGGAGTGTAACTTGCATGTACTACTTTCCTGCCTCTGCTTTATGCTCATCTAGAAACCATGGACTGTATTTGACATTTCAACAGGAACAGAAGAACACACAGGGGTCTTTTCACTGAAGTAATTTCCTGTTTTTAAGACTAATTGAAACTAGGCATCTTAACACCCACTATGAGAATGTTTGTTAAGATAGGCTTTGATTAGGGAGTCCCTTTTTGATGAGCCGGAAGTGATTGAAACTTCAGCGATTATTTTACAAAACCATACACTCTGTCTTCTCTTGTCTTGCACATTTGAGGTCTTAGCACTGTTGCAATCATCCATGCACTCAGAGCTAGGTCTATTGATTTACTTGTCTGAAAAAGCCAAACTCTGTGCTTTGCAATCCTTAAAGTCAATATTCCATGAGGCACTCACTTGTAGATGAAGGAGAGCACTTAACCCTGCCTTGCTTAGGTTAAGGGTTTGTATGTAATTACGATACGTTTGTGGTGATGTCTTTCCTTTCTCTTTGTGATTTCATCTTAGAAGGAAAACACGGAATTTTGATGAGTAACTTTCTGTCTTGCAGATATATCTCAGGCTCATGTTTACATTGAGAAGCAGCTGTTCTTCTAAATGTAGATTCAAGAAATTTCTTCTGAGATGATGTTATATTTCCTGTCTTTGCAAAATCCATAAAACACTGTAAAACACCTAATAATCATCTTGAGACTATGGTCTATGCAGTGCTGAGACTTAGGGGTGTGTAAGTGGCGCGACTTAGAGCTGTGATCAATTTCATTTGCAGAGTGGGAGGTCTGTCATGATTGGTCTGTAACAGATGGAGGTTTTTTGGCCTTTTGATGGTTGCTAAGGGTAAAATGCCTTAAAACGCCACTTCCTAACTTAGGGGAGGCTTTTGAAACAGACTTGGATTTTCCTTCTAGAGCTGATGGGCAGACCAGTAGGGCTAAAGCTAGAAAGGATAGTGATAATGAGTTTTAACTTTGACATGGGCGGACTGGAAAGTAGGAGGGCGAAAAAAGTTTTATGATGGTTTTCTAGATGACAAATTGACATATGGAGATCAGCTTCTAGAAAAATCAGCTATGGATCTAGTCATCACTAACAAGTGAAAAATACTGATGACTAACAGTGGCTCCATTTGGGGAGGGCAGCTCCTCGTCAGGAGGTGTTCAGAATTCAGATTTTTGGCTTATGAAGACCAGTGCCTTATCCATTGGCGCAAAAATTCACCCTTCTTTGATGTTATTTCTGAAAAGTGACAGCATGGTTAACATCAATGATACTTTTACCTACCCCACTATCTTTCCTAACATTTTCTCTTCTCTTTGGCGCATTTGAACTAGCAGCCTTTTGACAATGTATATTTTTCTTTTTGCAAAATGAACCTATCTATTTCTACTCTTATATCTGCTGGGAGTTCAGATTAAACTGATGAAATCCTTCATTACTCTACCTATGCTTGATCGACTGTCAAGATTAAGCAGTTTGACAGGATTTTGTTCTCTAATCTAAAACTAGAAATTTAAAATGATCAAATCATGATTAGATAGTCTGATTTGTCATGCATTTGCGGCATAAAAGACAAGCTGCACACAAATATTATTTTGCATAAAGGAAATTTAGACAAAGTGGGGCTAAGATGTACAATGTATTTTTCATCCCTCGCTTCTCTCTTTGGTTCTGTTTTAGGCATGTGGAACCAGAATCTCTCCCTAATCTATACTCTGTGATAAGTCAATCTTACACAATGTTGACCATCTTTTTCACTCACTAACTTATCAGCAAATAAATTTAAACATGCTCAGCTATGATTAGGCTAGATGGCTGAACAAGACATTGAAGTACTAGTAGCGGCATTTAGACTTGCGCACTTTCCGAAGGACTGTTTTTTTTTGGAACATGGGGCTTTACCACTGCTTTTTAGAAACTGCCCTATTTTTCTACTTTTCACTATTTTTTGTATTTTCTTTTTTTTCACTTTTTCTTTAAACAAACTACAAATGAAAAGGTGCTCACAAGGCTGAGCTTATTTTCTACTGTTGTCTTTCTATCCTAATCTAAACTGTACACAACATACACATTTGGTGAACTCTTCTTTCCAATGTAACCAATCAAGTAGATGATTACATGGGTGATTATGGTTTAGTTCTTTCATGATGCAGAAATAATGAAAAGGCCACTCCCACTTGGTTTGTTTCTGGACAGTAGTGCTTAAGCTTTTTCTCATTCTTGGAAACAACTTGTTCATGATAAAACCCACTACTCTTTCAGACTTCTCAAGGAAAACAACAAATGGATCTTGGAATAATACCTGATCTAGAGGTTTTGAGATATAGGATTCATTCAAGACTACTCTTTAAGACTTCTCAAGGAAAAAAACAAATGGATCTTGGAATAATACCTAATCTAGAGGATTTGAGATATAGGATTCATTCAAGACTACTCTTTCTTCCACTTGGCTATATTTGGGACCCCCCTGGTAAAGCAACTCTTCTTCATGATCACTCGAATTGTCAGACTCATCATGTATTGCAGTGTAGTTTTCTTTCCAAGCTGATGTGTTTTGATAGGGCGGGCTGGAAACTGTGTAAAGGTCATCAGGTTGATGGGCATGGATACACTTTGATAGTAAATTATCTTGAAAGGATAGTGTGACAACTCCCATGTGTTTATCAACCTCTATTTCTTCATATGCAATTTGTAACTCAATGGAACTGGGTAACTGCAAATCTGGAGTTAAGGAAGATTCTATGTCCAAAATGATTTCCTCAACCATTTCAGGCAAAGGATTCTCATTTACAATATGCTCAAGAATTTCACCATCTTCCTCAACCTCATCATCAAAGCTGAAAAAGTGTTGATTTCCAATTATGTGAATGTTATATTTGACGGACTGAAGTGAAGTGGAGTCAAGAGTCTGAGACTCTTCACTTACTTCTGAACTCTCAAGGCTCTCCTTATCAGTGTTATAGATGACCTGTAATGGCTGCTCACTTTTCTCAAGTTTATGAAACTGAGCTTCCTCCCGAAAATCAAAAACTGAATCTTCTGCAAAGTTAGCTTCTGTTTGGAAATCATATAAGTCAACATATTGATCAAACATTTGAGAATCATTAACATAAGCAATGTCACCAGCCATGTACATTTGATTGCCAGATTTTTTTTCTTCAATTTGATTTACAAATCTATTTTCTGACTTATGATATGCAGGATTAACAGCAGAAATATCAGAGAAGTTTTGGTTATTAGTTTCTGCATCTAGTAACGGAAAATGCGTTTCTGATGGTTTGAGAGCTTCTTCCTTTTCCATTATCTGATTGTTTATATCACTTTCATTGTATAAGATAAAAGAATCTAAATTGGAATGAGTGGAATAAATGGGAGTATTGTTTTCCATGACTGCTTGAGTTACCAGAGGTTGAGTTACTTCTAGTCCCTGGTTTTCCATGACTGCTTTAGGCATGAGGTTATGGGAGGTACCAGAATCTAACATGGCATTATGTAATATCTTGTCCCGTATGTTCAGGCTCACATAGGAAGGAGAAACAAACCCTTCTTGGTATTGACCTTCTATTTTCGGGCCGAATAAGAGCTCGGGTTTGTTTTCAGTTAGATTTAAAGTATCTGCCTCGCTCCCTATGTCAAAAACTTTGAAAATTTGAGATCTATACCTATCTATAGTTATTAGCTCGGTAAGGGGTATGGTAATTTTTATTTCGGAAACTTCCCCTTCGAAACTAAAAGGAGTTTGTAGTTTGGGCAGATTTGATTCAGCTTTTTCGGACATGACCTTTTCTATGCTCTTAATTTGTCGATTATGGTTTGAGACCTTGTTTGACACAATCACCTCGGGAGTCTTTGTGGAGGTACTAGGAGTATCCAAGCTAAGACTTGTTTGAATAGCTTTATCTTTGTTTTGGTCAATTTTCTTGGCCACAATTTTGTTGCTATCCATGGCTTTTTTAAGGATGGTGTCAGAGGTTTTAGCAATGTCAAGGCTACTCTTCTTGGAGTGATCTTGGTTTTTTCTGCTTCTAAGGTTATACTGTCTATGAGCTTCTATAATGGCATTCTGAAAATCTATGGCGGGATCTTCGAGATCTTCATAGTCGGTTTCGTCCTGACTTGGGGAGCATAACTCTTGCTCTTCTGATGTGAGGTAAACCTTACTCTTGTTATCAGAACCTATGAGTTTCCAATGATTTTCATCAATGGGTGTGGTATCCTTATTCTCTTCATCAACATAATTCTCACTGAAGGATGGTCTAATCTGCTGATCATTTCCTCTTGGTTTATTTTGAGACTGATCTTTTCTAAAGCCTTGTTTCCGGTTTTGAGGGTTTGGTTGGTTGTCCCTAGGAGGCGATTTTTCACTCATTTTTTCCCACATCTTTGTCATGGATTTTATCAGGCCATCTATTCTAGGATCTAGGGAAGGAGATGAAGTGGAGACCTTATCTCTATATGGGACTTTTCCTTCTAATCTAGTCCTGGCTCTTTTTTCTGCTAAGTTGGCTTCTGTTTTTATCGCTATTTGTTGCATTTCCTCTAGGGTAGGGGGATCCTTGTCTCTCAGATGATATGTCATGTCTGGATCAAAACCCTCGGGGAATTTTGTTAAGACTAAACCGAGTGGGGGTTTGAAGTGAGGTGGGAGGGCGTTATACACACTGTTGAACCTAGTGCAGTATGCCTAGACACTTTCCCCATTTTCCCGTTTTAGGTTGTTATATTCTGACAGGATTTGAATAGGGTTCCTTCGGACTTCCCACTTGTTCGTGAAGACTTGGCAGAGTTCTAGGATGTTGTGGATGTTGTTTGGAGGCAAACTTTTAAACCATGTTTTGGGTTCTCCACCCAGGCTTTGGGCGAATATTCTCATTCTGACGGTTTCGTCGTGTACTTCCATGTATTCAAAAGCATCGCTAATCCTACTTACATGCTGTTGAGCTGTGGCAGTCTCTTCTCTGATAAAGTGTGGGATTTTGTCTTGATATTTATTTGGGAGAGGAGCCAAGGGCGGTGGCAACACCAAAGGTGCATACCAGGCTGCCATGACAGGAACTAATGGATGATGTACAAGATGAGGACTAGTAGGCTGAGATGAGGTGGTTTGAACAGGTGTGGTTCGGACAGGTGTGGCGGATGAACTTGGACTAGTGATCTGGTTTTGAGCAGATCTGGGATGATGGGAGCCAAAGTGATAGAGAAGCTGAAAGTCGGGGGGGTGGAAGGTGAGGCTTCTCTACTATGACTGTGTGATTTGTCTAGGATTTCAAGATCGTCAAAGTTTATCTTACTATGAGATCTGCTTCTGAAAAGAGTTTTTGATGACTCTAATTCAAAAGGTGAATCTGGTAGGATGGTGAGATGTTTAGGTACTGATCTTGTTCTACGGATGGATCTACCAGTAGCTAAATGGTCAGTTTCGGAAGCTTGCCACAGAATCTTCTCTAGGTCATCTACTATGATAGGGGGGTTTGGGTCTGGATGGGATCTGGTGTTAATTCTTCGTGAAGCCAGATTTTGGATCTAGAGTTTAGAGAGAATGGTATTGGTGAATGTTCTGGATGAGTGGTCTCTCTAAAGTTCTACTAAGGTTAAGGATGGTCAAAATAAAAGGGATGTATTAGTGGAGTCGCCAGGTGGAACTGGGTTGTTTTTATGAAGATAGCTATGGTCCACCACCAGTAACTAATCTGGGAATGTTTTGGATTTTCTGACTTTTATGTGCAGCCTATGGTTTGTTAAAGTATCCTAGACTTGTTTCAACACTTTTCTAGGGTGATGAGAACAAAAAGAGTTTACTCTAAATGGGTCTATGGGCTGCTTGCTTGTTTAAGTATCTAAAGGACCAAAGAGTCTATAAGAGTTTGCTAGACTATCATGTACTCAGTGTCCCACCATCTCCCGCTATGTTAGTGAGCGATGGGATAGGTCTATCGGATAGTAACCTAGAGTTTGGTAAAATAGTAAGGCCTACTAGAGGTTAGTGGAGTCGCCAGGTGGAAATTGGTTGCTTTTGAGATATGTGTGTATGGTCCACCACCAATATTGACAAAAACCAATCTAAGGGAGTTTTTGGGGTTTTTCTGAGTTTTATGTGCAGCCTAGGATGTAAAAGTGTTATAAACCTGATTCATCACTTTGCTAAGATGGTGAAGCAGAGATTTTACACTAAATGATTCTAAAGGCTGATGGTTTAAGTTAAAATTTGAAGGACTAAGGAGTCTATAAAAGTTTGCTAGACTATCATGAACTCAATAAGTCCCACCGTGATCGCCATTATGTTAGTGAGCGGTGGGATAAGTCAATCAGCTAGTAATCTCAAAAAGTATCTAAAGATGAGGGAAACTAAGTTTTTTAATCACTCAGAGTCCCACCGTGATCGCCATTATGTTAGGTTCCCGTTATTTGGCCGATTGGTGAGCCAAATGACGATGTAACATCAAACCAAGCTTTGGAGCCCGAGGACCTAGCCTTCCTGGACTCAGAGAGGGCTCTCTCTATTATATGTAAAATATATCGGTGTGTTTGCTTATTGTTTCTGATTTTAGGCTAGTTATGAAGTAAGTTTTTGATTTTTTGTTTTTAAGTTTGTGAGGGATGAAACTGATCAAAGATATAAAACAGGTAACAAGAAGTCAAACCAACTGGGCTATGGGGTCAAAAAGGTTAAGGAAGCTATCAGATGATGATACAAGGTTCCTGTAGGGCCGATTTGATTCAAGGTAGAAAGGATCTTTAGGCAAAATGGAGTAAATGGACATCAAGTTTGTGAATAACAAGGAGTTTCAAGCATCACTGGTTCGATAGATAACATAAACATGGTAAAGAAAACCCTTAATCATGCAAAATGTAACTATAAACTAATCAACACATCGAAACAAACATTCAAGCCATGCATAGAAGTATAAGACCCTCTAACTTTGGGAAATGGCTATTAGAGTTTGGGGAAAACACATAAGACGGACTAACAACTCAAAATACTATGCCGGAACGCCTAAACACAGTCTTTAAGTTATTGGGCACTTTGACAAACAAGGTTTCATAGTTTTAGGCAAAGGGCTAGATCGGGACTAGGCCTCCTTAGTTCAACAAGATGATAATCTAATCAGTCAAAGAGATAGTTTCATGGAAAGAACTATGGACAGTCATAGGTAAGCAGGGCACACCATACATCCTACTCAAAATGCATAGAACTTATGAATAAAACTAGCAACAATATCCTTAAGTTACTAAAGAGCAGTTAAGAATTCTTTAGTGCAACTAAGGAAGAAGAAAACATAAAAGCTATGAAGATTCGGGAATTTTGAGGTGCCTCCATGGGCATATCTCAAACTTAATCTCTACTGATCTATAGCAAGCAAGAAGCATGTATCATGAATGAAAACTAGAAGACAACAACAAAGCAAGAAACACTATACCATTCTACCATGTCATGGAATCCATCAACAATCCTTCATCATTCATCAAAAGCATCCAAGAGGAAGTCCAAAATCATAACACAAGTATGTTCTTCAAAGATCATATGACCAATATATTACTTCTTCTCTCAATTTCAGCCTTTTTTATAATGAGAGCCTTGTGGAATAAATAGGCCCAAGTGAGGAAAACCTCATGGTGCAACTAGCTATCCCATTGGCCTAATCAAAATATCTAAACTTGTCCTTGACGCTTTGCAAAGCCCAAGGCACAAAATATCCCATAAAATATCTAAAAAAAATGCTAAAAATGGGAATTATATTGACTTTACATCATTTTCCAAGTGTAAAAATAGCTAAACGCACATTTGGAAAAAGCAGATTTTTGAGGTTCAAAAATTACAAAAATATTTCAAATTTATATCAGAAAAAGGTCCCCTGACTTGCCAAAAACATTTGGCAGCCTTCCTGATGTCGAAACGAGGCTCATGATAGCTCGTTGGAAAGCTCTGAGTGTCTACTTTCCGTCGCAACTGAAATCACCTCAATATGATGCCTGGAAGTCCTCCAAATCTGTACCTGTGTGTAAAAAGCCAGAAAATTGCAGACTGCTGATATGCCGGGCAGAATGTGCAAAAAGTGAGCATTTTTCGCCGTTTTGAGGCGGCGAATGATCTCCAAATGCTCTGAAAATCGCCGAGGACCTGCTCATAGAATTATGGCATCAAATGGTATCATCCTCCTCACTCGACAAATCCTCAAAATGAAATGGCGCATTTATGAGTTTTTGACCAAGAACTCAAAAAATGCCAAAAAACAAAAAGTTGTCAAAATAGGCCCAAAATTGGTGCGCATGACCCTCAAGGGTCCCTAGCAACATGCTCCAAAGCTAAGGCCAAAATATCAAGTGCTGATGTTCCTTTCTCCTCTTTCCGTGTCAGGCGCTTCCCCTTTGCCTTCTTCAGTTTCTCTTGGGCTGCCTTTAGTTTGCGTCGGGCAAACTGATTCAACTTTTGAAAGTGATGTGTCCTCTTCCTTTTCAGCTCCAGATCTCTGTTTGCTCTTTCAAGCTTCATCTCCAAGTGTTTGTTGGCCCTTTCTAACCATGCCTCCTTATTTTCTTCAATTTCTTGCTCAAGTAGTGCAGTGAGGGGAAAAGCTTGAAGCTGGGCATGTTCTTCTTCTTTCTGCTTTTCCAAGGCTCTCTTAAGCCCTATGGTTCTAGGCCTCTTCTGCCTAGGCTGTTCTTCCTCTTCTTCCTCATCAAAATCACCAATGAGCTCCTTTATCCTCATTTTCGCCTTAGCTGCCTCATTCTTGTATTTGATAGCTCGTGCTTCATGAACTGTTGTCTGAACATTCATCTGTTTATTTTGGGTTTCCAAGAAATAGTTGAAGTTCCTTGCCCGTTGAAGATCATTTTCCAATGCCTCAATTTGCCCCTCTCTATGGATTAGGAGGTTTTCAAGAATACGAACTTCATTATCGCTATCATCACTTTGGATTGGAATGACAGCCAATGCACCTCCATGTTTTTCACTTTCTCCAACCTTGCTTTTCCCTTTGAAGGCCAATCTTGCACTTTCCTCCTTGGCATGCTAGTGGGTGACCTCTTGGGCAATTTTCTTTTGCTAGGGACAACTTTTGTCACTTTTGGAGTGGCAGCCTTAGGCCCTTTCTTCCTTGCTGTGCTGGGCTGTGTTCTTTTGGGAGGAGGAGACACAACTGTTTTACCCTTGACATCTTCTTGAAACTGCTGCTCTCCTTGAGGCTGCTGTGTGTCTTCTTCTTGCTGTTCAATTTGCTGCCCCAGCTGCTGTTCCTGTCCTTCAATAACAAACTGCTGCTCTTCTTCTTGTACATGTTGTTCATCATCTTCTGTTTGCTGTTGACCTTCAACACTGTCCTGCTGCTATTCCTCATCTTCTGTTTGCTGCTCTTCATCCCTTTCCTCTTATTCATGACCTTTCTCTTCTTGCTGTCTACTCCCTTCTCCTTCTTCCTGCTGTTTTGACTGTTCAATGGTAATTTTGAGCCTTCTAGGAGTAGGCCTGCTGGACAAAGGTATAGGGCGATGAATAGGCTAAGTGGGAGATACATGGACAGGAGGAACAGTAGAGAAATCTGGGTGACTGATGAATACATCCCATGGAACTTCTTTCTTCTCTATCTGGTGTAGGATGATAATTTTGATTAGAGAATGATGGAAAAGGGAAGGTATTTGCAGAGGTGGGGCCTTCTTCTGGACTGTGGATGCCATCTTCTCGATGCTCTTGTATAAAAAGTAAGGGAGATTTAGCTGCCTGGTTCTAGTGAAATGCATCAATAGTCAGACATGGTAGGCATAAACTCGAGTAAACCTCCCTTCACAAGTAAAATACTTCATTATGAATTTCATAAGAGGAGCATAGCTGTCAAGAAGATAAGAAAAAGGGAAAATAGTAGTGAAAGTATCTCTATGCTCAGGCTTGATGAAAGGTTTGTAATCTTCCAAGTCAATATGGGTCTGTTTGAACCATTTCTCACCATGATATGGAATCTTGGTGGCCTTGGACACTGATCTTGGAGAAAACTTGAAATCAAGGTCCGCAACCTGGAAATGCTTGTTCTGGAACCTCAGGGCGCATAGGTGTGTTAATGGCGAAAAACTTTTGACCTCCTGTATCTTCTGGCAGAAGTCTAGACAACCTACTTCATGGAAGTTGAAAAGGATGGATGGATGAGCATTAACCTCCTCTATAGAGATTGGCTCATATATTTTGTGCGAACCACTCCTGCTGTCTTTCCTTGGAGGCATTTTGACCTAAATGTGCTTTTGAAGAAACAAACAGCCTCACTGTCTATAAACTGCCTTCTTGGAGCCAAACTGTGTAAATTTACTGTTTAGATAGTGAACAATGTCTTTGGATGACTGCACACTGTTTCCCTCACAATATAAAGAACCTCTGCTCCCTTAAAAAGTGGCCTTCCACCTTTAAAGTATCTCTGCCAATAGACTTTTCAATAAGATATCATATAGTGAAAAGGAGACAACTGTTAAGTGAATTTTCTGTGTAAAGTGTCAAAAAATCACTTTGCTTTTGTGAAGTTTCGAGGTTGACAACTCATTTTAATCTTTGTCCAAAGTAGGCTTTCCAATCATTACAAAACCTGCCCTGTCAAATGTGCCAATTCAACAAACTTATGTCTTAAGCAATCAACCCTTAGTGTAATGAGACAGTCAATGTCACAGTCCTGGAACAAAGGTAACAGAGTTTAAAAAAGCTCCAAAGTTTTTAAGCAGAGGCTGTAAGAGTTTTTTCTTTTCAAAATAATCAAGGCCTCTTGTTAATGTAACACCTTTGGCTTTGTTAGAAACACCTTTGCTCTATATGGATATCAACTTGTCAAATAAGCTCGAGGAATAAAAGATAGTCAAGCAAAATACACAGTGAAAACTGTCTTTTCTGTGAGAAGTATGAGCAACTTTGCCTGGTAGCTTTCAACCAATAAACTGCTCTTTAACAAAACCCTTTTTTCTTATTACACTTCACTATCCTCTATTGGTATGTCACTCCATCAAACAAAATCATACCATATGCATAGTCAACCTCCAGTGTGGGCATACAGTCAATCTCACCGTTATGGAACAAGGTGACAGAGTTTTTGAAGAATGCTTTTAAAAGTTCAGCAAAGCCAGTAGGAGTTTATCTTGTCAAATAGTTAAAGCACCTTATCAATGTGAAACCCTTGCCTTTGTAGCAAAAAAAACTCTACTCCATCTGAATATCAACTTTATCAAAATAAGCTTGGAGATCAAAGACAGTTAAGTGAAAAACTCAGTGAAAAACCGTCCCTTCTGTGGTTTATAGGAGTGACCTCTGCCCTTTGATGCCTTGAAGATAAAACACCCTTATTCTTGGATATATAAAGGGTAAAACACACTGCTCTTAGTTCAAAACATCCCTTTTCCTTGAAGGCACCTTCATTAGCATGCCCACCACTTAAGCACAGTTTCAACCAATGGATATTTTCACAGCAAAAACTGTTTTTCATGTATGGTGATGTAGCAGTTTAACAGTGGATAAACTCTCCTTGGATTAAAACATTAATCCCCTCGTATGAAGCTCACCAATATATGTTTATCAGTCAATTGATATTTCCCTTCTATTGTCTTTAAACAAGGTTCTGACCAAAACACCTTCAACTGGAAACACTGCTTCTTTACTAAAGACTGACTGTTTTGGGGATAATTACTAGGTTTTGAAACACAAAGAAGGAATGGCCTGTTCGGATAGGCTTTCTGTTCGTGGATATTAGCTATTTCAAACTCAAATTTGGAATCAAAAACCCTATTACTCTTTGAATGTAAACACTCAAATTAACTCGTTTCAAACCTTATTTTTTTGGCCCCAAACATCATCAAACAGTCACGAATTTGAGGGAAAGAACTGTGCAAAATACCTCAAGACATGATGCAAAATTTTTTTTTCTGAGTTGGAGTCACTTTGGAGGCGAGTTGAAGTTGTGCTGGTGTTTGAAAACTCCGCGCGGCACTTTCAGGAGGAATAACGCCGCGCAAAAAGTGTATCAGGCAACTGTCGGGTCGGTCGGGCGCCGTGTACAGGCGCGTCGTGCGGCAGTTGAACGCCAATGCAGATCTGCTTCTGAGCGCGTCGCACAATACTCCAGGTGCATCACGCAGTTATAAACTGTGACAAACTTCTCCGAAAACGCTCCAATCTTCTTTGTTTGATGCTGAGGGTAGCAAAGAGGCTTTGCTCGGGCTCGATGAATTTCAAAATGGAATGAAAACGGCTTTGATATTTGTTTGAAATATAGAAAACCAATGGTCCCCTTTGATTTTTGACTTGGGAGGGTTCTTTTCAAAGTTTTGAAAAAGGTTTGTTTTCTTTTACATCCATATTAGAAACCTTACTTTTCGCAAATGAACAAAATTTCTTTGTTTAATCAAAACCCAAAGGTGATGATTCCCTCTTTCGAAGCTCATTTTCCCTTCTTGAAATGACATAATTCTTTTGGAGAAATATGTCCTTTAGACTTCTGACTGTTCGTTATTTGAAGAAATGCCTACTCCTGCAGCAGTGGTATGTGGATGCTGTCTTTGAAGACTTTCAGAACCTAAAGAATTAAGCCAAAGTATTCTTGTATTTGCTGAGCTTGTAAACTTGTAGGAACCTTTGCTTTTTAAACTTGGTTTGACAGAATTCTGTAGGTGTTTCATCAGTCTTTTCTTCCGCTGTAGGTGTCAAACTTGCTGCAGTATTTTATAGTTTTCCATGGTCTTTTATTCAAGAAGGGCACCTTTTCACTACACTCCTATGCTCAAAAAATATTATATAATATCTCTGTCCATTGAATAATGAAAACCTATTTTTGCCTTGAACTTTCTAAAACACTGTCAGCCTATCAAAACACCTCCTTTGCCTATGATGAACAATAGTTGCAAAGGTGATATCTCTTGGTAGTAAAACTCAAATTTCCCTTGCCAGCTAATTTTCTTTCCATGCTTTTCAAAGTTTTGAAAACTCAGATCATAACTTGTGGATAAGATGTCCTTTGAAACTTTGACTGTTCTTACTTAGAGGAGGAAATGTCTCTTTTTGGAGCAGTGGCATTTAGATTTTGCCTTTGATGATTTCCAGAACTTGAAGCACCGTGCCAAAGCTCCTTTTTGTAGTTGATGAGCTTGTATACCTGTTTGTAAGAGACAAACTAGATCAAATGCATTTTTGCTCTGGGTATTATACTATAATATTGTCTGTAATGTAAATCTAATTAGGTGACAGGTGTTGCTTGACTGTAGATGCAACTGTTAGGTGTCTTTGAATTTCTCTTTTGACTGTAGGTAGAAGACAAAACAGAAGATGATACATCAGAGTTAGAAAATGAAACAAGGAGGGCTACCCTTTTGTTTCCTGTGAAGGAGGTCTTCACTATCTCATTGCACTGCTCTTTGTTGAGGGGTAACTGAAATGTCACCATTTGCCTTGGCCAATCTTATGATAAGATATTTGAAAATAATCTCTGTGAGTAGGGAAATTAACACTCTTTAAAAAACAAACATCCTTTCTTCTACTCACAGACACCGAGGCTCTTTTGGCCACTTTCTTCTGATGGAGTTCTGAAAACAACAACCTGCTGTATCTGAAGAGAGAATACCTGTCTTTGGGGTGGAGTGTAACTTGCATGTACTACTTTCCTGACTCTTCTTTATGCTCATCTAGAAACCATGGACTGTATTTGACATTTCAACAGGAACAGAAGAACACACAGGGGTCTTTTCACTGAAGTAATTTCCTGTTTTTAAGACTAATTGAAACTAGGCATCTTAACACCCCTGCAGAGATTTTGTTATGATAGCTTTGATTAAGGAGTCCCTTTTTTGATGAGCCCTGACGATGACTGAAACCTCAACTGATTATTTTTACAAAACCATACACTCTGTCTTCTCTTGTCTTGCACATTTCAGGTCTTAGCACTGTTGTAATCATCATGTACACTCAGGAACCTAGGGTCACTGATTTACTGTCTAGAAAAAGGCAAGCCTGTGATTTTGCAATCCTTAAAGTCAATATTGGCCAGCGCCCTCTGCTTGTAGATGAAGGAGGCGCCTTAACCCTCTGCTTGTAGATGAAGGAGGTTTTTGGCCATGACAAATTACCAGTCTGTTTTACAGTGATGTCTTTCCTCTACTGTGATTTCATGCTGAAAGGAAGCTGCAAGGTCTTGATGAGTAACTTTATGTCTTGCAGATATATCTCAGGCTCATGTTTACATTGAGAAGCAGTTGTTCTTCTAAATGTAGATTTAAGAAATTTCTTCTGAGATGATGTTATATTTCCTGTCTTTGCAAAATCCATAAAACACTGTAAAACACCTAATAATCAGCTTGAGACTGTGGTCTATGCAGTGCTGAGACTTAGGGGTGTGTAAGTGGCGTGACTTAGAGCTGTGATCAATTTCATTTGCAGAGTGGGAGGTCTGTCATGATTGGTCTGTAACAGATGGAGGTTTTTTGGCCTTTTGATGGTTGCCAAGGGTAAAATGCCTTAAAACGCCACTTCCTAATTTAGGGGAGGCTTTTGAAACAGACTTGGATTTTCCTTCTAGAGCTAATGGGCAGACCAGTAGGGCTAAAGCTAGAAAGGATAGTGATAATGAGTTTTAACTTTGACATGGGTGGACTGGAAAGTAGGAGGGCGAAAAAAGTTTTATGATGGTTTTCTAGATGACAAATTGACATATGGAGATCAGCTCTTAGAAAACTCAGCTATGGATCTAGTCATCACTAACTAGTGAAAAATACTGATGACTAACAAATTTTACAACAATTGGCGATACACTAGATAAATTTAGAATATTTGATCAATATTAATACTTAAAAGACAATATTCTAGGAAATTTACAAGTGATTGAAATTTGTCTTAAAAATAGGTAAATTTCAATCCAAATAGCTTGATTTTACTTGAAAAAATTTCTCACTTTTGCAAATGAAATTTCTCTCTAAATGAATCAATTTGTAGTAAGTTGAAAAAATAAGTAAGAATTCAATTAAAGTTTAGCTTGTTTGATGAACTTATTAGTCACTAGTAGTGCCACTGTTGCCAGCAGGCGTTCATAGCCTCGACAGGGTTACTATTTAACCAAAATGATCTAATATCCCATTCATAACATAATAGACATTTCCAAAGGTAATGTAATTATTTCTTCATTCATTATTTTTGTCACTTTAAAATCATTATCCTGGTTTGGTAGCCAGAAGTGATAATGTCATTCATTAGTTATTAGTAAATTTGAACAAGTTGACTCGTGATGACATCCCTTGTCTCAGGTTTTTTATGCCTAGAGCCATTATCCTGGTTTGGTAGCCAGTTTGATAATATCAAGTTTACTAGTTTTCTATGAACATGATGAGTCGACTCGCAATGAGATCTCTCAAGTTTAAAGTTTTTTATATTTTTGAACTACACTATAAAAAAATATCTAATATGAATGAATTGGGAGGTTATGATTTTGCTCCTTATGAGATTTTGGATGACCATTTAAGTAAAAGATGCTAATACTTCAATAAAATCCTATACTTTGTAAAAATAACTTTTCGAACTTGCTTCATGTCAAAATAATTTTTCAATTTTCATGGGTTAGAAAAATATTTCTTTCTAATTGGCTATTTGAATTAAAAAATTTCAAAGAAATAGAAATTTCAATTTGATGATTTATTTCCTAGTTTTATATCTTTAAAGATTAACACTTTCATGTTCAAGAAAATGGTGAAGTGTTTCACTTTTTGTGTAAATTTACAAAACCTGTTTATTTTAAATTAAAGTATGTACATATTTGTAAAAAATAACTGCTTGTTCTTTTAAGAAAAATATTTTTTGAGGATAAGTCCATTAACATGAATATTTTCCTTCTTCCCTTGTAAATTTTGCAACATAAAAGTTGATGGACCTATTTTTTTGACTATTTGAAAAGGGCCAAGCTAGAGTTTTTGAAATTTTGTATGTTTTCCTTTGTCCTGATGTACTTTATCCCATTTCAATACCAAATCTCCAATTTCAAAATATTTAGTTTTAACTTTATTTGAATCGAATGAACTTTTAATCAATTGCTGATGATGATTATGTACCATTTTAGCCTTTTCTCTTTCTTCTTCCATTTCAATTGTTTGGGACATTCTTGATTGTAATGAAGAGAGAGTTTGTTTGTTAATGAATTGTACTAGGGCCATTGATGGGATGACTATGTTTAAAAGCAAAACCGCTTCCTTTCGATATACCATTTGAAAAGGAGAAGTTTTTATTAAAGCTTTTTTAGTTATTCTATCTGTCCATAATGCAAAAGTCAAAGCTTTATGCCAATTCTTTTGATTTTGATCAATGGTGCGTTTAATTATTATTATGAAGTTTTTATTTATGGATTCTTCCAAACTATTTCCATGAGGATAATAATTTGCAGGATATTTCAATTTAAACCCTCTTTTCAAAGCAAATACAGTCATGGCATTTCCGGAAAAATAAGAGGCATTGTTAAATACTAAAGCATAAGGGACACCAAACCTTGTGATGATGAATTGATCAATGAACTCAATAATATTTTCAGAGTTTGTTGTCCTCAAAGGTATTGCTTCTACCCACTTCTTAAAATAATATGTAGCAGTCAATATATATTTATGTTGTTTAGAAGAATGAGGAACGATCTCACCTATTATGTCGAGTACCCATTGTTCAAAAGGTTGTTCCACATCGACTGATTGAAGTGGCATTGAGGCTTTCTTTGTCTTCTTGCTGTAGCTTGACAAGTCTTAAAATTTCTGACATAGTTGTATGAATCCTTGAATAATTTTGGCCAATAATAAGCTGCATGTAAAATTTTATGGGTTGTGGTATCTCCACCAAAGTGTCCACATGTTGGTCCATCATGAAGTTCCTAGAGCACATTAGGTATTTCAGTTTTCTCTAGACACTGAGTAAAACAGAATCGTAATTTTTTTTGAATAACACATCATTGACTAATTGATATTGATTAGCCTTCAATCTTAATGCTTGTTTTATTTTGGAATCCAAATTAAGTGTAGCATAACCATTCTTTAGATAAAAGATTAAATCAATATACTAAGATTGAGGGTTAGTATTGAGTACCTAAGTGAACTGTTCAATAGTAGTAGTTACCTCATCAGATGATGTATCCTTCATTCATGTAATCAATCTGCAAAACCCTTGTCCTCTCACAATTTTAGCAGGCTTAGTTTCTAAGTCGTATTCTTGCATGGAAGTTACCCAATTGGCTCTATTTTCTCCTAGTTCCTTCTGTATAAGTATTTGTCTGATTGATGAGAAAGGAACTATTACTTTGACATGAGCTTTCAGAAGAAAAGGGCGAAAATATTTGACCGCTTTATAAACTGCAAACTCTTGTTTTTCGACTCTTGTATAGTTCAATTTTTCTCCTTGAAAATTAGAACTAAAAAAGGCAATACCGTGTCATATGATAGATCAGAAGTGAAAGTATATAGAATGAAATCATTGGTAAAATTTGGATTTGAGAGAGGAAGAGCATCTACAATTTCTTGTTTAATGAATTGAAATTCTTAATTTTCTTGCTCTCCGCATTTAAACAATGCATCTTTCTTTATCATATTTTGCAATGGAAGGATAGTATTTGTAAAATCTGGAATGAATCATTTTACGAAGTTTATCTGTCCTAAAAAGGATTGCATTGATTTTTTGTTATGTGGTAGTGGAATTTCTGAAAATGTTTTAATCCGGTCAGAATCAATACAAAATCCATTTTTTGAGACGATAAAACCAAGAAGTTTACCTTCACTTAAAGAAAAAATTGACTTCTTTGGATTAAGAGAAATCCCAAATCTTCTGCGTCTTTCAAAGCTCTGCTTTAAGTCATGCAAATGATTTTTTCTCTTTTTTGAATATATGGTTATATCATCAAGATAAACAACCACTATTTGATTTATCAATCCTTTAAAGGCAATATCCATGGCCCTCTGAAATGTTTCTCCTGCATTCATTAATCTGAATGGCATCTTTTGGTATGCATAGGTTCCCCACTTCGTTCTAAATGTAGTTTTCAAATGATCCTCTGGATGAACCAGAATTTGGTTATATCCTGAAAATCTATCTAAAAACGACATTAATTTGGAACCTGCTATCGACTGTAAAACTTTTTCCATTGATGGTAAAGGAAAATTATACTTTGACATGCCTTTTTCAGGTTTCTAAAGTCAATACAAATTTGAATTTCACCATTCTTTTTTATTACAGGGACTAGAATAGAAACCCATTTTGAATGTCTAACAGTAAAAATAATTTTGGCTTTCAAAAGTTTGTTTAACTCATTTTTTATTTGAGTTTCCAAATTTGGATGTATTTTCCTGAGCTTTTGTTTGATGGGTTGAACATCAGGTACCATAGGAATAATATATTGAATGATGGATGGGTTAGAAGTTTTGAGATCTTGATAATTCCATGCAAATATATATATATATATATATATATATATATATATATATATATATTCAATAAAGAAATGCATATCCTTTCTTCAAATGAAAGGTTAAGCCCTAGATTTATATCTTGATGTACTTTATTAGATCCTAAATTAACTAATTCAAACTTTAAAGTAGAACTTTGCAGTTTGCAATTGTTGATTTTTTTGAATCTGTCTTTTAAATCGTATAAATCTTCAAGTTTTACCACAGATTTTGGTAAAATATTCTTATCAGATTGTTGCTTGATTTGATTATCATGTTCATCTTCATCTAGAGTTTGATCATCATATGAATTTTCTGAAGTAAGAAAACTTAAAATATCACTATCGTCATTGAAAACTCACCAACTAGTAACATTGTTCGGGACAGATGGACGAAAAATTAATTCGATAGATAATCTGTCAAGACTAAAATATTTTGATGAAATTAGCTTGGATGCAACGTTAGCCATAATATCATCATTGGCTTTTTTGAATCTAGGAATAGGAGAGATATTGAATGCTAAAAAATGAGATGTGAGGTCTTGGACCAGAGATTGATAATGTTTCAAGTGAATTGAGAGACAATGAATAGTATTTCGTACTTGTCTTACTACCAGAATATATTGTATATCAAGACTTATTTCTTTACGAATACATTGAATTAATGCTTCATATTCAACAATATTGTTAGTGCATTCAAACTCAAGTCGACAAGCTAGCATAGTTTTTTCACCTTTTTGACTAACAAGTATGCATCCTACTCCTACACCATCATTGGATCTTGATCCATCAAAGAAAAGTTTCCAATACGGAGAATGGATTATTGTTTCTTCTTCAAAATTTAAGCATTTGGTCAAATCATTTTGGGAAAATGTTTCTATTTGGGAATTAACAGAATTGATCGAGAAAGGTGAACTTTTAGCATTAAAATTCCCCAAGAATGAATCTGCAGAATAATCACCCAAAATATTATTGTTGAATGCTATGGGTTCATTTTCTTCTCCAATATCTGTAACTCAGTATTTTATATGATTATCACGATCAACTCTAATTTTGTTGGGTTTTCCATTGTATGGAAGCCACATGTGAGACAAGTCTGTTGCAAAATATCCATGTAATGTTTTGGACCAGTCTCTGCTAAGAACTAAACCATAGAATTCAAGGATATAGGCAATCAGTATATCGATAATCTGAGTGACTTTTGGATTTGATGACAATCAAATACTTACCGAATTTATTTCTACTAAGACCTTAACCTTTTTTCTATACAATTGAACTATGATAACTAATTTCTGGGGTGCGATATTTAACTTCTCGCAAATTTAATATGGCATTATTTTAGATGAAACTCCAAAATCAATCAAACAATTATGAACATTTTCATTTCAGATTTCATAGGTTAAGAGGAAAGGAGGGGTGTGAGAATTAGATCTATCACCAATCAAAATAGCATCTGAATCGTTAAATTTGTTTGAATTGTCGATTGGAGGTTTCCCTATCCCATTAGCATCTTTAGAAATAACAGTTAAAGGAAGAGGAGTTGCAGTAACCGCATTCAAATCTTTCAATAAGATATTTTTTTGTTGATTTAATTTTCTAACTTCATGAAGAGAAATATTAGCTTTAATCTTCTTCATATCCTCGACAATGTTGTATTCAATAGTGTCAGATACTACCAAATTTTTAGATTGAGGATTGGGTGTATATTTGATCGGATGGGATTCAGTAATAACTTGCTGAGAAGGTTTGAATGGTGGTTTTTTATTGACAGGTTTGTCTTTAGCAATAGAAGTTGGGACTTTCTATTTATGTATTTATTTATTTGGTTCTGCAAAAGTCTTACTTGTAGTGCTAATAGGAATTGCTTTAGATTTTCTCTCTTCATAAGAAGAATATAAGACAAAGTCACATAATCCTTGTAATTCAACTATTTCTTTATCTTGAGATTGAAGTTGTAGTTTCTTCTGATTCTTCTTCTTCTTTAGATCCAACATTAGAAATAATATTGGGGGGTTGTGATACATAGGACTGATTTTTTCTAAATTATCTAAAGGGTTTTCTAGTAGAAGTTTCAACAACCTATTTTTTGATTTCAACCATTTCATTAGACATGGTCTTCAGAACCTTTTACAATCATTCAATATCGAACAAATATTTGGGAGTTTTCTTCTTTTGCTCATCTTTAAATGTTACTTTTTTATATATTTTATCCTCCAATTCAGTCTTCTTCTCTAAAGCTACAATTCTTCTCTCAACGAACAAGGCTTATTTCATATTTTCTACAAGGGTAGGTTATTGGCTCTATATACAAAATTTTCTATATTAGAAGGAAGGGAAGATATGTACCATTCTATTTGTACATCCAATCTTGGTCGAGTGGAAATTGGAATTTTATTCAATAACTTGTTAAATCTGGAGTTGAAGTCTTTGATATTTTCATTTGAATTAGCTTTTAAATTAGAAATATAATTGATTAATGAGGCAATTGTCCTATCATCACCATATTTAGCAAGAAATAGGTCTTGAAAAGTATTCCAATCTCCCATTGAACTAGAAGGGATGGAAAAATACCAGGATCCTGCAGATCCTTGAAAAGTATATGGAAACAATCTTACTACAACATCTTCATGTTGCATACCATGGAGACTCATAGCCAACATAAAATTATTGAGATGTTCTTCTGCAGGAAGACCATCGTCATGATTATATTTTGGTAACCATTTTTCTGGAAGATCTGGGAGAGGATGTAAATTTTGCATTTGAACAACTCCTGTATTAACCCATGGTAGGTTGTCCATTGTTTGACTTGTTGCTTGTGAAGATGAGCTAGTGGGTCCAGAATTAGATGTGGATGGAGAAGAACTTACTATTGGACTAGTACTACTTACAACAACATTGATTGTTTGAGTAGAAATGGTTAGATGAATAGAAATGGGTTGATTAGAGGAGATGGTGGGAGTAAATGAGAATAAAGATGATGTGATCTCACTGATACTTGATTGAGTTGCTGATGTGGTTTCTTTCTTACGATGGGATAAAATAGGAAACTCGAAAGGAGTTAGCCTAGGTTTTTCACTTTGTGATCAGGTTAACACACGAGTACCTCGAAACTTAGATGTAATACTTTCTTCAAAAAAATTTGGATTGGTTGTTTTATCTAGAGATATAGATATTTGTTTTAATCCTTCAATCAAATATTGAACTTCGGGAGATTCAGGAATATGTTCTGAAGAAGGTCTACGAGATAATGTTATAAGAGATGTAAGAAATGGTTCTACAGCTTTAGACTTATGACTAGGAGTTAGTGAACGGGATCTAGAATCCGTACAAACTTTGGAGGTATTTTGACTCTTATTTTGGCATTTTAATTGAGATTCAGATTTATACGCCATACATAGTCAGATGCCCCCCTTTTAGCACCAAAAATGTTGAATTCTCTAGAGTGACTTCCTCAACATTAGGGATTCCACCCGGTCATGAGTTTAAAGCAACTCCTTTTACGTTGAAATGGTGGGTTCAACTGGGGATATATGGACTAGTTTCCCATATAAGAAAAGTATTTATATAACAATGGAATAAAATCAACACAAATGGGATGATCTATTCTAATGATAACATAAATAAAACTAATTCTAACTACTTCCTAGGATGGACTGATTTATATGATTACAGAGTAATATTTCATAAGCATGAAACAATATAGATCATTTGCATACTAAATGAATGTAAGCAAATTGAAGAAACTAAATCAATTGAAGAAACTAAATCAATGTAATTGATTTAGTTAATGACATACATTAATCATATAATAGCTCTCTAAGTCACTTTTATAACATCATATCATTCAATATATTTTATCAATAGTAATAAGAATATATATCATTTCAATGCTTATCAGAAAGAGACAAATAGATAGAAACAAGTCTGCTAAAATCTCAGAAACATAAAACGATTAATACATAGATAATAGTACCCATTGCATCATAGCTTAGTTATGAAAAGATACCCTCTGGGCTTAGAATTTCAATTATATACTTCTATTCAAACAATAGTGTAAGTTCCAAAAGCCTCCTTCTAAAAAATCTAGACCCATTTCTAAATGCATGAAAGGGGTTTAAATACTAATTAATATTACAAAAAGAGAAGAATTGTGAAAGATGTCTTCTTAATTTAATCTAAACTATAACCCAAAAACTAGGAAATTAAAATGCATAAGTTATAACGGTCTCAAGACTATTTCTCGGATCCACTCTCTAGCTGTTCCTTGAGCTAGCAAGCTTTGATCATATATTTGATATGGGGGGGTGGGGGGTGCATTGGCTGCATTCTCATATGACCCGTGAATATTGCATCATTGAGTGTTGGAAGAAGCTGAACTGCTATGTTGGAAAGACACCTCATCACTCCCAATTGACTGTGAGGCTTGATCAACAAATACCAATAAATCTCCATATTTACCTTTCTCAAGTTTTCTATGTCAAGAGCTTTTCTGCTTGATGTTTCTTGCCAATATTGTTTCAAAAGGCTGACTTCCAGCATAGTGTCTTTTGGTATCTCCTAGATAAGATTGGCTTGTAGAAGAGAATCTTTTATATACTTAGAGATGTTGGATGAAATATATTTAGCTCTGATGATATCCAATTCTGCACTTTTCATTTTCATGTCCCATTCTCCAAATATTATATCTTTTATTAATTATTCAAGACAAGGAAGATCAACTGCTATTCCTTGCACAGTGTCTTGCCAATCTATATAATTTGACACCTTATCATCAGTTTCTTCATAATAAATCCTCAAATCAGAAATTTGAGTGACTAACTGATCACTTATTTTAATATGCTCTTGAATATGTTTGTACTTCAGATAGAAAGTTGTCTGTTGATTTACCAACACTGTTTCTAGTTTCGTTGCTTCTTTCTTTACCTCATTAAGTTTAGGAATCTCCTGGAGCTTTTGAATATTCTACTATAATTGATGGACTATTATATATTTTTCCTTAATTTCATTTTCGAGCTTGAGTTTGAGACCTTCAAACTCTAGTTGCAGATTATTAATACTTGATTGCAAATCCTACTCTATCCTTTGTTTTTCATTAAACAAAACTTTGCTCCATTTGAGCCATTTTCTAATATTTCTCCATAATTAATGACTCAATCTCGACTGCCTTATGAATAGTTGCATCTGCATAAGCACCTACAAACTGAGATAATCTGCTAAGTTCTTTTACTGGATTTGACTGAGTTCCTTTCTAGAGAACTTGCATTGATGTTGTGTCCATAGGCATTTCTAGAGAATCTTCAATCTTTCATTTCTTCTTTGACTCGGATACAACAAATTTATGCTTTGGACTGTAAAATACTTCCAGTGGAGTTATTTCCTCAATATTTAGTATTATTTATGTTGTTGGAAAAGCAGGGATGATCTCCATGTCTTGGGTAGATGTTTCTTTGTTTCTCCTCTCTATCATTAATCTTTGTTGTTTGATTTTGCTGAAGAGAAATTTCAGAAACCTCTGCAGTAAATGAGATTTCTCGAATTTCTCCATATTAGAGTAAAATTGTTAAACGCTTGATTCACCTATATGAATTTCTATTTTAGAGAATCTTCAGCAGGAAGAGTTTCTATCAAAATAACACTCTGATAAGTAAGAGTATTCGTATTAGATAATGCTTTTTCGAAACTTTCCTAGTCTTGATTAAACCTCTCCTCTTGCAGAATATACACGATTTCTAGTTCTGCTACTGGTAATTGTACCTGGATTAGAGGAATTGGAACCAGAATTTTTTATTCTTTTGGCACTTGCACTATAGGAATTAGAATCTATTCTGTTATTGGCCCGTGGAACATGTATTTTGGAAAATGAGAATTCCTCCATTCTCGATATTGTTTGAATTGCATCAATTCTTCTGGAATGAACCTTACATTTGCTATTTGCAGAACCCTTGAGAATTCTGGGATTGACTCAAACACATCGTCAAATTTATCAGGCTCACTTGTAAATGCCCACAACTTAACTTGATTTATTATTTCTCTGGCAACACCATATGAATCATATCTTCTCTTGGGTAGAACTGGGAAATTGAAGGGTTTTAATCGATCAATTTCAAGACAGGCATGCTTGAATTTTTCGAGAGTATATGACCCACGTGAAATAGGAAAATTTGGCCAAATTGTCTTTTTGGCATCTTTTAGAATTTTAGTCAACCCATTACTTACGGCCTGATTAGAAATTTCCTTTGAAAATAATTTATCTGGTATATATAAGGGTAGGACATGAGGGCAAGCATGACTTCCAAAAATTCGGATGTATGTGAAAAATTCTTCACTGTACCACCTTCCTATAGGCTCTAGACTTCTATTGGCTTTATGGGTAACTCTAGAGATTTTCCATTAAAAAATGACTTGAAAAACTAGGAGCATTATATCATTACATATTTTAAACATATGAGAGTGGTATTTTGATTCCCATGGGAATTCTAACTGTAAAAAGATGGGGTTTTTTACTTCTCTGGTCCATTTCCATCCTAATGATGAAAATTCAATAGAAAAACAGACAACATTTAGGATATAAGAACTAATATAAAAAGGAGTCACTGTACTGGATGGAAGATTACGATTTTCTATATAGATAGTGATAAATCTAATAAAATTATTAGACATAATATTAGCCCAATCAAGAATATATCCGTCGTAGGTTGCTTCTATCAGGCTTGTCCAATCTTCCTTAAACTTGGTTGTATTTGCAGACCCAAACATACGACACATCATTGCAACAATTTGCGAGAAAAAGATTTTAAGAGAAACTAGTGAGTATATACCCTTATCGTCGCGTTTATGGCGATTAGGATCATTTCTCCAATCCCTTATTAAATTTGCAGGGTGTTCATTCTCTCACATGAATTCTTGGACAAAATAGTTGTCATATATTTTCTGGGGCTCGGGAAATTTATACATATCCTTCAAATCTGCAGGCCTGAGAGAACCAATGACTATTCTGTTTCTGGTAACAAGTAGTCTATCTCGAATTTCCACATGATCCAACACCCATTTTACTAATTCAGTGTATGGCAGCATTTTAGGACGTGCACCAATTATGTTTAGAAAAGAGTTAGCTGCGTTAGACCATGAATATGAATTCGTGGATGCAGAATCATCAACTACAGTTTTTTTTTTCAAAATTACTTGTGGATTTTCATTCTCAAACAATTTATAGATCCCTTCCCAGCTTGAGGAACCAATTTCTGGGTTGCATGTTGTGTCTGAGATCAAAGGAGCCATCTCGTTGTTTCCCGCTTGCTGAACAACTAACTGAGGTGGGGTGGTGGACTTCCTTCATGCTTTAATCAGCTTTGACATCCTTTTATGCCTAAGTTTCTGAAATTACCTTGTTGAAAATAATTCAAAGAGCATAAGCTGAGATCACATCAAATGCTATTAACTTTCGTATCACCTTAACGATGCATAATGGGAATCCACGGTATTAAATGTGAAATAATTATAAAATTGATTGCAAACCTTGAGATCATAAGAACACTTGAATTAACATTAAACTGATAGCATGGGCTTTATGTGAGTTTGAAAGTTTTTATCTTACCAGTATATGTAAATCAGTTGTTTCATGATTAGCGAGATTCAACCTTTCGTAGCAATTGGCGACATGTGAAAATGCGATATTGCGATGGATTTTCTGTTGGATGACAGATTGTGATATTGACATATGTTAGATGATATATTGAAATGTCTGTCTCTGTTACATGATGTAATTCGCAACTTCGCATTTCGGTGTTTTCGTGATTTTTCATATTGGCGTTTTGTAACTTCGCATATCGATGTTTTCTGTTTCGACAATTTACACTTCGGCGATTTAGCTCCCGCTTCTTGTAATTTTAGCCTTTATGGTTCTTTAGTGTTTTTTTATGATTTTCTTATGTTTTTTAAGAAAAAACAAAATTTAATATAATAGGCTTAAATTCTAAGGTTTATTTCTAAAATGAATTTAATCTTAATATTTTTAAAAGGGTCCACATTTTTCTTTCTATACTATTTTACTTAGAAAAATGGGATGGTTGTAGTAATTCTACAACATGTTGCAAAAAAAATTGACTTCTCAGATTAAGTGATTCTAGCAGGAAGAGGGAGCAACAATAGCTCAATTTTTTGCTAAGTTAATTCCTTTTTTGGGCATAGGAGGGTTTTGCAGTAATTTGCAGTAACAAAATAAAATCTAGGTGGAAGAGGAAGTGCACACACGGAGGAAATTTCTTATAGATGGTGTCTAGTTCAGAAATACATATTTCTAGCTACAGACGGAAATAACTACATGAAGATTTTTCCACTCCAGAAGGGAGTGTGAATAGAAGATTCAGTAGCCGAGCAGGTGAAAGAGGGATATTTCCATTCCAGTTTCATAGATGGCCATAGCTAGGTTAGAGATTAGGACAGGTTGAATGGAGGCTCCAACTATGTAATATGGAAGGCCAGGATTTCCATCCTATTAGATTAAAATGGCCTAAATACCTTTGCAGAGAGTGTGGTGGCAGTACAAACTAATGTAGATCAACTAAAATAATATAAGAAAGAAATTTCCAAGGTAAAGTGGATGATCCTTTATGGAGTCTGGGATTATATAGTTTCACATATATGTGGTAAGAACAATGCCAAGAAGATGTGGGATTCTCTCACTCAGCTATATCAAAATCCTTACAAGTAGTGGAAGATGTACTGAACAAGAATTTGAGAAACATCAAGATGGATAAGGGTGAAGGCATTGATCCCTTCCTCACTAGGAAATTTGGGATCATATTGCAGCCATGGGATATGCGCCTCAAAATACAAAGCTTGCTTGTTTGGCCCTGAATAGTGTCTCCGAGGAATGGGAAATCTTCTTCCAAGGAATTTTGGGATGAAGTACATTAACAGGGTGGGACCGGATGTGGTCAGACCTACAATAGGAGGAGATGAGGTGAGAACTTGTGAAGACCTCCATCAGCAGAAGAAACATTAAGGGTTCGAAATCTGAGAATTAGGAAGAGAATGTGGCCCTTGCATCAAAGGGTCCTTGTTAGGGATAGGGGGAGAAGAATAAAAAGTAGGACCTATTTGAGGTCAAGTACTTCATATGTGGAAATTTTGGCCACTATAGTACTCACTATCCTCAAAGGAATAAGAAAAATCAAGAGAAGTAGGACCATGCGGAAACATCCACAAAATAGACAAATTGTCCTCTAGGTTAGGGGAATACTTCACCATGTTTGCAGTTATACGTCCAGGAGTGAGTTGGGGTGACATGGAAGTTGCATAGAGGTTTGGGAAGGATACATTGACGTGTATTCCTCATGGATCATTACCTTTACATGGGGTACCACAATATTTATTAGCATGATGGATTAGTGTCAGCTGATGTAGTTAGATTCTAGAGTGACAGTTGCAGACTAATTGCAGTCAAATACTAATGAGCGCAAAGCAGTGTTAGAAGCAAAGCAGGAGGCTTAGTAGTAGAGTCAACAACAACACATATTATCAGTGGATAGTGTAGAGGCTAGTAGTAGTTAGATTCTCAAGAGATAGATGCAACACACAAACACAATTTATTGAGTATTTCAAATGCTTCTTAGTTGTAGTATTTGTAGTATCAACAACAACAATTGAGAGGGAGTTTAAGAGTTGGTAGTAGTATATCAGTGTTAGCAATAGACATATGAAACATCAGAGTAGTGCAGTGGTTGGTGTGTAGTGGAAGCAAGTCACATTGTTCAGACATCAACAGTGTGTAAGACAGGGTGAAGTAGAGAGAGGGTGTTGGTGCAGTTCAACACTGGAACACATTCCTCTTTAAGGAGTGTTATTTTTGTAGAATTAGATGGTTTTCTAGTCTCGAAAGTTTTAAAAGAGGCTAAACACTATGACTTCAGAACCGAGAAAAGGTTTCAATAAAATCCACATAGAGACTCCTTAATTAATTTAATTAATCAATAATTGAAATTTTCATAAGTCTAACTTAGGGAAATTGATTAATTAACAGTAATTAATTGAGGAAGGTTAGATTTCTATAGAAACTCACATAGATTGACTAGGAAATAATATAAACCATTTATTAAGCTTTAATCTTTGTCTTTGGAGTCCCACGGTGAGATTATAAGAATAATTCGATGGGTAGATGGAGGAACAAACTTGAGATCAATTTCCTTGGGAAATTCAATTTTTCCAGAGAGGAGAAACATTTTATCAAAAGAGATCAATCCAAAGAGGCAAGGCAAAGGCGGAGAGGGGTAGAATCAGTGAGTTCGAAGGAATTTTTCCAGTTTTGGAGATTCAGAAAGACGAGGCCGATATTTTCTCCTGCAAGCAGCGCAAGGACTGCACAGTTGATTTTGAAGAGATGTTTGATTTTACTGAAGGGGAGGATGTTTTCAATTCCATAGGCTGGAAATATTTTAGAAAGGGTCAGAGAAACATTTTTACAATCAACATCAGGCATGAAAACTATATTGGAAGTTTTCAAAGAGAGGGTGTGTGGAAGACAACGTAGAGTGACACAAATCCTGCATAGACCACTTGGACGACTAGATTTTCAGAGGTCAGATAGTGTCGAGATTGCTCAGAGTGAGGGTAAAATCCCCTTAGTAAATTTTTTCGAGTATTTCTCTTGGATATATTCGTTAGTTTGGCAACATTTATTGTACTCATAATTTTCTTAGTTTTGCTTAATAATAAAAATCCCTCAATTGCTGCAATTGGTTTTCCCATAGTGGGTTTTTCTGGGGAATTTATTCCAACAATAATGGTGTTATATGTTTTGTTTGTGTACCAATATTTTCTCAGTTTCTAGTTTATATTTGACGATATTTTTATTTGTGAAGATTGTAGTGTGATTAATTCATTGTTGTTGTATCGACAAACTACTAAATTAATTTATAGTTAGAATAATTAATTCCAGTTGATCCAATAAAATTTCAATAGGGAAATTTTCACAAGCACCATAATAACCTATCAAGAGCTTAAGGCTAAGCTTCAATAGGATTTGGAGCCCATGCATGGATGATAGGGAAAAAAATTAATTGGAGCAAATCATATTTTATGGGACCATATAATAGTAGAAATAAATAGGATTTAAAATTATTTTAGACTAATTCGTTATGAGTCTACACTATCATATCAAACGAAATAAACAATTCAATAAACATGAAATGAAATAGGGAATAAACCTTAAGTGGCTAATAGGATTTAAAATTTCCCTAATTCCAAACTTGGGAAGAATTAAATGCATTAGGTTTGATTGATAGGATATCCTTGTTAATGGAAACACATAAAGTTATGACCAATAAAAATCTAACTCACCAAGCTAAAACTAGATGAAATGTAATAGAAAGGAATGTTGATAGGTTTATGAATAGGTTTAATAATTTGATAAAAATTGGTTTACCTACTTGCAGGGGTAATAAAGGTAATTTACTTCCACTGCAGACTTACAAAGAACCGATGCTAAAAGGGAGGAATAATTTTGATAATTTTTTAGATATGATGGAAACCTTATGGGGAAAATAGTGATTAATAAACCATTTGGTGTTTTTTACTTTTTATGGAAAGTAAAAAACATGTTTTCTACTATTTCAACCTATGAAAAATGTATAGAACTAGACATTTCATATATAAATATTGCCACATTCAATTATCCTATGGGTGGAGATTGTAATATGCTTGCTAGGCTTGAAATATGAAGAACTATTCAACAACTAGTGAATAGAAGTGGACAATATTCAATACTTGGAAACAATACAACTCATTTCTCTAATTGAATTCTATTTTTTAATTCTAGTCTTAGAAAGTTTCTTCTTACAACTAATTGTTTTGGGGATTTATTTTTGTATAAAAACAAACAAACACTCAATACCAAGGGATCGAGAGTTTTATTTTTTCAAGTATTGTAATTTTGGACAATATTAATTTATCAATCTGTTATATTCAATTCTTTTACTAGTTAAAATTTGTGATTAAGCTCTATAAAGTTTTTCTACTAAAATCAAAATCTTTTCTTCTACATATTGGTTTCTTTTATATGAAAAAATCTAAATTGATTACTAAGGGCTATTTTCCTTTTCATATATGTAAGCATTAATGTTATGAAAATGTCATTTTTTATCAAGGATTGAATTTGTTCCAAAAATAATTGAGTTATTGGAGAAAAATTCAGATCATGAATTTAAATATCTTATGTGACTACTAAATTCCTATGCTCATTATGTTTTGAATAAAAAAGGGTTTGAGTAATAGTTTAATATTCTTAAAATTTTGGTATGTGATTTTCCATATTCCTCCTATCTTCCATTTTTTCCTGATTATTGTGTCCTAAAGGAATAACTACTTGAAGATTGATAATTATAATCGTTGTCCTTAAAATAAATTAGGTATTAATATAAAATTATACTAGATCAATTGTTTGGGTGACTTGGTTCCTTGGCACAATTCTCTAGCTAAGAGAATCTCAAGGAACAACAACGAGAAGAGAGCAAGCTAAGGAACATGAAGAGAGGAAGGAAATGGATAGTGAGCTTGTTTGATTAGAGGGAAGAACAAAAATAACAACAAAAGGTTATAAAGCTACATAGGAGTCCCAATGGGTGCATCGTGAAATAAAACCCTCCTCATTGCATCAAATTAGAATGTGGGGAACCATAAAAACTATTAAAATCATATGATTGATTTCCACATGTGAGATCAAATCATCCATATCTCTTAACACATGGCAAGAGCTTGTGCAACTCAACACTGACTAAATATGCTCATTGTCGAGCATAGGAAATCTTGCAAGGGTAGTGGCCTTAATTAGACATGGAAGGTGGTGGGCGGAGGGGGGGGGATGGGAGGCTTGGAACATCCTCTCCCATTATTTTTGGCTAGGATGGCCAGCTTGTCATCTCCCACATGTCACATCCCACTTCTCCCCATATGGGGAATTAAAATTCTAAAGGTTCAAAATATAGTCAAATTCACATTAAACGTGATGATGATATATCAACCATATAGTTTAAATCTATTAATTATTTATTGTGTATTTAATCTCAACACTTTTAGTAGGTAATGCATTTCTTATATGTGGAAAAATGTCACTTTTATACAATAAAGGCATAAACACATCATTTACATCTTAGGGAAAGGATTAGGATTTAGTACCTTGTTGTTACAAACAAGGGTTTCCCATTATTTTACGTATTTCATTATATTTTATTAATATATCAAAAGAAACTTTGGGGAGGTTGGAGAGAAAGGGGCAATTTTCTTCCCCGAAGAAGAAATAGATTCTCAATTTGCATGGGGTCTAGGAAGAGAAACAAATAATAAAGCATAAATTTTTTCTCTTTGGCAAGGTTTGGAAGTGTAAATTGCAAGGAAAATTACTCATTTGGTAGTCTATGAGGATTCTATTATTTTTATTCAAAAAATGTTCAATTGCAAAGATTCAATTGAAAAGGATTTACATCCAATGATTCTTAGAATCCAAATACAAATCCATTGATTTGAAAAGGTGGAGTTTTTCCATATTAAAAGGCAACATAATAACATAGTGTATTCACTAGCCAAGAAATCAAACCATGGAACAAGGAGAGTTTAAATTGAATCATGGTGCTTCTCACATAGTAAGCATTACATGATATATAATGAATCAAGGCTTAAGGCATCTTCATCTATGATCAAATATGAATGAGTAATAAATATTTTTTGGGATTTTGATGTCATTGCTACAAAACCCTCTAAAATTTTGTCCTACATCCAAATTACGGAGCCTTCTTTGACCTTACATGTTGTCATTGTTAGTAGTAGTAATTTTCCATGTGTTTTCTCTATGTTTTCAAGTCCCTTTTGGAAGAAATCCAAAGCATCATCTTTTGGCATGGGAATTGTCGCATATCACATAATCCTAGTTATGGTTCATTTCAAGGGGTAACTTTGGTGCTAATGAGCCTTACTTATCATATAGACATGTATTACATTCATTCCAAAAGTTTTATGATTTTTCGCACATTTTTCTTCACTATCGTCGCAAGGAGTATATTTAGTGTCGCACTTGGAGGAAGTTGTCATATTGTCATTGAATTGAGAGGGTTTTGTTGTTCATGTGTTCTGAGTGATAAATTTTGTGTTGTTAAATTTTTTGAGCGTGTGATCATGTTCAAGTCTTGCCCTTGTTCACTTTCACCTCACTGATCCCGCAGTTATACAAATCATAAAAAGTTCATGCTTGAGAAACTTGGCTTCACTTAGCGTTCCTAAACTACACACTGTGCAGTCTCAATCCTCAAGCTCATTCCTTGCCTCTCGAACTACACAATTCATATTTCTTGCCTCCCTGAACTATGCACTATGTAGTCTAAGTTATCAACCCTAGACCCTTGAGCTCCAGAACCATGCAAGCTAGCCTCGCAGTCAACCCCTTCCATGCACTGCACAATCTCAAACCTCAAGCTTCCTGCATGACTCATTGAATTACGCAATTGTGCAAGCCCTATGCCTCTCTCCCTCAAAAACTATGTAGTGGGCAACTTCATGCCTCAAGCATGCCTACTTGAGCCCCTCAACTACACATTCACCCTGCCATGGCCTTCTTAAAATGCACATTATGAAATATCAAGCCCCAGTCCCTTATCCTAACCTCTTAATCTGTGTAAATACACAATCCTTGGGCTAGGTTCTCAGTCCAACACATAGTTCCAGCTCAACCAATGATTTTTATGAAGCATGTTAGACTAGGAGTTTTTGGACTGATGTTGTCTTGTGATGACCGGATTTCATTTACACGTATTAAATATTGTTATGACATGATGATGATGAAGGATATGAATAAAGAGGCCATGCTAGAATGTAACTGCAAAGATAAATTGATCATTGAACAAGAAGAAGAAGGGAAACCATAGTTCTACAACAACTAAAGATCAAGATCATAGTGAAGACTCCCTACCTTCAATCCTTATGGAGGAGGAAGAATAAGAATATGTACCATATTTCAAGAAGACAAAAATATAGTAGCAAGAAAAATGGCTAAACATTGACATATCATCATTCAGTCTATTTCATCAATGTCATGTCATGTCTTGTCAAGGTGTCATCTCAAGATGTTATATGGGTCATCATTTTCCACATCATTTGTGGACATGATTATGTAATTTTGAATGTATGAGAAATTTAATGTAGAGTCCAAGAGTCATCCATAAAATGTGAAAATTAATGAAGGAGTCAAAATGTCATATGGAAGTCAAACAGTCATGAGGATAGTCCAAGAGTCACAAGGAAGGTGAATAGTCACCTCATTTGTTATATATACACCCTCATAGCTCACGCAATGTAATTTTACCTTGGATCCTCCTATCACACAATAGAGAGGAATATAGTTCTTTTGGAGGAGCAAGTAGTTGCTATAATGCTCCACTATTGGAGCTAGTGGTTTTCATTGTACTGATGTATCTTGAAAATTTCGCTTAATACTCGAAGATCGTTGAGGCAACACACTCTCATGCGTATGTTGTAAATATTTTAAGACTATTCTTTGAATTCCTGTGATATATGTTGTTTTGATCTGTACTAAAGAAAATGAACTATTTCAGTGGGTTTGATGCTTATCTTGTTGAAGGTGTGTTGTATGTGTTTTAACAATCTATGTGAAATATTTTGTTAATTGATCAATGATTCATTCATATATATATGATTAGGTGTCTTTATTAGATCAATACTATTACTCCTATTTTAAAGGCTCCCTTTTATTTCCCCTCCTATAGAATAACCTTGATACATTTTGCAACTAAAAATTCCACAAGGCATACTCACATGTTCATCCAAAAGTACATGTACATTACTCTCTTATGTTGACCATTAGAGCCAACAAAAATCTCTAAGAACATATGAAAACCATGTCTTATTTCCGAAAGGGCTCCTACACCAAATGATGTGAAATCTAATTGGGACTTCTCATCGGGGAGACTCCCTTGCATGTTGGCGGGATCCAACACAATCAATAGATTCCCATCCTCGCATTAATATTCTAGTGAAAGTGATTAGACTTGATTTGGAAGAGGCCAAGTCTCTTAATGGAGGTCTTAAACTCAACATATTGCAAAGTCTTCAAGGTCAATCCTCTCGCAAGTTTCTCTTTTATGAAGAATTTACCATCTGGGAGACCAAGGCTTGAGCAGTCATGCCTGAGGACAACTGGTGCATCCATATTGGAGCATTTGTAGTTTGAATCATGGTAGTATCAATTGATAATTTACAAATTCAGAATTTGGTTAATTCACAGTAGTCTGCTAGCTGTAAGAAACAGAGAGTGATTGTTGAAATTTGCAACAAGAAATAATGAAATTGGAAACCAAAAAGGACAAAAATTACACACACATTTGTGAGGAAATTCTATTGCACACTAGTGAGGTATTTCCGACGCACATTGGTGAGGAAATTTAGTTACAAAATGGTGAGGAATTTCAGTTACACACTGGTGAGGAATGTAGGTGTCTAATTTATTTTTCCATTAAATAAATTGGACAATAAACTGTAATTTCATCTCATAACAACTTGTATCACTTAAATAAGTCATGATGACTGAGTTAGCTTATGAAATTTGAGTTGAGAGCCTAAGATGAGGCATGTAGAGTGATCCTAATATTTTTGGGATCCAGTTGCAATTAATTCACTAGTGGGGTGCAGGTGTAATCATTTAACTCAATTAATTGAGTTAAAATCAAATGAACTAGTTCTAACTGAGTGATGAATTAGTAAGAGGTCTAGTGAATTAAATTATATTTAATTCACAAGTTGTGATCAATTAGATAACTGATGATTCACTATTAATCGTTGCATTCATGTCAGTTCTGAGGAAGACCCAATTGAGACAGAGGTTAAAGGGAACATAACTACCAATTGTATTTTTAGAGAATTGCCCAAGTGCAATTATAAATCCATGAGGACTCCGTGATGGATTGCGCAATCAAGGAATGTTTATTTTCCTATTTAATAAGGGCCCAATTCTTTAGGAATTGCGTGAGAAAGGTGGCTGAAGGAAGGCTGAGAATTGGCTATGTGTTTGCCCAATTTTTTTTATATCAGCTGGAGACAATTGGAAGAGTTCTAGAGAATCTCATGAGAGAATAAACATTGTATTGTTTCATGATTCCTTAACTTAATACATAATACATATAGAGGGGTTTTGAGCAGTTGCTTTCCCCAGATACATATTGTGTCGTGCGATTGATTTACTTCTTTCTCTTACTTGCATGTGATTGAGCGAACATGTTTTGTATTCCGCAAATATTGTAGAAGGATTCAATATCTTGTTTTAGTACATCATAAGATCGGATTGAATCCATTTGTATAGAATTTTTATAAATTTATACGTGGTATCAGGGCGCCAAGAATCACAATAGAATAGAAGAAATTGAGTTTGTCTTGAACATGTTCAAATTTGCAGATTTATTCTTCAGGATCCAGCAACAGATCAATATGTCTTTCAATGGCTTGAGAATCGAATATGAATTTGAGGGAAATTTGAATTAGATTGCATGGAAGGACAAGATGGAGGCAGTGTTGGAGGACAATGGGTTGAAGGAATTCATAGATATTGATATTCCAAAGCTCGCAGCAGCATATTCCCAGCTTCTTGATGTATGGCAGAAGAAGGTAGAAAAGGCAAGAAGGATCTTGTTATAGGGAGTTTGAGATCATATTGTCTCAAGTCTTCATGGGAAGGCAACTCCATATGCTATGTGGAAGGCCTTGAACACAAACATGAAAATATCATCAAAACAAAGCATAAAACTTATGAATTTTCTTAAAAAACTAATGATATGATCACATACAAGCATACATATGGTTATAACAAGAAATTAACATTCAAATTGATGATAAAACTAAGAATAAACACTGTCAATAAGCATACCATAGGAATCCCAAGATTATTTCTACAATTGTCTTTGATATCACTATAAAATGGTGTACACTAGATCCACAATATGATTACCAAGTATCCAACCTTCATAGCGACTTATTTCTGAGTAAATATAGAAAATGAAAGAATATTCCACCTCTAGGGGTCAAAACCTAATCCAAAGTAACTAATTAATGTACCTAATGACTCATAGACTAATTCGAGGGGATTTAGAAACAACTTCCCCTTTTTTAGCTAACAAGTTGAATCTTTGTCTCAAGTCATTAAACACAAGATCTCTTAACAAAGATGGCCATTATAGGCTCATTAACCATCAAAAAACTCATCAAAATTTTTTTACATCAACCAAATTTAACCTTTGACCTCCATGTGTCCAGAAAATTTTCAAACGCAGAAATGTAGCGAAATCTCTCAGAAACGCAACAAAATTTAGTAGAAGCGCAATGAAATTTGGAGGATTATTTGGATGTATTTGAGGGATATTTGAACTTTAATAGAGGCTGGTATAGGTATCTTAGGATGTCCTCTATATCACTAAAACTTGAAATCAACAAAAACACTTCTCCAAGACTACTTAAACCTCAATTTGCTACAAATACTCCATAAGCGCAATGTGTGACCAAATATAGATGCAGAAAGGTTAAATTTTAGTGGTTTTTGACCTTTTCCTGCAAATCAATGAGCTGAAAAGATACCAAAAGTAGATTTATAAGATGTACTAACCATAATACATATGTACATGTTTTCCATTTGTCATTTCGAGCCTGTGGGAAAAATTGTAGTTAGCACATGCTACGTTTCTGTGCACTAGTTTTGCGTATGTCACAAAAAAACTCAAAATTTGCAAAAATTGCAAATATTTCTCCCTTGCTCCATCTTTATATCATGTCTTCAAATAGATAAGGATGCATTAGCTAAAATATCAAGTTTATCCTTCTTCTTAAGCTTTTTTAGGGTCTTGACCTTTTTCTTCATGTTTTTAACCCTAATCGTGTAAATCAAATTTCTTGTGTAATAATGCCTTTCCATGTGCCTCTGTGATGTAGGAATTCTACTAGAAAGCAGATCCCGCATATAAGACCACTTCTACTCACTAAACTATGATAATACTCAATATTTCTCCAATAAAATCATGGAAAACATCCAGCTCAATTAAACATGAAGGCAAAAACAAAAGAGCCATAAAAAAAATCAACTCAACATAAATACATTAAAATCCTATGGCCAGATATTACGTTGGGCGGCCTCTTGGCTCTTTTCCCTTTAAACCACTCTTCACTCACTCCCCTCTCAACTATCTCAACTCTTTAACTATTCAAGTGTGTTCTCCTCACAAAAACTACTCATATTTATACACAAATAATGAATTTAATTCACTCCAAAAATCTCTCCACCTAATCCTCAACTAAATCTAATTTAAATACATTTTAGGTGTGGACTCAACTAAGTCCCGTACATAGCATTCCTACTCCCTAATTTTGCTACTTAATTCTATTTTCTCTCATATCCTTTTAATTAATAAAAGAATATTTACAAAATCCTCACTTTTCTAAATTATCTCCTATTTTATTAAAAAAATAAAAAATTAATTAATAAAACAATAAAAATATCACACCCCCCTTTATTACATATTAAAAATGAAAATTGGCCTTGATGCTCCTGCATCAGACTCCCAAGGTTGAAATTAATCATGATCGTCTGATCATGTGTTTGGATCTGTGTATGCCTGGATCCCATATCTTGTGCTGCAACTTCCCACTTGTCGCTGCTTCTATCTGTTGTTCTTCTTTAGGTCTCCACATTTTATGCTGCATTGCCCCACTGGCTATGCTTTCACAATCTTTTGTTGTATTTCTCTTGCTGCTTCATCTTTGTTTTACTGCTGCTGGCCTCTTTCGGGATACTTTCATCATCATCCATCTCATCAGTTCAATTTCTCTGTCTAATAGATTTTCTCCAGCATCTGCAATAAAACCTGTACTCACAAACGAATTGTTAGAATAAAAAACATAAGGCTTCAGTGCCCTTTCAGCTGCTGCTAGCAACATTTCAGTATGCTACTCTAAAATTCCCTCCTCCATCAGCACATCAGTATGCTGATTTAATTCCTCTGTGAGACTATCAGTTAGTCCTTCCTCTACATCATCTGTTTGAAAAATGTTTCCCTGTTCTGTGTCTTCCAATAACTTTCCCTGAAAATAGGTCCTCTACTTTTCCAACTCTCTCCTATGAAGATCTAACTTCCGATATAACTGAACAATCTCAACTGGAGTAGAACTCGAAAATTTTACACAATTTTCCATACCTTCACTTGTTGTTGACCAATCATCATATGGTCCTTCTTTCCCTGCTTCAATATTCTGTTGAATATTTCCATAAGACTCCTATGTCTGAGATCTTGATATATCAGCATCATTCTGAAAAAAATTCAGATTCAACTCTTCTTCCTTAACAAACTTCAAAGTTTGTCCAACACCCTGTGATATGCATGTCATCACACACAAATCATTAGTCTTAAAAACATAAGACCTTGTAATCTCATTGGATGATTCAGTCGACATCTCTTTTCGCTGTTCTGAATCCTTCATTTGATTCAGTTCTTTTGTAGATTTCCCTTCTGTCTCATCACTGCTTCTATTCTCCTTCTGGAAATCTTCCTGAAATTTCCTGGTTTCAACATCATTACATTGTAAAATTTTGTCAGCAATCCCATTAAACAAATACACTTATTTACCTCCTTGGAATTTTCCTTCAGCATTTCCACTTTATTCCCGTTCCATAACAGCTCCGACTTGTTGTCTTATCCCAAACAAGAAGTCATTTGTGATTCCTTCCTGTTGTAACAATCACCACATTCCTTCTCTGAAAGGAATTCTCTACCAGAATTTACCTCAAGAACTTCATTCTCCTTCGTGACAGTTCTATCAGACTGTTCACCGCCTTTTGCACATCCTACAATTATACATAAACTGTGAGAAAAATTGCAAGGCTTCATAGCCTCATATGTTTCTCTCGCCGTCACCTCTTCAGATGCTTCTGAACTATCCCAATAGTTCATGAGATCTTCCTTACTGATCTCTTCACCCGGAACATGGCGAAATTACACCCAGAATTTCGATATCGAACTCTCAGCCCACAAACTTACCTCCTCCATGCATTACACCAGCGCTACACCATAAGCATTCAAATCTTCATAAAACCCACATGCCAATATAAAAATATATTTTGAAAGTTCAACGGAAAATTACACCAGTGCATTTCGATTTTAAGCCTCACCATATCAATTGATTTACCTTGCCAATTTCCACACGTATTTAACTTACCATCTCTATCGCTTTTCAACGCCTCATGTATGATCTGCTGGCAACCATGACTGCGCGATTTCCACTTATTTTGCAATGCACTTCCTTTATTTATGATATCAGTTCAATACACCTCTAATTCGACTTTTACAACACAGAATCCAACTTATGTCGACTCTCACAAGTAAATCGATGGCTATATCTATATCGATTTTTATATTGATCTTCACAATACAAAGTCCAATTTTATGTCGACCATCACAAGGAAAATCGATGGCTATATCTATATCGATTTTTTTACATTACCCACATATTAACAATCGATGGAAAACTTTAATTGATTACCACAACACCATTCATGTTAACTATCACACAATAGATCAGTGTTCTAACATTCATAGCAATTGCACACAATTCTACTTAGTTTATGATCAAACAACAGCCAATCATTCATGCATCTTAAACCACGCGTTACCTCTACTGCATCTGGCAGTTCGTGCCACTGTTCAACACTGGTTAATACGCTGACTAAATTCCATTCAACGCCGCTCATCCACCACCATGATTTTCGTAAGGAAAGCAGCTGTAATCTCCACCATATGAACCAGATTCCACAGCGATCCTCTCTTGAGTATGTTCCAGGCGTACGCAGAGATTGTTCTCCTTTGCACTCCTTCAAATGGCTACAGGCCCATACAATCAACACTGTGATTTGTAACCAAAAACTCTGTCACAAGTACCCCCTTGCGCCGCTACCTGAAATGTGTCAGATACACACACAATACACACAGAGAAATAGATCTTATACAGAAATAAATAAATGAGTTAAAAATTCTAATCGACAGAACGTTGGCCCTTCCTTATCTCCAGCTACTGCATTTCGACATCGCTGAGAATTTTATGCAATCGAACCTTCAATCGATTGCCTATTCTGCGCCTTTGCTTCAGTCTCCATTTGACTGTGAATATTCACGGTTTTTAATTGTGTGCTTTCCCAATACATACAACCTTTCATTACATCGACTCTACTATTTAATCTATTCATAACAGACAGAGCTTAAAAGATCTCTACGCCCTTTTAATTCTATCATTCCGATAACCAGAGGTTTAAATCAATGACTTATCCATCGCTCTTCCAAAGCACACCTCACCTGTGCTAAGACTTGAAATCGACCTCCATTTATGCTGAAGTCAAATTTGCTTCACTGCCCAAACTCAACCAAAATAAACATGATCCCAACAATTAGATCCTTCCACGCTCGATTTTGATCAACATTCCCAACATTGTTGACAACCTCATGAGCATGAAATCTCAGCGCTGCATCCCTTGGAGCTTCCCTTGTGATTTCTACATTAATTTACAATCCCCATCACACAAACAACCCATGTTCATAACAACCATTTCAGCAAAAAAAATCGGTGGCTATATATCGATTTCTCATCGCCCATCACAGCAAACAATCCACGTTCATGTCAAACAACACAACAAAGAATTGATGGCTATATATCGATCTCTTATTGCAATAACGATTCTACTCAGCTTCTAATTAAACAAAATCAGTCACAGATTTTTTTTCAAGTGTTACTTTCAAACACGCTGCAAAATGTCAATTGTATAATCGCTGGACATGCTCACACCATTCAGCAATGCATACCAACTGAGGTTTACGCTTACAGTTTTCATATGAGACACGGCGCTAATAAAAATCGTTTGACACAGAATTTTCTCCTGCGTACACTCCAGAACTAACAAAAATTCAGTTTTCCATTAACAAATGTATGGAATAATCTCAGCGCAGAGTTTGCTCTACGTTCAAAAGGCTAAGGTTTTCCTTGTGATTCCAATTACGCCTGCTAGCACCGTTCTTTCAACCACACATCATGGCTTTCACACGTGACAATGCGCCCTCTCCCATTGCAGAACTTAACTTCAACCACGCCTTTGCGATGGAAATTTGTGACTGTGATCCATTCCTCTTCGATGACAGTCTCCTGCATTCACGGTTGCACACACAATATATATATGCAAACTTGCTGATTTAAAACAGGTATCTTACAAGCTCTGATACCAAAAATGATGCAAGAATTCTACTAGAAAGAAGATCCCGCATATAAGACCACTTCTACTCACTAAACTCTGATAATATTCAAGATTTCTCCAATAAAATCATGGAAAACATCCAGCTCAATTAAACATGAAGGCAAAAACAAAAGAGCCATAAAAAAAATCAACTCAACATAACTACATTAAAATCCTGTGGCCAGATATTACATTGGGCGGCCTCTTGGCTCTTTTCCCTTTAAACCACTCTTCACTCACTCCCCTCTCAACTATCTCAGCTCTTTTACTATTCAAGTGTGTTCTCCTCACAAAAACCACTCATATTTATACATAAATAATGAAATTAATTCACTCCAAAAATCTCTCCACCTAATCCTCAACTAAATCTAATTTAAATACATTTTAGGTGTGGACTCAACTAAGTCCCGTACATAGCATTCCTACTCCCTAATTTTTCTACTTAATTCTATTTTCTCTCATATCCTTTTAATTAATAAAAGAATATTTACAAAATCCTCACTTTTGTAAATTATCTCCTATTTTATTAAAAAAATAACAAATTAATATATAAAATAATTAAAATATCACACCCCCCTTTATTACATATTAAAAATGAAAATTGGCCTTGATGCTCCTGCATCACTCTGCATGGTAGTGTTTCATTTTTCCTTCTTCAATAGCTTCTCTAGGTGTTCATTTACGACCCCAAGCCAAAATTCTATCTTCCTCAACTTCAACAACTATGATGTCATTGATGTCTTGCATATGAACTATTTCATATCTTAACATTTGTCCCCCCTTGTTGTATTTCTTCTTTTCACTAGCCATGATTTTGGTCTTGCTTGACTAAAACCCTTGTTGGATGGGGGAAAGGGTAGGGGTTTAGGGCTGCAAAACAGGGAAAACAAAGTAGGTAGTTTAGGGAGGGAAATGGAGGGGATAGGAGTTAGGGAAAAATCTGAAAAAACAAAGAGGGGTGATAGGGATAGGTGTTAGGGACACAGTGGAAGTGAAATTTATGAGAATGGCTGAGGGAAAAGGGACAAAAGAGGGAAAACATAGGGAAAACCTAGAAACACAACAAAAGCATAGTGTGGGCTTGGGTTTTGTAGGAAAAGTGGTGAGATGGAGAAAATAGGTATGGGAAATGTTTGGGGAGGGTCTATCAAGTGTATACAAGGGTGTTTAAGCAAAAAACATAGGGATTTTCTCCTTTAAAGAAAGAAAAACCGTGAAATCTTAAAAATACAGCATAAAACCCTAGAAGAGGTGTTATACGGAATTGTGATCTATAGATAAACCAAATTCCATAAGTGTGGTGTTTATCACTTAGAACACTAGAGGAAATAATAACTATCATTTTCTCTAAAACAAGAAAATATATAGAAATGAGAAAGAGCCTACTTGTGATTCCTTCCCTTATCCTTCTCCTTCTGTCACTGTTATCATTGTTGTCAATCCAACTAGAGTCACTAGATCAATTCTTGCAAACACAAACAGAGAGCAACAAACAACATGCAATATACATATATCTACTTATCTTACTCCCTAGCACTAGGATGAGTGTTCAATTTATAGGGAAACTTATGGTAGTTTCTCAATGAATGACTTTCTAATAATAGGCTAGAAATTTTTCCAAGTTCAGAGGTGTTAGATGGACACTTGGATTCGAATTTTGACACATATGGACTCTTATAGAAGGCACTAGCCATGTGGAGATTCCCGGAACAATGAGAATTCTGCTTTTAGGTGACCAACGCACCCTTGAGTGTCAGGAAGTGCACTGCAGTGCACCCTTGCATGGAGGAATTTGCACCGCAACGCAGTTAGTCCCTTGCAGGTGAGCGTTGGTGAGTCAGTAGGTCATAAAATATATACTTTAAACCTTGGAAATTTCACAATAGAAGCCATGAATGAAATTTTCTTAACTTAGGGCAAATAGAAACTGAAATATAAGGGGATGATAGGCCCTATTTCATTGGTCTTAGAGATGATGTCTAGTTTGACCAGGTCTTGGGGGATGATGCCCAAATTGACCTATAACAGTTGCCCCCTAAAGCATCAAGTCAAAATAATAATAATAGTATTTGTATGAGATGTTTTACGATGTGATGAGTAGGAACTAAAGCAGACGGTGACCTGCATCAATCTCACAATACATTACATCATGATAATTTTATCTTGATTACGAATTGCTAAGGGAGGCATTCCCATGCTCATCACATAAAATATCTAATAACATGTACATAATTCAGAATTTTGTCTACATTTGAATGTTGCCCAATATAGACATGCCTACAAATATAGGCCCATTCAGATGACGATCTATATCTAAAGCCATTGTAAATATGATGTGTACGACAATCCAAAAATCGCAGCCCAGATGGATGAAACTAGATCTGGGGTCTTCTTATCTCGTTCACTCAATCGTTCAGGTACAAGTCTAACCATGCAAATATATGATTTGTAGTCGAACATGGGAAGACATCGTCTGATTAGAAGCCAATTATGTGAGTTGTTAACAGACGTGAGAGAACCACCATTGATGTTAATGGCTCTCAAGGTACTGTAATACAATTTGCAAGGCGTGAATAAATTATTTGATGTCGAAAGACAAACAAAATATTTCAGTCAAAGGTTGGGAAGTGAGAAACATGTCGATGATGTAACAAGCCTCAGGGTACTAGAATATTTTTCTAAGTAAAGTTCCTGGATGATGAGCTGATGTCGATAGGAAGAAAATTTATTGCAAAAAAGGAGTTACTAATTTTGGAGACAAAATGTGACTTGATATAGCAACGTTCAGGGATGACTATCATGAAAATGAAGGTTTATGATTATTGCAGAAGGATAAGGATTTACTAGATGACTTCTCTTGAAAATATTGACGACATTGAGAAGAGTTGGCAGCATTGACCAAAAACTAAAGTGAAGGTATGATGAACCATAGGTATGAATGAACTGTCAAGAATATTACCCAACCCAAAAGTCGCGGTGATGGAGTGAAAGTGTCATGTTATAAAGTGACCTACTACCATAAAGTGTTCTATTATTTTTCCATGGTCATTAATCGACCAGTATCTATTTATTTTTTAACAAGCTTGAGGAGGGTAACATATGCTTGATCTATAATTCAACCCTTTAGTTGAATCCATCGCTATTTAATAATTTAACGAGTCTAGCAATAAATGAAACTCGATTCTTGCCATGATCGACAAGTCTGTTGATATTTTATGTTTTAACGAGCCTAACGATGGTGACAACCCGGTCCTTTTTCATATTTAGAGAGTTTGAAAAAGAGGACAAAATAAAACTCCATAATTCCTTTTTCATAAATTTGTCACTCAGGTTCGAAAAAGTGTAAAATGATACCTGAGAAAAACTCTTAGTCTTGTTTGACTAAGGTTTTCCTTTTTCGTAAATAACTATGTCAGTCCAGAAAGGGTTAAACTTATACTTACTAGATATTGTTTCATTTACTTTTACGAGCTCGAAAAGACAAGTGCTCGACAATATTTTTACATAATCGGAGTCTGAAAAGAGTTAAAAGAAGACTCGAGGGGTTCCTTTTTCACCATTATCGAAGCTCGAAAAAGAGATAAAAGTGTGCTTCAAGTCCTTTTCCATTTTTATCAAAGCTAGAAAAATAAGGATAAAGTATAATTTGTGGTAAAATCATTCTTGAATAAGTGTGCACGATTAATATGTTGTATCAGTTGTAAAACCTATTCAGAAAACCATCAAACAAATTAAAAATACATGTTTCATAGCAAAAATGAATAAAAACCATAGTCACAACATTAAATATGATTTGAAATAATCAAATTGACTAATTAAAAGATTTTTTACCATTCCAAAGTTACCATTTGAAAAATAGGAGCTCGGAACCATTTATTTTCCCCCAAACTTTAGTAGTTTATTGCGACAAATTATGTGGATAATTTTCATTACTGTTCGATCCAGGTTGGAGCTATGAACCTTCTCTTTACTTTAGTATCATTTTCATTGCATTTCATGGTAAATTTTTAGGTTTTTGAGCCCCTTAGGATAAATATACTACGCTCAGAGGGAAACACACCCTTGAATGTCAAAAGTTGCATTGCAGTGCACTGAAATTGAAGGCCATATGCACTGCAATCCTCTGTACCTTGACCTGGGGTGCATTGGGCACAATTCTGATTCTTTTTTTTTGTTGTGTGCCCAAAATTTCCAAATTTTTTTGCATGAAATGGATTCTAATGAATCTTATGATTTTAATTTAGGTATTCATCAGATCAAAATGATGATTACATGGAGGCAAGGAGAACATGAAGAACATAACATGATTTCCCTAAACGATCCGGGTATAGTAAGAGAACTCATATATTGCGGGTTGCTAAAGTACTACCGATTGTCGAGTATGAGGAAATAAATGGAACTATTGGAGTTCCTTATTCGTTCATGGGATCCAATACTACAAGATTTTCACATTGGGAACAAAGTGGTCCCAATATTAGTGGAGGAAATTTATTTTCTCACAATATTATCAAGGCAAGGTTCTCCCATTTCTCTTTCAGCATATTCTCTTGGAGGAGAGACAGTGAGAGATTACATACTGCAGCACTACCATCCAGGGACTGAACCAAGGAAAATAAGCATCCGTGATGTACGTGATTTTCCTTTGAGGACCATCCTATTCACTATCACAAAGCTTGTCAATTCTGCTACACTACATGTGGCAAATAGATCATACATTCATTATGCACTAGAGTGTTTGGAACCAACAATATTTAACTGCGCTAAAGTTGTCCTCTTTTATATGAAATAAAAACTGAGCAAGGCAAAGGGAGGAAGGAAGAAGAATTTCAACTATGGATCAATCCTTATTTCCTTCGTCTTAGAGCAGATTCCATTGATGCAGCCCCAACATGTTACACTGGGTATATCTGGCCCTAGATATCCATAGATGCAAAGATGGGTAGAATTAATGGATATACATGCTGGTCAATCGACCATCGTATTATCTACTGCACTCTTTGCCTGTTTTAGACAACATATGGTCACAATAGATCAATATGTATATGCAGGCGTAGACTTCTGAGGAGATCTAGACTTGATTCTACTAGACGACACTCAATGGGGTGAAATTGGTAGGAATTTTTTACCATGTTTTTTTTATTTTTTCTAAGGTTTATACATGTTTTTGTATTTTGATTTTTCCTAAGACTAAACTAAAGTTTTAGTGGATGCAGATGTGGGTAGAGTTTGACTAGTGGGTCAGCTAGAGTAGGGAGTAGATGAGCCAGTAGAGAGGGTTGTCGGGAGATAAGTCCTTCGAGATTTACATATGATCAAGACTATTGTTGAGCTACAACAGCATGTTAATGGATTGACTCTCGGGATTCTGGATTTCCAGATCGAAGAGCTACCTATAAGGTTGCAACACCAGACTATTGGCATTCCTAACCGTTGGATGCGGTTATTGCGTAGGATAGCTAGATCAGTTTGTTATCACGAGCATCACTAGTTTACTTTGACATTTTGCATACATTTTGAGGTGAGATGACCAATTTTTCTTGGGCACAAATTTTGTAAAAACCTATAACTATTTATCTATTTTTTTCAGTGTTTTCCTATGGTTATTGTGCTATCCTATTAAATTATGTAATATGAATTGAAAATATTACTTTACATGTGTTGCAAATGTCTGTTTAAAAAATAATTCTCTAAGGAATCAGTTAATGTGTTCAAATTTCTAGAAATGTGTTGATATTGAATGAAATCAAAATGTCTTTCCAAAAGTCGAACTCTTAGGAACATATGATGCAGTGTCGGATTTATAATAGTATAAACGCTAGTGACTTGCAGTACAACAAGTTGTGAGCCTAACTTAATGATGATGAAGTTAACAAAAAATTAAATGTCATCAGAGAGAAGTTTGATCAACGTGCTATACTCAGCAATATTGTTTGTAGATCAACTGATAAAAATCCCTTGAAAACTCACTAACTCGCTGCTTGGAGCGAAAATGGCCCATGCTGTAGAGGATAGATTCTGTATACTACAACTAGCATCATCAACATATCCAATGAATGGTTCCAAAGATTCAAATATCTCCAATGAAATGAAAAGTGGGTTACTAACTTAAGGAAAACTCTAGAAAAATAAACTTAGACAGTAAATGCAAATCAAAATCATATATACAATATAATACAATAGTTCACTATGCTCATGTTTAAGCATAGTAACATTTGAGATAAAACCCATTTCGAGGTTTCCCCAATGGAATTCCATCATAATATACCAACTCGTAGGAGCTCTTAGCAAGAACTCTTTTGACAATATAGGGGCCATGCCATAACGACTCAAATTTTCCTGTACCTATTACATCAGCTCCCTGATCATAAAGTAATACCAAGTCACCCTTAGAGAAGATGCGAGGCTAGACATGTTGGTCGTATTGCACCTTGATACATATCTTATGTGCTTCATTGGCCAATGCGTATTCACGACGCATTTCATCAAGATGGATGAGGTTAAAAAGATGTGCTTCTTCAGTAGAGTGTCAAGTAAGAATTCAATGGTGAGTTTTAACGACGGTATTTCATATTGGATAGGCAAGATAGGTTCCAGACCATACACCAATTGAAAGGGGGTAAATATGGTTGCGTTTCTCACCGAGGTTCGGTATGCGCACAAAGCCGAGTACAAGATCAAATGCCAATTTTGTTTATGAACTCCTATCATTCACTGAAGAATTTGTTTAAGAATCTTATTAATAGCCTCAACTTGTCCATTGAATTGTGGATAATAAGGATTATGACTATCATGTGGTAGTCCTAATTTGGTAGTCAACTCATTCATCATGTGATTCTGAAAATGCTTACCATGAACTGTGACTATAGCTTGTGGTTCACCAAACCGTGAGATGACATGATTGAAAAATAATAATGCAACTGTTTCACCTGTGTTATTGAATGTAGGCATCACTTAGACCCACTTGGTAAATTAGTCTACTCCAACAATAATATAACCATGCCCCCTGGATGAACGATGGTTGCAGGTCATGAAGTCAATGCCCCATTTTTCAAATGTTCCCACAGCGATAACAGGATGCATCGGTTATGGTAGTTTGTAGAACTTTCGATAAAATATCTGGCACGCATGACAACTTTTGACCGCGAGGATGTAGTCGAGAAATATGGTAGGCCAAAATTAACCCGTGCAGAGTATCTTCTGTGTGGTAGCATATGCCCTGGCATGAAAATCATTTAGAACCTTCTCAGCCTCCTCATGAGTGAGGCACCTCCTTAAAATTGTATCGATGCCACGACAATAAAGTGTATCGTCGACGATTATATAATCTTTGGCTTGGTATCAAACACATCGATGTTGAGAGCGAGAGGTATCGGGATGAAAATTTTGGGTTTGGAGATAAATGATAAAATCCCCATACCAAGGATCAAATGATTTGATAAAAAATAGAGACTCATCAGGAATTGATGGTTCTGATGTAGTAGTAGTACTATCAGAGGGAAGGTCGCAGAGAAGTTGAGCTAAAACTAAAGACTTGTTTGACTTGGATTTGATGAATTCCAAATCAAATTCCTGCAAAATGACAATCCATTTTCAATATCCCCCCCCCCCCCAGTAATTGACGTGAAATAATGTATGTCATGTGATTGCAATCCGAAATGACAATGGTCTTCTGAAACATGATATAATGGCGAAATATTTGGACAACTTAAACAACCACTAAGGCAAGCTTTTCTACGTATGAATACTTCACTTCTGTATCATTGAGATTATGACTCAAATAATATATCGGATATTCTATCCCATCTTCTTCTTGGACCAATACCATAGCAATGGTCGTATCAGCCGCGGTGATATATAAGAAATAATCACTATGATAATTGGGGGGATACATTAATGACGCCTGGACAAGTGTATCCTTGACAACATAAAAAGAAGCTTGTGTGACCTTATCCCAATGGAAGGGAATCCCCTTTTTCAAGAGACGAGTAAATCCTTTAGCCATTTCGGCGTAGTTGGGTATGGAACTCCTTAGGAAGTTAGCCTTTCCTTGAAGTTTCTGTAACTGAAGTAAATTTGATGGCGCAAGCAAATCAAGAATGGCATGGACCTTCAGTGGGTCGATTTTAATTCCTTCTTTTGAGATGACTAATCCTAGAAAACAACTAGAACCAACACAAAACACACATTTATGTGGATTGAGGCGTATTTTGTAGTGTCGACAACGTAGAAATATAGCTCTCATATGCATTGGGTTATCCGTACGGTTTCTTGAATGCGTGGGTAAATCGTTTAGATAAGGTTGAACAATGTGCTTGATGTCATTGAAAGCATAATCCATTACTCTTTGAAATGTTGCCCCAACATTCTTTAAAAAAAATGGGAGTTTTCAATAAGAAAATGTGACCCAGGGATAGATGAATGTTGTCTTATATTGCTCCTCTGGGCACATATTGATTTTATTGTAACCGTAAAACCCATCCATGAAAAAAAATATTTCACATACAGCATAATCGTCAATAATCTAGTCGATAAAAGGAGTAGGATAGTTGTCTTTTGGACAAGAAAGATTGACATCTTGATAATCAACACACACTCTGATTGTCCCTTGTTTCTTCATGACACGAACAATGTTGGAAACCCAATAAGTAAGCGGAACAGGGTAAATGAACCCAGCACGCAAATGTTTTTCAACTTCTTCTTTAATGGTAGCAACCTTCTTCGGATGAATAGGACGAAGGAGTTGACGTACCAATTTGACATCAAGGTACATTTTAATGGTGTTTTCAACGATACCAAGAAAATATATCTCAAAATTCATGAAAGAGAGAGTGATAAGTTTCGAGTTCTTTTGGAGAATAAGACACATCGACATGAATGTTTTATACAACGTCGGGTTTGGTCAAAATATCGATAGAAATGGTTTCTTCAATATTTGATAAGTTCCGCTCGGATTTGATTGTATTAATGGGAAAAGAATTTGAAAAGGATGTTTTTATCTATGGGTGATATAGTTCAATAATATTATCTTCTTCGTAATCCTTACGATGGGAACAATGATGATGATCTTCCCATGGTTCTCCTTCTGGCACCATGAAATGCACAATGTTCTTATCAGTCAAGAAATTGGATGAATAAGGATTAGATGGAGTACCAAAATCTAATGAATGATCGACCCAACCGATCGGCAATGATGATTTCAGATTCACTTCCCAAGCCATGTAAATTGATTTCTATGCCAACTCAATTAGGTTGGGTGGCAGAAATTCGTCCAACGTAACAACTTCAGAATCATTCATAATATTCCTTAATCCAGATGGAGTAGAAGATGTCATGTAGCAGGTCTCCATTCTTGAAATTTCTATCGACGTCGCAGGTTGCGGTAAAGCAAATGTTCCCATTAGGGAAGAATCCTTTAAGAGTCCTATACCAATGTTTTGAAGTGCTAGTTGGGGTGTGTGAACTAATGGAACACTTCCTGATGCAGGGATTCTGGGTTAAATCAGATCCAAACATATAAAAACACATGTACTACCTTCAGCATTAAAATTCTCATAAAAACAACTCTTCATTAACCACACATTCTGCATTTTCTCAAAGCATATATAAATAAAAGAGAGCTTATAAAACATATACTGATATAAAATAACGCAACAAATCCTCAGCCAAATATTACAATGGAGAGCGTCTCCCAGCTCTTGGCCCTTTACAAAAGCTCTCAAATCATTCCTCACTCTCTCTAAATTCCTCACTTCTCACTCCCTCACTCTCTCTGAATTCTTCCTTACACAACGCTCCTATTTATACAAAAATATGAATTTGTTCCATTCCATAAAATCCTCCACACAAATCTCAACTAAATTTAAATTATATTTATTCTAGTTTTGGACTCAACAAAGTCCTGTATATAGAATTCCTACTCCCTAGATTATCTACCTAATCCCATTCCACTCATATCCTTTAATTATTAAAGGGATATTTACAATAATCCTCACCTTTACATTTTTTCTCTTAATTTATTTAAAAATTGAGAAAAATAATTAATAAAATAATTAAAAACCTCACCCCCTATCCTACACAAATAAATAATGAAAATTGAGCTTGATTCTCTTGCATCAGACTCCCAAGGTTTAAATTAACCATGATCACCTGATCATGTGTTTCGGATATTTTTATTCCTGGATCCCATATCTTGTGCTGCAATTCGCCATTTGTCGTTGCTTTTGTTTGTTTTTTTTCTCGAGGTCTCCAAACTTTATGTTGCATTTCCCTATTGTTTATGCTTTCATAGTCTTCTGTTGTCTTCCTCTTGCTGCTTCTCCTTTGTTTTACTGATGTTGTCTTCTTCTGAGATACTTTCATCATTATCCTCCTGATCAGTTCAATTTCTCTGTCCAATATATTTTCTCCAGCATCTACAATAAAACCTATACTCACAAAACAATTATTGAAATAAAAAACATAAGCCCTCGGTGCCTCTTTCTCCTCTGGAAACATTTTAGTATGCTGCTCGGAAATTTCTTATTCCATCAGCACATCAGTATGCTGATTTAAATCCTCCATGAGACTATCAGCTAGTCCCTCCTCCATATCATATGTTTCAAGAATGTCTCCCTGTTCTGGTTCACAATAATGAACTTCTTTGATTTGCTGAATCATCCTTACATCCCTATCCTCTGTTTCCTGATTATTATTAAGGACAATTTCTTTTTCTTGCTCTTAAAAATCAACTCACCCTAAGTATAGATCCTCTGCTTTTCCAACTCTCTTCTCTGAAGATCTAACTTTCTATATATCTTAACAATCTCAGTTGGAGTAGAACTTGGAAATTTTACACAACTCTCCATACCTTCACTTGTTGTTACCAATCATCAGATGGCCCTTCTTCCTCTGCTTCAATATTCTGCTGAATATTTCCATGAGACCCCTCTGTCTTCATTTCTTTCTGAGATCTTGCTATCTCAGCATCATTCTGAACAAATTCCAGATTCAACTTCTCCTCCTTAACAAAATTCAAATTTTGGTCAACATCCTGTGATGTACTTGCAATCACACACAAATCATTATTTTTAAAAACATAATACCTTGTGGTCTCACTTGATGCTTCAGTCAACATCTCTCTTTGTTGCTCTGAATCCTTCATTTGATTCAGTTCTTCTGTATATTTCACTTTTGTCCCATCATTAATTTCAGAAAGCAATGGACCATATTTTGGCTCACATATCAAATCTCCCTTTACATACTCATTTAAACTGAGTGACTCTTCCTTTAATTTCCATATCAATATACTTGCAGATTCAAAATAGGCATCTTTTCCTGCTCTGATACCAAATGATGCAGGGATTCTGGGTTAAATCAGATCCCAACATATAAAAACACATGTATTGCCTTCAGCATTAAAATTATCATTAAGAAAACTCTTCATTAACCACACATTCTGCATTTTCTCAAAGCGCATATAAATAAAAGAGAGCTTATAAAACATATATTGATATAAAATAACACAACAAATCCTCGGCCAAATATTACAATGGAGAGCCTCTCCCAGCTCTTGGCCCTTTACAAAAGCTCTCAAATCATTCCTCAGTCTCTCTGAATTCCTCACTTCTCACTCCCTCACACTCTCTGAATTCTTCCTTACACAATTCTCATATTTATACAAAAATATGAATTTGTTCCATTCCATAAAATCCTCCACACAAATCTCAACTAAATTTAAATTATATTTATTCTTGTTTTGGACCGAAAAAAGTCCTGTATATAGAATTCCTACTCCCGAGATTATCTACCTAATCCCATTCCACTCATATCCTTTAATTATTACAGGGTTATTTACAATAATCCTCACCTCTACATTTTTTCTCTTAATTTATTTAAAAATGAGAAAAATAATTAAAAACCTCACCCCCTATTTTACACAAATAAATAATGAAAATTGAGCTTGATGCTCCTGCATCACTTCCAGATACCTGGGAGCTGGAAGAAAATAAGGAGAATTGATTGACGACTGTGATAACACCTTTATGAAGAAAGGCGATCATTCTAAAATATGTAGAAACGATCGCAGTCATTGCATAAACCCATGGCCTTCCGAGTATAATGTTGTATTCAAGGGGTCCATCAACGACCTTGACTTCAATAGTTACTATTTTTCCCCCTTGTTCAACATGCAGGTTATTGATGATACCGCAAGGCTTATATGTATGTCCGTCAAAAGCTTTCAACATCATAGGTGATTGAGATAGGCGTGGCTAGCCAAGTGAATTTTATAATTTTAGAAACATAATGTAGGTAGATGATCCCTCATCAATAATAGTACGATGAAAGAGGTGATTGAGAAAATTTACTTGGATGTAGAATTCCAATTCTCCTGGTAATTGTGGCACATAGCCCGTATGATTAAAGACTACAAGATTGGAATCTGTCGGATCGATTCCATGAATTGCCGACAACAAATCCTGTTTCTTGGAGGGGAAAATTTGAAGTACCTCAATCATCGACATAGACAAAGGGGATTGAGCCAAATCTTCAACTATATTATAATTTTGAGCAGCTCAGGCTCAAGGATTGAATGTCAATTTATGGACGACTCCTTTTGGTGGCATTATTTCTAACTTAGGAATAGTAGTTGGTGGAATGGATTACGTAGACGGATTCATGGTCAAGGTAGTTGGTTGATCACTATCCTGACTACCGTAATATTTATTTCGCATTGACACCAAAACATAATTTTTTGGCTTTATGACAGATAACATAAGCACTTAGGAACTAGAAGCTGGATCTGTAGAAACCATATTTGTGTCTGGATTCAGAAATGGATCTGTCAACACATCAGATGCAATCGAGGTCTTAAGAAATTTTGAGACTTCGGTGCAATGAGGATATTCTCAAAAAAAGTGCTCCTCATTACATATTATGCAAGGGTAATGAGGTTTACGATTGTTTCCAAATTTTTTATCAGATGATCGTTCCTACGAGGTTGAATTTTTATTTTTATTTTCTTTCCCATTTTTCTTACTTCTGATTTTCTTTCCAATTTTGCCTTTTTCATATGACATGATATGAATTTCGGAAGAAGGTGCAGGATCATATGCAGTAGAGTGATGTGAGCTTGTAGTACTGATTATACCATCACTGGCATGAGAGTCCTTAGATGAGGGAGGAATAGTAAAATTATATCATGGCGCGTTGGGAATTTTTTCATAGAGCGTGCCAAACTCAGTATAAATCAAATCTAAGTACTAGGCACGAGAAATGATCTAATCTTCAGTGATGACACCACCCTTAGCCACATCCTTTGTGATAGATGGTAGCAAGGACTTAATGAACCACTCAGCAAGGAGCTGATCAGGAACAAATGTATTGACCATTCTACGACGATGACATCACTCATGAATATGATCATAAATGTGAGTAGAATTAGTATGTTTGAAATTTGTCCAGGGTTTCGTTCTAGTTTCATATCAAATGTGTAACTGGAAGTGGGTCAAAAAGGTAGTAGCCAAGGCAGTGAAATTATCAAATGAAGCTCGTGGTAACTCTATGTACCACTTCGTGGCTAGACCAGTGAGCGTATGTTGAAAAAGACACAGTTGAACGAAGTCATCATTCAAGGATTTGGATGAACACCACAAATGATAATTCACAACATGCATTGACAAGTCTTCTCCAGGATTTCCATTGAACTTAGGAATATCTGAGGGTAATTTATGTGGTATCACCGGCCACCAAGGAGCATAGTTGATTGGATCGTTGGTAAGGCGATTTAAATCAGGTAATTCTAAAGTTGCAACAAAGGGAAACTTTAGATTTAAGTTAGGTTGAGGATAGACAGGGTATGATGGAATTTCTCGGGAAATAGACCTTTGAGCACCAACATAAGTAATTTTTTGCTGGTAACCCAGATAGGGGTTATTTTGATAATAAAAAGCTTGAGGATTCTGTTGACCAAAACCTAGGTAAGCTACTTGTTGTTGGAATGATGGTTGTGGAATTTTCACTTATGGCTACCAAGGTGTTTGTCCACCAATATTATAGCCCAAACTAGAATATATTGGACCCGGTTGTGAGTATGTAAAACCTAGTTGTGCCTGCAACATCCCATAATTGGGTAATCCAACTTGTGAATAAATAATTCTGGTTACAAGTGGTTGTTGTAAACCAACCGAAGGAGTTGGAGTCTGAGGGCCCAATACTTGAGGGCATTGGGCTGAAGGAACCGCCTAATACGGTTGAGGTACAACACTTTGAGACTATGACAAGGGTAAGGATGTATTAACAAGTGGAGTAGATGTGGGTGCAACAGGTTGAACCAGTTGATATGAATGCACAGCCGTTTGTGGTTGAACAGGCAGAATAGGCTGCCACTGAAAAACAATCATTCCAACATTAGGATGACCATATAACAATAGAGTACTATCAAAATGGGTGACCATAGTTTGTCCCATAGCATGAGGAGTATAATAAGATGGAATATATTGTTCTCCAAATGTTAGGAGTCCAGTTGAGATTGTACTGGATGGAATATACCTAGATAGACTAGCTTGATATTGCACTAAAGATCTATATAAAGGATTAAGTCGTTAAGTACTCATTAGAGATGTACCAGAAATAATACCAAATGATGGCATGGGTGAAGTCTATGGGTTTGAGGATGCACCAGAGAAGGTTTGAGATAAATATTGGTAACTAGGTGGGATGGAAGGGCCACCATATAGATGTGACTCTGGTGATGTGGTGAACATCAATGGGGTAGCAACAGTAGATGTTGTCACGGCTGTAATAGATGGTAAATCTAAATATGTAGACTCAGTTATGGTCATACGACCCAATGTATAACCTATAGGATCTACAGGAACTCAAATTGACACAGGATCAAAGAAAGAAGTGTGAGGTGATTGAGGAAAAGACTCGTAAAGAAAATATCCTCCCCAAAATGAGTTGGAGTTGAAGGTGTTTCGTTTTGTGGTATTTCTTCAATCGAAATCAAACCAGGTGGAAGGATTTCGCCATCAGGCCTGAGATATATTTCAAGTGGTTGACTACATGATATGGGAGACTCAATGGCTACGATCGGATGTGGAGCGACCGATACAGGAACAACTTCCAGTTGTTCGACTTTGGGATCTAGATGTTCTAGTAAAAGAACGATGGGATTCGGATCAAATTCCAGTTGAAAAACATTGGGTTCATGAGGTATGGTCTCACTACTTGGATGGATCGTGACCACAGGTAGCTGTGAGGACTCTGTCTCGAAAACATTAGATAAACAAGGATTTTTAGAAATGACTCGTGACGAATCTAGTATATGTGAGGATGATGTCTCATCAAAGGTACTCATAGTACTGGTTTCGGTAGAACAATGTCGCCTTCGCTGACTAGCAATGGATTCCAGTGGTAAAGGTGGTTTAAGTGCTATTCTATGCGAACGATGGGGAAATGGATGTTATTCTTCCACAATGATTGATTGATTTTATGACAGAAACAAATAAAAAAAATAAAAGGGTATTTCTAGGAAAAAGGTTTACCAAGTAATTATGAACTTCATAATACCTCCCGGCGAACCAAGAAGTACGGGCAAACAATCACCCTTAATAATGTGTTCGTCATATCACAAGTTACAAGGCGACTGAATCAGTTATCTATGGATGGATAGCAATCTAAATTTTCCCTCTCAAACATACCTAAACGTACGTGGAGGCCCAATTCCGTATCAGCTCTGTCTAATGCGAAATCGAACAGTGAGAGCACCCCCTTATATTTTTCATACTAGAACACCGCCCTATATACTCGAAGGTACGTGGACGAGCTCTGATATAATTACGTATGTGGAGTGAGGTATCACACTCAGAATGTATAGCAAACAAGTTAGCGACAACTGCTATGTTTAACGACGCCAGAACACATCTCTAGCCTAGACCTTCTAAATGTTATCATTAATGTTCCAATGCTTTCTTAGGTTGATTGATGTAAATTTTATGTTGATCTTATTTAAAAAAACCTCTTTGAGGTTCACCGCGTGATGTAATGGAAATTCCTAAAAATGAAAACTAAATGATAAGCAAAATTTTCAATTTAGCTTTTTTAATGAAAATCCTAGCTACTAAGGGGAAAGAGCAATCAGTTTTTGAGCAAACAACAAAGAGAAAAAACTAAATGTAGCTTTCCTAACATGTTTTTATGCAACACACACAATTCACTATATGCACATGCATGTTTTTATTTTCATATCCCTTTAATGTGAATGAAAGAAAGGAAAATATATGCACAAATCAATAAAACGAGTGTTTTCTTATGGGAAAAGAGGAATGAAACAACAAATTCTCTTAGGAAAATACATGATGGAACTAAAATTTTCCTACAGGAAACAGGGAATAAAACAACAATTTCCTTTTAGAAAATAGAATTGATCTAATGTATAAATGAAATACTTTTAATTTTATTTACCAATGATAAAGAAAAACACTAATGAAACATTGAACAAATTACTTTTCAAAGGAGGAAGAACAGGAAAGTTTATTGGTCTCTAAGAGGTACCAGACATCTGAGACTACAACAAACAAGTGGTTGAAACTAAAAGAAATGAAAAATTTTGATGGAATTTGGTTGGATGAGGGGGAAACACAGTCTCTAAAGGGAGATAGTGCATTGCAGAGCACCCCTGAGTGGGAGACAGTGCACTGCAGTGCACTGTGTCTTGACCAACAGTGCATTGGGTGCAGCTAAGATTGAAAATCAAGCAACTAGACATACTTTTAATGAAAATTTTCATTCAAATGACTGATAATAGAAAGTATATGCTACTGATGAAGAAAAATAAAGTAAAAAACACGATGAATGATAAAATACTCCCCAACGGAGTCGCCAATATGTTATACGGAGTTGTGATCTATGGATAAAGAAAATTCCCTAAGTCTGGTGTTTATCACTTAGAAAAATATATGAAAGAATAAATATCATTTTCTATAAAACAAGTAGATATAAAGAAATGAGAAAGAGCCTACTTGTGATTCCTTCACTTCTCCTTCTCCTTCTCTCGTTGTTGTCGTCGCTCTCAATCCAACTCAAGTCGCTAGATCGATTCCTGCAAACACAAACATAGAACAACAAACAACATGCAATATACAGATATCTACTTATCTTACTCAAATCAAATCGATCAGATCTTAAACACATACATCATTGCATAAGAAATAGAGACATATGTATGGGAAAATAGAGACATACATTGCATAAGAAATAGAGACATATGTATGGGAAAATGAACAAAAATATTTATTAAAGAGTAGAAGGAGAAGATTACAACCAATGGATCGATTTGTTGTCAACCTGATCCAACTTCATTCCAGCCTCATCACATCCAGCATTATCCAAGTAGCATATCAGTACTTTCACTCTATTATCAAATGAGAATCCAACAACATAAATTTGCACAAAATTCTTCCTCCCTAGCACTAGGATGAGTGCTCAATTTATAGGGAAAATGATGGTAGTTTCTTAATGAATGACTTTCTAATAATAGGCAAGACATGTTTCCAAGTTCATAGTTGTTAGATGGACACTTGGATTCGAATTTCGACACATATGGACTCTTCTAGAAGGAACTAACCATGTGGAGATTCCCAGAACAATGAGAATTCTTCTCCCAGGTGACCAACACACCCTTGAGTGTCAGTAATTGCACTTTAGTTCACCCTTGCATGGAGGAATTGGCACTGCAATGCAGTTAGTCCCTTGCAGATGAGTGTTGGTGAGTCAGTAGGTCATATAATATATACTTCAAACCTTGGAAATCTCACAATAGAAGCCATGAATTAAATTTTCTTCACTTAGGGAATATAGCAACTAAAATATGAGGGGATGATAGACCCTATTTCATTGGTCCTCGAGATGATGTCCAGTTTGACTAGGTCTTGGGGGATGATGCCCAAATTGACCTATGACAAGAGGGATTTAATCACTTTTTGAAGGAAATCACTTCATGAGAGGGATGATGAATGTTTCACTTACTTTTTTAGGAGTGTCGAAGACTTCTGGGATGAGATTGTTTGCTTTCTTTTACCTTCAAACTAAAAAATGCAATGAATGTCCAGAAACGCAACGTATGTCCAGAAGTGCAGTGTGTCTAGTAGAAACATCGTGTATGATGAATGGAGCAATTTGATGATGGATTTACACTTCTAATGGATGTAGAGAGTTTTGGAGTGCAAGAGAGGAGCTCTTGGAAACCTGGAAGGATGAAATGAACTCATGAAAAGCATTATTCCCCTTAATAGCTCAAAAAAATCGATATTTTTCTTTGGTGGTGGTCTGAAATCACATGTACTTTTGAGAAATGACATGATGAGGTGGTTGTATTGCAACATAATTTCTTGAAAGGAAATATTACCTTTTTACTTTATTCCCTAAGTTTCTAACTCCCATGAGGGTGATGCAAATGATGGACATGACTCTCTTTTTATGACCTAGGACACCTAAATAATGACATAACCATGAACAAGTGGAGGGAGCAGCACTGACCTAAAAAATAACCAATGATCATTTGAAAACCATGAGATTCCAGAATTATTTGAAAATATAACTATTTAACCCTAAGACGTTATCAATCACTTGGAAAGAGTACATTTGATCACTGGTGACTCATAGACACTAACTGCGGGGGCTTTTGTTTTGAAAATGGAACAGTTTTGAGTAGTGGAGAACAGGTGGTGGAGCAAAATCATGGTAGACAGGGAATTTTCACAGTTGTGGATAGATGGAAGATAGGTGGCGCGACAGTTGCGGAAAATGGGATAGATGGCAGGAATGGGAGACAAATACAATGAACGGAACTCCCGATTATCAGGAAGAAGTGGCAACCAGCGAAGCAGGAAAAGAGGAAAGACTGACAGTCACGTTGGCGGAAGAACAAACAGGAAATCAGCCAGCTTAGACAGAGAGGTTAGTCCGGCAGTGGGCTGAGGGAGAGAGTCGTAGGAGAGCGCCGTTAGATCTCTGTTGTACTGAACCACCCTATAATAGACTCCGCGGAGTAATGTAGCTATTTGATACTGATAATGAAATATAGTTCTTGTTGTGTTTGATGTTCTGAGTTAAGTGTTAATCAGTGACTTGTTGTGAATGTATGGCATGTTTTAAATTTTAATTCTGCATCCTGAATATGCTTAATGAGTGATATCTTACGCAAAGTAGTGAGATCTGTTTGATGTTTCAAGTTCCTTCAGTTTCACTTCATGGTTGTAATTGGTTGATACTTGATATGCTTCCTAACCTTACTAAGTCACGACACGCCTCGAGTGAGACGCTCTACTCCTTGGAGTAGGGTGAAAATGTCGACGTTGTGCTAGACTAGTGCGGAAACCTTGTTGGCCTCTCTTCTAAACCTAGGTCTTGCTCAGAGACCTCCTTTTTCTCCAACAAATGGATCCGTTGCCGAGACCTAAAAATTCATTTAGGAGCTAGATCATGGTATTGTGGTTCTACGAGAGAGAAATGCGAAGTTGGTGGGATAACCACTTAGATCAGTTCATATCACAGCAAGAGGAGTTGCGACAGCAGAGGGAGAAAACTGTCAAGGATCAGGTTCTATTTTCTGAATCTGCAAGTGACCTATATGAAATTTTCTGGGGAAATTTTCTGGAAGAACTTTATAATTGGTTGCAGAGACTACAAGTCAAGAAACTCCAAGGAGGGTTGCGTAGGGTCTGTCGCAAGTGGACGCATGTGAACCTAGTAACACTCCATTGGTTAGATTCTGATTTGACCCAAGCTGTAGATTTCTGAGTACAATCTACCTTAGAAGGATACATTGTGGAATTTTCCGTCAAGTGTTACCATTACTTTTCAAAAGCGGAAGACGTATTCAAAATAAAAAGACGTATTGAAGGAAATTCCGTTGTGGATCAAAGCTTTAATGGTGGATGAGGTTTTGATAGGATTTCAAGAGTATGAGATGGAGACTTAAACCTCTAGTACTGGGGGAAGGAGCTGAGGGAGAGATGCTACAAGTAAGTTGGAAGGGGGAATAGGGATATGGATGTTGAAACCTCCAATATGTTGAGAGAGCGACGAGCACTTCGAAGGGCGCAGATTACTGAGAAGTGGCGGGAAAGGGTGATGAAGGAGTTAGAGAAGCAGTAAAGTAGTCGAAAGGACAAGGAGAAGGCACCGCATATGACAAATTAAATGGAAGGTCAGAAAAGATCCCAAGGAATAGGAGGGACCATCAAGGAATTTAGGCAAGTGTATAGGAGCCCAGGCCAAAGAGAAAAGGGAGAAAAGTCCAACGTGGAGGACATGCGCCCTGAGGAGATATCCGATGCGGAGTTACATGTTGCGATGGAGCAACTATTTCGAGAGAGGCCGACGCCCATAATTCAAGGTAACTCTATTCCCAAAAGTTCAAGTAGCTCTAGTCCCAACCTTCCCCTGGTACTCTATTAGCAACCAAGTAAAATTTTTGTTAAGTTACGAGATTTTAGCAAGTTGAATAGTTTTCAGTCTATAGTACCAATATCTACTAGAAATCTCACAGCCATGAAATAGAGGTTTTATTCTAGTACCACCCATACAAAGAAATATGGAGGTATCATTTACCCGATACCCAGAATTCTCTGGGAGGGGCAACGACAATTTGGAGCAGCACTGGTATCTCTGTGAAGCCATATGGAGGGCTCGGCAAACACTAGAGGCGGTTAAGTTGATGGAGTTCCAAACTATTCTAAGAGAGAGAGCTCTTCGCTAGTTCATTAAATGGTCTGAAGCTCATCCAAACTAAGCGATAGATGATGTAAAGAAAGAAATTGTCAAAGAATTTAAGCTACCTCAGACAGATCAGCAAGGGTTATCTGAGATGTGGGAGATTAAAAAGCGAGAAGGTGAAACGGCGTGGGACCTAATGAGAAGGTTCAAGGATGCGATTTGGAAATTGAGTTACCCAATCGATCTGAATCATCAGTGAGATTGGTTTATTAAAGCACTTCTTCTGTTGACAAGAACCCCACTAACACAATAAAAGATTGATACCTTACAAGATGCCCTAGAGCAAGCTATGAAGATAGAGGCTATGGCGGGGTATCCGCAAGAGTTTAGAGGAAGAGCAGAGTTGAAGACCCTTCCATATTGGGGCTACAACATCAGATAGCCAGTCTAACATAGAATTTGAAATACATTTAGCTGACGCGACCTACAAGGCCCAATGTGTGGTGTACCCATTATTTGTTTGAGGGACACGTGTTCACCAAATGCCCGATATTGCGGGGACAGAATACGCGATCTTCAGCAATAGGGACACAAGGGACTCGACCTGTAGGAGAGTTGAGCAGATAAACGCTCAAGGATTATACCAGCCACAACCCCACTTTCCAGGCTTCCACGCTCAATAGAATTAGACCGCAATTGAATATTGCAAAATATGTAAAGGCATTGGTCATCCACCACGACTAAGCCCAATTTTGCAGAAGTAATCCAACGTTCCAAAAAATACATATTGTGAGTTTTGCGCTTCCACAACACATGATAAAAAGCAGTGTAGATCCCTGGATGCACTCGTAGAATGATTGGACAAACTATCTTATAGAGTGAATGAGGCTCCAAGGGGACGAGGAGGAGGAATGAGAGGAGGCAGAGTTGGAGGAAGAGGACCTTTGAGGTGTTGCAATTGTCATAAATAAGGCCATGTAGCAAGATAATGTCCACTACCCAGAAGACCATGGTGCTCTCAGTGTAGATTCAATACACACATAACTGAAGGCTGTCCAGAATTAATTAAGAGATGGGAGGAAAAAGCCAGACAGAGAGGATAAAATACGGTGGATGCAGAACCAAGAGGCTCAAGCTATTCAAAATGTAGCCATAGTAACCCGGGGAGGAAAGAGAACAGGGGAGGATGCACAGAATATAGACCCAATAAATCTGATCAAGCCAGCATCTCAAAAACCCATTTTTGGACCAGATAGACAGAAACAATATTTTAAAGAGGCAGTGGAAACATTTCCCAAATCGGGGGGAGAAAAGGCATTGAGCTTCCACAACCGACCGTAGAAAAAGAGAAGCATACCTAACGAGTATAATGATTGAAGAATGGTTTCAATTATTTTTGAATATTGTAACCAATGCACCAATGCTGGAACAACTAACAAAAAATATAGAGATGGTGGTGTAGGAAAATGCAGAACCAGGAGAGTTAACAGATTCAACCCAGAAATACATAAGGATGATCAAAAGAAATAAGAGAAGAACAGGAAAGGAATTCCACGTGAATACTCGATTCGCGGGATTCCAAATCAAAGACACCATGCTCGACCTAGGATCAGATGTCAACATTCTACTAAGAAAGACATGAGAAGCACTGGGCATAGAAAAGTTGACATACTCACCAATAAAGCTCTGTGTGGAAAATAAGTACTGCATTATGCCCATAGGAAGGCTGGAAGAGGTTGAAGTTGATTTTTCGGGAGTAAAAACATACACAGATTTTGAAGTGATAGATATCATGGGTGATAAGGATCCCTATCTGGCATTATTGGGGATAGACTGGGATTTTGAGAACTATGCAGTGATCGACTTAAAAAAGGAACTGATGATATTTGAATATGGGGAAGTCAGGGTCACTCAGCCACTTGACCCATATCAAGGACCCCGATATATAGAAATTGTTGACAAGAGAGAGGATTCTCAACTTCTTGATCATCTTTATCAGATGACGGTAGGGAAGAGAGAAGACTACATCAACCCAACAATGGGAGGGACCATAAACTGGAGAAGTGGTCAGAGTTCAGACTTGGGCTCAGAAATAGCTTGGGATGATTGGCAGCAGGGAGGATACGAGACTAATACAAGAAGATGTGCTAACATCCCAGGAGTCAACTAGATTGGAACTAAGGTAAGTGGATATCCAACTTTATTAGACATGAATGTTGTAAATACATTTATTGCAAGAATAGAAGATAAAGTACTAATGGAACATAGAGTCCCTCTCATGGATGTAGCTCTACAATCCACGTCGGCAAGATGGTGGAGCAACCATCGCAACTCACTTCTAGGATGGGAAGATGTTGCAATAACACTCAGAGCCAGATTCAAAGAAGATGCAGGACCATAATTCATTGAAAAGTACCAGGAGGATTCTGAACCCATGAAACATTTACAAAATTGTGAGTACCATTGGAAGAAATCAGGATACCCAAAATATCTGTGGATGCACAATTTTATACATTCACTAGATATAATTCCACAGGCCTGGTACTTAACCGAAGAAAAGAAAAGAGGAACCAACACCTGGGAAGTAGTTGTGGACAATTTTACGCAATGATTTTCTTTTGAATGAGAAACAAAACCAGTTACATAGGCACTACAAACCATCAAAAGAGTACTATTTTTTCCAAAAATTCAAGAATGTGAAGAGCAACCACTCTTGGAGCAGATTATCAAACAATCAGTAGCATGCAAAAGAATAGATAGTGAAATGGATGACGATGATCTAGAAAATATCCGACACTTACATTTTGAAGAAAAATAAGGGGAGTGGGATATACAAGAAGAACCCACAACAGAGGGACTACATCTACTACCCTTGAAGACCAAGTAGCTGAACATCGAAACCCTAGAGAAACCTAAAATCGCATCCATTGGCAACTACTGGGATACATAAACGACTAAGGAGATCTTTAACCTTTTACAGGAATATGAAGACTTATTCCCATCCTCAGTAGCGGAGCTAAAGGGGATAAAAGGGGACATATGGGAAATTTGCAAAATCTTGACGTCCGATGCAAGAATAGTGAAGCATATACCTTATAGTCTGAATCCAAGGGTAAAAGAGAAAGTCAAGGCAGAGATAGATAAAATGCTGAAAGCAGGATTGATTTTTCCAGTGGAAGAAGCAGAGTGGGTCAGTCCCATAGTCATACAAAGAAAATAGGAAAAGTCTAAGATAAGAGTATGTGTTGATTATAGAAGCCTCAACAACACATGCATACATGATCCATTTCCCACTTCGTTTAGTGAAGAGGTGCTCGACAATGTGGTAGGAAATGAAGCCTATAATTCACAGATGGATTCTCATGATATCATCAAGTGAGAATAGTCGAATAAGACAAGAATAAGACCACTTTTAAAACTGAATGGGGCTTGTTCACATACCATGTCATGCCCATTGGGCTGAAAAATGCACCAGCGGTGTTTTCATGAATCGTGATAGCAACATTTTGGGAATATATCCACAATTTCCTTGAGGTTAATATGGATGATTGGACAGTTTATAGCCTACTGAAAAATCATGCAACCTTACTAAGGATAATTTTCGATAGATGCAGACAACTCTAGATTTCCCTCAATCTTAAGAAATGCATCTTTGTAGTACCTTTTGGGATGCTGCTAGGACATGTTGTCTGTAAACAAGGTGTCTGCATGGATCCAACAAAAGTGGCATTCATTATTAACATAGAAGTGCTAGAAACTGTGAAACAGTTAAGATCACTACTCATCTATACCGGGTACTACAAAAGATTCATCCGCAACTACACAAAGATAAGAACACCATTGGAAAAGATGTTGCAGAAATCAGAGCAATTCAATTGAACTGACAAATGCACTACTTCCCTCAATACATTGAAAGAAAAACTAGCAAGTGCACCCATCTTAGTTCATCTTGATTGGAAAAAAAATTTCCATGTTCATTGATGCCTCTAGCATTGCATTAGGAGTAGTGTTAGCTCGTCTAAGATAAACTTCAGTCAATCACCCAGTCTATTTTGTAAGTAGGAAGTTGTTGAGAGCTGAAAGGAACTACACAACAACAGAATGAGAAGCTCTTGCGATGGTGTATTCCCTTCAAAAGTTTAGCCATTACCTATTGGGAGGTATGTTAAAATTCTTCATGGAAAATTTAGCATTAAAGTACCTAATCTACAAGCCTGTACTTGAAGGAAGGATCTGTAGATAGCTCCTACTGTTTGAGGATTTCACCTTTGAAGTGATAGTGAAACTAGGAAGATTAAATGTGGGTCCTAACCATTTATCAAGGTTGGAAAATGGAGATAATGGAGGATCCCTGGATGATCAGTTGTCAGATGCTGATCTCTTCAGAGTAGAAGCCATCCCATACTATTTGTAACATATAGCAATTTATCTGGCAACATGACAGTGCCCGATTGAGTTACAATGACTCAAAGAAGACATCTTTTCGTAAAAGACCCTGAGTATCAATTGATATTAGGAAAACTGTATAAGATGGGATTATACAAAGTCTTGTAGAGTTGCGGGAGGCCATGTTGGATTAAAACCCACCGCAAGAAAGATATTACAAGCAGGTTTATGGTGGCCCACAAGGCATAAGGAGAATAAAGAATTTGTAAGGAAATGTGATGTCTGCCAAAGAATGGGACGTCATTCACACCGCGATGAGCTGCCACTACAACCTGTAAGAGCACTACAACCATTTTAAAAATGGGTCATTGATTTCATAGGACCGGTCACACCTATCGCAAGACATTCACAGGAAAGGTACACAATTACCACAACAGATTATCTTACCAGATGGGTAGAGGCATCACCAGTGAAAGATTGCACAACAGACACAACAACCATGTTCATTTTTGAAAATATCATTAGCAGATTTGGCTACCTAGAAGCCTAACTAGTGATCAAGGTACACACTTCATCAATACAACAATCAAATCTCTGTTAGATTATTTATGGTGCAACATCATAAAAGCAGTATGTACCATCCCCAAGAAAATGGAACAATTGAATCATTTAATAAGATCCTAGAAAAAGTAATAAAAAATATTTGCAATGCCAATCGAGATGATTGGGATGAGCACATACCAACAACATTATGGGCATACAGGACAACTGTAAAAATATTGCACAATCAGACTCCTTTCCAGATCATGTATGGGAGAGAAGTGGTGGTACCTGTTGCATTTATCATACCGAGTTTGTTAATCTCTTCAACACTAAATTTGATAGAGGAAGACTCAATCAAGGAATGCCTCCATGAGCTACAAGAGCTTGAAGAAGAAAAATTTCTGGCGTAATTCCATCAGATGGTCCAAAAATAAATGCAGAAAGCTTGGCATGACCGTCATATCAACCATAAAACGTTTATAGTCGGAGGGAAAGTTTTATTGTATGACAACAAATTTCAAAAGTTCCCAGACAAGCTCAGAATGCATTGGATGGGACCATACCATGTCATTGAAATTCGAGATTCAGGAGCAGTTCAGTTGGCACAGATAGACGGCCAATTATTACAAGTATGGGTGAATGGCGCACGCCTGAAGCTTTATCATCATTTATTTTTCAAAAAACTCTCGCAACCGAGAGGAGTTAGTAGGGTAGAATAGAGATAGGTTGAGTCAATAAATCTCTCACAACCGAGAAGAGGATAGAATAGGAATCACAATAAAGAGCATAATTATAGTAGCAAGAGGAAAATCAACTGTTGCGATGCGGAGACCATATTGCAACCGATTGTGGTTAGAGGGGAGGGTAGTGTCTAGTGTATCATCCATGTCAAAAAGCCAAGCGTGTCAAACATTATTCTGTCATAATAACCCATCATACTGATGTTAGTCTGTAGGATCACCCAGATTTTAGAATTGACTTCCATAATTAGTAACAACTATACCATAATAAATATTCCATATTAAGCCATAATCATTACCCATCACGTCTACCCAAATCCCAAAGGCACAATCAGCAATGTCAGAATACACCTCATCACGGTAACTAATCGCATGATTATAGCCACAAGGGAGGTAGAAAAATTAATTAGCTATGGGGTCTTATCAATGTCATTCATGTCGGTTACATTACTTAACCCGCATGAAAGAAGAAATCATGAGAATGCCGAAAAATTCCAAGTTAGAAAAAGAAACAGCCGCAGCAATAAGTGAAATTTCATTAGAGGAAGTTCAAAGAGACAATCCAGTAGCAGGAATTCAGAGAGAGAGAGCAAGGATAACACTTCAAGTATACAAAAGAAGGACAAATATGACAAAGGTAGCAACAGCAATCGTCGTGCCTGAGCTCGATGAGAGAATTCAAAAGATGGAATCATTAATGGGAAAGTATGACAATGCGTCATTGATCGACACAGATTTCACAAATTCATACAAATTTCCGGCTATGAAGAGGTGGGTTTACATAGAGAATTACGCTACGGAAGGAGGAGGAGAAGCAGCAAGAATGAATCCGTAGTTCAGAGGTATCCAGAGGTAGAAAATACTAAACCTCAAGAACCTCCCAGTGTTTGGAACCACGGGAGTAGCAATGCGGTGTACAAAATTCCTGTTGAGCAGACTCTAGAAAGGATCACTATGGCTAGGGTGGGAGATACCGATACATGCGGAAGATATCAATAGACTCACGGGATTATCAGCAGAAGGAATGGATGTCTCCACGACCTTCCGGAACGTGTCTAAGAGATCAAAGAAGGCGGTATATTGTGACTACTATAAGAAATACGACACTAGAAAAGGAGGGAAGGGCGTGCAGATAGACCTCATCAACAATCCAGCAGTTAAATTTTCCTGTTACCTAATAGCAGGTAATACGATGAGGCACTACACGAAGGGCGAATTCACCCTCGCCACAATTTCAGTTGCGAAACACTACCTCTAGGGAACCCAGCTGAACTAGTGTACATTTCTACTGAACGAACTGTTCGAAGCCTGCGAAGATAAATACAGAATGGCCACCGGGTTCATTTACGGCTACCTCATAATGGAATTTTTGATGTGAAATGGACTCACTTGAGGGTGAGACAACTCGCGGAAATCACAAATGACCAGCCAATGGCGATGAAGTTTACACCCTAGAAAATCTCGAAAGATCCTAGCACAAAGGAGGTAAATGAAGAGGCTTTCTCATTCTGGTATAGGCAGATGGTGGATGTAGTGGCGAGGCAACAAAGGGTTCTGAGGAATCTATTGGACAGATATTCCTCTCAGATATGGTTTGGGGTCACTCACAAGCAGACATATATCAGACCCACTTGTGTGGATGAAACCACGTTTAAAATGAGACCGTTAAGTTTTCAGGTTGACGAAAAGGTGTTCCACACCGAAGTCTGTTCATGGCTGGAAGTTGGAAAGGAGATCAGAAGTGGAATCCATCACTATTCGTTCGATGGTATGCTGCCACGAGAACTACCAGGGGAGACACCAGATGAAATAGCGAGCAGAGTTTCTCGACTACAGCTAACACCTATACTAGAACAGCTGGACATAAGGATAAAGGGCTTCAATCGGGTAATTCAAACTCTAACAAGTGCTTCTCCCGTGTTTCCTTCTTTTTCAGAGTTTCAGTCTTCAAGTTATGCATCACCATCCATAATTTCACCTATCGGCACTACCCTACCTGTTGAAAATGGCAACAAGAAACAGTGAAGGAGGCCTCCTGAAACATCTTTCCTGATCCTAGTTGGAAAGTGATCACCTAAACTAGGTGGGGACCACACATGTGATTTTTTGTCGAAAAGTCTATTTTTAGACATATGGAGCATGGTCCAGGGATTGCAGTATGTTATTCTTGGAGTATTTTTCATGTTGGTAAAAATAGATGGGACTCTATTTTTTGGACCTATAGGTCGAAGTCTATTTTTAGACTGCCTCTCCTTAAAATAGGGAAGTCAAATATTATTTACCCTTAATAATATTTGGACTCTAAACATTATCTTATTCTCTTGGAGCACTTCAGTTTGACCCTCAGAGGTGGGGCATGCAGCTGCCAGAAGGATTTACGCTTTTCCTAGGGTTTAAGTGAAGCTATTGCATGAAGACTTCAGTTATAACTCATGTGACAGAGTTTGGTAGGAGTTGATTGAGGAAGTTAGTGGAGTTGTATTCAGTTTAACTAATCTAAACATAGTTGAGCTTTTTGTATCCAAGTTAACTAATAGATACAATTAGTGAGAGTGGTGTGAATTAATTATTAATTAATTCACTAATTATAAACTCATTAATCAACTAAAGAATACATCAGTTAACTTCAGTGCATAGACAGTTTCAGTGGAGACCAGTGTAGAGATAGGTGAAAGGGCAAGTGTGAATATCAGTTGTGACTATAAGTGATGCATGATTTGCATCCAACACTCAGTAGAGATGCCTATAAAGACTACGTGAGCAAGGCTGGGGTAATTCATTCTCATCAAGAGGCATTCTTCAGCAGGGATTGCGTAGTAGAGGCAGGCTAAGGGCTGGCAAAGATCAGTGCATGGGATTTGCAATATCAAGCCTGATTAGTGTGTAGCAAGTGGAGATTACACTGAGAGCTTGTGAGGAGCTTTGTATGATGATTGTTACATGATCTCTATGACATATATAATATACAGATAGTTGGGGGTTTTCAGCTTTAAGATTTCCCATTACATACTGTGTTCATATGTGTGAATTTTTATGGCTTTAATGTGTGCATGCAATTGATTTAATTTCCGCATGTGATGATCAATGGTAGAAGAGATTCTGTATTATGCATGAAGCTAAAATAGTGTGTGATCAGGAGAATCTCGGTGGATAACATATCATTTATTCAAATTTCTACATGGTATCGGAGCGATATTGATCATTGGAGAAATTGCAAAGCATTGAAGCGGTTGAGTTTTAGGATAAACTCAAGAAACATAAAGATGGAGAAAGCCGGAAATATACATACATATTGTATATAATTTTATACATGGAATGAGAGCGAGAATTTTTGGGTGCGCGAGTTTGTAGGGAATATCTGAAAAATTTTGGTGAAATATTTTCAAAAAAAATAGCATATTTGGATTCCTTGCGAAAAAATACCCAAATTGAAAAAAAAAATCGGTCGAATCAGAGCTCGGATGAGGGAGATATCATCGATTTAAAATCAGCTCTTTTGTTAGAAAATTTTGCGACGGCGGGACAATTGCAATGTGCGCGAGCCAAGAATCTACATGCACTAAGGTACAAGATGCATGCAAAGCAGAGGTTAGTGACTTGGTGGTTGAGAGGGATCCTCTCAACATGCAGCGTGAGAAGCAGTCTCAAAAGGTTGTGGAGCAGCCACAACTGGAGATGCAGAAGAATCTTTATAGATTTGAAGTAGATGGGATTTCTATGGAGCTTCCTACTGTTGGGAAGTGCAAGAAAGACATGCAATTGAAGCTTGAGAGGGAGAAAGTTTTGCATGCAGGTGATAGTGAACCTCGGGATGTGGAGCAGCCACAAGAGGATCATGGAGTGGAAGAGACCACTCATGCAGAGAAATTTCGTGCCAGACGGGCAGAGGGAGTGCATGCAGCGATACCACCAGGTATGAGGTGGGGCGACATGCATGATTAATCCCATAAGGAGATTTCTGGGCAGATTCATGAGATGGTGTGGATCTCATGGATTGAACCTGGCTACGAGGTGCCCACAGTGCAGCAGTAGCATGATCAATTGGGTTGATGCAGGCAGATCAAAGTGACAATGTTGGATACTAGAGCGCGGATCAGAGTTGACAGCAAGTGCAAGAGTGCATGGGTGAAAGATTTCAACAGCGCAGTAGTTCCTGATGACATGTGCAGTTGGCCAAGCAGAATTCGAAGACTTTGATGATAGATGCTAGATGCATTAAGACTGATTGAGTTGTTTGGAGCCTATTCAGTTTCAGAGGAGTTGTAGAGCATATGCATGGAGTTGCATGGCGCTTGTGAAGGTTGCAGGGCGAATGCATGGAGTTGCATGTCGCATGCAAATACAGTCCTTTCTTGTTGAGAGGGAGTGTTGAAAATGGCAACAAGAAACAGTGAAGGAGGCCTCCTGAAACATCTTTCCTGATCCTAGTTGGAAAGTGATCACCTAAACTAGGTGGGGACCACACATGTGATTTTTTGTCGAAAAGTCTATTTTTAGACGTATGGATCATGTTCTATGAGTTTCAGGATGCTATTTGTGGATGGTTGGTCAAGTCGGAAAAAATAGATGGACTTCTATTTTTAGACATATTGGGCGGAATCTATTTTTAGATTTCCAGTCTAAAAATAGATATGTCGAATATTATTAGCTCTTAATAATATTTGGACTATAAACATTATCTTATTCTCTTGGAGGACTTGATTTATTCGAAGGGATGGGGTGTGCAGCTTGCCAGGAGACTACTTTCTAGGGTTTAAGTGAAGCTATTGCATGAAGACTTCGATTAGAACTCATGTGACAGAGTTTGGTGGAGTTGATTGAGAAGTTAGTGGAGTTGTATTCCGTTTAACTAATCTAAACATAGTTGAGCTATTTGTATCTAGTTTAACTGATTGATACAATTAGTGAGAGTGGTGTGAATTAATTATTAATTAATTCACTAATTATAAACTCATTAATCAGCTAAATAATACATCAGTTAACTTCAGTGCATGGACAGTTTCAGTGGAGACCAGTGGAGAGATAGGTGAAAGAGCAAGTGTGACTATGAGTTGTGACTATAAGTGATGCATGATTTGCATCCAACACTCAGTAGAGATGCCTATAAATACTGCATGAGAAAGGCTGGGGTAATTCATTCTCATCAAGAGGCATTCTTCAGCAGGGATTGCGCAGTAGAGGCAGGCTAAAGGCTGGCAAAGATCGGTGCATGGGATTTGCAAGATCAAGCCTGATTAGTGTGTAGCAAGTGGAGATTATACTAAGAGCTTGTGAGGAGCTTTGTATGATGATTGTTACATGATCTCTATGACATATATAATATACATATAGTTGGGGGTTTTCAGCTTTAAGCTTTCCCATTACATACTGTGTTCATATGTGTGAATTTTTATGGCTTTAATGTGTGCATGCAATTGATTTTATTTCCGCATGTGATGATCAATGGTAGAAGAGATTCTATATTATGCATGAAGCTAAAATAGTGTGTGATCAAAAGAATCTCGGTGGATAACATATCAGTTATTCAAATTTCTACACTACCTTCCACCATGTTTAATTCACCCCCAGCAACCACAGTAATTCCAATCTGAAAGAGTAAGGCACCTAAACCACCCATAGCTACCCCTAAGGCCAAGAAATCAAGAATCATGGTGCCTAGGAAAATAGTTGACCTCACTGAGGAAGATCACACCCAACACATGGATACGGGAGTACTAATTCAAGAAGAGCCAGAGGTGGACACCCAAGTCACCTCGGAGATACCCGTATTTAATCTGTTCTCGGTTTTGAATATTCAAACATCATCTCCACCCCACACTCATACCTCTTCACCTCGCACTCACTATTCATCACCCAATACTTCATTCACTTCCAAGGACCAATCAACCCGCACTCCATCCACCTCATCAATTATCTCAGACCTAGTAAAGGTAAGAAACAAGACAAATGGGGACACCGAGGCAGAATTTAACACGAGTACAATTATGGTACCCGAGGTTAACCAAATTTTGATGGGACAGGGCACTTTCCTAGAACTATTAGTCCAGGGTGGATCTTTTACTGCAGACACAACGCCCTTGCCAAAGGAGCTGAACACATTTCAGTAGGCCAATTTGATACTATAGCAGATTTAGCCGACCACGAGTATTAATAACCCCGAAAGTCAGCTGCCACAATAGAACCAACCCGCATCACCGCATGAGCACTCAATAATATCAATAGCCATCGTTCAACCCCTCAGAGAGAGACCACCAAGAAACAACATGTCCGACACTGAGAGTATGCAGACCTGGGGTATTGAAAAACTATACAACTTCATCCAGCGAGCAGCACAGCAGGAAAAAGGCCTGCACAACGACCTCCAGCAGAGGTTCGAGCAGCAACAACAACAGATCATTGCTTTTACTCAAGAGCACAATCAACTAAAAGGGGAGAAGGAAAATCTACAGGAACAACTGGAAAAGGTAACAGATATCTTCAAGAATCTTTGGCCAACAGTAATGGCCCAAGATGACAAGATGCCAGAAGACATATCGTCCTACTCCATATTCGAACAGTCTATCCGAGTGAAGATAACTTATGAAAATCTCAGCAAGGAAAATCAAGAGCTCAAACAAACGCTCACAACAAGACCATCATTACCAGATCTTGCTGTAATATATGCTGATAAGGTTACTGAGAAGCAAAAACAGGCAACCAGAATGCAAGAAACCCTAGGGACGACAATCAGAGAGGCTTACAACCTCCTGAAGCATTTACATGAATGATCTAATTCGTTAAATATGAAAGTCCAACCTATCTCAGCACAACTTCAATAGATTTCATAAGAGATAAAGGAGGCCACGGATCCCGTTGGCATAACCCAGCTATACAACCAAGTGGAGGTACTGGAAACCAAGATACATAATATAGAAGAGCATTCTACTGCCACAAATCAGGTCCTCCGAGAGCTAAGGCAACCAACCAAGAAAACATAAGAGGCAATACAACAGATGGCCGTCGAGGCTGAAATAAAAATCAAAGAAGTTTTAAACAAACTGCTTCCCATTGCAGGTGAAACTGAGGCTGAAAAGTTTCCACTGAAATCGACCAGCTAATTAAGAAATGGCAATGAGAAATTGACGAGATCGCAGAACTCAAGTCTTTAGCACTGAGAAAGTTTCTCGAGTTGGGGCCTTTGTTTGGACAGAGTGAGGAAATGGAGAAGAAAGAGTCAGCCATAGAGGCAGGAAGACCAATGGAAACCGAAGCAGCAGGAAAGGATTGACTCGGGACGAGTCAATAGCATGTGGCTGGGGCCTGTTGGGGCCTTTGTTTTGAAAAGGGAACACTTTTGAGTTACGGAGAACAGGTGGCAGAGCGTAATCACGGTAGACAGGGAGTTGTCACGGTTGCGAATAGCTAGAAGATAGGTGGCGCAACATTTGCGGAAAATAACATAGATGGCATGAATGGGAGAAAAAGAAAATCAGTGGAACTCCTAGTGATTAGGAAGAAGCGGCAAATAACAAATCAGGAAAAGAGGAAAGACTGACAGTCACGTTGGCGGAAGAACAAATAGGTAATCATCCAGCGTAGACAGAGAGGTTAGTCCAGCAGAGGGCTAAGGGAGAGGGCCATAGGAGAGCTCTGTTAGATCTCTGTTGTACTGAACGATCCTGTAATAGACTCTGCGGAGTAATGTAGTTGTTTGATACTGATAATGAAATATAGTTCTTGATGTGTTTGATGTTCTGAGTTGAGTGTTAATCAGTGGCTTGTTGTGAATGTATAGCCTGTTTTAAATTTTAATTCTGCATCCTGAATATACTTAATGAGTGACATCTTATGCAAAGTAGCGAGATATATTTGTTGTTTCAAGTTCCTTCAGTTGCACTTCATGGTTGTAATCGGTTGATACTTGATCTGCTTCCTAACCTTACTAATGTCACGACATGCCTTGGGTGAGATGATCTACTCCTTGGAGTAGAGTTAAAATGTCAGCGTTGTGCTGGACTACTGCGGAAACCTTGTTGGCCTCTCTTCTGAACCTGGGTCTTGCTTAGAGACCTCATTTTTTTCCAACACTAAAAATGTGCAGTATCTAGGAGTAGTCAGAAAACTCTGATGAAAGATGCATAATAGGGGCATAATTCTTTAGGAATTGCATGAGCAAGGCAAGCTAAAGGAAGGTTGTGTTTATCCAATTTTTCCTAGATCAGTGGGAGACAATTGGCAGAGTGCTGGAGAATCTCATGAGAGATTAAGCATTGTGTTGTTTCATGATTCCTTGACTTAATACAAAACATAGATAGAGGGGTTTTGAGCAATTTCTTTCCACAGATACATCTTGTGTTGTGCGATTGATTTACTTCTTCTCTTACTTGCATGTGATTGAGTAATTGTGTTTTCTATTCCACAAATATTTCAGAAGGATTCAGCATCCTGTTTTAGTACATCACAAGATCAGATTGAATCCATTGGTATAGATTTTTTATAAATGTCTACAGTGATGGAAACTCATGTCATAAACCAACAAAATAAGGATGGTGATCTTGAGCGTGAGAATAATGACGAATGGAGGAATTGGGTTTGAGCACTCAACTATAAATTTAGATTATTCCTCATCAAAGCAAAAATGGATAATAGTAGAACCATTGTGACAGGAAGTATGGTGAATTCAAGAAGAAATGCATGCGAGGAAGAATTGAAAGAGAAATCAACCTCGAGTCTAGACTATATCTTGACACTCTTACCTAGATAGGTCAAAAAAATGGTCTCAGAGGCTAGGTCTCACTTTGCGTTGATAATGAGACAAATGGAGGAGATGTATGCAGAGCTGGAACGTTTGCAATTAAATATGGACAACCTGACACTAAAGATGGACAACCTGTCTATAAAAGTAGACAAAATTGAGCTCAAAGTGGAAACTACGACCATAGTGGTTCTTAATGAATTTTTTTGGATCAATGAAATCCCTCTGCAAGGCGTGTGGATAGAGAAACATCTCGAGGAGCTCTCGGATTAGCCAATGCATGTGATTCTTACTCTACAAGGAGACACATAACAGAACGAACACGGTAGAAGCACTAATGCAAATAAGATTGACATTGCATAATTAATTTTTGGTTTATTATGTTTTGTAAGTACATAGAATATAATGGAGTCTTCTGGAGACTCTTCAAAATAAGTGTTGTTAGAACTGTAGTTAGGAAATGACAAGATATAATTAGGCTCCCTTTTGTACAATTTTGGAACTATGATGAAGAAGAACTAGCTATGATTGTAAGGGTGTTGACTCGTTTTCCAGTTGATTTAATATAAAACATTTGTTTCCATATATATATACTTGAAGTTGTTATTTCATAGAAATGTATTCCTCCATTTTTCTAGGTGTGCAAAGCTCCCATTATTATTTTTATGTTGTATTATTTCCATTTATTTGTAATTAAAACTCTATTTGGCATTTAAGAATACAACACGAAAATTTCACATAGAACCTTTCCCTTATTCTCAAAATTGGGTAAAATAACATTAACATACTATTTTCTTACTTACATGAACTCTGTTGACAACAAGGTTGAAACTTTCAACATGGGTAAAGTGATTCACCTAAATCTTAAGCTTAATAATTTTTATAAGGTGGCATGGCTCCCTCCAATTCTCTCTTTCCCTAGTGGTTCCTTTCCTAGTGATTGCTTTTGAGTTTCTTTATGATGTGAAACAATTCTCTTTAGGATTCAAAGAGATAAATGAAGTGACAAAAATGACAATGAGTCCGAGTCTTTGCAGCCATATCCATGGGATTTCTCTAATAGTTTCTTCTTAACCCAAAGGTTATCACTATAACAAGAGTTCATTTTGAGTTACATCGTTCCTTTGTAAGGGTTTTTTCAATCAAGTGGTATTGGTTTCATCACTACATAGGTGTGCATTAAGGTTTTTAAATGATATGTATAATGTGGTATACTATATGGCATGGCATTGACACTCAGAAGAGATGGTTTGCCTTCTCTTTTGCATCATCAAAAGCCTCCCCTTAAGTACATTTATGGTAAACCTGGATGTTTTGAAAACACTCATTTAAATTTTAGAATTTTGACAATTACTAGTAAAGATTATGTTTTTTTTAATTTCTAAAAATTATCCCATGCTATTTATGATGTCTCTGGTCTCTTCCTTTTGTGTCGATAAGACAATCATAATTATGGCCTTGTTACATGGGTGAAGGTGAAAGAGATTATGTTTTGAAAAATAAGATGATTTGCATATATATAATAGTCTATGTTCATTTGCATATAGTGGGATGTACAATTCACTATAGGACAGATGTGTATATATTTTGTAAGAAAATATCATAGAAATTTTAAATTTTAGTTTAGGCTAAATTAAAAAATAAAATAAAAAAGTTAAAAAGTAATAAAAATAATAAAATTTAATTTGTATATTTTAATTTTGTTTTTTATAATAAAATTATGAAAAAAATTTAGATAAAAGAAAATCATAATTTACTTATCACATTAAAATATATAACATATAAGTAATGGTTATAAATTAAGATTCATTTTACTTTATAAATTAAAATAATGATTTGTAATCATATTTAAATTTAATTAACAAGCACATAAAAATTTAATAATTACATTAAACTTAAAATATGACAATATTCTTAACCATGGATATTCATCTCCACTTTACCAAGGATATTATTAAGTTGTAAAATGACTTTGTTACAATACCATGGGCTAAAACCATGGCTTATCAATACCACATGCCCAAAATCCATAACTTATTTAACAATCAAAATATTTTATTTTAATTTATTTTTATAACATAATTTTAATAAAATATAAAAAAATCATAGTTACTTTTCTCTATTCTCACGACTATTAAATCAAAGTTTTAAAGAAACTAAAAAAAATGAAAATAATTTTGTATATAGAGATGTGAAATTTATATAATATAAATAATATTATTAAGAACTAGTATAGATCTATCTTTAATAAGGATATAATAATTATAGTAAATAATATATATGAAAATGTTAATCTCAATTTATAAGTGAAATTAAAAAATTATAGATAAATTGATAAACATTTAATTTTATTTGAGACATGAAATAAAAACTATAAATTATATATTTTTAAAAATTAATTAAAACAAGAATAGATTCATCTTAATTACTAATCTACTAAGAGAAATCAAATTTCTTTTCACTCTAAAAGAGATTTGCATGTCAAGAAATTTTATCCATGTTACACTTGGTAGATCAAGAGTTAAAATGGATCTAAGTGGATTATAACAAATCTCCACATAAATTTATCATTCTTAAAATTCTTTATGATGAAAATCATAATAATTAAATTATATAGTAATTTAATAATGTCAGTGACCACCTATGCATGCATCTGTGTAGAAATGGACTTCAGCGCCAGATTCCCAACTGAAATAATCCTAACAAGCAAAGACTATGTATGAAACCAGAAACTCGACTATGAAAGTGTCCTTTTCGGATGTCGATCCTACTTTGAGACATCCCATCTAGCCAAAAATTGCCCAAAAGTCTCCCAGAAAAATTCTGCTAGAAAGAATCACCCTAGATCTACATGGTGGGAAGGAGCAAAAAAGGAACATTAGCCTGTCATCAAGGAAAAGTACTCTCCAGAAAACTATGAATCACAAGAAATCAGGCAAGAAAGAAACAACCCTCAAGACAAGCACGGGGAAAGCCTCACCCAACAACAAAAAAACGAACTCGAAAGCCCCTCAAGCATCAACAATTATGAGGTTTCGAATACTGCGCAAAAGAAATCTTCATTTAGCAGCAAAGCAGATCTCCCATATCTTAAAGATAAGATACCAATGTCTTGAGAATCATAAGAGATGAAGGAGGTGTAAGATAAAGAAAGTTGGAAGACCGTAGAGAAGAAAAAGAAAGCTACAACACCAATCTCGCCAAGAAAGACGAGAAGCCAGACAATTAAGAACTAAGAAAATTATAGGTCTGATAGACCAAAGTTTGGCCTCAGTGGACGTTAACCACCACCACCACCACCACCATCATCATCATCATCATGTATGTTATCAAAAACTCTTAAATTATAAATAAAATTAACATTCTTTATAAAAATATGGATGTCTTAATTTTAAGTTATTATAAAAAAAAAAATTGCTATAAATAAAATGGGCATTCTTTATAAAATTATGGATGTCTTAATTTTAAGTTATTATAATTTTTTTTTTGTCAATTTGAATAAAAATACTTGATATTACCAAAGAATCAGAAGAGATGAAGGAGGTGTAAGATAAAGGAAGTTGGAAGGCCGTAGAGAAGAAAAATAAAGCTACAAGCCAGACAATTAAGAACTAAGAAAATTATAGGTCCGATAGACCAAATTTTGGCCTCAATATACGTTGTTCTTCATCATCATCATCATCATCAATAATGTTATCAAAAACTATTAAATTATAAATAAAATGGACATTCTTTATAAAATTATGGATGCCTTACTTTTAAATTATTATATTTTTTTGGGTCAATTTGAATAAAAATACTCGATATTACCATTACATAATATTTTAGATCCGTAACTCTTTTTTAACCGTTAATAAAATTAAATAAAACAAATGCAACACACAACGTGAGACAGAGCTCAAATAACTTATCATTAGCTCCACAATAACATTACATATTTATAGCATAGGCACTCACCTAATTTACTTCTAAAAACTTCAAACTTGGTTTACCAAGAGGCTTGGTAAAGATATCAGCCATATTATCCTTGGTATTACAAAATAATAAATCAATTTCATTTGATTCAATCTTCTCTCGTACAAAGTGGTATTGCAGCTCAATGTGTTTTGATCTGTCATGATATATTGCATTGTGTGCTAATTTGATAGCACTTTGATTATCACAATTTATGCATGTTGAACCACTTTTCTCCTCTTCGAGATCTACAAGAATTCTCCGCAACCAAACAACTTCATTGTAATTTAGGTATGGGCACCTAAATTACAATGATTTATTGTTGTTGCAAAGAAAAACAATGGTTGAAGGCCTTCTTGTTATGAAGTGTGAAAAGTTACTATGTGAAGCTTGTGCACTTGGTAAGAAGCATAGAGAGGAGTTTCCCGTTCATACAGAGAAAATACAATATGATATACTTGAATTAATTCACACTGATGTATGTGGACCTATGTAAACTAGGTCGCTTGGTGGTGCTTCCTACTTTCTTATTTTTGTTGATGATAGATCTAGATATACATGGGTCTATTTCATATGAAGAAAAAGTGAAGTATTTAAGTATTTTAAAGAATTCATAACTTTGATTGAAAATAAAATAGGTAAATACATTAAAATTCTCAGATCAGATCAGGGTGGTGAGTATAAATCAGGAGTGTTTAACAGGTATTGTAAATTTCATGGGATCCAACAACAGTTCACAATACCTTATACTCCTCAGAAAAATGGTGTTGTTGAGAGATGGAATAGAACGCTGGTGGAGTGTGCTCGAAGTATGCTTCAAGGTAAAAAACATTTCTAATGGTTTCTTGGCAAAAGCCATTAATACTGTTGTTTATTTGAAGAATCAAAGTCCCACTAAGAAATTAGCTTTTCAAACTACTTTTGAGATTCTTTATGGTCATAAACCTGATGTCAGTCATTTAAGAGTATTTGGATGTACTTCCTTTGCACATATTCCTAAGGATAACAGAATAAAGCTTGATGCAAAGTCAATCAAGTGTGTTTTTAATGGGTATTGTACAAATTAGAAAGCATATAAACTATTTGATCCCAGTTCACATAAACTGTTTGCAAGTCGAGATGTGATGTTTCATGAGAATGCTAATAAAAGTGATACAATGAATGATGCTTGGGATATATCTAATGATGATCATGTCAAAATTGATACTTTGGTTAAACAGGAACAGGAACATGTATAGGCACAGGTTCAAAATCAGAATTAAAGCAGCATGAGCACATCTAGCAGTAGTGATTCATCACGAGAGGAAGATTCACCTCAAAGCAGGAGAATCATGGATGGAACTCCAACAGGTATTGTAGAACCAGTAAGGTCAACCCGAAAAACCCAGCTTCCTGCAAGGTATAGATATTATGCCTTGATGTCTAATATCATGAATGTTGTAGAACCAGTTGATTATGAACAAGTTAAAGAGCATGAACAATGGAGAAATGCTATGAATGATGAATATGACTCTCTTATGAAAAATCAAACATGGGAATTAGTTTAACTCCTTGAAAACAAAGTTCTAATTGGAAGAAAATGGTTGTATAAATCTAAATTTAAAGAAGATGGCAGCATTGATAAATTTAAGGCGAGGTTAGTTGAAAAATGATATGCTCAACATGAGGAAATTGAATGTGAAGATACTTTTGCACCAGTAGATAAATTGAATACAATTAGAGTACTGATTGCCTTAGCTACAAAACATAATTGGAATATACATCAATTGGATGTCAAATCTGCTTTTCTTTATGGTGATTTAAAGGAAGAAGTTTATCTGGTTCAACCTAAAGGTTTGGTCAAACAGGGACAGGAGCATCTAGTTTGCAGGTTAAGAAAAGCCTTATATGGTTTGAAACAGGTGTCGAGATCATGGTATGTAAATATTGATACCTTCTTTTATCAGAATGGGTCTATGAAAAGAAAAAATGATCCTAACCTATATGCTAAGAAAGATGAATAAAGAAATGTTGCGTTAATATCTTTATATATGGATGATCTATTATCACAGGCAGTGCTTACAAGTTAATTGAAGAAATTAAAATTCAGTTGTCTCAGGAATTTGAAATGAAAGATCTGGGTGAATTGCATTATTGTTTAAGAATTGAGGTATGGAGAGAGCCTGGTAAAACATTGATCACTCAAATTAAATACACAAAAGAAATTCTTAAAGAGTTCAATATGAGTGATTGCAAAGCTATGTCAACTCCCTTAGAACAGAATGCAAAGTTGTACAAAGAAGATGGAACTAAAGAGGCAAATGGAACTTTATATCGTCTGTTGGTGGGAAGTATGAACTATCTCACCACTACCAAACCAGACATTGCATACTCAGTCAGTATCCTTTGTCATTTTATGGCTAAGCCTTCAGGAAATCACTCGAGTGCTGCAAATAAAGTTCTCTGATACTTAAAAGGAAAAATAAATTTAGGTATTATGTATATTGATGAATCTGATGTTGCACTGACAGGTTTTTCTGATTCAGATTGGGTAGGAAATCTTGATGACAGACGATCTACCTCTAGCTATGCATTTCATATAGGATCATGGGTTGTGTCATGGAGTAGTAAGAAACAACCAACTATTTCTTATCATCAATAGAATCTGAGTACAAATCTTTGACTAATGCCACCTGTGAAGCTGTTTGGTTGCGAATAATTCTTGCAGATCTCGAAGAGGAGAAAAGTGGTTCAACATGCATAAATTGTGATAATCAAAGTGCTATCAAATTAGCACAAAATCCAATATATCATGCCAAATCAAAACACATTGAGTGGCAAGACCACTTTGTACGAGAGAAGATTGAATCAAATGAAATTGATTTAGTATTTTGTAATACCAAGGATAATATGGCTGATATCTTTACCAAGCCTCTTGGTAAACTCAAGTTTGAAGTTTTTAGAATTAAATTAGGTGTTGTATAAAATCCATTTCTCCATTAAGGGAGGATGTGAGAATAATTTAGAATAATGTAGAAATAGGAATGGTTATGGTTTTTTGAATGAGAGTTTTATAATTAGAGTTTAGTTCCACCAGTTCAGGATTGTTGCCCCAAACTTAGGAAGATTAGGTGAGTGCCTATGCTATAAATATGTAATTTTATCATGGAGCTAATGATAATTTATGTGAGCTCTGTCTCACGTTGTGTGTTGCATTTGTTTTATTTATTTAATAACATATCAGGTAAGTTTACTATCTTGAATACAAATACAACTGAAATATCATCACAACTTTTATGTCGATTCGAGTAAAAAATTATTTTATAATATGGAGTGGAAAGTGATAGCCATAGCTCATCTAAACTATTAAAGGATTAACATAGCTTCAATTTTAAAAATTGGCATGTGATAAATTACTTTCCAAAATCAAAGATTTTGCATGATAACAAACTCTTTTGATGAAAGGATTCAGTATCAAAATATGGTTAGGTGGATCGGAAAGAGGTTTCAAACGTTACAACCAAAAAAATGGTTTTATAACTTATTCTAACACACCCTCGAGAATTGCAATAGAAATGCTCACATTTATGATTGACTAATCAACTTTTCAATTGCTAAAATTTCACTTGATTGTTTATTTGGAAATGGAAATGGAAATGGAGGTATAATTCGAATTATTTTAAACAATAAAATAGCATAATTATATGATGTGATAGGTTTAAACTAGCATTTGCACTTTAGGGTGAAAAGGGTATACCGAAAGTATTTAGGTTTCTTTTTTTTTATGCAGATTATTTAGGTTCTTTGTTTTTTTATGCAGAATAAAAATGTAAATTGGCGATGAAAAGGTAAAATATTGATGATATAGATTTATGTTTTTCAAAATTGTTATTATTGCAGGTTGCTGAGGGTTTCCACACCCTTGATTTGTGACCACTCAAAAGTGAACAAGATTTGCTAGATAAATTATGTTGACGAATGTTGTTCAGTCCTTGATGCCTTTGGAGAAAATTTTGGAGGCCTTTGCGAGATCTTCCACGGTGCTAAAAAATTCACCCACAACTTATCCCAAGTCTCGAGGACAACATGAGGAGAACACCGATTTAATTCCTTTATTCTAGTCAACAAGTCATTTCTTGAATAATAGCTCAATTTATGTTCGTGACAAAAAAATCAATTCGTCAATTATCAAATGGGGTTTAATGTCCAAAACATTCCCCATGTTCTCTTAGGTCTCAACACAAATGGGTTCTCCATGGTAAGTATGTTCTTCCACCTTACAGTGCCACAAATTATAGTCGATAACATCTTCTGACGATTGTAGATCAACTTCACTTAAAAGTTCAACATACATAGATGTGGATGAAACCTCTTCAAATTGAATCATTGGAGCAATGGGGACCAAATTCTCTGTTGTCAAGAAGAGAAAATGTCATATAAGCATTCAAATGTTAGAAACACAAATTTTTCAAGGTAAATTTGCTTAATATATATCTTCAAATCTCTTGCCCTCGACTAAGTATATTTTTAATATTGGTGCATTTACAAAGAGAATGGAATTAGGACAGGATGAGGGTAGATGCTTCACCAAAAGTGAGGATGAAAATCGCTCAAATGTTGAATCAAAAAGAATTTTAGGGGAAGTCAATACCCCTGGTAAGTTGGGTTATGAAAAAATCAGCTTCCTATACTACAAATATGAGTTGGAGCGTGCATACTATCATAACAGGTTGGAAATATTTCAATATGAGTGTTGTTCAAAGTTCTAGGACCATCCGTTGTCTTGATTTTGTACGTTGCAACGTCTTCCTCAACTAGAAACATAATTTCATATTCACAATATATTCAAATGATTCATGCTCACATTCAGGGATATAATAAATTGTGGACATAAATTAATGGTCCATAAAACCTTTGGCATTTCCATTTCCAAGAATGAAAACTTTTTCCCTAGGAGAAGTTGTATGGCTAGTATGTCCCAAGCTTGGAATGAAATGTCTGACAAAATATTTGTTAGAGATGAATGTGTAAGGAATGCCTTCTACTTCAATTGTCCAATGGACTTTGGCTTTCAGTTGGTACATACTCTACAAGCTCCAACCCTATTTATTTTTCAACAACATTCCCAAACTCAGAAGGCAAAACCCTTTGTATCATCATATAAAATATCCACCACGGTATCATTTTTTCCAAACTTTAAAGCATGATCAGGAGACTACACTATCTATCAAGAAAATAAATTATATGCATTGTTGTTTAGAGCACTTTACGTATTTTCCACAAACAACACACATAATTGGTTCAATTGTAGTTGATTTTAGCACTAACACTATTTAAAGAATCCCATCTGATGTTTGAATAAATGTGGTCCTAATATGAGCAACACTTTAAAGTTTGAAAAAAAATTTCAACCCTCGCAATAACTGGAACAACTGGAATCTAGGCTGTAAGAAGCATTAAAAAAATGATATCTAAAGGAATGTTCATGCATAAGTTCATGGCAGATTGGATAAAATTTAAAATCTAAACATCTGTGGATCTTTTCAAGAGGGAAATCTCTTCAAACACACGCATGATGACATTGGTTAATGATACTGAAACAATGGTGGTTTGGATAGCTCTCTCTAAATGTTGTAATTTTCTTTGCAAAAGATTTAGGACTGGAATTTTCACTATTACATGTTTCATATACATATGACTATATGAACAAGGTTTAATATGATTACATGTCCTAGATTAGAATTTCCATCAATTTAAATAAAATTGTGCTCTAATTTTATGGTTCCTTTCCTATCATAATGCTTCATACGTGAATGAGAAATTGTTAAAAGCAAACATTTTGATGAATTATCTTGTTGTCCTTATAGTTTTATTTTTCAACAACAGTTCCTTGAAGATGTCGAACGGTTCCTCTTTATGTAATATTCCAAAATGGAAAAAAAGAGAATATAGAACATCTACAACATTCCAAATAAGAAAAACAGGAATATAACACTAAAATCTGGAAAATGCTAGAAATATGTTGCAACATCAAGACATTATAACCATGAGCCAAAAAGCTGAGTCATATCATTATAAACAAAAACAAATATAAAGTACACAGTGCTCCAAAGAAGATGCACTCAAGCCAACAAGAAGGCGGCTGGAATACACTAATGAAAACTAGCACTGGAAATGTTGTGCTGCTACTGCTGCTGGTATTGGAAACTATGGTTACTGGGAAGAAGAACCATGTGAAGGAGGCTGCTGGAGTGCTGAAAATGATTCGGGATTTAAACCACAGATTCTACTCAAAAAACCCCTAAAAACCCAGAAATGGTTTGGCCAAATTTTAACTTTGGATTTTTGGCCCTTTTTGGGTTGCCAACTACACCCCTGTTGGTTGACTTACAAAATCCTCCTAGGTAACTGTTGAGATGGGGCTGAATTGATGATATAACTACTGAAATAGCACCCAATCAGCTCAATACATGAAGGGTTGGTCTCTTCTCTTGATCTCCAAGCTAGAAGCTTGAGATCTAGCTCATCCTTCCTCTGCTCAAGTTGCAGTTGCACACTGCACAACTGTTGGAATGAACTGTGCTGTCAAGAGGGCCGAAGTTGTATCATATTGCAAAAAATATCTCCAAAGTGAGGGGATGATCCCTCACAAGATTCCAAGCTAAAATGCTTGGAACTTCCTTCCTCCACTAGATCTACCTGGCTGTACTGCGCAATTCCTAGAGGAACTGCTGCTACATGGAGCTATAAACTGTTGGCTTGATGTCAAATATCACAATGCTTCTCCTGGAACACTGAATTGGACGCACAAGATGAAAGGATGAACCCTCCACTAGTTTCTTAGTTGAAATGCTAAGAACTACCTTCCTCCTCTCAAACCCTAAGACATGAATGTGTAATTCCTGAAGCTTTATATGCAGAAGAGAGGGGTTGAGTATGGCACTAATGTCGAATGATTAATAGCTACTCACAATAACCTTCCCAGAGTATGCACTCAAAGTCCCACGTGGGTAAGGGTGGGATTCCCTCTCGGGAACACCCGTGTTGTATACAACACAACAGATTTAGATAAAGAGTTGAAGTGTGCAAAGAATGTCAAACGACAATACAATATCAAATTCCAAACTGGTTTTCTTTGCTGCCCTCATCTTCCTTATATGGTTGTGAGCCTTCCCTAGCCTTCGCCCACCTCATAACTGCGTTGCACATGTGGCCACTAGTCTCCATGAAGACTGTGTTGTCTCGTCATGATCTCCATGATCTTTGCATTTAATGCACCACTTCCTCCTCCACTATCTCCATCATCTTGCTCATTATTCTCCATAATCTCCACTCTTCCTTCATTATTGAACTGCTCCACCACTCCATGATGTTGATATACCATCTACTAACCCACATTCACACAAAAAAAGTGGATTTTATTCATCTACGGGGTTTATCAGTCCTTCTGCCCTTTTATCTACTTAACTAAGTAAGAAAAGTAAGAACTCTAATATTCAAATTAACTGATGGAAAATTGGGAATATTACTGTCCTACTCGGCAAAATGTTGCTTGTCCTCAAGAAACAGCAAAAGTGAATGCTATCGTACAATCCCCCTCTCTCCAAATGACATCCTCATATGGAAGGTCTCCCCATCAGCTCCAATGTGTAATGAATGTCGAGCTCCATAGCTGCCTCTCTAGAATGTCTAGAATGGCTTTCAACTGTATAGCTAGATGCATTTCCTCATCAATGAACCTCCAAGTGGAAACCATATGTTGTTCCAGAGCCTCTTCTCTACAAGAGACATATGAAGTGAAGTGGTACCTCCCCCCAAAGGAAAGTCCCAACTCATGAACTATCTCTCCAAACCATGCTACATGGAGTAGGATGTACCTATCCATGCTTCCATCATTGACCCTACTGGCCTTGCTTGCTCCAAGCATCCTCTTAACACTGTGCAAAATAGGAAACAAAGACATATGGGTTGACATGTAAAATTTCGGACCATACTCTCTCAATAATAGCCACTACAACAATGTCTCTTGCTGCCATACCACCCCATCATCATACCAAGTATGGTGCCCATACTCTCCTAACATAAGCCAACGTAGTAAGGCCTCTTGTTGCTATCCTCCATCCTTATCACGCAAGGTATGGGAGAAAGTCATCCCATAATTTCCCAAGAGTAATCAGCAATGACTCTTGCTGCCACCTCACATCATCATCATGCAAGCCATGGAGCAACAACATACTGATTGACATGTAGAATGTCACATCAACCCAACATAACCAAGCTCCCTGCTGCCACATCATGTGAGTGCCATGAAATGTCCCAAAAAATAACACACCCATTGACATAGGATATGTCATGTGATGGCCAAACCAGCGCAGCTATGCCTCCTGTTGTTGCATCACACCAGTAATATACAAGGCATGGATCATACAAATGTGAGTTGTTGGGTAGTAACCATACTCACCCAAAAGCAACCAGCGCAACCATGATTCCTGCTACCTTGTGTCATATATTTTCAAGTAGCTCACCAACCACTTGCTCATCATCCTCACCCATCCATCCGACTGTGGGTGATGACTCACATCATGCTCCAACTTGGTATCCACCCAATGGAGAATACCATCCTCCCCAATATGATTATCTTTGCACTCCATGAGATGTTGAAGTGCATCCTCCTTGAGGTTCCTCCATGAGAACCTCTCATCGATGACCCGGTAGAATCCATAAGATTTTGAATATGTTGTAGGTAGAAACTTCTCTTTGAGCTGTGAGATGCGCATCAAGAAGGATTCATCCTGATAATGGAAAATTCTATCCATCATAAGATGTCTACCAACTATCATTTGTCCCTCCAATGCTTCATGAGTGAAGTGGTCATCAGAATGTTCCAAGAATAGTTGGACCCCAAACTCATCACTGCTCCCCATTGACAGTGCCGCTGATTTCCATGATGGTGTATTTGTTGTCTCATGACCATGCACAATGTTGAACTCATAGCTTGACATTGCACTGATTAGGACTATGATCATCCTATCTTCCGAAACTCCACACTTCAACACAAAGTGTTGTGTGTATTTCAACACTGAACAACTAGGATGGCTATACATCTCCTCCTTGAGCAAGTCAAGGGTCCTCTGCGTAGTGATATTTTGCTGCTCCCAATCAATAAGGTGCTCTAAACCTTGGTTATGCAATTGCCCTGATGACATGACCCCACAAATCTCAAACTGAGGTGCTGAAATAATATGGGATAGAAATGCTTGTAGACCTTGGATAAGCTAATACTTGGGGACATCTTGTAAGCCTACAAGAGTTCCTCCAACCGGTGCAATGGCTTCTCCAACTGCTAGTGATGGTGATGGCTACTCCTCTACTACTGCACCCGTGCTAGTATCTGCCTCTTCTTTCTCATGCATCTCCTAAATCATGCATGGGAGTCCCAATATCAAGAGCTCAAGACCATCTTGCAAAGATGTAAGTGCTCTTTCTCCTTATGCAAGTACTTCTACAGCTGGTGGTGGTGGTAGTTTCTCCTCTTCCTTAGTGATAGTGCTGACATCTTCCCTTTGCTTCTCACATACTTCCTCCTCAGTGTTGGGAAATGTCTCGATGGAAAGTACCTCTGATCTTCTTCTATCGAACTTCTTCACTACCCTTTGAGTGAAATCTGCATAAGCAGTCACTCTTGCATGTTTAATATGGCTGAACCACCAATCCTTTGCTTCACCCTCAAGATGCAGTGTCGCAATATCAACAACCTCTATTTCCGCTAATGGGTGTAGTTGGAATAAATGATCTAACTCCTTCATCCAAGTTTTTACTATGCTTGTGGATGATCCATCGAATGTAGGCAAGAAGAATCTATTATGTATATGCCTTCTTCTTTTATTGCTGTTGTGGGATATCCTGTTTTCTTTGATTTGGATAAACCATTGGAGAGTTAGATTCCCCTTGAATGCTCTTGATTGATATTTGTACTCTACAATATAATTAATCAGAGTCTCATTCTTTAAGTATCCTCCATTTCCATGTCATTCATCTCCTTCTACAATGAAGTGGACATAGAAAAGTGTTGTGGAGCTCTTTGCATTACCGGTTGTTTATGTTGCTGATAGGAAGTGCTTAGACCTTCCTCATTCTGAAACCCTCTTGAGGTTTCTCTTTGCCTTCCTCTTCTCATTTCTTTAATCTCTGTGGAGAGATCTTATATAAATCCAAAGAGAAGTGTGGCAAAACTTAATCCTTCTGCCATTGGAAACTTCTTCTTTTTCTGCTTTTTCTTCTTATTCTTTTGATGTCATGAAGTGCCCACAAGCTGAGCCAAAGATCATGGTTTGATACCACTGTAATATTCCAAAATGGAAAAGACAGAAATATAGAACATCTACAACATTCCAAATAAGAAAAACATGAATATAACACTAAAATATGGAAAATGTCGGAAATATGCCACAACATCAAGACATTATAGCCATGAACAGAATAACTGAGTCATATCATTATAAAAAACAACAAATATAAAGTACACAGTGCTCCAAAGAAGATTCACTCAAGCCAATAAGAAGTGGCTGAAATACACTAATGAAAACTAGCACTGGAAATGTTGTACTGCTACTGTTGTTGTTGTTGGAAACTACTGTTAATGGGAATCAAAACCATGTGCGAGAGGCTCCTAGAATTCTCCGAATGATCTGATATTTTAACCACAGATTCTACTAAAAAAACCCAGAAAAACCCAGAAATGGTTTGACCAGATTTTAACTTTGGATTTTCGGTCCTTTTTGGGTTGCCAATTGCACCCCTGCTGGCTAACTTACGCAATCCTCCTGGGTAACTGCTAAGATGGAGTTAAATTGATGATCTAACTACTGCAATAGCACCCAATTGGCTCAATACATGAAGGGTTGGTCCCTTCTCTTGATCTCGAATCTAGGAGCTTGAGATCTAGCTCCTCCTTCCTCTGCTCAAGTTGCAGCTACACACTGCACAATTGCTGGAATGAACTGCACTGTCAAGGGGGCTGAAGTTGTAGCCTGCTACTAGGTGATTTAATATAGCTCACAGATGATGGAAATAATCTCTCCAAAGTAAGGGGATGACCCCTCACACAATTCCAAGCTGAAATACTTGGAACTTCCTTCCTCCACTAGATCTACCTGGCTGGACTACGCAATTCTTGGAGGCACTGTTATTGCATGGAGGTATAAATTGCTGGCCTGATGCCGGATATCACAATGCTTCTCCTGGAAGACTAAAGTGGAAGCACAAGATGAAAGGATGAACCCACCACCAATTTCTTAGCTGAAATGTTAAGAACTACCTTCCTCCTCTCAAACCGTAAGACGGGAATGCGTAATTCCCAAAGATGTATAGGCAAAAGAAAGGGGTTGAATGTGGCACCAATGCTGGATGATGAATAGATGCTCACAATAACCTTCCCAAAGTAGGCACTCGAAGTCCCCCGTGGATAAGGGTGGGATTTCCTGCTCAAGAACACCCATGTGGTAAACAACACAACAAACTTAGCTAAACAACTGAAGCGTGCAAAGAATGTCAAACGACAATACAATATCAAATTCCAGATTGATTTTCTTTGTTCCATCTTACTTTTATTCCTCCACTATATCCATCATCTTCCTCATTATTCTCCATAATCTCCACTCTTCCTTCATTAATTAATTTCTCCACTACTCCATGATGTTGATCTACTATCTACTAACCCACATTCACACAAAAAAAGTGGATTTTATTCATCTATGGAGTTTATCGGTCCCCCCACCCTTTTATTTAATTAACTAAGTAAGAAAAGTAAGAACTCTAATATTCCAATTAAATCATGGAAAATTGGGAACATTACACTTTATTACACAATGCCATAGCTCATGCTATTGTGTAGAGCCATACCAAAGAGTATTTCTTGGTCGAATACAAGCATTTTTTAATGATCTACTGTGGCTATGTCCATGGTATCGCGTGTTCTCCTTTAAATACACAGAACTGGTATTAAATCTCCATAAATACAGGGTCAGAACTCTACTTACCCACGAGTGTCGTAGCTAATAATATTCATGCAAAATATGTGTCTTGCGGCCCATTCCATGTCGCTAGTGAACAAGGTTTTCCATTGTGTGAACACGTTTCTTCCCAATAATGCTTTCTTCAAAACATTCAACGCTGAACTAAGCGTCAAGATGAAAGTAACTTCAACCTCCACAACTACTGCGCAGCAGCTCCCATTGCGGTTAATTCAAATCTTGGTGATGCAAATGTCTCAAAACTACCCAAATTTTCACCACATTCTTCCCAAAAAACGCAAGACTAGCTACAATGAAGAAACCTCTCATCATCTAGCAATTCAAACAATGCCCTTCTACCATCATAAGATGTGGGAAGTTTCCATTCTATAACTGGAAATCAATGTCTCATAAAACCGTAGTATTTGCCGAGAATTCGAGTGGTTCATTGCCCTAGTTCTCCTTCTCATTCAGACTTTGTTCCTCGAGCTCCATTAGTTCTTGAGGTTTTTCTCTCCCCGAAGTCTCTCTCCTGGTCTACCGATTTTCACTATAGAGATTACTTTGCCATGAACCTTCAACATCCATGAAATTTTTCCCTCTGTGGTTCAGTTGACATTACATTTATTTCAAACTCAAATGTGTGACCTAGGTCTTTTTTCAAATCTTATCAATGAAATTTCAGCCTTCAATTAGCCATCTGTGGTGTATTTCCCACTCTTCCTTGTCAAACATTTTTCTCGAGACATTTAGTATCAATGGCCTCATACAGCTTGGAGCACCATTTTTGTCTACCATCAAAGACATGGCATTTATTCGCTAACAAACAAGCTGCTAGCTAAATCTATGGTTTCCACAGGTGCCGTGTGGTTTTCATGCTAACGATCTAACGAGGAATCTAGGAACAATGTCATGAGATAACACCTCATAGTAAAACACCTTCGGTGTAATGATGAAAATTTATTATACAATTGTAATTTAATTAAATTTTTTTTTTTTTTTTGAAAATTGGTTAAGGATAATGATTAGTTATCTGTTATGATTTTAGGATAAGAAATATTGCCTGTTTTTTCTGTTACAATTTTGTAATTTGAAGTAGATAAAAGACATGGTAGCTTACAAGACATATGTGCGTGTAACAATTTTTTTTATTAATGAAAACTTATTGTATTTTTTTCCAAAAAAATATAGAAATTTATTAGAATTATAATTTCCAGTAATATAGTTTATATAATTCAAATGTTTTATTTTTTTTAAATATTAAATCTATTTAAATATTTAAAAACATATTTTAAATAATAAAAAATTACACACACTCAAAATTATATTACCAATTCCAATCAAATAACCAAAACTTTAAATAATTAAAAACAAACAAAACTGCAGCAAACAAATTCCACTATACATGCTTGAAATTGAAAAATTAGTAATACTGCCCTCTATTTGACATGCGATAATACGTTCTATTTAGATAGAGTATGTAGATTTCGCTTGTGATATTCATTTTGTACAACCCAATACATTTTACCAATTGACCACTGCACTCAAACCCAACTAACACAGGTGCACATGTTTTAGTAAGTGCTTCTCTAGGTAGCAAATTGTCGTGGTTGGTGTTGTTACATATTGTAGTGTATAGTAGTTAGTGTTGTTTAATTATTTTATATTTTGAAGTTTTTGTTTGGAATTTGGTGAAATATATATATTTTTAATTAGATTGTAAATTTTTTAGGTTGTTTTAAATGGTTTTTTAATATATAAATGTATTTAATATTTTTAAATATTTTTAAATGTGTAAAGTTTATAATTTAAATATATGACTAACAATTTTTTGTGAAATTTTAAACAAATTTAACAAAAAAATATATTAAAAATTTTCTAAAACATATAAAATATATAACAATTAAATTTATGGAAAATTTTAAGGGCTAATATTCAGAAGTAGACTAATTTTTCACTAATTTCTATTTTTTCTAAAAATGATTCGCCTATATTTTATAGTATAAAATTATTATAAATATTTTAACAAAAATATTACTAAACATTTTACAATTTACAAATTAAGAACTAATAAAATTCTCCAAAATTTCTAAATTTTAAAATCTACTTCCATCCTTAAAATTTTCCTTGATTAAATTACAACATTTATACCATTAAACCACAACATTTATAACAAAACTCTTATATCAATTACAACATTTATAACTAAACACTTATGTCAATTACAACATTTATAACCATTAAAGCACCACATTTATACCTAAACTCTCATGTAAGTGTTTTGCTAAATTTAAAGGACCACTTCTTCATTAAGATTTCATCGATGCGCAAAAGCAAGCAGTTGTAGAAAAACGTGCATCAGAATGTTGAGAGAAAATCTTATCTTGTTTGTACGTACACCGAAAGTTAGATACGTGGAAGCTGGGCGATCAATATTTCGTAAGCTATATGATATTTAATAGCTCATTAACAGATCCATCCAGCCATGCGACCATCGAGCCATGGTGCATGAATTTTGTTTTTCCGGTGACTGACTCCATCGAGCCATGGTGCATGAATTTTGATTTTCCGGTGACTAACTCGGTCGTTCGTATTTTCGTAGGCGTCACAATGGTGCATGAATTTTGATTTTCGTTCGTATTTTGGTAGGCGTCACAAGTCACAAATCATCACGGTAAATGCAGATGGTGGATAAGATTTCAAACAAAATTTTTGAAACGAAAAATCGAAATGGAATTATAATGTGTGGGATGGAGGGACTACATCCCAGCAGTGTGAGAATAAGCCAAATTGTTCCATGCATCAGAATTGTGAAATAAAGGAAAGATTGTTCCATGCATCGGAATTGTGAAATAAAGGAAAGATTGTTGTGGAAATGCATGAGAAAACATAGGTCCATGCAAATCTAATTTTGAAAAGGATAGGGCTAGAAAACCATGTAGCCCCAATCCTAATATCCTTTGTGGCCTCTACAAGGAAAGGGGCCAAAAGGAGGAGCGACAGGGATGATGGATAGTACAAGAGAAGGTCGTTGTTATAATGAAATTGGAGGCTAAGGGCAGGGAGACTAACTATGAGGATCGGATCCAAGGGATATTGAATCTCTTTGTGCTTTGTCAGCCATACTTTGTCACATTCTCCTCCCAAATAATGTCAGTGCAATGTTCTTAAACCCTGGAAAGGGATTTTTTCTCCAGTTTAAGTGGATAAAATCTTTTGTATTGTTCTAGTGTCACTCATTTTCTTTCAGCGTTTGCATTTTCTGGTAGAGTTTCCCATTTAGTTTTTGCTTTGCTGAACCATCTTGATGTGTATGCGAGAGTTTAATGGTTATGATTGTATCAATATGGTTGTAAATATCACAAAAAAATGTACAATAGGACTAAGATTTTTTTTGAAAAAACATACATAAAGAAGCTATGTTTTTTCATTCCTGAGCTTTGTTGTGGTCCATTGGAAAATCTTGTTTTCTCATGGAAACAATTTTAGATCAGTCATGGTAGGATTCGATTTTCAAATAATTGGTGAATAGCAATTGTTGGAATATCTAATTCCTACTTGTCTTCAGTTAGAGTCTGTTCCTATTTGTTAAGTTAGTTCCTAGTTTGGTGTGAGGTTGAGATATTCTCTCAACTAAATTATTGTGCGTCTAAGATAGATTCTCTATCTTGAGACTGCACCTCATGTATATATATGTAACTTGATTTGATTAATGTAATTGAGCTTGTCTGCTGTATTTTTTTAGTTGGTATCGGAGCTTCAGAGCCCATAAGGGCCTGGGCCTCGGCCCTGGCCCCTCCTGGGCTGAGGAAAATAATTGAGTGTATTTATATTTACGTTTGTTGGTCCATCTTGAGGATTGAAGAGGCCGAGAGGAGCAGCTCGTTGCAACCCATCGCAGAGAAGGCCGAGTCTGAAGAAAAATTAGCTCCGTGCGGATAGGATTGGTGACAGCTGCTGCGAAAAGGGCTGTGGAGGTGGTGTTGGTTCTCTCATGGGCGAAGCTCCAGGTCAGTATCTGCTGCGAGGTTGAGCAGATCAGATCAGATCTGCGTGGTGGACTAAATCATATCAGTGACCATATCTTCTCTAGTTTCTGCGCAGTGAGAGTCTATCTCTTGACGTGAGTGTGGAGAGTCTTGGCTCGACCTATCAAGGGCGAGGATGTGTTCTTTGGTACCTCTACAGGGAGTCTGTGTTGTGTGCTACAAATTGGGTCAGATCAGGAGAGGAGAGGGAGCTTTATCACCAAAGGTCAGTGAAGTGTGAACGACAGGCGTTGTGGATGGCGTCAACAGATCCCGGTGCTATGTCCTTGTCAACATTGTTAGATTGAAGTCGTCACAGTTATGAATTTTTTGAAGAGGAGCGTTGATCTATCTGTTGTTGGAGCGTTGCGTCGTTTTCTTTTTGTTCTTTCTCTTGTGACAGCGGAGCGTGAGGAGTCACCCGGGGAGACGGTGGACATAATAATCCTGATTCTGGTGTTGGGATCATGCGGGGTTTTACTGGCACCGTATTTGAAATACATATGCCACGAGGCGGTCGAAATTCTGCCTGCAATGTTTGTGATGATTGGCGAGGTGGTGTACGAGGCGCCCCTCGCATACGCGTCCGGCGCGGTTGTAGTGATCGTAACGGTGATTGGCGCTGTGGAGATTTACCATTGGAGACACAAGAAATCCCAGACAAATTATGAGGCGCCCACTGCCATCAGGATTAAAGGAATTTGACAATTCTCTTAATGCACCCGAGGCAAAAACTTCTAAGCGAGGTGGTGCTTCAGGCTATGGAAACCATGAGGCGTGGGTTGCGGTTCAGAAATCTGGATCTGTTTTTTTTTAAGTTTATTGGAGATGAGTGGGAAATGCTATGCACCTGATTAATGTGGGATGTTGACTTTGGTCACTACCTTCAGTTTCGGCTTTATTGTGACTTGTACAAGCTATTGGCGTCTAATGTGTTGGAAGTACGCAACTGGCATGTTTTCAGTTGGTAAAGCATTAAGAGGTCTGTCAGAGAAAAAGGATGAACATATAGCTGGTGAGTCCATTAAGCTTTCTTGCTGCTACACATCTACAATCGATAATTGCCGTGGTTGATTGAAGGGCGTATTTGAAATTGGTGCTATCGCATTAGATTTAGTTAATTTGTCAATAGTTGGTGACAGTGTATGAATTGTGACATCCTGCAATATTTGTATGTCTGAAACTGTTTGAAAACAGCGTTTAACACTGTTATTTTTATACAAAGGATTATATTGGGTAAGAATGGCCTGCGTTTTTCAAGAATAAGGCGGGCAGAAATCTTTTAAGTTATTAAAGACTTCGATTCCAATATCGATTTCAAAGACTAAGATTGGTATTACATTGCGCCTAGCTGCTGCTGCGTCAATTATTAATTATTCAGAAGGATTGAAATCATTGGGATTGTATTTGGACTCTACCACTAGAATTGTCATAGAGAAATGCCGAGCTTGGTGCATATGGTTACTCCTTGGAATCAAGATTGCAAAGAGTTTGTGTGGCCATTGTGTTGAAGACTACTTGGGTGTTGGAGCTGCTCGATATATAGAGAAGTTTATGCTGAAGACTGCTTGGGTATTTTTTTTTAATTCTTTGATGATGTTGCAATGTATTGATTAACTGTCATGACAATGAAATTGGTGACAGTAGTATGACCGATTATTGTCACAATTTTGAGTGTGTGTTGGAACTGGTCATTCCAATACTAAACAAATTTGCAGCGTATGATGAACACATGACAGTGAAAACGACTTCAATTGGAGCTACATCAGAGATTGGAGGATGATCGAGACCGTGTTGCAGATTGTCAGCGAGCATGAGGCAGTGTACTTGAAAGCAGTGACTAGCCTTGATACTGTGAACAGGGGAAGTGACATTACGCTGCAATTCCAAGGGAATTGGATACTGAATTTTTTGTGTGTAAAATTGTTGAATTTTATGCACGTTGACAGTAAATTTGTGGACGACGTAGGATTGGACCATGGAGTCCTAGAGTATTGTTTGCCTTCGTGGCGGTGATAAGCCTTTCTGGCTAGAGAGCCTTCGTGGCGGTGATAAGCCTGGGTGGCTGGAGAGCCTTCGTGGTAGTGATAAGCCTTTGTGGCTAGAAAGCCTTCGTGGATGTGATGAGCCTTGGTGGCTACATTGTATCTCCTCAAGGTTGAGCGCTTGAACGGTGGAGGTGAATTACTACTTGTCGAAATGTGAACTAGCAAGCAGGTGAAAGGGTGTTGCTCATGCTTGTTCATGAAGCAACTTGGAACGATCAGTTGGCAATGATCTCATAGGGATCAGATCGAAGACAACGTGCAGTGTATGATCTTGGATCTGCTCTCAGCAACAGTGTGGGCAGTGTTCTGGTGAACTGAAATTTGGGACAGTTTGTCCGCAGCAGTGAATGGTGTGGCCATGTGTTGTATTATTGTCATGGTTATCGCTTGTGTTTATATTTTCATTTGGTATTGTTTTTGTTTGGTATGGGTAAATATGGAGAAGTCTTGGAAATTTGTATAAATATTGAGATTTGCGACCTCAATATGATGTCATTCTGTTAGAATTCGCAACTCAGTAAATATGAGAATGACTTATGGGAGACTGAATTAGCTTGCAAAAGTAAAATAGAAAAATACGAAAGACATAAATAGATAGTATCTGGTGGGCAGCCAGAAGAGGCCTGAGACAATCAAATTTGTGAAGTTTGTTTTTATTAATTTCTTGGAATGAGCTCATGACATTTACAGTGGTTTGTAATTGGAAAGCAAATCTACATACATGTGTGTTTGTATGTGTTGCAAGACCTAGAGAGGCATGCATACCCCTTTGTTATATCTTCCCTCTGTTAGAGAGTTTTTAACACCCTGGAAGAGTGTGTCATGCGGGATGGATACACTAGGGTGGGCCGTATTGGTTTTAGACTCCATAAGGTGAAATTTTATATCATGGGGGAGTTAATCGAGAGGTTGCATGAACCATGTATGTGAAGGACTTCCTAGTAGACTAGCCGTTGCAGCGGTTGGAACCCATGCATTTCGGTAGATGGTTGTTCCTTTATATGGACGTATTAAGTGATGTTGAATTTTATGGATATTCAGGCAGTAAAAAAATTATTAGAAGTCATGGAATATCATTCTCTTGTCAGCGAGATGATCCCATTCTTATTTATTAAGTTGCAGTTAAGATTTGGTGAGGTTGGAATATTCTCTCAACTAGTGTTCATCTTGTTAAGAATTATTCTCTATCTTGAGACTGCACCTCATGTATATATATGTAACTTGATTTGATTAATGTAATTGAGCCTGTCTGTTGTATTTTTTAAGTGCAATTTGATTTCAAAGTTTGTGAATAAATGTAAATGTAAATAACAACAGGTTTCAGAATGTAGAACCGAAGAGTGATTAGCTGCAACAATAACAATACAATATGTGGTTCATTCTCTGGTTTTGCATTCTGCAAATTTTAATCACATAAATTTACACGCAATAGTAGATTGGTTGAATTGCCACTAGATCTATATGCAAATACAATAAGGTATTGAGTTTAAGAATGTAAACAACTTGCGAGAATTAATTGTTATTAATAATCAAAATTTAACAAAAGCAAAACCAGCGGAAGAAATGACCAAAATTATAGGGATATTCTCCTAGATCAGATATGTATTCATTGCATGGAGGTACCAGAGTAAACAAGATCAATGAAATATTGCACACAAATAATTATACTCCATAAATTAAGTTTGTGATTGCTGAAGTTACGATGGTATACAAAATGGCTCACATAGCTTAATGCACCTTTCGATTACTTGGTGACTGTGTTGTGCATCCTTTGATGGATTGGAAAGAGATCCAACCTGTTAATGCTCATAACTTTCTGAATAATTTACTACATGGCATAACATTATTTTGAGTTAATTGGATGTTTGTTTGAAATGGTAGAATTGACTCACATTGCATTTAATTTGTCTAATTAAATTAGATGTTTGTTTGATATGGTAGAATTGATTGACATTATATTTAATTTGTCCAATTAAAAAAAATGGTTATTTTGTTAGTTTGGTAAAAATAAATTGAGATTGTATACAAAGAATGAATGTTCAGAATTTGAGGATAAATTAAAATTGTATTAATTGTTAAATTGTTACGGTTATTTATTTACTTAACTTGCAAAAATCAAATGAAAAAAAGAAAATATATATATATATAACAATTCAAAGGGACCAAAAAAAAACGAATGGAGAAAGGACATTTCACTATGCATTTAATTCGGGAGTAAAAAGAATATATATATATATATATATATATATATATATATATATATATATATATATATAAGAGGACATTACACTATGCATGTTCTGTCCATAAAGCATAGGCTGATGTGAAGTTGTGAAGAGGAATTAGACAACAGTAGGAAAATAAGAATGAATTTCTTTATTAGTTTTTTTAAAGAATTTCTAGGTAGATTATCTTGGGAAGATTATTTTTAAAAGTGAAATATATATATATATAACAATTGAAAAACCCATGAGGTGTAAACTAGTTGTTTGCTTAGTCTTCCCTAGGTCACAAGTTCAAAATTCATGGGGAGTGGTTGAAGATAGAAACCACTTGAGAATTAAACTTTCCAACAGGTATTTCTAGGTAGATTACCTCATACCTATGTTCAATGTTATTTCACTAAGTGCATTAATTATTTGTATATTTTAATTAACAGAAGTTTTGGCTATTTTATTTGTGTAGTTTAATTAATAAGTAGATTACCTCATACCTATGTTCAATATTATTTCAATAGATGCATTAATTATTTGTGTAGTTTAATTAATATATATTTTGGCTATTTTATTTGTGTATTTTAATATATATTTTGGCAATTTCTTGAACATTTTTTTATGGTCAGTTATACTTGAAACTCCACATATAATTTTTCAAATTTTTTATTTGAGTTGTGTAATTTGTAGGATCCCAGTGCCCTAGAGTTCTTCAGGGCACTAAATCTTTTTAAACAACAAAATTTACAATCATTCTCAAACATGTATTATCATATTCCTACCAAAAATATCCAAAACATCTATTAGTTTGTCACATAGAGAGTATTTAGGTTATCTACCACTCACATGTGTCCTTTAGTTTCCAATTACATAATTTTATTTGTATAACAAGATTGACATGTCATAATAGAATTTTGGCTTTTCTATTTTTGTGTATAGTTGAAAAATATTATTTCTCCTTGTTATGGTTTTAGAAGTGGAAAATGATTGTGTTTTAACAATCTCTTTGTGAGATTTAACCTTAAAAAAATGTTCAAGTAGGAAGGTTGCAAGGGCATAAGCTTGTAATATATGATGACTATGGTATATATTTTGGAAAGTATTCAAATATTCTTGATGGCTAATCATGTAAAATGTTCAAGTACCAAGGTTGAAAGGAACCATAATGCAACATACGATTACTATGGTATAGATTTGGGAAAATATTCAAATCTTGTAATATTTTTGTTGACATTATTATTTTGTTACCTTATTTCTCAAATGAAATATTGATCTCTTTATTTAGGACATGAAAATTCCAGTAGATGCATGTTGTCATCGTGAATCCATGATTCATGTCAATTTCCTTAAATGTGATTATATGAAATGATAATGATGAGAATTGGATGGTATATTTATGTTTTCCAACAATGGAATTCAATAAAATAGAATTAGGAAATTTCAGTTTTTGATAGCAATTTTGTCAACGCATGTATCGGTGTATATAGAATACAAAATTTGAGTTAGCCATGAAAATGTAGGGTATATTTACTAATGTTGAACCTATTTGTTGAAATTATAATAGAATTCAATTGAATTGAACTAGGAAAATTCAATTTTTGATTTCAATTTTTCTCAATGCACGCATAAGTGTATATGGAATAGAAAATTTGAGTTAGAAACTGGGAGGTGGTAGCAAGTGTTAGAGAAAATATGAAACACTATGGGGTGATAAACAAACCAAAATTCAATTGGATCGAGATTAGAAACAGAGTTAATCTTTTATAGGGAATGGACTCACCTACAATCAAAGTAAATCTACAGGAGGTCAGTTAGCTTTACCATAGAGATAAAGAAGGTATAGTATGTGTCTTACAAATGGTTTGTTATATGCACTAGGTTAATCAAAGCTAAGTTTTATACCTTATAATATTTATATAAACATAAACCTCACTCTCTTAATTTCTAACCAACAATTAAATGTTCATCAAATTAATCAAAACTTTATACCTTATAATATTTATGTGAAAAAATTATATCACACACACACACACACACATATAACTTGAAATAACTTGAAATGAATAGATAGTGGCTTGAACAAGGATACTTTAAAAAAAAAAATTTTTTTTTTTTAATTAATTTATATAATTTGTATTTTAATTTAAAAAACAATTAATAAAGAATTTATTTAATTTAATTATCAAAATTTAATAGGTTTTGAGATTTTTCCGTGTTTTTTAAAAAGTTTAATACATATATAAATAAGGAAAAAGAAAATTATGTGTTGAAAAATGCAGCAAGAAAGTCTCACTTTGACTTTGCCTTGGTCAAATTGAGAAAATTCAGATTTCTACATCAACAGAGAATTTGGATGTAGTTAACTAAGGAGACATGACTCTTGTCACTCAATTAGCTCAATGAATTTGAGTTACAGGAGTTAGAGCTTAGTTGAGCATGTGTGATTGCTAATTTGTAGCAATCAAGGTCAATTATTTCAAGTTGTTTTTAGTTAAACTAGTTCTAAATGTTGGAGGAACTAGCAGAAGGTTGGTTATGCAGTGGGACTTCAATCTAAATCAGTTATCATATAGTTAACTAATCAATCAACCCAAAATAGCTAGTGCATGTAGATAATTCAATTTCCCCAGCTATGGTGGAGATTCCAAGGTAGTGCACAATTAACTGCATACTATATTGAGTGTACAATTAATTGTATTGTTCAGGTGATCAATCCTTGGGAATTTTGCAATCATTTTGGAGGAATTTCTTAAATTATAGGGGTCTAATTCCTCACTATTTGTGCAAGGAAATAAGGACTCAAGTAGAGTGTTACAGGTTGATTTGGGCATCATCCCAAAATACATATCAATATTCATTAGAGTTTATCATACTCTAAATTGGTTGCTACATGCCCTAAAAAAGTCATCACATTGATGGTCTTCCTTCATGAAATTTTCATTGCTTAGATGCCAGTTGAAGTGCCCTATCAAGCCACCAATGCACCCCTAGACATCTGATCTAAATGGATTGTATTGGTTTATTGTGCTAATTTTCTTTTCAGTTATAAAACATGTGCATAATTTTCTCCATAGTTTGCTTAAGGATTGAGAATTTAAACCATGAATTGCAAGTGATTTTAGTGAATTAGAAGCATGAAATAAGAGAAAATAACACTGAACAATAGTGTAAAACAGAGAAATAAAACACCACATAACATTTACATAGCAGGCATGGTGAAGCAGTTCACCCGTCCTGGGCTACATCTGCTGGTCCAACTCCCAATGGCATGTCCATTTTTCATTATGCTCAAAATTTTGCCAATACATGTAGTTACAGGCCTCTAATGGTTGTTTTCTCTGCACCAATGGCTCCAGAATGCTCCAATTAGTCTATAATGACTCTTCATTCACTCAAAATGGGCGAAAATTGAGCCTCCAACTCATTTTCCCAGTAACACCTCGAAAAGCGCCACTAATTGTGGAGAACTCCACTCAACTAGAGTTAAATTTGGCCAAATCCGCATAAAAATAGGGCACATCCAAGAACTCCGCTAATGCTAACTACAAATTTAATGTTAAGGGTAGGCGTGGCCACATGCGCACCCTTAAACCCGGCTTGACCGTAATGGTCGGTGGAACCATGGGCTAGAACCATGGTAGAACTGTTTAAATCTGCATTAGAAGTTGCGTTAACCGAAACCGTTGGCAAACTAATCGCGAAGTAGTTGGAACATGTGATAAGTATCGCAGTTGTGATAAGTGTTATGGATACTGCGGTGTATTAACCATCGACGTTGATTTTTTATGTTGCAATGTGACCATATACCATGGACTGCTGGTGGGTTGCGACCACTAGCGGTCCCAACCCCCAAACGTATTTGAATTAAAATTTAAATATAACCTTTAACCCTTATAGGTTAATATCTAATGAGTAGTGTAGGCGGTGTGGCAGATGGTTGCTCTACGGGAGGTCGTGGGGTTGAGCCCTATGGACCTCCATAAAATTTTGATACACTATTCAAGGGACATGTGGCGGCTTGAGGGTTGGCCACGTGTCACCCTCTGATTGGATTTCAAACCATAATGTACAACCTCCAAAAAATCACAATGCGCCACTTGTCAGCCTCTGACTGGCTCTAAGAAAAAGGAATATTTTTCAGAATATTCCTTTTTATTGACTGTGCATCCTCCATGCTGACTGGGCATCCCAGTCAACCCTGTCACAAAATTTAGCTATATGGGAAATTGATCAGAATGCGATATCTCCCTCATACAACATCGGTTTTTCAAACCGTTCGCGGCACCGAAATCAGGAAGATGATTTCTATGCAACCATCTTGGTTTCAACCCAATCCTATAAATTTCAATTTTGAGAAAAATCTATGAACTCTTGGTCACACCTCCCCATTGGGAATCTTTTGGATCCCAAAGGACTTGATTACTTGTTCAATAGATGAGGGTATAACTCCCTCACCTTTCCAACCTCCATCCACTTTTCGTTGCTTGGCTTACTGCCTTTGAGCCCAACTCGAAGGTAGTCAACACTTCCCCTCTTGGATGTTATTGTCCTCTTATCAAGAATTGTATCTTCCTTGAGCTCATCCAGAAATTCTGGCGAGAAATATTCAATAGAAGGTAGTTGAACATCACTTCCTTGATCATCAATCAATGGTGGCTCATAAAAACGTAAGTTTTCAACATTAACAACTGAATACATTTACATATACGAAGGCAAGTCAAGTTGAAATGCATTGTTACCAACTTGCTTTATGATCTTGAATGGACCATAGCGAATGGGTTTGAGCTTTTTACCTTCCCCTTACATCCTTTCTTTTCTAATGTGCAACCATAGCTCATCTCCTTCTTGAAACTTGTGATCAAATCTATGTTTGTCATGCATCTCCTTGTATTTGCTTTGACTTTTCTCAAGTTTTTCTTGAAATCGTCGATGTATAATCTGAATTTTCTCAATGAAATTTCAAGCCTTATCAATATCACTATGGCCATATATTGCAACATCCTTCTCAAAGATGAATTCTAATGGCAATTTTAGAAAATACCCAAATCATACTTCAAAAGGTGATGTATTTGTAGAAGAGTACTTTGCCCAGTTGTAAGTGTGTTGAATGTAATGCAGTTTCTCATCCCATAACTTAGGATGTTTGCTGCAATATCCTTTCAATAGATGCACAACGGTTCTCTTCACCACCTCGGTTTTTCCATCAGTTTACGGATGAAAAGAAGTACTCTTTTTCAACTTTGTTTCCATCAGACTCCATAGATTGGACCAAAATTCCCAATGAACCTGGAATCTCTGTAACTAACAATAGAAGTTGGCAATCCATAATGAACCCATACATGTTGAAAATAAAGTTCAACAATTTTTTCAGCAGCAATGGTTTTCTTACATGGCATAAGTATACACATTTAACTGAATCTATCCACAACTACATAAAGATAATCATGTTTTTTTCTTGACATAGGTAGACCTCCAAAAAATTCCATGGAGACACTCTCCCATGGCCTTGATGGTACTGGTAGTGGCGTGTACAACCCAAGATTCCTATTGGTAGGCTTGCTTGTTGCACGCATAGAACAACCTCTTATAAATCGCGACACACTATCTACCATGCGAAGCCAATAGCAATACCTCTATAGATGCGCCACAATTTTGCTTACCCCAAAGTGTCCAGAAATAAGAGATGAATGAGCTTCTCTCATGACACTTAGCCTCTCTCCTTGTGGTATACACAACTTGCCCAAATGAAACAAAAAATTGTTATGCATGTGATAATCATTTTCTTCAACTTGATTCCCTTCACTCAAACTAGCATACACATCTTGAAAATCAACATCATGTGCATATTGTTCTATGTAACTCTCATGTACAATAGGATCATTTTTGAGTAAAGTAGAAGCACTTATAATTGGTCGTGAAATAACATCATCAACTTTATTGAAAATACCTTTCTTGTACCTTATAACCAAGTGAAACTGTTGAAGAAATCCCATCCACCTGAAATGTCGTGATTGATGCAATTTTGTTTATAATGGTTTGTGATCAATATGTGCAATCGTATCTTTACCCATAAAGTAGTGTTTCCACTTCTTAATGCTTTGTACCAATGCATATAGTTATTTATCATATGTAGGATAATTAGTTACAACACCATTGAATGCTTTAGAATGAAAACCGATAGGCTTACCATGTTGCAAAACAACTGCGCCCATGGCATAATCACTAACATCAATTTGTATCTCGAATGACTGTCTCAAATTTTGTAATGCAAGGACTGGAGCTGAACTGATATTTTTTTTTAAAGCTTCGAAAGCTTGTTGTTTTTTGCCTCCCCATTAGAAGCCTTTCTTCACACTTGTCACAGCATGCATAAGAACTACAATGGCAAAAAAGTTAGCAATAAACTTTCTCCAATACTGAGTTGCACCTAAGAAACTTCTTACCTCAGTTACTGTTCTAGGTGTGGGCCAATTCACAATGGCTTCCACTTTAGAAGGATCAATTCTCAACTCTCCTCCTCGTAGAATGTGTCCCAAATAAACCAAATATGTCTTTCCAAACTCACACTTTGACATCTTAAGAAATAATTTCTATTTCTTAAAAACATCAAGCACTCTATTTGCATGCAAGACATGTTCTTCTCTTGTTTTTCTGAAAATAAATATGTCATCTAAGTACACAATCACAAATTCATCAAGGAATGGACGCAAAACACTATCCGTAACACACATGAAAGTTTTCGGTGCATTACACAAACCAAATGGCATTACTAACCACTCAAAGAGTCCTTGTTTGGTTTTGAATACAGTTTTCCACACATCACTTTCTGCAATTCTTACTTGATGATACCCACTTCGTAAATCTAACTTAGTGAAAAACTTTGCTTCTTTCAGCTAATCAAGAAAATCATCTATCCTCAGGAGTGGGTATTGATTCTTTACCGTTATCTTATTCAGAGCTCTGAATTCTACACACATGCACCAAGTCCTATCTTTCTTTGGAATCAAGAATATGGGTGAACCACATGGCAAAGTGCTTGGCCTTATGATTCATTTGTCCAACATCTCCTTGATTTGCCTCTTTATTTCATCATTCTCCATTATTGACATGCGATACATGTCGATGTTTGGAAGAGGACAATATTGCTTCAATTGAATCTCGTGTTGAATCTCCCTTTTTGGAGACAATCCTGTTGGCTCCTGAAACATCTCATGATGTGCCTCAAACACATCATATAAATATGATTTCAACCTAGGATCACAACCCTCAATTGATTCATGATTAACATCAGCCTTAGGCTTAATCATTAGAAGAACAAAATTCTTACTTGAATTTACCAACCTCTTTACCTATCCAGCATTTACCATAGAAATATTTGTCTTCTTGCGATGTGCTCTAACAATGTACTCCTTGCCATCTTTGAATAAATGGTATATGTTCTCATTGTGATGGAAGATCGATTTCCTGTCATACAATTAAGGACTCCCCAACATAATACCTATTATGTCAAGCGGAACCACATCTAATTCAACTGTATCAACAAAATGTGTAGTTATTGCAAACCCCAATATACACTTCTTTGAAACCTGTAAATTTTCATCCTTACAAATCCAACCAAGTGGATATGGTTTTGAATGTGGTATGGTCTCAAGGTTAAGTTTCTTGACCAAGTCTTCAGATATTAAGTTTTCTTGTGACCTACTATCAAACAATGTGTCAATCTTAGTATGTTTGGATATGACCCTTACATGAAACCGTTCAATTCTTTCTTCTTCATTTGGAGCATGTATGTGACAGTTTGATGTACTAGTATTGGGTTTAGTTTCAATTTCTTTCCCTTTCATGTTCGTCAATCTCATGGCTGTAATTTTATATTCGTCGCCTAAATCCTCTCCTAAATCATGTTGAGTTGTAGTTGCAGTTTTATGTTTCCCTTTGTTGTTATTGTATTTCTTAGGCCTCTTTTCAGGATGTAATTTCCAACAATGATTTTCATCATGGCGTTCTTTTGAACAATATTTACAAACCAATTTTTCTTCCTCTTTCTTAACAGATACATTCTTTTTTCTTTTACCTTTTGAGGTCTTCTCTTTGTTTTTACCCTTAAAAGGTTTGTTCCTACCCTCTTCGGAAATGTTTTTCCCTATAGCTTCTAGATGTGTGGCCTGAACACATACTTCATCTAGACTTGTGGGGTTAAACATGATAATAGTATGTTTTAGGTAGCTATGTAAGCATCCTATGTACTGAAGAAAAGTGTCTTGGCTCTACAAATCTACCCCTAATAAGAGAGCTCTTCTCCTAAATTCTTGGGTGTATTCTTGCACATTTTGTCCCTTCAATTGCCTAAATTTTTGCCAATTCATTATGGTTTTTTGCATATGAGTTAATGGATAAAACTGTTGTTTTATTGTAGTAATGAAATCAGTCCATGATAGAATAATCTTACCATGCTTCTTGATCTCCTCCTTTGTCTTCGCTTCCCACCAAACAATTGTTGCACCTTCCATTCTCAATGAAGCTAATTGGATTTTGGTATCATCATCTTGAAGGTTCTGGATTCTCAAATAAACCTCCAATTTCCTAATCCAATTATCAAGCTTTTTTGCATTGACTTCACCATTAAACATTGGCAATTCAAATTTAACATCAAGTTTTAAAAAAGGACTTTTACCAGTGTTCTTTGACTTGTGTGGATGATGCACTGAAGATGAAGTAGAGGAGGAGGAGGAGGAGGGTGAGGATGGTGACTTTCCACTGCCTCCATTTCCTCTGTTGCCCTTCTTTGACTTATCTTAATCATTGTGATCTCCTGATGATCCTTGTCCTTCCTTGTGAAGTTTGGATCCTTCTCCTTCCATTTTCTCATTCCTTTCTTGATAAAGGATTCTAACCATCTCAGTCATGTCAATAAATGCTTTCCTGAACACTCTTTCATCCTCTTTGCGATCAACTTATTCATGGATTTCTTCTTCCTCAGGAGGTATGCTTAATGTTGCTTCTAATTCCTTAGGAGGTGAACTAGGTGGTGGAGATTGTGGTGTTCTTGCTCTCCTTTGCTGTGGCTCACTTTGAGATCCTCTTGCTTCCACCAATGTGCCTTCTCCTCTCTTGAGCTTGAGCCTAGTAAGCATCTAACACTTGCAAACAAATAAAAAAATCTTTGCACAAAAAAACACCAGAGAATAAACTCTAGCTCTGATACCAATATGATCTGAAAGGAAAGTATATGTTTTTTGTGTTAAGTGCCTTTTCAGTTATAAAACATGTGCATACCTATCTCCATAGTTTACTTAAGGATTGAGAATTTTAACCATGAATTGTAAGTGATTTTAGTGAATTAGTAGCATGAAATAAGAAAAAATAACATTGAAAAACAGTGTAAAATAGAGAAATAAAACACCACATAAAATTTACACAGCAGGCATGATGAAGTAGTTCACCCCTCCTGGGCTACATCTGCTGGTCCAGCTCCTAATGGCATGTCCATCTTTAATTATGCTCAAAATTTTGCCAATACTTATAGTTACAGGCATCTAATGGTTGTTTTCTCTGCACCAATGGCTCTAGAATGCTCCAATTAGTCTAGAATGACTTTTCATCCACTCAGATGGGCGCAAATTGAGCCTCCAACTCATTTTCCCAGTAACACCTAGAAAAGCTCCACTAATTGTGGAGAACTCCACTTAACTGGAGTTAAATTTGGCCAAATCCGAATAAAAATAGGGCACCTCCAAGAACTCCACCAGTGCTCACTGAAAATTTAATGTTAAGGGTAGGGGTGGCCACATGTGCACCCCTAAACCCAACCTGACCGTAATGGTCTACGGAACTGTAGGCTAGAACCATGGTAGAACTGTTTAAACTTGAATTAGAAATTGCGTTAAACGAAACTGTCAATGAAATAACCATGCGGTAGTTGCAACATGTGATAAGTATCGCAGTTGTGGTAAGTGTTATGGATACTGTAGAGTATTAATTATTAATGTTTTATGTTGCAATGTGACCATATACCATGGACCATCGGCGGGTTGGTACCACTGGCAGTCCTAACCCCCAAAATGCATTTGAATTAAACTTTAAATATAACATTTGACCCTTATAGGTTAAGATCTAACGCGTAGTGCGGGTGATGTGGCGAGTGGTTGCTCTACAAGAGGTCATGAGGTCAAGCCCTATGGACCTCCATAAAATTTTGATACACTATTCAGGGGACACGTGGCGACCTTAGGGCTGACCATGTGTCACCCTCCAATTGGCTTTCAAACCATAACATACAACCTCCAACAAATCACAATGCACCACTTGTCAGCGTCTGACTGGCTCTGAGAAAAGGAATATTCTTCAAAATATTCCTTTTTGTTGACTGTGTGTTACACCATTTTTTGGTCATCTAACCCATTATCGTTAGATGAACCCAAGTACACCATGTAAGACCAATTTTACCCCAAGTAAAATCACTTTCACCACATTTTTTTACACTTCTTGGTCATATTTAACCCAAAGCAAGGTAATTAATTAAATAAATCATTATTTATTTAATAATTTCCTAAGAATAAGTTATTTAAATCATTATTTAAATACTATTCCTAGTTAAATTTGACTAAGTCATTTTTAAATAATTAAATAAACCATTATTTATTTAATTATATTCCCCTAATTTCCCTTAAATAATAAATAAATCATTTATTTATTTGTTATTCATAAATAAAGGAATTGACCCAAGTCAAAAACCCTTTTCCCTCCAACAAATATAATAAAATATTCCTAAAGGGTGATTCTAGAAGATGTTTAATAATATTTTATTCATGCACCAGGTTCTAGAACACCCCAATATTTTGTTATAAATAGGAGGGTTTTCCCATTCATTTGGCACCTTCATTGCATTGGATCACACTAGATCTGCTTTTGGTCACCATTTTTCATTTTTATTTCATGAACTCCCATTGAGTTCCATGTTTTGTTTTTCACAATAGTTAGAGAGAGAGACCATTAATCTGAAACACTGAGGACTTCCAAGAACTCATCCCACTGAGGAGAACCGGGAAACACCTTTCTTGTTTTCCTCTCAGGTGCCCCATTCTTTGATATAATAAAAAAATTCTTTTAAACATATGTGTTTCTTGTCTTGTCCATTGGTGCTTGTAATTTACTTTATCTGCTTAATATCTTCCATATATAGATCTAGATGTGTGCAGCTTATTACAGATTTTAAGATATTTTGCAGCCATAACTTATGTTAGGGCTACTTGGTATGCGTAGCTAAAGTGAGTTTTTACGACAAAAAATTCATGCTAACACTGTGCATCCTCCATGCTGACTGGGCATCCCAGTCAACCCTGTTGCAAAATTTAGTTATTTGGGAAATTGATAAATGCCATATCTCCCTCACACGACATCAATTTTTCGAACCGTTCACGATGTGTGAATCGGGGAGACGAGATCTACGCAACCATCCTAGTTTCAAACCAATCCTATAACTTTAAATTTTGAGCAAAATTTATGAACTCCTTATCAACATTTGTAACTCCTTTGCAGAGCATCTAATCCCATGCAAGGTTTCATTGCAGAGGATCTAGGTCCACTTTGGAGTGCATTGGTCAACTGGGACTGAATTTTTCATTGCATTTTGGGAATCTCCCCAATTTCTAATGACTTCTAGAAGTTGTTCCAGCTCTCACCTCATCTGATAGCCTAGAATTTGGAACCCATGAAGTCATTAAACCTCTTATCCTCCTATTCCCATGAACAAGGAAACCTATTCATCCATTTTTAGGAAAGCCATTCAATGATTCATTTATTTCAAACTACCTTCATCTACTTATAAATAGAGCACTGAACATAGTGCACAAGGGAGCAAGAAATTTTTTAAAGTAGAGTTATGCTGGTTGGATATAACCTCTTGAAGGTGTGTGCATGTACTCTAATGCTGCCAGATTATTGATGCTGGATGTGATGAGGATGGGACTCAAGATGGATGAATGACGACGAATCGATCAACTGGTTTTACTCTTCCTTCTAGTTCATAATAAAGACATTTGTTTATTTCCTAATGCATGTGTCAATGATGTTATATTTGTATTAATGTATTATAGATTGTATTTCCTTTGTACTTTTTTCTGTCTTCTGCTTTCCATGGATGGTATCAATCAAGCGATTTAAGTTGGATTGATAGCGACGAAAGAGACAAAAGGAGACGAGGGAAAGCGAACAAATTACAAGTAGGTTTCTCTCCCTATTGTCTCAGTCTGTTGTTCGGGTTCGGATTGGGCTGTGCAGTTATAGGTAGCCTAGGTGGAGCTACATAAGTAAGCTGAGGTTGAGGTTGGGGTGGAGGAATTAGAGCAGGTGGTTTATTTTTTTGAGGCCTGCACCCTTGGGATGGATTGTTCCACTGAGGTTGTTTTGGAACATACTGCTGGAATGGTTGGTTTACTGGTTGAGGATGATATGAAGGGTTCTAATGCCAAGTAGGAGATGTAGACAATGATGGATGAGTGGGGGTGTACGAAGGTTGCACGGGTGTGCTTTGATTTTTGTGATAGTAAGAGTAAGGTGAACCTGGCATGCCTTGTTGATATGGCTGAGGGCCTTGAGGCCTTCTCTGGTTGATGAAACAGAGTTTCTCTGGCATTTCTTCCCCACCTTAATATACAACCTTAAGTCTAGGTAAGGAGGGACACTTTTTTTTGGCATGATTCTCCTCACAAACTAAGAAAACCTCTATGACATTCAGTGGACATTCATTTATTTGGTGCTTCCTGGTACATCTAGGACAAAATATGGCCAGGGCTCTCTCTGCTTCCTCTTTCTTCCTTTTGACGTACATTGTGTCCATTTGCAAAGCAAAGTTGTGCAACATGTCACTCTTGAAGTCCTCTAGCATGTTTCCAATCTCATGTTTTATGAAGGTGGAAGAGGAAGAGGTATTGGATGTACTTTAGCTAGCTCCGCCCTTCTTCCTGAATGCCATAGAATGGTTCCAGAAGATAGTTTTAATTGCTTCATAGGGTTCTTGGTATATATCTCCTCCTGATAGCATATTCAAGGTATCTATCATCTCTTCATTGATCCCTCGAACAAGTACAAGTTTAAGTGATGCAGGATCAAGAGTGAAATTGGCTCTCTTATAGTTTAATTGAAACCTCTCTTCATAGTCCTCTAGGGATTCTTCAGGTCCTAGAGTCATCCTAAATATTTCATTCTTAGTTCCCTTGGACCTATAGTAGTCTTTGTATTTGCTGCTGAAGGTCTCTTCCATTTGTGCCTCGGTAGTGATGTTATCCTGAGGTATACCCATGAACCAGTGCAAGGCTGCATCCTTAAGGGTGGATGGGAATAGCTTCAACTTTAATCATTAGAGGTGTAGTCATAAGTCAGGGTCCTCAGAGATGAGTCCATGAAAGTCTGGGAGAGCTGAGGGGCTAATGTTTTTCATCTTAGTTTCCCCATCTGCCTCTCTTATGGGAAAGGTTCTTTGGGTCCTAGCCATGGTTAAGATAGGTGAATCAGGTCCCTTAGTTGAAACAAGGTCTTCTTCTTCTTCTTCCCCAATAGGATCCTCAAAGTATTCAGAACGCTCTCCTATAGGGGGTTCAATCTCACTGCCGCTGAGGAAGAGTGAAGGATGGCTCAGAGGTGATGTGGGGGTTTTGGGTAAGGTTTGTATTTGAGTATTCCTAGTCTTAAAAGGCATGTAATTAAATCGTTTTGTAATTTTTTCAAGATTTCTAAAAATGAAATGAAATAAAAGAAAGTAGAAAGGAATGCTAAAAAAAAATCAAAGCATCTACTAGACACCACTCCGATAATGGCACCAAAAAGTGGTGAGCCCTGGTATTGCACCAAGAGCATTGAAAATCCCAGGGGCTGCCCTACTTTACTTTATCAACCCAGGGTTCGTACAAACTTGGAGGTGACAGTGCTATATACACAACATATGCATTTTGCTCATATCATCCTCTTATGCTTTATGAAAGGGTGTTATTTCTTAAACTGCGATAAGGATTGGATAGAAAATTGCTAGAAGGAAATGACAGAAAGGAAACTAAACTAAATTGTTGAAAAGAAATGACAAGAATGAAAATAATTTTCTTTGAAAAAAGGAAATGATAGAAAGAAACTAAATTAAATTTCTAAAAAGAAATTGCAGAAAGGAAACTGGCTTAATTTGCAGAAAATAAATGGCAGGAAGGAAACTAATTCTAAACCATATTTAACTTGCCAAAACAGCTAAATGCACTCTACTTATCCTCTGGTCTATCTACCATGCTTATACCCATGCAACTAAGATATCCATGACTTAACTCTGATTTAAAAAGTGTGATTTGTAGCTTGGAGGAGAGAAAAAGGGCTAAAGGGGATAATGGAGAGCTTAACACATGAAATGAGGCTTAGAAATGGAAAGCAGGGCTTTAAATAGGATTAAGAATTTATTATAGCACAAAAGGTTTTGGAGCGGGATAACTCGAAAAATGCGATGGCAGAGATGCGATGTGGAGGTGGGACCGATATCGCAATCGCGATATCGCGAAGTTGGAGAGGTAAGCGTTAAAGGGAATAGGCTAAATAACGCGACGTGCGAAGTGTGGCAAGGAAGAGCGGCGAAGTGCGATAAAAATATCACAATAGGCAGAAACAAGCAATAAGTGTAACGAAGACCAACTAAATGGTGCCAAGTGTGATGTGCGACGGGTAATGTGGCGGTGGGGTTGGTAATATCCCAATTGGGGTTCGGAGGCAGAAAGTATTAACGGAAAGCAAATGGAACGAGTGAAATACAATGTGAAAAATGAGAAATATGATACAGGAAGGTGATGCGAAATGTGATTGTGATATTTCATAATTGGGGTTTAGGAGCGATAAGTGTTAACGTAAAGGGAAAAATGTTGCGACATGAAATTGCGATGCGGCGAAGTTGTAGTAAGTTGTAAAGGAAGAAATAAACACTCTGATTTGCAGACAGCAAAGTACGATAGCTGGGATTTCGAGAAGGAAAGGCGAAATTCGTGTTTCAATGGTTTTCGAACACTTTCTATGTGTTTTGCGTTAAAAAAGGTAAGGTAAATGTGAATGAAGAAAACAAAGGAATAAGGCAAGCTGAAGGGCTTGAGTGAGTTTAGGGAAAAAGGTAGGGTGCAACAGTGAAAAGAAGCAGAAAATAGGAGGGAATGGAGGTGCACTAGAAGTTCTCAAAAGTGTAACACACTTGTGGATTCATGCACGAAAAGCAGACGAAAATGTGTGATAACAACAGTGAAAGAGAGACTCGGACCTGGTAATGCAGTTTCTTCCCTAAACTCAAACCGAAAGAAATTTTTGGCTTGTGGGAAGGTCTACCCTGCTCGAACTCTATTGACAGAGATGAGAGGGGGAAGCTTGACCACAACTTTTAGAGTTTTTTCCTCTATTCTACTACTCACAGGCAAATTAAAAACTACAACAACGAACTGAAAGAAAAGACTAAGCAGCAATGAAACTATTAGAAGCAGATCTAGCTAAATGACAGAAGAAAAACTAACTAAATGACAGAAAGGAAAGAATTAAAACAACATAGAAGTTGGGGCACATGGATTGGGCCCTAACCCACAAGCCTAGCTCTCTGAAACTTAAATCATTCGAATGAAATCAGTCTACTCATTTCATAAAAGAATAACCGTATACATCTCTGAAAGTTTGATCACTGAGTAAAATAAAAATCTCAATAGCTTGTAGCAAAGTTTCAACTAGAATCAACTGGAATTGACTACCCCCTTCTAGCTCTATCTCTGCTCTATTTATTCTACAGGGTAGCTACCAAAATCTCCCTAGAAAGTGGTGATTGAGTCCTCTTGACTCCCAGTAAACAAAGATTGAGTGCGCTCCTCTTTGAATTGCTTGGCTACCTCTGGAATTCAAATTGCTGGAGAGAATCCTTGGGATCCTTTGGCTTCCTTTGGAGTTTGAATTGCTGGAGAGAATCTAGGGTGGAAAATCCTCCTATAATTGCTCCTTGCGGTCTCCTCCAAGTCTATATGATAAAATTTTTATAAAAATTCTTAATAAATCATGATTTTCTGCACTCAACCTCATATTAGGTACTCATAGTATGTTAGCCTTAATCACCACCTATACTAGCATCATAAAACCAAATAATAATAAAAATGCAAGAAAAAGAGATCTAAGAAGGCAAAAAGGTGACTATTAACCCCTCCAAATATGTCTAATGATGGAGCTCATCAGTTAGCACCTCTGGTCTACAAGTAGATACAGGATAACCCAATTCTTCCTGTGACCAGGTGACACATTTTGTTTTTACAGAATAGATGTGTACTTAAAAACGACGAAAAATTATATTCAAAGTATGGAAGGAGAGAAAATTTGAATTCACACAATCAAGACCATATAATCATGTCATATAACGAGACATAAGATTAAACACAAGAGCACGCTTCTCTTTACTGATTATTCATGACAATTATCGTAACATGCAACACAAGAAATTCAAAAAGAACTAACAGGCTCAAAACCTTCTATTTCATCCTGAATTTCATAACAATGAAATAAATACCACTAATGGAACCAGAGTTAACGCTTCCAGAAGACTAGAGAAATCTCAGGTAATGCAAATGTTCATAATTGTGTCATAGTACATGACCAAATTTCAAATAAGAAAGGCCAAGAGGCAAATATCCTTGAAAAACCCTAAGAAGGGATTACCCTCCAACTTTCATTATATGTAAGCACAAATTACAAATTTATCCATTTCCATAATCAAACCCTAGGGACTCTTTAACTATGAACTGCCAAAATATTGTGGTTTGATAAAACCCAAGTTGATTCCAGAACAATCATGAAAGCAATTAAAGTAGAGGAAGTGACAAATCTAATTCTGAGTGAACCCATTAAATCTTCATGTAGGTTGAAAGGAAAAGAAGAACCTGGAGTGAAATTTCACGGGTAAGTAGTTGTATGCAGCAGGGGTTATCAGAAATAGTTGAGACTAGTTGTTGGAAGCTTAGCTAGAAACAAGATAGACGTATGAAAACTGTGTTAGTGAAAACCCGAGGGTTTCTAAGCCACACTACCTTAAGGAAAATAATAATAGAATAAATGACCATTTTACCTGAATAAAGAAAGCAAATTTGTGCACATTCCAGTGCTACCAAACACACACACAAAGGTCGTTATTTCCAAATAAACCCATGAATGAAAATATCTAGAATAAAGAAATTTTCATAATGAATACCCAATGGAAAAGGTGCATCTATTCCTACAATATGTTATGCTACCTCTCATAAGGAAGGGATGAAATAACTAAAAGGGATACCTGCAAATTACGAGAGAAAGTTAGGGGGGAACTTCCAGAAGTGCCAAATTGATAGGGCCAGAGAAGAGAAATTCCTGAGAAGTGGGAGGAGGAACTCAATGTTTGGTGAGAAGCCCTCATTGAATGAATTTCCTCTTGCCAGAAAACCAAGTTGCAGAGCTAGCACCGAGCAGCGAAATGAGGGGAAGCTTCGAGACCCGGGGATGGACGGTTACCTCAACAATTGCAACTTTCACCTTTGTTGTAGGATCAAAAAACCTCCAAGTGGATGTTAGATGTGTGCCCAGGTGGTTAGGGTAGAAGGCACATTGAATGTATTTACTGCACAATGAATTTAATCACATTTAATTCTTGATAACCATAAGTTGAATACTTTCAAGTAGTATGTTGGGAAGTGGAAAAACTTAATAGCGAAGTTAATAGGAAATCGACAAACAATAATTAACCTCCTTGTATCATACATGGTTGACACCTAGGGTATTTTGCATATATACATTATTAAAATGATTTTTGTGGGGTTCACATGTTGTCATATTTTTATTGCCATTTGAATAATTGTAATTTTGTTTTATCAACTATAGTTGTGGTATGTTAAACTGCCCTTGATTAAATGTGTTGGCTTTAGGCTAGTCATGTAAATACATTTTTTTTATGGGATACTTATTACAATCTGTTTTTTCGACGGGTAGTCCACCACCTACACCTCTGGTACCACATGCCCAAGAACACAAAAATCAACATTAATTCCATAACCAACCACCCTGAGGTGGCTTTGGAGTACACACCCTCTCACATGTCGCCCACCTATCGTGACATGGTTCAATAAATGCCAATCGGGCTAATGGGGTGGCGAATCCCATCCCTAATGCCCAAAGTCTCTTTGATGTTCCACCCTAGTGAGGATAAAATTTTTTCATCTTTATAAAATAAAATATTTTAGGATTTAATATATTATCGTAAAATTATTTTCAATTTTATAATTTGAAATTTATATTATTACAGTTATTTATTTTCTCAATTTTTTTAATATAATAATTATTTTTTAAAATATATAAAACATATTTATATTTAAATATACTCCAATATATTATTTTCAATATACATATGTAATTATTTTTATATCAGTAGTCGTTTTATATTATTTTTATAACTATCCTCGTTTTAATATAGTCCATGACTTATTGATTACTTTTATTTATGATACAACAATATTGATCTATATAGGTAGAAATGAATCATGATAAATATGGAAATTTTTTTAATATATATATATATATGGGGGGATGATTGGTTGATATGATTATTTATATTAAATTTTAAAGAATTAAAAGTCACATTATGATCATCCATACACACTTTAAATTTATTTATTTAATATCAATATTTTTTTTTAACTAAAATGGTTAGATTTTTATTTATTGAAGAAATCAGGTTGGGTCGGAGCCAAAGAAACCTTCAGTACATGGCTTCTTGCATGTCCCTATTACATATTGTAGTGCTTTTCATGGGATGCAAATTTGTATGGGAGCTTCATTGTTTATGTTGAGTTCTCCTTGAGCTAGTAGGCAACCTTGATTGGCATAATTGTCGGCTTCCTTGTTCGAATCTCTGAGGATATGGAAGCATTTGAAGGCGGTGAATTCTTGAATTATATTTCGAAGCCTTTGAAGACTCTTGTTAAGGACAACGTCATTGAATTGATCTTTCATATGGATTTTTTTTATCAAGATTTCAGAATCTCCAAAAACTTGTATCTCTTTGATTCCTCTTTCTTTGGCGATTTGACAGGCTTTTAACAATCTCATAATTTCAGCTTGATTGTTGGTTCGTTGTCCTAATACCCAGCTGTAGGTCTCTCTAGAGAGTCCATCCTGGGAGTAAATGAGACGTCCAGCTCCTGCAGTCCCAGGGTTTCCTTTGGAGGCACCGTTGAAGAAGACCGTCGTTATTCCTTGCTTTCTCCACCAACTCTGGAAGATTTCATCCTTGTCTATTAGCTTCCATTTGGGATTGTGAAGAGGTCTGACCACACTTTGATTCCTATTTCGAAAGACAAAAGTCCTGAACCATTTCCTTTCCTCCGATAGTAATGTAGATTCAGATTTGAGGGGTTGATTTCTCAGAGTTTCGAATAGGAGACCTTTAGCTTTAGCAGCAACTGTGGATGGAGTCTAAGATATGTTGTTAAATATATGTTCATTCCTGGCTAGCCACAATTTCCAGCAAACAAACTTTGGGATGGCGATCCATACCCTGGCCCAAAGGGACTTATTATTGATGGTCGAGGGTAGCGGTCTTTCCATGTTGAGAAGAGATCAACTACAGTAATTTTTGAAGGAACCCTTGTTTTTAGTCCTTGAATAATGAGGGTCCAAACATTGGATGCAAAGGGGCAATCTACAAATATATGATCGATTGTTTTAGAATCTGAGTTACAAAGAGCACATCTGTGCGGGCTTGTAAAGTTTCTTTTCATTAGATTTTCTCATGTCAGGATTTTTTATGCATAACTGTCCAAAAGAAAAAATAATTTTTGGAATTGCCATGGAGTCCCGCACCTGTGTCTAGAATATGGCAGACTACATACTTTCGCATTGGGGTTGAAAAGCAGCATATCCTTTGGCGGAGGTGTAAAAACCGGAGGTTCCCCAACCCCACGAGTCTTCGGCAAACTCTTGAACAGGAGCTGCATCTTTGAGTTATGTTTTGATAATGGATATCTGTTGTTTTAGGCACATCGGGATGTCGTTAAATTTCCATGCCTTCCAGTTTCCTTGATCATCCCATTTCGAGATATCAGCAAATCTTTTTATGCCTCTCTCCTTCAACAGATTGCGAATTTCTGTGAGCTCTGTTTTATTTTCCATTGGTGCATTCCCCATGATCCTATCAAACCAAATCTTAACATGTTTTCCGCTCCCTGGAATTCGATATAGGTGCTGCAAGAAGAATGGAATGCCTCTTTGGCATAAGCTCCACAGTTGCGTGCCTATTTTTCTATTTGCGTTCTTCATATGTCTTAACGCTGATCCCTGGAGATATTTGAATCTGAGCATTCGACAGGCTGGGTGATTAGGATCATTGAACATTTTCCAGAGGATCTTATAGCTGAGAGCTATATTAGCATGTGCATGATCACTTATTTGAAGCCCCCTATCGCAGAGCGGTCTTTTAACGATATCCCATTTTACCAAATGTAACTTGCATTGATTTCCTTTGCCTCCATGCCACAGGAAATCTCATAGAAGTTTATTTATCTGTCCTAAGATTTATTTCGGGGCTAGCAAGAAGGATGCTTGGTAGATTGGGAGCGAGGAGAGCATCGCTTTAATTAGTGTGAGCTTTCCTCCATGAGTGAGCCACTACCCACCCCAAAACTCGATTTTTGATTTGATTTTAGTCAGCACTCCCTCCCACAACGAGCTCCCGTTAATTCCAAAGGTTAATGGAAACCCAAGATAGTTTATTCTGTCCCACTTGGAGTATCCTTGGAAACCCAGAATGTGAGCCACTCTCTAGATATCTATCTCTTCCACATTCCAACTATAAACCACACTTTTTCTTTCATTAATCAGGGCTCCTGAAACTCTGCAGTATGCTTGAAGGGTGCACTTGTATACAGAGGCTATTCTGCAATAAGCCCCTCCCAACATGAGTGAATCATCAGGGAATAAAGCATGATTAATAGGTTCCAGCTCTTTCATTATTCGCAATCTAGGAGCGTTCCCATTTGATTGGTCTGGTTCAAGTTTTTTTCTTAATGTATCTGCCAGGAGAATATACAAAAAAGGAGAGAGGGGGTGTCCTTGCCTTAAACCTCTCAAATCTTCAAAGAAACTGGATGGCCTCCCATTTACTAGAGGTGCAATCCAGGGCCTGTTGGTGCATGCTTTTATCAAGTCTACAAACTCTTGCGAAAATCCAAAAGAAAGTAGAACCTTAAATAGAAATGACAAGTTAACTCTATCGAATGCATTGGCCATATCCAGCTTGATCAGCATTCCCTTCTCTTTTCTTAAGTTGCTAGAGTGCATAGTTTCCTGAACTTGGATAGCAATATATGTCTTCCTTTGACGAAACTCCCTTGTGAGGTAGAGATAATATTGCTGAGAAGGGGCTTCATTCTGTTGGCGAGAAGTTTTTCTATTATCTTGTATGAGGCATTGCATAAAGAGATAGGCCTAAACCTTTCAAAAGTTCCAAGGTTTGTTTCTTTCAGAATTAATGCTAGAAAGGTTGAGTTGGTGTTGCCTCCCATCTTTGCCTTTTGCAGAAAACCTCTGATCATTTTGACCAAATATGTTTTTATAATATCCCAGCATATCCTATAAAAGTGTATTGAGAACCCATCTAGTCCTACGCCTTGTCAGGTTCCATGGCCCAAATTACATTGTTGATATCTTCCTCGGTGACCTGCTTCAAGAGAGCTGTATTGTTCTCCTTAGTTACCATGGAAGGTATGTTGTTAAGGAAATCTTCATTCTCTTCTTCACTTCCTTCATTCCCTTTGCTATATAGGTTCTGGAAATGAGAGACAGCAGCAGCTTTAATTTTTTCTATGCCTTTATAGAGCATCCCATCAGAGGTTGAGATCTCAGAGATATGTTTTCGAGAAAGGCGGGCTCTGAATTGACAGTGGAAGTAAGAGGTGTTTCTATCCCCAGATTCCAACCATAGGCTGCGGGACTTTAGTCTCCAGTAGTCTTCTTCAATCCTAAAGGAGCGGAAGGAGTTGCTTTGGGTAGCTTTCTTTTTATCCAATTCAGTTGATGTTATATCTATAGTATCCATTTCTCTTTGAAGATTTCCAAGATGCTGCACTACTTCCTTTCTTTGACTGCTGGGGGTGCTATTGGGAGTTTTGCTCCATTCTTTAAGGGCCTTCTTGGTTAGTTTTAGCCTTTGTTCCCAAATGTAGCTAGGAGAGCCACTAACCGGGGAAGACCAAGCCATTCGAACTGTCTCAAGGAATCCACTTCTTCCACTCCAGAGTGGGCTAAATCTGAATGGAATTGGGCCCAACTTTTCTTCCTCATCCATCAAAAGGAGGATGGGTTTATGATCTAAGGTGAGTTTTGGGAGAATATCTTATGAGATGAGCCTTCTTTCTATCAACAGGGTGCTTTGTACTAGGAATCTATCCAATCTTGCTGAGATGTGATCTACCCATGTCCTGTTATTGGTCCAAGTATATAACCCTTTCTTTGGTTTGAAGTCCAACAAATCCCATTGTAGTATTATGTCTTCTACCACATGGATCATTTGGTCCTTGCTACTTCTACCGCCTCTTTTTTCTTTTTCTTTCATCACTATGTTGAGATATCCAGCTATGATTATATTTTTTGGTGAGTGGAGTTCCAAAAAATCATTTAGGGATTGCCAACAATTTTTCTTTTCTACATAGATTACCGGTACATATAAGTTGAATAGAGTGAAAGTTAACTTACTTGCTATGTGCTTCAACTCGGTGAAGATCCAGTGCTGATTGCTGAATGTATTAACAAGCTTGAATTGATCCTCCTTCCATAGGGTGGCGATTCCTCCTGATGAGCCCCTTGCGCTTATTGTTTTCCCTGCATTATTTTTCCATTTCTTTTTGTTGATTTCTAGAAGGGTGTCCCCTTCGATTTTTGTCTCTTGGAGCAATAGGATGTTTGTTGGTTCCGTTTTCATTAGATCTTTAATTTCTTCAACTTTTTACGGATTCCCCAATCCTCTGCAGTTCCAAGAGACGATTCTCATTACTTACTATTGGGTGTGGTGGATCCTCCTCCTTTTTGAGGCCATGTTCTTGTACTTCTTCCGATTGTCATTTCTATTGTGGCCTGGCTTCCTTGAGTTTTTTTCCTTTCTACCTATTCCTCCCTCCTTACTCTGTGTGACTTTCTTCCTGCTCTTTTAGTAGGCCTTTCCAAGATCTCATCCTCTGAGGAGCTGGGTGAGTCTATTATTTTCTTCCTGGCTATATCTGCATATGTAGGAGAAGGTGTGATTTCTGTAGTTGTTTTTGGCTGCCCTTCTACCTCATTTCCTTTTCCACTAGGGGACAACTTCTCTTGTTCACTGCTATCTTTATTTGATCCTTCTACTTCTACTTCTTTGTTGGGTTCTGTGGTTTGAATGCTTGTTGTTGCTAAGGGGTTAGAGTTTGCAGGTCCTGGATCTTAGCTGACTGTCGGTGCTTTGTTTTCTTTTGTAGAACCTTTGCCTCATGGTTTTTCTGGTCCTGCTTTCTGCACTGTGGTCCATTGATCAGCTTTTGCATTTTCTTGTTCCTCGCTGGTCGTTTTATTGCAGTGTCTTGCAAAATGGCCATAGCCATGGTAGTGCCGACATTTGAAAGGTAATTGCTCATAGTCTAGTTCCTGGATGTGCGTCCAGTCTATGACGGTTAGTTTTATTGCTTCAGGAAGCCCTACTTCCAAATATACCTCCACACAGATCCGAGCACAGGAGTACTGGTCTTTCCTCATTTCTTGATCTATGTACTTTCCCAGCGTATTACCTATGGTTTGCAGAGATTTTTGATTCCAGCAATGCAAAGTCAGATGTGGAAGGCGGACCCATACTGGGACAGAAGACGACACATCTTGAGCAGGGTTGAAGTCAGGGGTCCATTTATTCAGATATAACCCTTGAGGCCCCATAAAATATGGACCATTTCTGAATATTAGGGTTTTATCTTCAGCACTTTCAAAGATGAAGATGAATAAGCCTTTCTTGACGAAATGGCTTTTGATCCCTTCAAAGATTAGCGGAGACCAGTTCCTCTACACCCAATCCTCTACTACTTTGGGGGAGGGCCAAATGCTGGTGAATTGCCCGATAAGCCCTCTTTCGGAAATATTGAGAGAAGATCTGCAAGTTTCTTCGATCGACAACGTGACTGAAGGAATACAATCGAGCTTTTTTCACAAATTTATGTTGCATCTCGGTCAAAGATCTCTTGGTTGCACCTGCGACTAATTTCCTGAAGGCTGCAAGGTCTGGCAGGGGGGAGTGGCCTCAACACCCCCACCCATGGCCATGGCTGCAAGCACGCAAAGTCCGATCAACTGTGGAGGCGCTAGGTCTGCAGCAGCAGCAGCGTGCACTAGCGTTCCAAAAAAAAATTTAATATCGATATTTTTAGTTAATAATATATTTGTAATAAAATATTATATGTGAAAAATTTTACTTTCATTTCATAAAGGAATAAACCCATAATTTATAACTTAAGATAAGGATTCCAATTTTTACATCTTCTTGTAAAAATAGGGATTTCCCCTTAATTATTTATAGAAAAGGTATTCATTCAAATTTTTAGTGAGTGTTTGTTAAGATTTGGGTGTTTAAAAATCTTATTATTATTATTTAATTAGTTATAATTTTATTTGGTATTTAAAAACATAATGTTAATATTTTATATAGAACTTTTCCTTATATTTTATATACAATTTTTTCTTTGTCATTAGAGAAAATGATATTAACATATTATTTTCTAAGTATTTATATGGGCGGTGTTGATAACAATGTTCAAACTTGCAATGCAAGTGAGGTGAATTGTCTAAATGTTATGATAGCTTCTCCATAAGGTGGCATGAGTCCTCCCAAGTCTCTCTTTCCTTGAGGCTTCTTTTCTTAATGGTTTCTTCGAGGCTTTTTTTTGTTAAAATAGTTAATTAACTCTCGCATGTAGAGTTAGACAATTAGTTAAGTAAGCATTGAGTAAGTTGAGTTGTGTGGTAGATTAATTTGGTAAGTGAGTTATGTGAGTGATGATCAAGTCAAGATGTGTAAGTGTGTGCATGTCAAGTTAGTTAGGATAAATACCCTTCATCGGGTTCATTGTATTTGTTGAGATTCAACAAGATGATGAGCTTAGTGAAAAGAGTCGCCTTCACTAAGTGGGCCCGTAGGCTATTTCTGGCGCAAGTCTATTTTTAGACTATGTCTATTTTTAGACATGTCGATCATATTTCAGAAATTGCAGGATGCTATTTGTGGATGGTTGATCAAGTTGGAAAAATAGATGAAATTATATTTTTAGAATATTGGGCGAAGTCTATTTATAGATCATCAATCTAAAAATAGATGCATGTCGATTATTATTAGCTCTTAATAATAATCTGACTCTAAACAACAACTTATTCTCTTAACACTGTTACCGATGAAATAGGCAACCTGGCCTCAAAACGGGAACTCTAGCCCAAAAAAACTCAAAAAACATGAAAAAACACCCCAAAAACAAAAAAAATGTATTCCAGAATGCACTTGGTTTTTTTTTAAGGTCAAATTTCAACATTTTATAAAATTATGCTAAAAAAAATTGTTTCTTCAAAAAAGGATTGAAGAAACACCCTCAAAACAAAATTAGTTGACGCTGGAATAACCAAAAAAAAAAATTGTCATATTTTTTACATTTTTAAAAATAGAAATAACATTTTTTAATTTTTAAAATTCAAAAATTAAAAAACCTAAAATTTAAGAAAAAAAATAAATTTAAAAAATAAAAACATTTTAAAGCTTAAAATTTAAAAACATATAGGAATAAAAAAATGAAAATAAAAACAAAATAAAAATTTTAATTCAAACATTAAAAAAACCTAAAATTTAAGAAAAAAATTAAAAATTAAATATTAAAAAAATTTTAAAGATTAAAATTTCAAAATACATAGAAATAAAAAAATAAAAATAAAAACAAAATAAAAATATTAAATTAAAAAGAAAAACAAGTCAAAAAAAGAAAGAAATTATAAAAAATTAAATATAGAAATTAAATTTAAAAAAGAAAAAGAAAATGTTTATTAAATTTTTATTTTTTTTTAAATTAAAGAAATATATTAAATTTTAATAAATTTAAAACAAAACAAAAAAAACATTATTGAAATTAAAAGTAAAAAAAATGAAAAATTAATTAAAAATAAAAAATGAAAAAAAATACAATAAAAATATTAAATTTAAAGAAATATATATTAAGAAAACAAATAGATTTTAAAAAATATATTAAATTTAAATTATAAAAAATAATATATATATATATATATATATATATATATATGAACTTAAATTAAAAATATATATTTTAGATTTTATTAAATTAAAAAAAATGTTAATATTAAAATAACAAATTAAATTAAAAAATAAATATTAATTCTTAATAAATAAATGAATAAAAAAATAAATTTTGAAATAATAATTAAATTTTAAATATAAGAAAAAAAAAAAACATTGTTAAAATAAAAAGTTAAAAAACTTTAAAAATCAATTAAAATTGAAAAATTGAAAAAAATAAATTAAAAAAAAATATATTAAATAAAAAATAAAATAAAAAACAAATTAATTTGAAAATATTAAGTTTAACTTTTAAAAAAATCTAATTTTAAATACACAATTTTAATTGAAATAAAAAAAATATAAAAATTTTATGTAATTAAAAAAATAATAATAAATAAACAAAATATTTTAAAAAAAATATTAAATTCAAATAAATAAATAAAAATACAAAATTTACTAAATTTTAAAAAATTAAATGAAAAAACTAAACATAAAATTTAATTAAAAAAAAAAAAATCAATTAAATAAAAAAGAAAATACAAAATTTAATAAAAATTATTAACAAAATTTAGAAATAAAAAATTAAAAACAAAAAAATGAATTTAAAAAAAAAATTAAATTAAAATTAAAACAAATTAAATTTCAAATATAAAAATTAAATTAACAAAAAATAATTATAATTTTTTTGAATTAAAAAAAAAATCAAATTAAAAAAAAAAAAAAATATATATATATATATATATATATATATATATATATATATATATATATATGAAAAATTAAAAAAATTAAAAATGAAAAATAATTTTTTGATTATGGTGAAGCGTACCCGATCGACCTCATGTAATTGACGGTGGAGGGTGGCGCTAAGCCCGAGGCCGGTCGAGAATCCGCCCTCCCCGTAGCGGGGAGGCGATTCCCACACAGATCGGCCTCCCGGGTCCCAGCGCAGGGAGGGCGATTTCCAGAATCGGCCTGAGGATGCAAGAGGGAGATTCTCGGAATCAGCCTCCCACGGTGGAGGGCGATTCCTGGAATCGGCCTCTTGCTGCAGGAGAGCGATTCCCGGAATCGACCTGAGGGTGATTCCTGAAATCAGCCTGAGGGCGATTCCCGGAATCGGCCTCTCGCCGCGGGAGGGCGATTCCCGGAATCAGCCCTCCCGCGGTGGAAGGGCAATTCTCGGAATCGGCCTCCCGCCGCCCAGAATCGGCCTCCCGCGGTGGGAGGGCGATTCCCGGAATCGGCCTCCGGCCGAGGTGGCGGCGGAGGCCGGCCACTGGGCGGGCGGCCTCTGCCACCACCTAGGCGGGAGGGCGACTGGCGGCGCCACCACGATCAAAAAATTCTTTATTTTTTAATTTTTTTTAATTTTTAATTTTATTTTTTTAATTTGATTTTTATTTTTTATTTATTTTTTTAAATTCAAAAAATTTAAAATTATTTTTTTTTAATTCAAATTTTTTATTTTAAATTTAATTTGTTTTAATTTGTTTTTGTTTTTTTATTTAAATTTTGTTTTTAAATTTAATATTTTAGATTAATTATTTTTTAAAATTTAAAATTTATTCATTAAATTTATTAAATTTAAATTTAAATTTATTTTTTTAAAATCTTTTAGTTTATTTGGTTTTTCATTTTTAAAATTTATAAATTGTTTCATTAAAAAAAAACAACAAATTTATGGATATTTGTTTTTTAATTATTTGCACGTGGTTTTTTTCATTTTTTTTTTGTTTTTTAATGATAGTTTTTTTTATTATAATTCTTTTATTTTAATTTTCTTTTTCAATTTTAAATTTTCTTTTCTTTTCTTTTTAAAATTTTTTTTTTTGTTAATTTTAAAATTTGTATTTTTGTTTTCTTATTATTAATTATTTTAATTTATATTTTTAAATTTAATTTTTTCTTTTTTGTATTTTATTTTTTTTATCTAAATTTTAATTTTGTAATTTAAATTATTTTTAAATTTTCTATTTTAAATTTTTTTTTTTAATTATATGTATTTTTTTAATAACTTAGAACCACACTAGTTGGTTCGAAACGCGTCGACCATGTTCCTGTGCATGTGATTATTACCGAAAGAATTTCTACTAATTTATATGATGGATCACAGAAGTTTAGATTCCAAAAATTTAGAAAAAAATGTTTCTGATGTTTTTTTTTTTTTTTTTTTTTGGTTAATTTTTGTTTTTTTTCTTTAAATTATGTGTCTTTTTTTCAAATTTTGCCATTTCTTTTGATATAATTTTTGAATATTTTTGTTTTTTTTGTTTTATTTATTTATTTTTGTTTAAATTTTTTATTTTTACGAGTTAATTTTTTTTTTTTACATTTTTATTGGTTTTTTTATATTGTTTTTATATATATTTTTTTATCTAAGTTTTGTGTTTTATTAGCAACATGAAAATTACCATTCTAAAAAAAAGGTTGATGTTGCATCAATACGTTTCAAAATTAGCATGAAAATCACCGCTCTAAAAAAAAAGTTGATGCTGCATCAATATGTTTCAAAATTAGCATGAAAATCACTAACATTTTAAAACAAGTATTCATACTTCATAAATAAAAATATTAGAGTGTCAAAAATGTGCAAAAAAAAAAAAGAGGTGATTCTGCATCACCACTTTTCAAAATTGGGTGCTTTTTATGCTACCAAAAAAAAGTAGATAACAGTGCGGTTACCTATTTCATTAGTAACATTGTTTCTTGGAGCACTTAAGTTCAGTGCACATATGTGGCACAGAAGTTGACAGAAGGAATTATGCTATTCCTAAGGGTTTACTAGAGCTATTGCATGGAGGACTCAGTTAGAACTCAAGTGGCAGAGTTATGACACAGTTGGAAGAAGTAGTTATGGAGTTGTATTTAGTTTAACTCAGTTAGACTCAGTTGAGCTAGTTGTATCTAGTCTAACTGATTGATACACTAGTGAGAGTGGAGTGAATTAATTCACAAATAATAACTCATTAATCAACTGAACAATACAATAGTTAACTACAGTGCATGGCAGTTTCAGTGGAGACCAGTGGAGAGATAGGTGAAAGGGCAAGATAGACTATCTGTTGTGACTATAGTGATGCATTGATTGCATCACACACATAGTGGAGATGCCAATGAGGATTGCGCAGTCAAGGATGGAGTAATTCAAATTCATTCAGAGCTATTCTTCAGCAGAGATTGCACAGTGGAGGCAAGCTAGCAGGTGGCAAAGATCGGTGCATGGATTTGCAAGATTGGGCTAGATTAGTGTATGAAAATTGTACTGTACTGAGAGCTTGTGATAAGCTTTGTATCTTTGTATGAGATTGTCATATGATCTCCATGTTACATAATATATAGTTGGGGTTTTCAGCTTCAGGCTTTCCCGGTTAAAAACTATGTTATGTGCGATTGATTATTTTTGTTTATGCTTCACATGTGTGTGCAATTAATTTTTCCGCAAAAGATTAACAAGTGGAATAGATTTAGTATCTTGCATAAAGTTAAATAGTGTGAGATTAGGTGGATCTTGGACATATGCATGCTTAGTGCATATAATTTCTACATGGTATCAGAGCATTGTTGATTGAAGATTGCAATTGTGAAGTGAGTTTGTGCTGGTGGACAATTCGAATTTGCTACAGAAGATTCTTGGTGCAGAAATTGAGTATACATTGAAATGTCTTTCAACGGGTTGAGATTGGATTATGCCCTTGATGGGAGCTCGAATTACATAGCCTAGAAGGACAGGATGGAGGCGGTGCTAGAGGATAATGGGCTGAAGGAGTTCATCGATAGAGATATTCCTAAGCCAGGATCTAGCAATGTTGCATTACTTGATGCATGGCAAACGAAGACTGCAAAGAAGAGGAGGATTCTGTTGGAAGGTGTGAAGGACCACTTTGTGTCCAGCCTTCATGGGAAATCCACTCCATTCTTAATGTGGAAGGCTTTGACAGATTTTTTCCAAAGCAGAAGTGACCAGAGGAAGTTGGCGCTTAAAGACAAGCTCAGAAAAATAAAAATGGAGAAAGGTGACAATATTCCAAAATACCTCACGAAGTTTTTCCACTTCAAGGATGAGTTGGGAAGTGTGGGGGTTACTGTTTATGAAGAAGACCTGGTGAGCTTGGCTCTCCTTGGGCTTCCGAAGAGTTGGCATAGCTACGAAGACTCCGTTAATGGACAGGAGAAACTGCCAGGATGGGAGCGACTTTGGTCGGATCTTGTGCAGGAGGAGATAGGGCGGGGTACCAGGGATGGATCTTCATCAAAGAATGAAGATGAAGAGAATTGCGCTTTGGCTTCCAAAGCAAGGAAAGGGAAGGGGAAGAAAAATCCTTCTAAATCTAGTGTGAAAGGCAAGAAGCAGGACTTGTCCAAAGTGAAGTGTTTTCACTGTCACGAGCATGGACATTTCGCCACTAACTGTCCACAAAAGAAGAAGAATAAGAAGGTTGTTGGATCTACAGCTAGAGAGGCCTGAGCCTCACAATTTGAGCTAGATTTTTCCTTGATCGCATGCTTGGTTTCAAGCTGCATGGGATCGGTGTGGTATCTTGACAGTGGTGCGTCTTTCCATATGACGGGAGACAAAGAGTTGTTTAGTGACTTGGAGGAGAAGGACCTCCAGATGCATATAGAGATGGGCGACGATGGTCGATACAGTGCGACTGGAATTGGGACCATTACCTTTGAGAGGGAGTCTGGTAATCCATTCTTGTTGAAGAATGTCATGCATGTTCCAGGTCTGAAGAAGAACTTGGTCTCAGTCACAATGCTGGAAGACAAAGGTTATGATGTTGTTTTTAGTGAGGGAAAAGCTTTCCTTTGACATAGAAAAACGGGTCAAACCAAGAAGATAGGAGTTCGAATTAAGAATCTCTACAAACTGGAGGTAGATGGCTATGCTACAATGGGAGGCAAAGCAGAAGAAGTGGTGAGCCGGGATGAGGGCGAATTATGGCACAGGAGATTGGGCCATCTTCACCATGGCACTTTGAAAATTTTGTAGCAAATTTCTACTGGACTTCCCAAGGGTACTCTTGCGCAGTCAGATCAGTGCAAAGGATGTACAATGGGTAAGTTTATGAAGACCACCTTTCATGAGAAGGAGAATCGTGCTACAGTGATCCTGGAGAGAATTCACATAGACGTGTGTGGACCATTCTCGGTTGCTTCAACAACGAAACATAGTTATTATGTGATATTTGTTGATGACTTTTCTCATAGATGCTGGATCTTCTTCATGCAGAAGAAGAGTGAAACGTTCTCAAAGTTCTGTGAGTTCAAGGCATTGGTGGAGAAGGAGTCGGGGAAGCAGGTGAAAGCTCTAAGGAACGATAATGGTGGTGAATACATCTCGGGCGAATTCAAATACTTCTGTAGCAAAGAAGGAATTCGAAGAGAACTCATAGCGCCTCATAACCCACTACAGAATGGGGTCGCTGAGAGAAAGAACAAAACGATTGTGGGAGCTGCACGAGTGATGCTGCATGACCAGGGCCTACCGATGCACTTGTGGGTGGAAGCATGCAACACTGCGGTTTATGTGAAAAACCGTTGTCCTCATAGAGTACTTGGCATGAGTACACCCGAAGAAGATTTTACTGGTAAGAAGCCTGATATTTCTCATTTGAATATTTTTGGCTTACTTGTTTACATTCATGTGATGAAGGACGCCAGGAAGAAGCTGGAGCCGACTGCAGAAGTTGGGATATTTGTGGGGTACACAGAAACACCCCATAACTATCGTGTGTATTTTCCAAACAGTTGGATGACTGTTGTGCGACGGGATATAAAATTCAATGAGGTGAAAGCCATGAAGTTATCACTTGAGAGGGAGCTACACTTGCATGCGGAGGAGGAACTTCTTGTTCCCAAAGATGAGTATCTGGATGTGGATCAGCCACAGGAGGAGATTCATGGAGTGGAGGAGTCCACTCATGCAGAATCAAACATCAGACAAAGCAGAAAGCGTACCACAGAAGCTGAGAGACTGAAACTTGATGCGGCACAAAATGTAGGAGTTCCTACATCACAACGCAGACAGAGATAGTCACCTGACCGATTTACTGGATACATGGCTCTTATGAGCAAGTGTATCGTGATAGAGCCATCTTCTTTTGAAGAAGTAGTGCAGGAGCCCACATGGGTAGATGCCATGGTGGAGGAGTATGACTTTATTATCGAAAATGCTTGGGAGATTACTCAAGGCCAAAGGAGAATCGTCAGATCAAGATGGATTCAAAAGGTAAAGCAAGTTGTTGATGTGGAGCGTCGAGAAGTATAAGGCAAGATTTGTTGCCTCGGGTTTCCAATGAGCTGAGGGATTGACCATGAAGAAACTCTTGCACTGTCAGATGGTATTCTTCTCCATACGACCATCCTTGCTCTCTGTGCGGGTTGGCACATTCATCAAATGATGTGAATACCGTGTTCTTTAATGGGATAATTGAGGAAGAGGTAAAAAGATGAGGAAACGTGAAGATTTGAGGTTTTCACTGGGAAGCGTGAGTCGACAAAGGTGCTCAAAAGAGTGTTGTATGGGCTGAAACAAGCACCGTGCTTGGTACACTCGGATCGACATCTATTTCACTGGACTTGGCTTCACCAAGAGTGAGGCAGATGCAAACCTGTACCAGATTGTGGTTGAGGGTAAGCTTTTAATCATTGTACTTTATGTTGATGATTTAATACCAACAGGTGATGAGTAGTTGATACACTCATGCAAGGCAGATCTTACAAAGGAGTTTGAGATGAAGGATTTGGGCCTCCTTCATTATTTCATTGGATTGGAAATATGGCAGTGGGAAGGTGAACTGTTTGTGTCTCAAGGCAAGTATGCCCAGGAGATACTAGAGAAGTTTCACATGCAAGGCTGCAAGCCTATCGACACTCCTCTTCCAGGAAATTGGAAGAAAGAGGATGCTACATTAGTAGAGGTAGTGGATGCCACTGTTTATCGACAGTTGGTGGGTTCGCTCATGTATTTAGTCAATACAAGACCAGACATATGCTATGTGGTGAACCAGCTTTCACAAGCGATGGTTAAGCCTATCAAGCTCTTTTGGAAGGTATGCAAGCATGTCCTGAGATATCTCAGGAGCACATATGAGTATGGTTTATGGTACAGACAGATGGATGAAGTGAAGTTGCATGGCTTCATGGATGCAGATTGGGCATGAATCCCAACAGACAGAAAGTGCACATCAAGAGGGATTTTCAGTATCGGATCTACGACAATTTCTTGGTACAGCAGGAAACAAATATCTATGGCACTCAGTTCAGCGAAAGCATAATACATGGTAGCAAGTTTAGCTACATGTGAGGCTATCTCGATGAGGAATATTCTGGTTGGTTTGTTCGGTTCACATTTAGATCCCACGATGATTCATTGTGATAATCAGAGTTGCATTAAACTCTCGATTAATCCTGTGTTTCATGATAGATTTAAACATATTGATATCTGAAATAATCATATCAGATATTGTGGGCACCGGAAGATCATGTTGCTTCAGTACATTCCTACGGAGAATCAGGATGCAGATATTCTGACGAAGGTGCTCACCAAGAGAAAATTCAAATACCATAGAGGCAGGATCAAGGTGAATGATAATCCCTATCTTGTTGAGAGGGAGTGTTGAGATTCAACAAGATGACGAGCTTAGTGAAAAGAGTCACCTTCACTAAGTGGGCCCGCAGGCTTTTTTTGGCGCAAGTCTATTTTTAGACTGTTCTATTTTGTAATTGTCTATTTTTAGACATGTCGATCATATTTCAGAAGTTGCAGGATGCTATTTGTGGATGGTTGATCAAGTTGGAAAAATATATGAAATTCTATTTTTAGAATATTGGGCGAAGTCTATTTATAGATCGTTAATCTAAAAATAGATGCATGTCAATTATTATTAGCTCTCAATAATAATCAGACTTTAAACAACAACTTATTCTCTTGGAGCACTTCAGTTCAGTGCACAGATGTGGCACAACAGTTAACAGAAGGAATTACACTATTCCTAAGGGTTTACTGGAGCTATTGCATGGAGGACTCATTTAGAACTCAAGTGGAAGAGTTATGACACAGTTGGAAGAAGTAGTTATGGAGTTTTATTTAGTTTAACTCAGTTAGACTCAGTTGAGCTAGTTGTAGCTAGTCTAACTGATTGATACACTAGTGAGAGTGGAGTGAATTAATTAGTTAATTAATTCATAAATAATAAATCATTAATCAACCTAATGAACATGAAAGAAGTAACTAAGGAAGCATGGCAATCCATGAGGACCATGGAGAGATAGGTGAAAGGGCAAGATAGACTATCTCTAGCAGACTATTAGTGATGTACTGATTGCATCCACCACAGTGGAGATGCCAATGACGACACAGAAAAGCAAGGAATGGACCATTCAGAGCTATTCTTCAGCGGAGATTGCGCAGTGGAGGCATGCTAGCAGGTGGCATAGATCGGTGCATGGATTTGCAAGATTAGGCCTGTATAGTGTATGACGATTGTACTGTACTGAGAGCTTGTGATAAGCTTTGTATGCTTGTATGAGATTGTCATATGATCTCCATGTTACATAATATATAGTTGGGGTTTTCAGCTTCAGGCTTTCCCAGTTAAATACTGTGTTATGTGTGATTGATAAATTTTGTTTATGCTTCACATGTGTGTGCAATTAATTTTTCCGCAAAAGATTAACAAGTGGAATAGATTCAGTATCTTGCATAAAGATAAATATTATGAGATTAGGTGGATCTTGTACATATGCATGCTTAGTGCATATAATTTCTACAGTATTCAGTTTGAGTGAGATTGAAGTTCACATGATTAATAAAAGAGTTGCAGCTTGTGTGTTTCGTGTGTGAAATACTTGTGTTATTTTGTGTTTAATATTCTCTGCCTTTCCAACAAATTGGTATCAAAACTGAGGAAGAATCACAAGATCTGTGAGTGAGCAAAGTCAAAGAAAAAGGTCAAGAGCAGAAGACCGGCAATTTTTTTCAAAAAAATTACAAAATCATTGAACGAATAAAGAGTGCATAAGTCTACACTTTTTTAGTGAAAAAAAATGTGTAGATCCGCACTTTTTTTTATTGAAAATTGCGCTTATTCAGCGATTTTTAAGTTTGGAGGATGCACAATCGATTTTACGTCTTAAAAAAGCACGTCGTCCTTGAACAGGTCAAGGCACATTGGGTCAAGATTGCATTAGTTTTTTTTTAAAAGACAGATATGTATGATTGTTTTTTTAAACAAAGGGATTTGACATTGTCCCAAAGGAGTACTTATGGAGCATTAACTTTTCAAAAGGATTGGATTTATTACATCACCTAAGTATTAAAAGGATTTGAAATGTGTATTCGAATTGAAAAAAGGTCTTTTAAAAAGGGATTATTTTAAAGGTTATGAAGAGTAAGGTTTTTGAAAAATAACTTTATAAGTTATATTTTTTTTTAAATAATTTTTTTAAGAGCTTTTTATCAAAAGGTTTTTTTTATATATAATTTTTTTAAAAATAATTTATTATATAAAGAAAAATAAAAGGTTAATTTTTGGAGTTTTGTAAAGTTTACAAAAAGTGAAATTTAGGGTTTGGTTAGAGAATTTTTTTTTGAAGCAAGATGGCCACATCAAATTTTCAGCCACAGTTTTATTTTTTCACTGGGAAAGATTATGATGTGTGTGTTGGGGGATCCTGTGATTTAGCAGATTGGCATACTAAATGACAAGGCAACATATAAACTAGTCTTTAGAGCTCTAGAATATAGCCCTCCTAGTCTCAAAGAGGGATCTCTCAATTGTTTGCAAAGATATGACTTGTTTGCTTGTCAAAGGTTGATTTTAGGCTAGTTATTAAGCATGAGTTTGTTTGTTTTGTTTGGTTGGTAGGACATGAATGATCTAGGAAGCATAGATAGAAAGGGGAAATATCAGAGCCATTGGGAAATGGAGTCAAGAAGAAGTTATAACAAGCTCAATCAATGGATATGGGATATCAAAGGGAAAATCTAACTTGGCCAGTGGATCTTAGGTTTGGTGGATGAAATGAAATGGACATTAAGGGTTTAGAGGGAGAAGTAGAACTAAGGGTAGTTAAGAATCCTTAATTATATGTACCTCTCAACAAAGGGACTTAAAACATCATTTGAACATGAAGATGCATTTCATAGACAGGGCTAACCATAAATTCTAGAAACCAAACTTCATCAAATAACAATATCAAGACAAATTGTTCCAATGAAACCTAGGAGTCGAGGAATGCTCTATTTCATCCAAATATTTCACCTTTAAAGACTTACAAAACATATAAGATTCACAATAACTGAATTCATAGAAGGGGGAACTCCTAAACATCTAAGAGTGCAATTATAAAGACCTTCAAAACAATTATCTAAGAAAGAACAAAGGGTATGATCAAAACAGACCTCTTTGGCAGGCTATAAACAATGGTACTTCAAAGGGAGACTTCAGAAACAGTTTTTAAGAGGCAGCAAGTAAGCAGGGAAAACCATAAATCATTCTTGAAACCAACTGTTTGAACTATTTCTGAAATAAACAAGCTTCAAGGTTGAAAAGTAGTCAAACTACTCAATAAAACCTTCAGCAGATGAAAACATAAAGACAGTGAAGAGCAAACAAGTCTAAGGTGCTTCCAGGAGACATTTCTTAGCCTAAACTTTTCACTCTACTATAAGCAAGAAAATAATGAAACAGAATGGAAAACAGGAAATAACAATAACAGATCATAATACATCACCAATAGCCATGCTCAGGGATCCAACGATAGAGCCTTCTCATTATCAAAACATGTCAAAACATCATCAATCTTCCATAACTTCAATTTCTTCTTTAATCTTCACCCAGACTATGTACAACTACAAAGAGTTCGAATGCCAGCAACCAACCCCTACAAATGAGTTCCACAGCAATATTTATACTGTAATTAAGGAGGTGGAACTATTTAGGGTTCAAAAATGTGATTAATGACATAGTAAATGCACTCCTATCCTTAAAAACCATGCAAGGCATAAGGTAGGAATGTTTCTCAACTACTTCCCTATGTAATAAATTTGTCTTAACTTCCTAAGGATAAGATAGGTGAAAATATTGACTTTGCAGCCTTATCTTCATCTTTACATTAACTGTTCTAACAGTTTAATATCTTCTGACTGTGTAATAACTGTTTATTTGTATTTTGAGACAGAAGGTAGGCTATAGGTGGCAATTATATCTTTTGGAGAAATAACTGCCTCCTGTTGACTTTTCGAGGCTACTTTAGGCCTAATTTGCCTTTATTTCATCATTAAACTGTGTTTTAAGGCCTGATAATGCTTTTTGGCCTTCATAATGCATCATTGTTGTCTTTTCCCTTTATACACTGCTTTAAACATTTTTTTTTGCCTTTTAGCTTTAAAACCTTGATTAGGCTTTAATCCTCTGCTTTTTCACTGCTTTAACAACTTTAATCATTAATTAAGCCTTCATCATTGTCTTTCTCTGTTTCTGTTAAAACAACTGCCTTATTCCTTAATTCTTTGCCTTTATCCTTAAATCTCTTCATTTATTGGCTGATCTTCTTTGGTTTTCTGTGTCTAGGGGTTCTACCACTGTTTCCCTGGCTGTGGAGGACCTTTTGATACCTTAGCTGCCATTAAAAAACCTGCAACACAAACAAATTATTAGATAAACCCTGCATTTTATGGTTAACTGCGATCAGAGGCTTTAGGAGGGTGTTGGAGCGTTTGCAGAGGAGAGGGAGAGTGCAAGGGAGGGGTTCCACAGGCGGAACCGCGAAAACAGGCTTAAAAAAGGATTTATGGCGCGAAAGTGCATCGACGGTTTTGCGGAAAACTGGGGCGGTTTTCGTGCAAGGAAATAATGGTAAGTGGTTTCGGTCCATATGGACGCGATACCATACAGCGAATTACATGTGTCCATATGGAAACTGCTCATTTCGCGCGGAAGCTGCGCATTGAGGGGTTTTATAAAATTGAGCGCGAAGATGGTTTTGAGCTGTCCGATTTGGGCAATCCAGATCGATGGTCATGGTTGCGCGTGATAGTTGGAAAGTAACGTGGGAGAAAAAGGGGATGGTGGAAGATAGCTGGTGGAGGAAGATTGGCTGACGCTTTTGTGGGTGGAAGGTGGGACCAAGAGTGATGTGGCTAGTGTGTCGGGTAGTGGAAAGGTTGGGAGATGGGAGGAAAGGGGGGACGAATTGACCACCATTGGATCTAGGCCTAAGGCCTTTGATCAACGGTGAATATCGTTCGAGGAAAAGGTGAAGTGGGGTAAGGGAAAATGCGGGGAGATGCGGTGGGTTTGAATGTGAGTCGGGAGCAACGGTAGCCATTGGATCAGGGCCCAAGGCCTTTGATCAACGATCGAGAATGCCCCAAAAATCAACAGAACAGGGAAAAAGAAGAAGGAAGGGGGGCTTAAGGAAAGGCATTGGGAAGTGGTCCTGTGGGTGGAGCAAAGGACCGGGGGCAAAGTAGAAGCGGCTGAGGGTTTAGCCCATGGTCGCGCCCTGGATTATATGAACATAATGGGGTTGGGGCCTAAACAAAAAGGGGCTTAAAACCTTATGGGTAAAAATGGGCGGATAATAAGCCTAAAAAGGGGTTTTTAAGCTTTTTAAAGCTTCTGATAGGTAAAATAGGGATATTTTAAACCATTATAATGGTTTTTTTAATGTTTAGAAAGGGTTTTTTGAACCTTTTGGAGGCTTTCGATAGGTTTAGAAAAGGAATTTTTAAACCAAATGAAGGTTTTTATAATGGTTAAAAGGGTTTTTTAGAGGAAATGGAGGTTTTATGAAAAGAAAAAGGTCTTTTTAGAGGGAAAAAGACTGATGTAGAAAATAGGGGTAGGAAGGATAATATGAGGGAAAAGGGCTATTTTCAGAGGGAAATGGACTGATAAAAACAGGGATAAATAGCCTGAAATAAGCTTCTTTTGAAACAGTAGGATAAAGATTTCAGTGAACTGATGGACTTAGGCTAATGAAGGTAGTGAGATTTCTAGAACTCACCATGTTTCTTCAAATATTGTTTCTAGAAATCTGAGTTTTTCAACTTTAGTCATCTTTGGATAAAGTCAAAAATTATGGATGACTAACAGTGTGGACCATTAAAATGGAGACCATGTTAAAAGTGCATGATGTTTGGGATCATGTCAAGTTTGGGTTTGTAGAACCTCAGAACGATGTGGAAGAACGAGCCCTCAGTAATGCAAACATGGAACAATGGAAGAAAGACAAAAGGAAGAATGCACAAGCGTTGCTTCTTATCTAGCAGAGAGTGGACCGAGTTGTGTTCCAGAAGATAATGATCACGTCTTTAGCAAAGGAAGCATGGGAAACTTTAGCGAAAAGCTATCAAGGTATGGAAAAATTCAATATTATTAAATTGCAGAGTACTAAGAGAAATTTTGAAAGTCTGCAAATGAAGGAGACAAAGGACATCAATTCTTTCATGAATCGAGTCATGTTTGTAGTAAATTAGTTAAAAATTTATGGTGAAGACATTAAAAATCGAACAGTGATTGAGAAGGTCCTTACATCTTTGTCCACCAAGTTTGATGTTGTGGTAGCAGAAATAGAAGAAGCCAAGGATTTGGAAAAAATGACAATTGATGAGTTGATGGGGTCACTTCTATCGCATGAGGCAATGATAGATAGAAATAAGGATTCCACTTTAGAAACTGCTTTTAAAAGTCAACTTTCTATTTAAAGAGTTCGATCGAGAGGCAAAGGACGTGGCAGAAGCTATGGTGGTCATAGATATGGTCGAGAATAGCATGAAAATCAAAGTGGAAGCAGCAGTAGTAGAAGCTTTCACAATAATCAAAGGTTTGACAAATTAAAGGTGAAATATTTTTATTACAATAAATTTGGTCACTATGCTCGTGATTGCAGGAAGAAGATAGCTGATCAAGGAAATCAGAGAGCTAATGTTAGTACAGAGAATACAAACTCCATGTTCCTAGCATGCTACACCATGCATGAACCCTCTGATAAGGTGTGGCTATTAGTTAGTGGTTGCGGTGACCACATAACATGAAACAAGAATTTGGTTGCAAATTTGGATCAACTGGTGAAGACCGAGGTAAAGTTGGGCACTGACGAGATTGTGGATGTAGATGGAAAATAAGTGGTCAACATTTTGACCAAGCAGGGAGAGCCAAAGACAATCTCAGAGGTATATTATGTTCCTGGTCTCAAACACAATTTGATAAGTGTTGGTCAATTGACGCAAAAATGATTCAAAGTTATCTTTCAGGGGCAAGGGTGTGTTATTTATTATAAACCCCCAAGAAATTAACTGATAGCAAAGGTGCAGATGACGAGGAACATACTCTTTCCTCTAATTATGAACTACAATGATTAGGTTAGTTCTTTTACATTTGCATGTTCTAATGATTAATAGTTATGGAACTTTCGATTTGGAAACTTGTATTTTTTGGTTTAAGATTGTTGTAGCATAAAAAGATGGTCAGAGGATTACCTGCCATCAAAGAACCTGCTATCACTTGTGAGTGTTTCATCTTGGCAAAGAAACACCGTGAAATTTTTCTTAAGGGAGTTTCATACAGAGCAAAAAAACCACTTGAGTTGATGCATACAGACTTGTGTGGGCCTATGAGGACACAATCGATTGGTGGAAGTTGTTACTTCCTTACTTTTATTGACGACTATAGCAAAAAAACTAGGGTTTACTTCTTGAAGCAGAAGTATGAAACCTTTGCAAAGTTCAAAGAGTTCAAAGCCTTAGTAGAGAACCAAAGTGATAGGCAGATCAATGTATTGAGATCAGATCGTGATGGAGAATATGATTCAAAACCATTCCATGAGTACTGCAAACAAGATGGAATCAGAAGACACTTTACAACCAGATACATACCGCAGTAGAATGGTGTAGCAGAGAGAAAAAACAGAACAATTATGAACATGACAAGGAGCATGTTGAAAGCAAGAAACTTGTCTAATGAGTATTGGGTAGAAGCAGTTGCATGTGTTGTTCATGTGATAAACAGATCTCCTACAAAGAGTGTGATGAATAAAGTATCAGAAGAAGCATGGTCAGGTATGTCATGCAGTGTATCTCATTTCAGAGTTTTTAGATGTGTAGCCTATGCACATGTGCCTTAGCAGATAAGAAGAAAAATCGATGATCAAAGTGAAAAATTCATATTTACTGGTTATAGTGAGCAGTCAAAAGCTTACAAATTGTATAACCCTGTCACCAAGAAGACAATAATTAGTAGAGATGTTGTGTTCAAAGAACAAGAGTCATGGAATGGGACTATAGACAAACCAATCGATGCACAAGCACCATTGATGGAAGAGGATCATGTAGCAGAAAATGAGCAGCAAGAATCAATAAAGAAGACACCAAACAGAGTCACACCAGCAAGGACTCCAAGATTTTCAGAGCAACATGGATCTTCAAGCAGATCAACGGACCAGAATTCTCTAAGTAGCCATTCAGGTAATGAGTCAAGCAATTTCAAGAAAAAGATGAGAAGTTCAAAAGATATTTATAATGATTTGGATGTTAGTTCAAATTTTGCATTGTTGGCATTCCAACCTTCTTCTTTTGAAGAAACAATCAGAGATGAAAATTGGGTGCAATCCATGGATGAAGAGATAGATTCTATTGAAAAGAATGATGCATGGGATTTGGTTAATTTACCAAACAATAAAAACCTCATTGGTGTAAAGTGGGTGTACAAGACAAAGTTGAATGAGAAAGGTGAAATTGATAGATTTAAAGCAAGACTTGTAGCAAAAGGATTTTCGTAGCAACTGGGAATAGACTTTGGGGAAACGTTTTCTCCGGTAGCTAGATTTGATAGTGTAAAAGCAGTTCTAGCGACAATAACTTAGAACAAGTGGAAAGTATATCAGATGGATGTTAAATCAATATTCTTGAATGGAATTCTAGAAGAAGAAATTTATGTGCAACAACCTCCAAGATATGAAGTTGAAGGTAAAGAAGATAAATTTTACAGGTTGAAGAAAGTGTTTTATGGACTGAAGCAAACACCTAGAGTATGGTATAGCAGAATTGATAACTACATGATCAAGAATGGATTTTTCAGAAACAACATTGAGCCTACCTTATACATAAAGGTAAATGAGCATGGACATAATTTGATTGTTTGCTTATATGTTGATGATATGGTTTTTATAGGTGATCTTGAATTAGATGAATTTAAAGCAGCCATGATGAAAGAATTTGAGACGACAGATCTTGGTCTTATGAAATATTTTCTTGGCATTGAAATTGAGCAATCTGAAAAAAAAAATAATAATAAAAATATTTGTCAAAATAAATGTGCAAGAGATTTGCTGAAAAAATTCAAGATGGATAATTGTAAACCCATACCTACACCAATTGCAATAAGTACATGGTTTCTTTGGTTTTTTCATGATGTAAAACAATGTTCTTTAAGATTGAAAGAGATATTAGAAGTGGCAACAATGACAATGTCTTTGAAGCCACATCCATGAGGTTTCTACATTGGTTTCCTCTCAACCGAATCGTTCTTACTGTAATATGAGTCCATTCTTAGTTGTATAATAGCTTTGTAAGGGTTTTTTAAATAAAGTGGCAATTCTTTGATCGGTACATAGGTATACATTAAGGATTTTTCTATGATGTGTATAAAGCTATATACTATGCAGCATGAGATCGGGAGGGTTAGCTTTTTCTTCTCTTTTGTAATATAAAAACGAGCATTTTTATGATAAACTTGTCTCTTTTAAAAACACTTTTTTAAGTTTTAGAATTCTTCATTTTCAACTATCCTCTCATTTTGTTTATTGTTTCTCTTGCCTCATTTTTTTCAAGTGCAGATACCATAATCATAATTATGGTCTTCCATCTTGATGTCGGATGAATTGTTATTGACAAAAAGAGATGATTCGCATATTTAATAGTCTAGGTTGATTGCTATAACCAATGTTGACATGGATATATGATTCTTGGAATTCTTCCGTGACGAAGCTGGGACTGATTCAATTGTGTGATACTTCGGAAAGTGATAAATATGTGCACGAAACTATTACATTACTCAAATATTACTTCCTAAATATGTGCACGAAGCTATTAAATTACTAAATTATTACTTCCTATTTTGAATAGGAACATGTGACGAGTTCTTTCCCCAAAACAGATATATGCATGAAAACAAACTCTTTTGATTAAAGAATCCTGTATCAAAATATGGTTAGGTGGATCGAAAAGATCTTGGAATGCTACCCAAAAATGTTGGGTTTTTAAAGTTGTTTTACGACACCCTTGAGGATTATAAAACTATCGACACATTTATAACCGAACCCTTTGATATCATTAAATGACGCAAAAACTACTATCATATTCAAAAACTTATATATAAATCCATATTAAGAGAATTTAAACTGGAAAGTTTGCACTTGAATATTTTTTAAATAACAATTTAAAAATTAAAACCAAACTAGGTTGCAGTAATGAATTTCCACATGTTTGAGAGTGAAAAAGCAGTAATACTGCCGTCTGTGTGACATGTGAGAATACGTTTTATTTTAGTATGTAGATTGTAACATTCAAAGTAAGAAAATTATCCCAACTTACCATAAATTAAAAAAAAATTATATTTCAATGGTAATAATTCATTAATCTCAATGGTAATAATTCATTAAATCAACCCTAAGATTTCGCTGCATTCATATCTATTTAATTATCCGTAGATAATTACAACTTGTCACAAAACTTATGACCTGTGCATTTGCTCGGATTTCTGTGGTTAATTACAACACTGTACTATTATTATGATATGGATATTGTTTCGATGCATAGGTCTTCCTCCGCCCATAGCTTTGGTTAAATCATTGTTATTCGATTTTTATTATGTGTACCCGGTCTTGAGACCTCGGCTGCCACGTCCATACTTATTAAATGGGTTATGGTTCCAGCTCCTTGGAATGTGGTTTATGGGTAATGGTTATTATGCTGTCATTAAATTTCAACAAGTGTTAAGGCTGGCAACTCTTGATCTGTGCTTCCTCCCGCTGGCATCCTCCTCGCCCTCGATTTTCCGTGATCGGACGGTGCGCAGAGTTTTGAGGTTGGGGGTAATTACTTCCATTCTCTTCCGTCCTTTCCAACTCATTTTCACTGTTTCCCTCCTTCGGCGAAGTTCTGGAGCTCTCGGCCATGCTGAGACTTGGCCGAACATGTCGGCTCGATCGTTCAGCAGAAGTCAAGGTTCAAAACTGCTAAGGTACTGGGTTGCTCCTACTGAGGATTGGGTTTACCCCTTCACAACGCTGCTGGTAATTCTAACTTCGGTTCCTCCTTTTAATTTGTGTTTTCAATCATCTTGAGGGTTACTGATGCTTAAGTCTCACAGAGTTGGGGTTTCACCGTTTTTCGTTTCAGGAGTTATATTGCATACTCATGGCATTCCTCGAGAAGGTTGGAACTGTTCGGGTTTCATTCTCGCACGGGTACCCCCATCATCCTCACCAGGTAATGAACAATATTTGACAGTAACGCAGTGTTTTCCTTAGAATGTTTTTCCTTTTTGTTTTATGATATGAGTTTACTCTTCTTTTACTAAAATACGTCTCTCTGTTAACGCAGGTATATTATCTTTGCTCCATACCTGATGCTTGAACCCCATCTTTTGTTTTCTCTTGGGCATGCGAGAAGAATATAATTTGGCTCCTAATTTCAGGTACCCTCCGAGACGACGGAACAAACTCTTCAGGAAGAAAAGAGCTTACCCTTACCCATTTCGGGAGGGTTCCTATTCTAAGTCTGTTGTCGCAGAGTTTAAGTTTGCTAGATATGAAAGTCTCTGGAATTTACTGTTAAAATTCTTCCATCGATTACAACCCGAGTTCCAGGGTTTAGAGTCTGCTTGGTTTTTATTTATTTATTTTGTAAACTATGGATAATGCCGTCTCAAGACTAAGGGTTTCCGAATTCCTGAGTTGATTCTCTGTTTCGATACTATTAACCCCTGGCGGCGGTAATGCCTGCTCTGTATGAAAACATTTGTCTCAAATGCTCGTATTGTTTCTTTTCTAGCTCCGTGACAGTTGAAAGTGTAGAACACAATGCACTATGTGATTGGGCCGTTTAATGCTATACCCTTCTTTTTTCAATCTGTTAAAAGATTATGGATGGACTTACTTATTCCCTCTGTCACGGCTTAAATGCTTCATAGATTTCTGTTAAGGTTCGCTGTTTAAATATTTCTATGCATTGATGTTATTTTGTTGCATGTATACGATTCGGTTGAATCTTGTTGTTTCGCTAGGACTTCTCTGGTTATTGCGATTGTTATCTGATTGTGTTCATATTTAGTTTTCGGTTGCTACCATATATTACTTGTATAGTTTTCTGCTCCCGGGTCTTCCTCAGCACCGGGTAGCGGGGTGTCCGGACCACCTTCCCTGTCCGAGTGATTCCATTAACAAGGGCGACATGTCCAGGGGCGGAAGGTCGAACCCTTCTGCCCTATGGGTTAACGCCGGTACCAGTTTCGTATTGCATACTCTTCTTGTTTGTCGGAAATTAACAGTATGGTGTATTAAGACTACATTCTTGTTTGCTGTGCGTAGAATGTAAATCTAAGACTACATTCCTGTTTACTGTGCGTAATATGTAAATCTAAGACTACATTCCTGTTTACTGTGCGTAATATGCAAATCTAAGACTACATTCTTGTTTACTGTGCGTACAATGTAAATCTAAGACTACATTCCTGTTTACTGTGCGTAATATGCAAATCTAAGTCTACATTCTTGTTTACTATGCATAAAGGAATTCACTGTCTAACATTTAACTCTATTTCTATTTCTCTATACATAGAAACCATTCTATTTACATTAATTTGAAAATTCATTTAGTAATAAAATGCAGATTTAATTATTACTACCATCAACTTTTGTAATGGAAAACTCATCTGTTTTCAAGATAGCTGTAGATGCCCGTTTCCTCCCAACCATAAACTGGCAACTACATGCCCAGTTTCCCTCCGAGCTTCACGCCTGTAATTATTATCGCTGTGATAATTCTGGAGGAGGTGTTTGGACAATCCGGTCCAGCCCTCCAACTCCAGTGGAACAGAACTCTGGGGAGACTCGGGACAGTCCGGTCTAGTCTCCAACCCAGCTAACACTCTGATCTGGTAATTGTTTCCTAGAAACGCAGAGTTTTTCCTTCTCCTGCAGAACCCCCAAAACTCTCTTGGAATGTTCTACTTATTCCAGAGTTTCTGTGGAGAAACTGTATAACTGTTTCTTTTCTGTTCCAACAACTACAGGTCCTGTTTTTACTTTACCATAAATTTTTACACAAGAAACTAATTTCTCAGTAATTTTTATTTCTCATCAAAATTAACTTTATTCAGAAATTCCAAATAACAATAGTCACAATTAACTCATAATTAGTTAACAAAATTTAATCACTGTTAATGACTAAGAGGTTGGTTACAGTTTTCCCCCTCTGGAAGAGAACACCGTCCCTGGTGTTCTTATCCTAATTCAAGGAAAAAGCTCAGGATATGCTTCCCGAACAAAATTCTCGTCTTCCCAGGTAGCTTCCTCGGGTCCAAAGTGCTTCCATTGCACTTTAACCTAGGCGATGGCTCATTTCCGGAGCATGATTTCCCTCCGGTCGATGATACTGTGAGGCTCGACCAGAAACTCCCCGTCTGGTTCTACCTGCACATAGTGAACTTAAGTTAATAAACAAGTTCTTGTCATCGCATTAGTATTTATCAATCAGGCTTAACCACTACCTATATATTCTGCCAGTGTATTATGTGTCTAGGATCATGAACATATCATTTTAATAACGATACGTGAAAAACATTATGCACCCGAATGTGACTAGGAAGAGCCAAACGATATGCTACCGGTCCTACTCTCTCCAGTATCTGGAAAGGGCCGCAAAACCGGGGTGCTAATTTAGCACAAGACGCCCATCTCAATGTGCTTTTCTTTGGTTTAATCCGAACACATACATGATCCCCAACCTCATATTCACGGTATGATATTTTTTTATCTGCGTATACTTTTTGCCTGTCTTGTGCCGCTTTCAGATTCTGTCTAATCTTCCTCACCTCTGCTTCCATCTCTGCTAGCATGTCTGGTCCCAGCATGATTCTATTCTCGGGACTGCTCCAATTAATGGGAGTCCTGCATTGCCGCCCGTACAATGCCTCGAACGGGCTCATTCTTAAGGATTCTTGGTATCCATTGTTATAGGCAAATTCTATCAAATGAAGATACTCCTCCCACTTAACTGGTTGCTGCATGACATACATTCGCAGCATGTCCTCCAGTACCTGATTTACTCGCTCAGTTTGACCATCGGTTTGCGGGTGGTAAGCAGTACTAAAATGTACTTGTGTTCCCAAACCTGAAAACAGAGTCTTCCAGAATGCTGATGTAAATTTTACATCTCTATCTGAAATAACAGTCTTAGGAATGCCGTGCAATCTGAATATTTCACGCATGAATAGATCTGCTATTTGTACCGTCTTATAAGTGGACTGGACAGGTATAAAATGTGCCGACTTACTAAGTCGATCCACAACTACCATTATAGAATCATTACCTCGTTTTGTTTTCGGTAATCCGGTGATAAAATCTAACGAGATCACCTCCCATTTCCATTCAAGAATGGGTATAGGCTGCATCAATCCAGCCGGATGCCGATGCTCGACCTTCACCTGTTGGCACTCTAAACATCTACTCAGATAACTTGCGATATCCTTCCTCATGCCTGGCCAACAGTAGTCCTTCCTTATTGCTGTCAGCATTTTTTGATATCCCGGATGTCCTGCATAATTGCTTCTGTGGTATTCATCCAGGATCATGGTTTTTAATTCCATCCTGTTTGGAATAACTATCCTTTTCTTGAAAGTCAGCAACCCGTCCTAGTTAATCTCATATTCCCTTGGTTCACCTTGTTCTCCAGATTCCTGTGTTTGCTGCCAAAAATACTTGTATTCAGGATCCTTGTCTGCTTCTTCTCTGATTTGTTCCAGGAACTTGTTTTCAATCTGATTAACATATAACTCATAGATGTTATGCAGCTTCCTACTTAATGCATCTGCAACCTTATTCTCTTTCCCTTTTACGTGTTGTAGATCAATATCGAACTCACTCAAGAAGGCATTCCATCTAGCCTGCCGAGAGTTTAAGTCAGCTTGCTTAAAGTAGCTGGTTAGACTACTATGATCAGTTTTTAACACAAACCTTTTTCCAAGTAAATAATGCCTCCATACATGGAGAGCGTGCACAACTGCAGTTAGCTCTAAATCATAAGCTGAGTATCGCTGCTCATGATCCTTCATTTTGCGGGATTCGTATGCAATTACTTTTCCCTCTTGTGACAACACAGCCCCAACACCTTCCTTGCACGCATCCGTGCAAACCTCGAATTCCTTGTTCGGGTCTGCCACACTTAACACGGGTGCTGTTGTCAGTAATTGCTTCAGTCTTTCAAAACTGTCATGACACTCCTTGGTCCATTTGAAAACTTTCCCTTTCCTTTGCAAGGAGGTAATGGGAAAAGCTATCTTGGAAAATCCTCTTATAAACCGCCGGTAATAACCAGCCAGACCCATAAAAGACCTTATATCTGCCACACTCTGTGGCACCTTCCATTCCATAATAGTTTTAATTTTCTCCGGGTCCACTGCTATACCTTTTTCAGATATTACATGTCCAAGATACTGTATTTCTCTTTTGAAAAAGTCACATTTACTAAATTTTGCATACAGCTGGTGCTTCCTAAGCATTTCCAGCACCATACGCAAATGCTCCCTGTGCTCTTCCGCATTCTTAGAGTAAATCAGTATATCATCGATAAAAATTAACACAAAGTTGTCCAGATAAGGGTGGAAAATACTATGCATCAGCCTCATAAAGGTGGCTGGTGCATTAGTTAGCCCAAAAGGCAATACCACAAACTCATAGTGGCCATACCTTGTGCGGAAAGCCGTTTTGTGAATGTCTTCATCCTTAATTCTAATCTGGTGATAGCCAGATCGCAAATCGATCTTTGAGAACACAGTAGCTCCTCTAACCTGGTCGAACAGGTCATCAATACGGGGTAGGGGATACCTGTTCTTAACCGTCAACTTATTTAACTGGCGATAGTCCATACACATGCGCATGGTTCCATCCTTCTTTTTAACAAACAGCACTGGTGCTCCCCAAGGGGATACACTGGGTCGTATATACCCCTTATCCAGTAATTCTTGGAGCTGCATTTTTAGTTCTGTCAACTCTGGTACACTCATTCTGTAAGGAGTCCGGGATACTGGTGAAGCTCCTGGTAGCAGCTCTATTGTAAAATCAACATCTCTTTTAGGTGGTAATCCGGGTACTTCCTCCGGAAACACATCCTGAAATTCCTGTATCACAGGTATGTCCTCCAGTAGAGCTGCCTTATCCTTGGTTTTTGATAATCCGACTTGGATGGCATACAACCTGCATCCTTTCCTAATGCATTTTCCCATTTGGGAAGCTGTAATTGGGCGTAACTGTGTGGGCTTCCTTATGCCTTGAATTTCTTGGCGATTTCCATCCTGATCTCTGTAATAAATTTTCTTTTCCTTACAATCTAGAAGTGTCCAATGCTTTTCCAGCCAATCCATACCCAGTAACACATCATAGGATCCCAAGGGCAGAATATTTAAGTCCACTACTAATTGCTGTCCGCTGATATGTAGTGCACAGTCTGGTATCTTGGCACTAACTTTTCTTTTAGCTCCTGTGGCTAATTGAACCAACTAGGCCTTCTTAAATTTTTGACTTGGCAACTTACAGATTTCTACTAACTTAGGGCTTATATAACTTAAACTTGCTCCTGGATCTATCAAAACAGAAACAGTTTGAGAGAACAGTTTACCTTCCAGCTCTATCATGGTAGATTGGAAATCAGCTTGCCGGTCCTCCAACGCTGCGTTAATTCTGGGTATGCTTCGTGCCACATCTCCTACCGTAGAGGCCTCCTGTAAATTAGCTACTGTTTCAGTCTTTCCCCGCTGTGGGCAATCTCGATAATAATGTGCTGCACCGCAGCCCCAACACTGCAGAGGTGGCCTCTGATTATGAGTCTGCTCAGGTTTGCTAGAAGCCTCAACAGTTTTGTCCTCCCCAGGCCATCTTATCCTCTGATGGTTCCTACCAAATTGCTTATTAATTGAATTCCTGGCAGAGCTCCTAAATTTACTGGTTTTGCTGCGGTTAAGACCAGCACTGCTCCTATTTTCCTTCCTTGGTTGCCACCCTTTTCCCTGGTCTACCTTGGTCTTCGCTTGCTGGTAACACAATCTTGCTTTCCTAATGGCCTCATCCATGGTTTTCGGATTTACAAATTCGATACGCTCCTTCATGTGGGAGGGTAAACTGCTCAGGAATCTTTGGACTTTGGCTTTCTCCTCCCTTAAGTATGGTACGTAGCGCAATAATGATGTAAACTTAGCAATAAACTCGTCCATAGTCAACTGTCCCAGCCGCAGATCATGGAATTCTCGAGCCTTTTCATCGTAAAAACGCTCAGTCAAGTACTTTTCCTTGAAGTACTGCTGAAACTTATCCCATGTCACATCCTGATCTTCTATTCCCAGCACATTCTTCACCTCTTCCCACCATAAGGTGGCTTTATCTTTCAGCTGGTAAATAGCTAACCGAGCTTTAAGTCCACTGTCATAGTCATACACTTGGAAGTACTTGTTCATGTTAATCAACCAAGCTTCTGCCACTTCTTCCTTTTCTCCATCGAAAGTAGGTGGCTTTATCTTTCTGAATTCTCCATGTAATTCCACCCTCTGTCTTTTACCTGCCTTCCGTTCAGTTTCGTTTTCAGATTCAGCTTCATGAAAATTCCTGTTCAGATTACTTCGCTGTGATGGACTTCTTTCCTTCCGATTCATCTCTTGTTCATCTGTCTGATGTTCATTTCCTTCTTGGAATTCCCTACCAGCACTGGGGTTCTCATTCCTGTGATTTTGTTTATCAGAGAGGCTCTTCAAGATTCTCTCCTGCTCTTGCATCATTTTTGCATTCTTGCTTTGCACCCTCTCCATCTCTTCCTGCAATTGTTGCACTGTGTGTACTAAAATGCGAGTCTGCTGCTGTTGCTCTTCATCACTCTTATCTATCAACATGTTGTTCATCTCGCCTTCTCTTATTTGTAAGCACCTTCGGTGGCAGTATGCTTCTTCATCACTCTCTGGAGGGCGGCTAGGACTGCAGCCCTCCGCCCTCATTTGTCCCTCCACCCGATTTACCGAACTCGCAGAGTAACATATAGTTTAACGTCGTTGACCTTAATAGGGCCCGCCGTTGTAACGTCGTCTGTACCACTTGTAACATTCAAAGTAAGAAAATTATCCCAACTTACCATAAATTAAAAAAAATTCTATATTTCAATGGTAATAATTCATTAATCTCAATGGTAATAATTCATTAAATCAACCCTAAGATTTCGCCCATTCATATCTATTTAATTATCCGTAGATATCATAACTTGTCACAAAACTTATGACCCGTGCATTTGCTCGGATTGGGTTACTGCGAAGACTGCATTATTATTATGATATGGATATTGTTTCGATGCATAGGTCTTCCTCCGCCCATAGCTTTGGTTAAATCATTGTTATTTGATTTTTATTATGTGTACCCGGTCTTGAGTCCTCGGCTGCCACGTCCATACTTATTAAATGAGGTTATGGTTCCAGCTCCTTGGAATGTGGTTTATGGGTAATGGTTAATATGCTGACATTAAATTCCAACGAGTGTTAAGGCTGGCAACTCTTGATATGTGCTTCCTCCCGCTGGCATCCTCCTCGCCCTCGATCTGCCGTGATCCGACGGTGCGCAGAGTTTCGAGGTTGGGGGTAATTACTTCCATTCTCTTCTGTCCTTTCCAGCTCATTTTCACTGTTTCCCTCCTTCGGCGGAGTTCTGGAGCTCTCGGCCATGCTCAGACTTGGCCGAACATGTCGGCTCGTTCGTTCAGCAGAAGTCAAGGTTCAAAACTGCTAAGGTACTGGGTTGCTCCTACTGAGGATTGGGTTTACCCCTTCGCAACGCTGCTGGTAATTCTAACTTCGGTTCCTCCTTTTAATTTGTGTTTTCAATCAGCTTGAGGGTTACTGATGCTTAAGTCTCACAGAGTTGGGGTTTCACCGTTTTTCGTTTCAGGAGTTATACTGCATACTCATGGCATTCCTCGAGAAGGTTGGAACTGTTCGGGTTTCATTCTCGCACGGGTACCCCCATCATCCTCACCAGGTAATGAACAGTATTTGACAGTAACGCAGTGTTTTCCTTAGAATGTTTTGCCTTTTGTTTTATGAATTGAGTTTACTCTTCTTTTACTAAAATACGTCTCTCTGTTAACGCAGGTATATTATCTTTGCTCCATACCTGATGCTTGAACCCCATCTTTTGTTTTCTCTTGGGCATGCGAGAAGAATATAATTTGGCTCCTAATTTCAGGTACCCTCACAGAGACGACTCAACAAACTCTTCGGGAAGAAAAGAGCTTACCCTTACCCATTTCGGCAGGGTTCCTATTCTAAGTCTGTTGTCGCAGAGTTTAAGTTTGCTAGATATGAAAGTCTCTGGAATTTACTGTTAAAATTCTTCCATCGATTACAACCCGAGTTCCAGGGTTTAGAGTCTGCTTGGTTTTTATTTATTTATTTTGTAAACTATGGATAATGTAGTCTCAAGACTAAGGGTTTCCGAATTCTGAGTTGATTCTACGTGTAAATGGTATTAACCCTGGCGGCGGTATGGGGGGCTTTCTGTATGAAAACATTTGTCTCAATACCACTTGTAACATTCAAAGTAAGAAAATTATCCCAACTTACCATAAATTAAAAAAAATTTATATTTCAATGGTAATAATTCATTAATCTCAATGGTAATAATTCATTAAATCAACCCTAAGATTTCGCTGCATTCATATCTATTTAATTATCCGTAGATAATTACAACTTGTCACAAAACTTATGACCTGTGCATTTTCTCGGATTTCTGTGGTTAATTACAACACTGTACTATTATTATGATATGGATATTGTTTCGATGCATAGGTCTTCCTCCGCCCATAGCTTTGGTTAAATCATTGTTATTTGATTTTTATTATGTGTACCCGGTCTTGAGTCCTCGGCTGCCACGTCCATACTTATTAAATGAGGTTATGGTTCCAGCTCCTTGGAATGTGGTTTATGGGTAATGGTTAATATGCTGACATTAAATTCCAACGAGTGTTAAGGCTGGCAACTCTTGATCTGTGCTTCCTCCCGCTGGCATCCTCCTTGCCCTCGATCTGCCGTGATCCGACGGTGCGTAGAGTTTCGAGGTTGGGCGTAATTACTTCCATTCTCTTCCGTCCTTTCCAGCTCATTTTCATTGTTTCCTCCTTCGGCGGAGTTCTGGAGCTCTCGGCCATGCTGAGACTTGGCCGAACATGTCGGCTCGTTCGTTCAGCATTAGTCAAGGTTCAAAACTGCTAAGGTACTGGGTTGCTCCTACTGAGGATTGGGTTTACCCCTTCGCAACGCTGCTGGTAATTCAAACTTCGGTTCCTCCTTTTAATTTGTGTTTTCAATCAGCTTGAGGGTTACTGATGCTTAAGTCTCACAGAGTTGGGTTTCACCGTTTTTTCGTTTCAGGAGTTATACTGCATACTCATGGCATTCCTCGAGAAGGTTGGAACTGTTCGGGTTTCATTCTCGCACGGGTACCCCCATCATTCTCACCAGGTAATGAACAGTATTTGACAGTAACGCATTGTTCTCCTTAGAATGTTTTGCCTTTTGTTTTATGAATTGAGTTTACTCTTCTTTTACTAAAATACGTCTCTCTGTTAATGCAGGTATACTATCTTTGCTCCATACCTGATGCTTGAACCCCATCTTTTGTTTTCTCTTAGGCATGCGAGAAGAATATAATTTGGCTCCTAATTTCAGGTACCCTCCGAGACGACGGAACAAACTCTTCAGGAAGAAAAGAGCTTACCCTTACCCATTTCGGGAGGGTTCCTATTCTAAGTCTGTTGTCGCAGAGTTTAAGTTTGCTAGATATGAAAGTCTCTGGAATTTACTGTTAAAATTATTCCATCGATTACAACCCGAGTTCCAGGGTTTAGAGTCTGCTTGGTTTTTATTTATTTATTTTGTAAACTATGGATAATGCCGTCTCAAGACTAAGGGTTTCCGAATTCCTGAGTTGATTCTCTGTTTCGATACTATTAACCCCTGGCGGCGGTAATGCCTGCTCTGTATGAAAACATTTGTCTCAATACCACTTGTAACATTCAAAGTAAGAAAATTATCCCAACTTACCATAAATTAAAAAAAATTTATATTTCAATGGTAATAATTCATTAATCTCAATGGTAATAATTCATTAAATCAACCCTAAGATTTCGCTGCATTCATATCTATTTAATTATCCGTAGATGTTTACAACTTGTCACAAAACTTATGTCCTGTGCATTTGCTCGGATTTCTGTGGTTAATTACAACACTGTACTATTATTATGATATGGATATTGTTTCGATGCATAGGTCTTCCTCCGCCCATAGCTTTGGTTAAATCATTGTTATTCGATTTTTATTATGTGTACCCGGTCTTGAGACCTCGGCTGCCACGTCCATACTTATTAAATGGGTTATGGTTCCAGCTCCTTGGAATGTGGTTTATGGGTAATGGTTATTATGCTGTCATTAAATTTCAACAAGTGTTAAGGCTGGCAACTCTTGATCTGTGCTTCCTCCCGCTGGCATCCTCCTCGCCCTCGATTTTCCGTGATCGGACGGTGCGCAGAGTTTTGAGGTTGGGGGTAATTACTTCCATTCTCTTCCGTCCTTTCCAACTCATTTTCACTGTTTCCCTCCTTCGGCGAAGTTCTGGAGCTCTCGGCCATGCTGAGACTTGGCCGAACATGTCGGCTCGATCGTTCAGCAGAAGTCAAGGTTCAAAACTGCTAAGGTACTGGGTTGCTCCTACTGAGGATTGGGTTTACCCCTTCACAACGCTGCTGGTAATTCTAACTTCGGTTCCTCCTTTTAATTTGTGTTTTCAATCATCTTGAGGGTTACTGATGCTTAAGTCTCACAGAGTTGGGGTTTCACCGTTTTTCGTTTCAGGAGTTATATTGCATACTCATGGCATTCCTCGAGAAGGTTGGAACTGTTCGGGTTTCATTCTCGCACGGGTACCCCCATCATCCTCACCAGGTAATGAACAATATTTGACAGTAACGCAGTGTTTTCCTTAGAATGTTTTTCCTTTTTGTTTTATGATATGAGTTTACTCTTCTTTTACTAAAATACGTCTCTCTGTTAACGCAGGTATATTATCTTTGCTCCATACCTGATGCTTGAACCCCATCTTTTGTTTTCTCTTGGGCATGCGAGAAGAATATAATTTGGCTCCTAATTTCAGTAATTTCTCCCAGACGACGAACAAACCTTCTCAGAAGATAAGAGCTTTACCCTTACCCATTTCTAGGAGGGTTCCTATTCTAAGTCTGTTGGCTTGAGTAGTTTAAGTTTGCTAGATATGAAAGTCTCCCGGAATTTATCAAAATTCTTCCATCGACATAACCCGAGTTCCAGGGTTTAGAGTCTGCTTGGTTTTTATTTATTTATTTTGTAAACTATGGATAATGCCGTCTCAAGACTAAGGGTTTCCGAATTCCTGAGTTGATTCTCTGTTTCGATACTATTAACCCCTGGCGGCGGTAATGCCTGCTCTGTATGAAATCATTTGTCTCAAATGCTCGTATTGTTTCTTTTCTAGCTCCGTGACAGTTGAAAGTGTAGAACATAATGCACTATGTGATTGGGCCGTTTAATGCTATACCCTTTTTTTTTCAATCTGTTAAAAGATTATGGATGGACTTACTTATTCCCTCTATCACGGCTTAAATGCTTCATAGATTTCTGTTAAGGTTTGCTGTTTAAATAATTCTATGCATTGATGTTATTTTGTTGCATGTATACGATTCGGTGGAATCTTGTTGTTCCGCTATGACTTCTCTGGTTATTGCGATTGTTATCTGACTGTGTTCATATTTAGTTTTCGGTTGCTACCATATATTACTTGTATAGTTTTCTGCTCCCGGGTCTTCCTCAGCACCGGGTAGCGGGGTGTCCGGACCACCTTCCCTGTCCGAGCGATTCCATTAACAAGGGCGACATGTCCAGGGGCGGAAGGTCGAACCCTTCTGCCCTATGGGTTAACGCCGGTACCAGTTTCGTATTGCATACTCTTCTTGTTTGTCGGAAATTAACAGTATGGTGTATTAAGACTACATTCTTGTTTGCTGTGCGTAGAATGTAAATCTAAGACTACATTCCTGTTTACTGTGCGTAATATGTAAATCTAAGACTACATTCCTGTTTACTGTGCGTAATATGCAAATCTAAGACTACATTCTTGTTTACTGTGCGTACAATGTAAATCTAAGACTACATTCATGTTTACTGTGCGTAATATGCAAATCTAAGTCTACATTCTTGTTTACTATGCATAAAGGAAATCACTGTCTAACATTTAACTCTATTTCTGTTTCTCTATACATAGAAACCATTCTATTTACATTAATTTGACAATTCATTTAGTAATAAAATGCAGATTTAATTATTGCTACCATCAACTTCTGTAACGGAAAACTCATCTGTTTTCAAGATAGCTGTAGATGCCCGTTTCCTCCCAACCATACACTGGCAACTACATGCCCAGTTTCCTTCCGAGCTTCACGCCTGTAATTATTATCGCTGTGATAATTCTGGAGGAGGTGTTTGGACAATCCGGTCCAGCCCTCCAACTCCAGTGGAACAAAACTCTGGGGAGACTCGGGACAGTCCGGTCCAGTCTCCAACCCAGCTAACACTCTGATCTGGTAATTGTTTCCCAGAAACGCAGAGTTTTTCCTTCTCCTGCAGAACCCCAAAACTCTCTTGGAATGTTCTACTTATTCCAGAGTTTCTGTGGAGAAACTGTATAACTGTTTCTTTTCTGTTCCAACAACTACAGGTCCTGTTTTTACTTTACCATAAATTTTTACACAAGAAACTAATTTCTCAGTAACTTTTATTTCTCATCAAAATTAACTTTATTCAGAAATTCCAAATAACAGTAGTCACAATTAACTCATAATTAGTTAACAAAATTTAATCATTGTTAATGACTAAAAGGGTGGTTACATAGATTGAGCTTGTAATATTAAGCGGGCGGGGATACGTATTGGTTCACGCAAGGCAAAGCTACAGATAACATCTTACCGTTGACAGGGGGAGGGTGTTTGGTTCACGCAAGGCAAAGCTACAGATAACATCACTGTGGACAACCCAATTCACTTTACCAATTTAGCACTCTACTGAAACCTATCTAGCTAACAACGGTACACATGTTCCCAATAATTAAAGCTAGTTAGCAAAGGTACACATGTTTTCCAGGTTATACAATAATATGTTTTCCAGGTTATACAATAATTAATGGGGTTAGGCAGTGTATTACTTTAGATTTAAACTTAAAGATAGGCATATATATTGTTCAATCTGCTATTGTTTTTCAGTAAATACACCAACCGAATTCACTTTACTAATTTAGCACTGAACTGAAACCCAACTAACAACTGCCCACATGTTTCCAATAAATGTGCCGAGTTGTTTAAATCTAAAAATGTTCATTAAATATTAATTATTCTTAGCCCAATAAATATGTATAACCTTGCACCAACCCAATTCACTTTACCAATTTATGACTCAGCTAACAACGGTGCACATGTTTGAGTGAGTGCCCGGGACTCGGACCACTTGTCCATGCCATCCATGTGCAAAAGCAAGCAGTTGCGAAAAAAGAGAGAGCATCAGAATCTTGGGGAGAAAATCTCGTTTTCACGTACACCAAAAGTCGGATACGTTGAGTACAGCCACACCTACCCCCCGCAATTTAGTTATAGTCATCATTATTGCATATTTGACTGAGTAAAGTCGAGGCAGCTTCTTTGTCCACAGCAAAGCTTGACTTATGATCCGTTGTGTGTTTTCTTTATTCAAGAAATGAAATGGCTTCCAACATTACCTCATCGTAATCTTTTTCCTGTTGGCGGAAAGGAACTATTGTGGGCCGACAAATTTAAAAGGACGAGCGGGCCTCCCGACTCCCGAGTCCCCTTCCGTCCCTTCAATCACACTCTCACTCTCTAGGTAGTGTCAATTCTTTTTATTTTTGTGTGCTCTACTTTTTTCCTAGGATAATAATTTCCCGCCCATCATCCCATCAACCGTGAAACGATTATGGCGGTTGTCGGCAAGAGTCGCCAAAATGATTACTTCTTCCTTCTCTAAAGTCCAAATTTAGATAGCTTACGATTATGGCGGTTGTCAAAATGATTACTTCCTCCTTCTCTAAAGCCCAAATTTAGATAGCTTAGCTTCCACGGTTTTTTTGTGTGGAGAAATTGTGGATACAAATTAAACTTAGTTGGCTGTATGAGTTGACCTGGTATTTCTTTTGTCTGAAAAGTTTTTGGAATGTTGGTCCAATTCTCAACAATTATAAAAAGTTACCACCCTGTGAACGAATGTGTTGTTGTAGTTGGTGAAAAGATTGACAACCAAACGGCACGAATGTAACATACAGAGCACAAATGCACGGCTTCCTGGAAAGCACCGTTGGATAGTGTGTAATTATGTCATGGATTCGTCCTTCCTCTTTCTCTAAAGTAACTTTCTCCTTGTACCAAACCTCTTAGTCATGTGGTAAAGTTACTTCTCCTTGTTCCAAACCTCTTAGTCATGTGGTAAAGTTACTAAGGGTCATGTTTATGATCAGCACGAAGAAGAAATTATCCTTTCGGAATTAGTAACTGGAAGACATGCCTTTTTCTTTGCATTATTAATATTTTATGAACGACGATCTCATCTTTTCAGTATTTTTACTGAACAACGATCGAATCATAAGTGTATTTTTTTCTGATTCATTGGTACAACGAATGCAGATGCTTCATTTGTACTGTCACATTGGGACGGTCACCCAATCTTCTTTATCAACACGAAGAAATTAGTTTTAATCTAATTACATCGTTATAAAGAAATATTCACATTAGCTATTAATTAATTTCATCGTTACAAAGAAATAGGAACTCTACATATAACTATAACTATATATTAACTAGGGTCTGAACTCTACATATAACTATAATCTAATTTGAAATAGGAACAATATATATATATATATATATATATATATATAATTTGGTCACATCCTCGATCGCATATAGTGGCCCCATGCTCAAATTGTGGGGGAGTTTTGAAGTCTTTACTATTGTTCCCATATTCCCATGTTTATTGGGTGCCATCTGCAACAAGTTATTTATCATAATAAATTTAATACGTTTATTTCACGTGTTCCTATATTGCCATGTTTATTGGGTGCCATCGCATAAATAAATATATAAATGTATAAAATAGGTTCGAAAAAAATATAATAGGTTTATCCTCCGTGTTTATGGTGAATTGTCCAGATCGAGATTCAAATTCGAAACAACCTATGTAAGACTTAAAAGTTTGTATCTAAATATGGGAGAATCGATCCCAGCAATTCAATCCTAGCCATTGGACCGATGATCATATTCAGAAATTGATTGCCCCATACCGCTCATCTATGCATTGGATGATTCATAAGCTCTCTCCATTACATGATGAAAGTGCAGAACACTAATGTTAATGCGAGTGTATTAGGAAAATAATAGTGGTTAGGAGTTTAGGGAATTTTTCTATGAGGGAATTCTATAGGCACAAGAGCTGACTCTGATAGAGCACTTTGATCACATGGATATGCTATAGGGTGTTTATGGTTTGGAGACTTTGGACACGTATTGTTATAAGGAAATGAAGATAACCTTGTCGGGAGATGTGTGGAGATTTTTTTATTATATATATATATATATATATATATAATTTTATTTAAAAATTATTTTTTTAACTGTTGAGTTATTAATTTATAATATTTATTTGAAAATAAATAAATAAAATCTAATATTATAATTAATATATATTTTTTTTTTCATTTAACATATTTCTGAATATCTAAAATGTCAGCAGATTTAAAATGATCAAAAAAAATGTTTGCAATTTGTTTCTTAGTATTCCATTACACCAAAAAAAAATTGTGATTTGCTTTCTTCTATTACAGTGAACCAAATAAAAAAAAATATATTTTTTTATTTTTTTTCTATAATAGAAAATATATATTTGTTTCTATTTGATTTATATGAATAGTATGAAAAAAATAATATATTGAAATATATTTAATTTTATTGAAATATATTTAGTATTATTTAAAATATTTATTTATTAATATAAATATAAAAATTTAAAAATGGGCTTTAATAAAACAATTTTATAGTTTAGTATATTTATAAATTTATATTAATTTTTTTAAATAAAATAAAATAAAAATTATTATTAAAATTATGAAAATAATAATAAACATTGATGTTTTTACGATGTTGTATTTTTCAATATGGAAAGCACACTCAAATTTAAATGTTTTTTTATGTTTGAGAGTTTGCGGCATTTAGGAATTTTTTTTTATGTTTTTTTAGAGAATTTTGGGAACTTTGAGAGAATTTTCGGAAAAGTGATAGAGAAACATTTCTCAACTAAGGATGAATTTATTTGAAAGTTGGGTGCCTTTTTCCTCACTCCATTTTTATCTAATTAGTATAGATCCATTTAAAGTACGGATCTAATATGAGCAGAGAGAGATCAAATTTCTTTTGTTGCGAACTTATTTTAGAGTGTAAAAAACAATGTGTAATTTTTTACTGTTTAAATTGTATTTTTGAATGTTATAAAGATTACATAACACCTGTATTGAACCATTTTATATTAATTGATGTTAAAATATTCTATTCATAATTCACATTGGATGTTTTATCTCATAGATTTTTAATTGTTTATTTATATGGTTATTTAATATTATTTTTTTGAGGATGTGACATACTTACACATGTCCCTCATACTGGATTGTAGAATGAGCCTCTCGGTTCAATAACATTTTAAGATAGAATAAAAATATAGGATACAATTTTTGTTGAGATTTTCTGTTTTAAATAAAATAGGCAAAAATCTCAATGTGTGACAACAATAGGAATTTGTTGCTAGATTAGCTCCAGTTTGTTGGGAGGGAGTTAATGCATCCTAAATTTGATGTGAGAGGATTTATGAGGCAGTTAGATTCTCTTTGCTATAAAACAGGTATCCATACGGATGGTTTGAGGGTGTGAGAGTTTGTAATCTCCTGTTTGAGTAATAAGATTGCCGATGCCTATGTTGTGTGGACGTAGCCCAGATTGGTTGGGTGAACCACGTTAAACCTCTGTGTCTTATGTGCTTGATTGATTTGCAGAGTATTTTGTTTAATCTGCTGTGCTTCTGATCTCCAACAAGTGGTATCAGAGCAATGTTGGAGTGCGTTGAATTGCTGGTGCGCAGAATTGTTGGTGCATTGCTGGTGCGTAGAACTGGAGTTCAATTAAAGAATTGTTGAAGTCGCTGGTGCATACTGCTGCGTGGAGCCTGCACTTAATGGAGCTGTTATATACACTGCGTGGAGGACATACAGAGTTTCTATAGCGTGTGGCTACCCGGTGCTGAATTGCCTGGTGTTGCTGGAGCGCTGGTGCGTGGAGACCGTATGGGCGCCAGTCGAAGGTGTGTATGACTGTGCAGAGGTAGCGTTGGTATGTGGCAGCGTTGGAAAAATCTTAAGTTATTAAATTGGTGCATACGCCGGACAGCAAAGATTGGAATTGCGTGCAGATTGGAATGTGCGTGGAATTTTGTTTTAATACGTGATCCGCAGTCAGAATAAGGACAGATTTTGTTTTAATCTGAAGCCGGACTTTGAAAAGAGGCCATGCGTTTTTATGAAACCGTTGATGGCAGCAATTGCAATTGGATGCATTCCCTTGAACCAACCTGCGTAGCCAATAACTTCATCAGAGGCGGGAGAAGCGACTAGGGCTTAAACACAGAGTCGATTGGAAAGTTTTTTTTTTTGAACGCCATTTACAAATCGGACAATCTGACAGTCTTATGCTTTTTCGTTGAAGGTTCATTCAAATCGATTTTCGTTGCAATGTTTTAAAACAAAACACAAATCGATTGTAGTGGTTTATCATATATATGGTTTATCATACATATTTAAATGTTTTTTTTTTTTTTTTAAATCGATTTATGTATATCGATTTAAATAAAAGGTGAATCGATTTGTGATTTAAAAGAAAAGAAAAAATCGATTTGTAATTTTTTGTTTAATACCATTTGCATATGGTATGAAAGGAAAGGTTTGTTATAAAGGCAGTAAGGCATAGGCAGTGTTTTGAGATTAACTTCATTTATTTAAAGTTGGGTTCTGGAGATTATTGTGTTTTTGCTGATACAAGATGGCGAAAACTCAAAGTGCCCGTTTTGAAATTGATAAGTTTAATGGCAAGAATAATTTCGAGATCTGGAAGGTTAAGATGCACGATCTGCTGATTCAACAAGGCGTGGTGAAAGCGCTGTTGGGGAAAAACAAAAAGCCTTCTTCCTTGACGGAGGATGAATGGGATGAGTTGGATGACAGAGCTCTGAGCGCAATTCAGTTATGTCTGGCGGATGACGTTCTGTTCAACATTGTGTCAGAGAAGACCGCCGCAGGCCTGTGGTCGAAGCTTGAGAAGCTCTACATGACGAAATCCTTGACAAATCGGATTCTCCTGAAGCGACAGCTTTATGGTTTGTGGATGAAGGAAGGTACCTCGATTACTGACCATCTGAATGTTTTCAATACTCTATTGGTACAATTACAAAGTCTAGATGTAAAATTTGATTCAGAGGATAAGGCAATAACTCTATTGTGTTCATTGCCCGAATCGTGGGATCACTTTGTTACTTCCATAAGCTTTAGTACTGCAGACATCCTTGAATTTGATGATGTCGTCGGAGCTTTGTTGTCCGAGGACGAGACGGTCGAATGTTTGGCTTCCTCATCAGAGAAATGATGGCTGGGAGAATTCGTTACGAGAAAGGCAGCTACGGTAGCGCAACGTTACGCGTTCAAGTCGAAAGGGAGAGAAAAGCAAGTAAAGTCTTGGTTTTGCCTGCAAATCGGGGCCATTTGAAGTGGACTGTGGAGACGAACACAACAAACTTCAAAGCGAGAAATCTTGATAGAAAGAGAAGGAGGAAAATACGGCAGGATACTGGTTAGAGCATCTGGTTCAGGTATGAGCGACGAAGTGTTGTCTGTTAATATGTCAAATCATGATCAACATTGGTTGTTAGATTCCGGTGCATCAAACCACATGTGTATTCATAGAGAATGGTTTAAGACGTATAGATGAGTTAATGATGGAGTCGTGTACATGGGTAATGATGTCACATCTAATATTGTTGGGATAGGAAGTATACAACTGCAAATGTTTGATGGCACAACTAAATTGTTAACATATGTGAGACATGTTCCAGACTTAAGAAAAAATCTAATTTCACTGGGAGCACTTGACACAAATGGATATAAAACTGTAATTCAAGGTGGAGTTATGAAAATCTATAAAGGTATCTTACTAGTAATGAGGGCTAAGAAAGTTGGAAATCTGTTTCAATTAGAAGGAAGAACAGGGTCAGATCATGTGTCTACGGTGTCTGAACATGACAGTAGTTCCATTCGCCTAGGGCATCAAAGATTGGGCCATATGAGCGAAAGAGGGTTAAAGATTTTGGCTGATCGCAAGTTACTTCCTAATCTAAGGTCTGGAAAGTTAGATTTCTGTAAACATTGTCTGTTTGGCAAACAAAGTAAGCAAAAGTTTAAAACAGGCAAACATACTAGTTAAGGAATACTTGATTATATCCATTCAGATGTTTGGGGTCCAGCCCCTACAACCTCATATGGTGGCTCGTCGTATTTTGTATCATTTATTGATGACTTTTCTAGGAAGGTGGGGCTACATGTTGAAAAGAAAGTCTCGATGTTTTTCCGCTTTCGCGAAGTGAGACATTGGTGGTGCTGGTACTGTAGAACAATTAAATGTTTAAGAATCGACAATGGTGGTGAGTTTACTTCCAAGGAGTTTGAAAACTATCGTTAGTGACGCAGTGGATCGAGAGACATAAGACCACTTCCGTTTATACTCCTCGACAAATGGAGTTGCTGAACGTATGAACAGGACTCTTTTGGAGAGAGCAAGGAGTATGCTGAGTAACGCTGGTATGCAAAAGGAGTTGTGGACGGAAGAAGTGGAAACATCTTGTTATGTGATAAACCGATCTCCATCGACGGCGATAGACTGCAAGATTCCGCAAGAGGTATGGAAAGGACATCCTTGTGACTATTCTAAACTCAGAGTGTTTGGTTGTGATGCATATGCTCTAGTGCCTAAACATCAGTGAACTAAATTAGATCCGAAATCAAAAAGGTATATCTTTGTTGGGTATGGTGATGGAACAAAGGGATTTAGATTGTGGGATCCTACTACCAACAAAATCATCATCAACAGAGATGTAAAATTTTATGAATCCTCTCTTGTATAGTTAGATGTAGATAATAAATTGAAACAGGATGATGTATCTGATTTTTAGCAAATTCAGTTTGACAGCACTTCTAATGATAGTCATGATGACCATAGTTCAGATTCTAGTCATGAACAGGTTTCAGAATCAGATTATCAACAGGGTTCAGATGTAGGTCATGAACAGGTCTCAGATGATGATCATCAAGAAGTTCCTACAGATGGTAGTCAGCGAATTGCGGAAGCACCAAAAACATCCTTAAGGAGGTCTACAAGAATCAAACGCCCTCCGAGAAGGTATGATGATTATGTTACTTCAGTTTCATTTTCTTCTAATGACAATGAACCTCTGTGCTATCAGGAAGCAATAGAAGGTTCGAATAGTGACAAGTGGAAAGCAGCGATGAAGGACGAAATGATGGCCTTGAGTAAGAACGACACATGGGATCTGGTTGAGCTTCCGAAAGACAGGAAAACTGTGGGGTGTAAATGGGTTTTCAAGCTGCAACAGGGTGTGAATGATATAGAGGACAGGTACAAAGCGTGACTGGTTGCAAAAGGGTTCTCTCAGAAAGCCGGTATTGACTTTCATGAGATTTTTGCACCAGTGGTTAAAATTGTTTCAATTAGAATTGTGTTAGCACTAGTGGCTTTGCTTGATTTAGAGTTGCAGCAATTAGATGTTAAGACTGCATTTCTACATGGAGACTTAGATGAGGAAATTTATATGGAACAACCGAAAGGGTTTGGTCAGCATCGCAATAAGAAATTTGTCTGCAGGCTCAAGAAGTCATTATATGGCCTGAAGCAGTCGCCTCGGCAGTGGTATAAGAAGATTGATTCTTTCATGTTGAGTCAGAAATATGTTAGAAGTGAATATGATCATTGTGTGTATTTCAAGCAGTTAAGAAATGGCATGTTCATTATCTTAGTATTGTATGTTGACGATATGCTTTTAGCAAGCAAAAGCATTGAAGAAATCAACAGGTTGAAGACTTAGATGGCAAGGACATTCGATATGAAAGATCTAGGAGCAGCAAGACATATTTTGGGCATGGAGATTTTCAGAGACAGGAGTAATGGTAAGCTGTGGCTATCACAACAAAAGTATGTTCAGAAGATACTTTTGAGGTTTGGTATGAACAATGTGAAGCCTGTGTCAGTCCCTTTAGCTTCCCATTTTAAGCTTTCTTCGAGTTTATGTCCTAATACAGATGAAGAAAAGGATTATATGTCTCGAATTCCATATGCGAATGTAGTAGGATGTTTAATGTATGCGATGGTTTGTACTCGACCAGATATTTCACATGCAGTTGGGGTTGTCAGCAGGTACATGGCAAATCCGGGTAAAGAACACTGGTCAGCAGTGAAATGGGTGCTTCGTTACTTGAGAGGCACAAGTAGTTATTGTATTACTTACAATAAGAGTAGTGAATTTGTTTGCGGATATGTTGATTCCGATTTTGTAGGTGATTTGGATAAGAGAAGGTCAACTTCAGGATATTCATTTACTCTTGCAGGTGGAGCTATTAGCTAGATGTAAAAGCTACAAAACATTGTTTCTTTATCCACTACAGAAGAAAAATACATAGTTGCTTCACATGCTTGCAAAGAATCGGTTTGGTTGAAAGGTTTGTTTGGTGAATTTGGTAGGTTGCAAGACAACATGATGTTATTTTGTGATAGTCAAAGTGAAATTCACTTGGCTAAAATCCAACCTATCATAGTAAATCAAAGCATATACCTATTAAGTACCATTTTGTAAGACAAGTTATAACTAAACGAGGTGTCTCTCTTGAAAAAGTGCATACAAAGGCAAATTGTGCAGACATGTTCATGAAACTAGTTTTATTAGAGAAGCTACGATGGTGTCCAGCTTCTCTTGCATAAAAGATAAAATAATAAACAAACAATAGTAATCGTGCCAATTGTTGTCAAGGTGGAGATTGTTGAGATTTTTTGTTTTAAATAAAATAGGAAAAAATCTCAATGTATGACAACAATAGGAATTTGTTGCTAGATTAGCTCCAGGTTGTTGAGAGAGAGTTAATGCATCCTAAATTTGATGTGAGAGGATTTATGAGGCAATTAGATTCTCTTTGCTATATAACAGGTATCCATACGGATTGTTTTGAGTGTGTGTGAGAGTTTGTAATCTCCTGTTTGATTAATAAAGGATTGCCGATGCCTATGTTGTGTGGACGTAGCCCAGATTGGTTGGGTGAACCACGTAAACCTCTGTGTCTTATGTGCTTGATTTATTTGCTGAGTATTTAGTTTAATAAGCTGTGCTTCTGATCTCCAACAATTTTGTGATATTAATAATAAATGATAATATTAAATTTTTAAAGTAAAAGAGACTTTAATAATTAATCTTCTAATTTACTTTTTATATCCTTTCATCTTGGTAGTTAATCATTTATCTTGTCTTTGCTATCTTTTTACTTAAAATTTTAACATTATCTGATTTGTTTATGTTTGCAACTTCATCTAGCTTCATAGGATAAAATAATATTTCATATCCCATTTAGAATTTAGTAAACTTAACAATCTTAATGATTTTAAGATTGACACAATTATAATGTTTCTATTAAATTGCGAAATAATGAAATCCCAACACCCCTTCATCTCCCTAAATTTCCTATACTTCCACACCTCTCCATATGCATCTACCTGTTCCTACCCTCTCTAGTCCTAGAAACTTAATAGAATATTGGAAAACATATACTAAATATGTTGTGTGGGATAATACAACAATAACCTATAAGTGTAGTTCAATAGGTAATCACCCGTATTATAAAATATTGTGTAAATTATGAAATTCAAACTTCAAATGCCATATACCATATAAATAACCAACAAATAATAATAATAATAATATAACATTGATACAAACATTTTAATACTTCACATAGAAAAAATTTGAATAATTTCTAATAATGAAGAATGACATTAATACTCATCCTTGACAGTCAAATAAAAATAAAATTTGTTTGGCAGAAATTGGACTATTTAGCATTGGTCGTGTAACATTTTCGAGAAGAATGAACATAACACTTCTACATTGCCATTGTTAGTTAAGAAATCTCATTAATGTCAGTGAATATATTAATTCATAACCTTATCCTCCTCAACGATTCATCGCCTATTCTGCTTCACTGTATCACCACCTTATTGGCTTCAAAATAGGTTGCAGATAGAGTTCAACACCAGGAAACCTAAATGTTAAAACTGGAAATAGTTACAAATAAAGGAAACCTAGGTATTAAAACCTAACATATCATTTGGAACTAACTAGCTTTTGGTTTGCAAAGTCTATCTCTTCCCCAGTGTGAAGAGGTTTTGCATCTACTTGGTTGGAAAATTATTGACTGGAGGCAGGCACTTCATTGTAATGCTACCTTGGTTTCTTTCTTTTGCTGGCTTGGACTCATTATTAAAGTGATTGAACATTTTCTTTTTTTAATGCACAATTGAATCAAAGCTTCGTGTAGTATTTTACGCAGCTTACTTTCGAAGCAAATGGAGTGGGAAGAGTGAATGAGGCATGTTTGTAGTGAACGCACTAGTACATTTGGGGGAAATTCCGACACTTGGTTCCGACGCTTTTGACCAAATGTCGGAAATTTCCCCAAATTTTTTCAATCTCGCTCGAAACCATCGCTATAACGACGTTTATAGAAAAGTGTCGCAATACCGACACTTAGACAAAGTTTCGCAATTGCGACGTTTGGAGGAAGACGTCGAAATTGCGACACTATGCCCCAAAGCGTCGCTATTGCGACGGCTGCCTCCAAACGTCGCAAGTGCGACACAATGTCTAAGTGTTGCAATTGCGACGTTTGGAGGCATCCGTCGCAATAGCGACGCTTTGTCCGCCGTCAGTATAATGACACTTATATGCGCGCTACATAAAAATACGAAACTTATATGCGCGCTACATAAAAATGATTTTATTAAAAATACGAAACTTATATTCGTTGCAATAGCCACATTAACGTCTGATATCACACGCGCATTCGCCCTCCGCTCTTGCAGAACAGCATTCGCCCTCAGCATTCGCCCTCAACTCTTGCAGAACAACATTTTCCTTCAGCATTCGCCCTCAGCTCTTGCAGAACATCATTCACCCTCATCATTCGCCCTCAGCTCTTGCAGAACAACATTCGCCCTCAGCATTCTCCCTTACCTCTTGCAGAACAACATTTTCCCTTAGCATTCGCCCTCAGCTCTTGCAGAACAGCATTCGCCCTCAGCTCTTGCAGAACAACATTCGCCCTCAGTATTCGCCCTCAACTCTTGTAGAACAACATTCGCCCTCAGCATTCGCCCTGAGCTCTTGCAGAACAGCATTTTCCCCGAGCTCTTGTAGAACATCATTCGCCCTCAGCATTCGCCCTGAGCTCTTGCAAAACAACATTCGCCCTCAGCATTCGCCCTCAGCTCTTGCAGAATAGCATTCACCCTTAGCTCTTGCAAAACAACATTCGCCCCCAGCTCTTGCAAAATGGTAAGTTCTTACTGCAAGCCCTTCCTCCTATAGTAGGGTTGACTCTATTTGGGTTTTTTTGGTCAATTCCATTGGATTTTGTTAGGCTGTAGGGTTCTCTCTAGATGTCAAGAATCAAGATTCAATACCCTCTATTATCTTCATCACCCAATACAAGATTTAAATTTTTCCCAAAGAAATGCTTATTAATTTGGTAGCCATTATTTCTCCCTGCTTTAAAAACCCTACATTTAAATTAAAACAAGCATTGCATTTCAACTACAAAAATCTATTAGTGTTCAAATGTACATGTGTGCATCACTTATGTAGGGTATTCCTTTTCCACTTTCACATTATCCAAGAATGTGTGCAGTATAGTTCATATTTTTTGTGATTTAGATTATCTTGAAAAAAGGAAAGGTAAATTATTTCCCATGGAAAAAGAAGGTTTTCCCTTTTTACTACTGGAAATGGTACAACAAAGTTCCATTTCTACCCGAAACTCCTATGAAACAGGAACCAAATAAAGGCCATGTCCTTAATGGACATCATTTGGCTTTGAAAATGGCCATTGCACCGTGTTGTTTCTTATATTAAATCACGATAGTTTCTTAGGTCATTTCTTGTTTCTTGAGATGAAAAACAACCAAAGAAATTGTGAAGATCCTTTCAAGAAATAAATGACCATTTCTCAATCATATCTCAACTATTTTTTATTTTATTCAATGGTTGCTTACTTTGAGAGAAATTTGACACTTTTATAAGGAATATAACATAAAAACACAAAATGGGAAGGAATTGATGAGGTAGATGAACTTTAGTTGTTATCAATTAAGAATTGATAATACACGATGCATGTTCTGTACTACAAACTAGATTCCTTCCTGGAGTTAGGACACAGAGTATTGAATCAAAGTTGTAGTTTCTAACTTCTTGTATTGGTTCATCAATCTTGAAATTCAAACATTGAATGTCTTCATTGCTTCATGTTTGAATAATTTGCATCATATCGTACAATAGGAAATTAGGAATTATGATTATTATTACTTTATGGATCTGTTAAGTTACTTTTAAGTTTGCATGGTTTAGTGTGAAATTATTCTAGTGTGCCCCTAGGCCCAGGTGAAGGAATGCCAAGGACTGAGAACCCTAGTTTTTAAATGGTATTGTTTCTTATACCCCAAAACCCCTCAACATCACTTCTTATTAGTTCTTAACAATAGTGTTGTAAATAATTTGAGAATTGACATAGCAAAATCTCGCACTTCTCAAGATAAAGTCCTAAAGCTAAAGTGTGATACCGTGTGTAATTCAATAGCCCCATTGTCACCTCACCAACCTCTTTTCACTTCGGGCTAGCTCTCCTCCAACTCAAGGGGGGTTCTCCCTAGTAGATGTTAGGGATCTAATGGCCTAACCAAACCAAGTCAAGAGCCCCCTAACTCTCTATGTTTACTACTATCAATCAAAATATTGAACAATAGAGTCAGACATGCATCCTGAAGATAAAATTGCTAGGGTATTTTTGGGTAATTTCAAAGGGAAAGCCCCCAAACAAATATAATCAAGGAATTATAACGTGATTTCAAACATTAAATATCAACAAAATCGTTTAAAGGATATTGAAAGGAAAAATATGATGGAAGATAGAAAGTGCCTTACTTAAATGCTCTAAGGATTTTTCAATAGTTGCTCCAAAAGCTTCACTTCAAGGCCCTTCAAGATCGTCTCCAACAATGCTATACCATTAGCTCCAACAATCTTGCTCCAAAAATGTCCTCAAGGTCTTCACAACAAGTTTACCAGAAGTTGCTCCAACAATATATTCAATAAGGTCTTCATTGTCAAATCGTCTCTTGTTTGGGTGCCTTAATGTGCAATGACATGTTTCCAGGACTGAATTCAATGCAAGGCATATTTGAAACTCTAACTTTGTCTTCCGATGTCTTATTAGAAATTATTTCAGTTTTCATTTTGTGTTTTCAAGTTAGATATTGTTTTCAAGTTTTTAAATTTATAATTTTATTGCAATGTGGCAGACTGATTAGGGCAGTACAGGAACAACCCTGAGACGGGATGATCGCGGAAAGAGGCCAGCAGAAGAACATGTAAAGTGCCAGCATTGCTCTATCTTCAGGTATTTTAGTTATTTACATAATTGAAATAATATTAATTCTGTTCAAATATGCAGACACCTAGCCATGGTACACCTGATGATTCCCTCTTTGAGGAAGAGTTTTCTTCATCCCTATCTCCAGTGTTCTTGTTGTGAAAAAAGGCACGAGATGCAAGGTCGGAATTTAATACTTTGATAGATGCACCTCAAACACTTGAAATAGAAGAGAGGATAAAAAAACTTATGAACCAGCTAGAAACATATCAGGTAATAATAAAAAGTCAAAAGGATATTTTTTTGTTATGCATGAGATGAATTGTGATAGTTTGATTTTTAACTTTTACATTGACTAAACTAACAAAAAGTTCTTTTGTATGTAGCGTTTTCTGGCACTTGCTGAACTAGGTGTTGGTGGTAGTGGGACACAAGGGCAAGAGATTGCCCAGCAACCCTCTCATACACCTTCTACTCCTTTAGTTGCCAGCCAAGAAACACATCCTGCCCAAGCAGACACCCAGCCAACCGCTGAACGTGTTGGCAATGATGAGGCTGATATGGCCAACTACATTATTTCGTTTCCTAGAGCTACACGTGTCAGCTCCACAGGGACCATTAATGGCACGTTGTTGGTCAACGATGAAGGTGTCCCTATAAAGCACGTACAACTCCCAGGTAAACTTTAATATTTTAACTATTTCATGTACTTTATCTAAAACATATTTATCATGATTTTTATTTTTAAATTAATGATAAGATATATATATATTTTTTTCTTTTCTTTTTTTTTCTGTGTAGGAAACAATGAGTTCTACAGGTTTTTGGAGAGCCATGCTTTGGTAATTTTTTGCCCAACCATACGCACAGGGTGGAATTCCCAAAATTCCAACCTGAAAAAAGAACTTCTAGATTATCTAGAAGCCCTTTTTGGGGTCGGCACATTTGACAGAACAACGGTGGCTCGGGTAGCCGACAAATATTTGAAATATACCAGGGACACCTATAGGACACAATTGCAATTTAACCCTAGATATGAGCGTCCTCTTGCAGTTCCAGAGAGTGAGTGGAGAGCACTCATCCATGACGGAAAAGAGAAAAGGGAAAAGAAAGAAGGAAAAATGCCAACTGGACCCGCAAGGTAAATTACAACTTTAATTCAATAGCTTTAATTTTCTTTATGTCTAAAATAAAAGTGTGTTACGTCATATCTGACTTCAATCTTTTGATGCTAGGTTTCCTGACACCTCAAAGGCAACCAAAGCTAGGATTGAGAAAAAGGGCCATCACAAGCTAGGCCAGGGTGGCTACTTGAAATTAACTGCAAGAATTGTAATTAAGTAGCTAAACATCTTATAATTAATTGTATCGCCTTCCAACGTTTTTGTAATCCTATCAAATATGATTAAAAATACACAATCATATGTAATGTAGGGTGATGACTTCGGAACAGAAACTACAGAGGAATATCAAAATATCACTTTCCATTTCGGCTATCAAGCCGTAGTTGAACGTCGCAGAAGCTTGGGGTAGGTCCCAAGATCCAGAATGCCTGATAAGGTAAAACATTAACCTTTCAATATGTTTTTTTTTCATCCATAAATTTAATGTCTAACAACTTTGTTTAAATAAGGGGAGCAGCACTACCGACGAGGCAAATAACCTAGTTTTAGAGCCAGATGTAAATGATCCTCACGTGCAACCTGATCATTGTAGTGGGGACCAGGCCGACAATGCTACTATCAGTGAGGGCCGTGACGGTAATTAATTTCCACTTATATTTTTTTCTAATTATACCTTGATGGTTTTCCTTATAACGTTTTTTGTTTAAATGACAAAGAATGTTTCCCTTGAGGATCTTACCACCAGAGAGGAAGACAGGGCAACAGTCCCAACGGCGACAACTGGTGCACCAGGTAAATAATCTCATTGAAATTTTTTTTATTAATATTACCGAACTAGTTCAATGATATTTAAAAACTGACAATTAAAATTTAATATTATCTGTTTTTGTAGGTGATGCCTCGTCACTGGATGAGACCAGACATCGTGACTACGCAACTAGGTCAGCGGCGACAACTGGTGCACCAGGTAAATAATCTCATTGCAATTTTTTTTATTAATATTACCGAACTAGTTCAATGATATTTAAAAACTGACAATTAAAATTTAATATTATCTGTTTTTGTAGACGATGCCCCGTCACCGGATGAGACCAGACATCGTGACTATGAAACTAGGTCAACGACGACAACTGGTGCACTAGGTAAATAATCTCATTGCAATTTTTTTTATTAATATTATCGAACTAGTTCAATGATATTTAAAAACTGACAATTAAAATTTAATATTATCTGTTTTTGTAGGCGATTCCCCGTCACTGGATGAGACCAGACATCGTGAGTATGCAACTAGGTCAGCAGTGCGGGTCAAAAGGCACGAAACAGGAGCTAAGCATGATGATATTGATGATGTAATTAGGAGGTTTAGAAATAGGAAGAAGAAAAAGAAATTTTGATAATGTAAAATATTGTATTATTATAAGACAAACGTTACCATACTTGGAACGTTTTTTGTGTTATATAAAAAACTCATTTATCATACTATTTTTATGTCAAGAATTAATTGCAATGTTTCCTTGCATACTTTTTGTTGAATTGTTTTTTTATTAGTTATTGAATATTTTTTTTATGCTCATGAAAGTAAAAAATGAAATGTAGATTGGGTATTGGGGAATTGAGAGTGATGTGAAGGGGGGGGGGGAGGGGCCATAAGAGCTTCCACCTTCACGTGGTTGGCCATGTTTAGTAGAGAATAATTTATTGGAGCGATTTAATCTTGGAGCAAACCTCCTTCGATCTAGCGTAGCAACAAAAAAGTCATTGTAGACTTAGTTGCTACTCTTTCAGATCGTGGGAGGCTTGTTCCAAGGTCATGCGACTCCAATAAATTGTTCTTGAAACGAAGAGGAGCTTATTTAGGTATGTTTGAGATTTTCAACATATGTTCTAACATTATCATAATAATGCATCTTAGAGTAAAAAATACTACATCAATTACTTGTATTTATTGTATAGATAATGATGGATTTTGATTGACTTGGCAGTGCAGGTACAAATCCTCTTGCATCATGAGCAATAAAACTTGTCAACCAGGGTCATGTCCAAAATATTTTTGCTAGTGCGCTTGACCAGGTTCGTAATGTCACATTTTGTAAGTTCCTTTACAGTTCATAATTCAATATTAAGCTTGTTCATGATTATTATCTAGGTTTTTTGTATGTGTTTTTTCATCTATTTGATTGTAAGCAACTCTGCATGTTTCCTGTTGTTCACTATGATTTCTCCCATTACCACTCCCAGGATGAATTCAACTTTATTGTTACATAGGTTACTTTATTGTTACTATGATTTCTCCATTTACGATTTCATAGGTTACATCATGTAAAGTTGTCAATCTCAAGTTGGTGATGAGCTTTAGTTCTCCAGATTTGGGGCTTTTATGATATTTTCTCCCTCATGTCATTCCTGCATCACCTCGTTGTTTGAGCATGCCAATTTTCTACCACTTGTACCAATTGGCACATGTCAATCTCTGAGTGGTGCCACATTTCACCTATTTTCAGTGAGAGTTTAGGGTTTCTCTAACATAGCTTCAGAAATCCGATTCAGTGCTCGCTTGAATATCGTCACATAATACTCATGGTTTGGATTGATGATCATGTTTTGAATGGTTGGTTGATTCATAAGAACCACCCATATAGTCATCTTGAGATATTTCAGAAGTTTTCTCGGGTTTCCTTTTTCACCGTTTCTAGTGGGTGGGATGGTGTGGGGTGATCCATCAATACCGGTGCTCTTGTAGTAGGGAATTTGTTTTTGGGGATATAAAGGAGCATTTGATGTAGATATCCCATTGGATGCATTCATAGATGGGCACGAGAGGTCAAGAATTTAAATTAAAAATATGCAACCTCTAGCATGGCAACATGAAGGCCGCGAGAGACACTGGTTAAAGATTGTTTTGTGCTGGCCTTAATATAGTTGTGATTTATTGCTATTATCTTAATGAAAATATATATTTCGGTCTCATTAAAATTAGGATTGTGGTTGTATTTCTCTTTGGTTGTTTCTCTCTTAATGCTCCAGAAGTTGCCAAAAGTTGCGATAGTTGTTTAGTTTTCCTATTACAACTTAGCAATGGGAGTCATGTTTTTTAAGGTTCATACTAATATGAAGATCTTGTAATTCTATATTCAGGATAAGATAATATGGCCTCTGCTTTGGGCAGTATGACAACAATTTCCACGTCTACCTCATTGGGTAACAATGGAAAGGGGAAGAAGTTGGGTGCAATGTTTGATAATTATGGCAGACAATTGTCTTCTCTTTCAGTTTTTTCACCCATTTCCTTTAATCGATCAAGCATAAGAGGGACTCTGAGATTACGCGATAGAGAGAAGGTAGTTAATACAAGAGCTATGGAAAAGGAGTTGTAATTCAACAAGGATGGCTCAGTGACAAAAAAATTGCAGGTCAGAGAAAAAATTATGTTTAAAGGAAGGTCACCTGCACGTGAAACTTCACTGCGGTGGATCTTTCCTTATCCACTTATATTCAATTTTAATGTGTTATTTTAATTTTTCATGGAGGGTTGTTTTGGCATATGGTTTGGCATTCAATTGCACACTTACTGAAAGCATTGTCAATTTGACTTGCAGGCGGTGTGAACAAACTTGTTGATCTTGTTGGAGTCACCCTTGGGGCGAAGGGCAAAATGTTGTCTTGGAGAGCAAGCATGGTTCTTCGAAAATAGTTAATGATGGTGTGACAGTAGCTAAGGAGGTAATTTGTAGATGTGTGCTGTGGTTTTCTTTTTAACGTTGTATTAGTTCCCCCTCTTAAATGTCTTAGATTTGGTAGGCATAATTTGAAAACTCAAAGGTGAAAGGAAACATATTTTTTACCTAGTGGTCTACTTGGCCTATGGACTAGCCACATTAGAGTAATGCATAAAGCTTTTCACAACAATAAAAGGAAAGGGTTATGGCCGAGTCAAATTTTATTTTTATTGACAGTGTAATGAAATGTATCTCAATGCTATGGTTTTGGCCTTTTTATTGGTTGAATTAGAGGACCCAGTTGAAAATATTGGGGCCAAGTTGGTAAGGCAAAATGAGGCAAAGATAAATGATTTAGCTGGGGATGGAACCACAACATTTTTTTTTTTTGCACATGTTGGAATATTGAAAAATTCTAGAACAATGAATGGAGAATAAATCTCCCTTCCTCTAACACAGAGAAAATAAAAATTTCTTTGACAGGAGATAGAGTTTCAATACTTTGAAAACAAACTTCTATTCCCTTCAATAACTCAAAAAAAAGCTATTACACTTCTTCTTCATTGAGAGGGATTACAAAATTATGACTGCTACAAAATGCAGTGCATAAAACCAACTCACTGTCTGTTCAAAACACACATACTCTGTCTCTAAAACACTCTGCTGTGTTTTTCACTTTCACACTGCTGTGCATACACACTTAAAAAGTTACACTCAGTCTTTCACTTTTTACATACTGTTGTGTAATAAAAAATTTACGTATTGTCTATAAAAAAAACTACCAAGCTTTTTTGTCTTTTTTTATTTTTATATGCCGTAACATATAAAACATATTATAGTAAACCCTCTTTTAAAAAAAATAAAATTAAAACTAAATTCTATGGCCCACCTTTCATTTCGCATATGATATATATAACATATGTTTAAAACATATGTATATATTAAAGCATACATAAAATTAAACTATCAAAACATTAAAGAACCCTTTCCGTCGGACTTCAAAAGTCTGAATAGATTGAATTTCAAACCAAATTTGCGTTCCAAAATGGGATGCTGACGTCTGCCTAATTTGTAACGCAAATTCTCAATCCAATGTGCTTATAAAAAATTCGGGTCCGGTTTTCAGGTTTTCAGATTCCCTTCAATTTCATGTGATCCAATATTAATGCTCCATGTGTCCTCCTTTCGAATTTACAAAACTGGGGGGGGGAATTTCTGTTTGTTTAATTTCTGGTTGGTGAATTGCGTTAATGTTGGTTGTTGTGTTTAAATACAATCCTATACAGAAATATGGCTGCGGCCGTCTACAAAAAAAACTTGCAGGAATATTCAATGCTGAATTAAATTTCTAGATGGCATGCAAGCAACCTCCAAAAAAAAATGTTTCTGCTGCATCTGTCTTGCTGCAGTAGTTGAAGTTAAAATTCAACAGCACAGGGTTTAATAAGTGAGGGTGTAAAGGTAACTTTTTGTCGATAGTACTGGATTAAGATCATCTATTCATTTTTGTAGGGTCTTATGGTGTTTGGTTTTTTAGTTTTGCGTTGGGCTTATTGAGTCTAAGATAGTTTTTGAGTGAAAAAATTGCTATCAGGTATTAAAAAATTTTGGTTCTTTTGTCAAAATTTATGAGCTTGTTAGGAAATACAAAACTGACAATGGTTGTATCTTAAATTTGTAGAAAATAATTTGAAATGAAACCTTTTTTTTTAGGTTGTTGCAGCAGGTGCAAACCCCATTCAAATTACTAGGGGCATTGACAAGACAATAAAGGCCCTTGTTTCGGAACTCAAAATTTTGTCAAAGGAGGTAAACGATTGCCTTTTGAGTAGGCTGGTTTTCCTTTTTGCTGATGGTTTGGTGTATCTAATTGAATTAGTTGCTTAAGGTATTTTTGGTTGCAAACTCCTTTTCATTTTTCATACAGTATTGGCCTTGTGGAATACATTTGATTGTGTGGTCTTGTTAGATCTACAACATTTGTAGTTGTTTAGTCTTATGGCCGAGGTGCACCTTTATTATGGAAATAGTTGATGCAATATTGTCATTTAATCCTTACTGCAGGGTAGCATGTTGAGAAGTTTCTTGTGAAACATTTGGTATTCAAAATGACACTTGATCCTATACAGCATCATGCACTTGACTTCAAAATTCATATTCAAAGTGTGCCAGACAATTCTTGCAAAATTTCAAATATTTATGTTCTTTTAAACCGTTATCTTTTTCATGTATTGGATGCTGAAAATGAGAAAAAGACTTTGGTATGAAACCAACTGGTGAATAATTTCCAGCAAAATAATCACTTCCAAGACATGATTTAGAAGTAGAACATATGTACTTATGAAGCATAGAAAGATATCCTTGATGCATTGTCAATGTTTGTCTAGGGTTATTTTTGGAGAAAATAACTCCTTATTCCTAGAATAGTGATCTTCAATACAAGTAAATGCCAGAGAAGAGAGATCATCGTGTGACATAAACCTATTAACAAAAGTGAACATGGAATGATTATTAATTATGGCATACTAAGTTGTCAGTGATTTTGACTATTTGTCTTTAACATGTAAAAATGTTAAATTCCAAAATTACATCATCATGGTTTGGCATCATGAGCTTGACTAATTGTCCACCATGCTCATAATTTCATTGTTATATTCATATCTATAAACAACATTTCAAATAATAATAAAAACGTTCTATAAGAAAAATCCAGACCTCCATGCTGCTGCTCCTTGTGAGACAAAGTCAAAATTGCATTACACAATCTGACACATAAGAATCTTCTATATCCTGGTGGTATGTATCCAAATTCCTATAATAGTGTCTTCAAGACTTATGTTGACATTGCCAATGAGATATTTAAGCAATGAAAGATGGAGCCTTCTTCATTGTTGTATATGTAACAGTCTTTTATTAATATAAAGATTGATGGTTTTGTCTTTCTAAAAATGAAATGTAAAAATAATTTATTGTGGTCAATTGAAAAGTTTTTTTTAAAGCTTTTCATTATGGAAGGGCGACATAGATATATGCCCTTCTAATTGAAATTCGGACCTGCCCTTCAAATTTGATCACTGTGTGGGACCTTAACAAACAATAAAACTATTCCGCCACGTGTTATATAAAACATATAACAAAACTTTTGTCAAAACTTCAAATGAACCCTTTAGCCGTGGGTATTTCATCACGAATTGATCATTTTACCATGTACCTTCTTCTATAGGAATATTCTTCCACTTGATTAGGTACTTCATAATGGTTATATGTCAAAGAGATACATAATGTTTATCTATAACTTTTTGTGGTTCAAGAATCAACTTTCATTCTTCATCTAATTTTGGAAGTTTTATTTACATTGGCATATTTTTTCCCAAAACCTTTTTTAGGCAAGATACATGAAAAACTTATGAATGCAAGAAGAAGGAAAATATAACTTCTATACCACTTGTGCAATCCTATGAATAATTATTTAGGGCCATAACATTTTTGAGCTAATTCTTTATTCTTCTTTTTCTTGAATGAAGATTGCTTATAATGCTATAATCTAAAAAATACCCAATTACCCTCCCCAAATTATCTTTCACTTCAATGTTGTTCCCCTTGTTGTTTTATCATGTTTCATGTCATTTGAAGGTTTTCCATAATAATTTTCAAAGTTTCTTTAGTATTTTCCATATGTGACTCTGTTTCCTATACTTTTGACTTATCTTGCAAAAAGTATGAGATACTAGGAGTTGGATATCCATAAAGGGCCTTAAATGGGGAAATTTTAGTAGATGTGTGATAGGTAGTATCATATTACCATTCTTCCTTGACGAACCCACTTCATCCATTAAGATTTCTTTTCTAAAGAGTAAATTGTAGATAACCTTAAAAACATTTGTTAACTATTTTTGTTTGACCATTTGATTGTGTTTGATATGTAGAACTCATGGCAGCTAGTGTTTCTCCACTCATATTAAATAATTATTTCCAAAAGTTTCTTGTTACTATTACTTTAGGAAAACCATGAAGATGATGAATTTCTTTCATGGACACTTCTGCCACTTGGCTTGTTGTTTATGTACTTTGAGCTCTACAAAAAAAATCTACAAAATTTGTCTATATAAATGACCACAAAAATGTAATACTTACCTTTATATTTCAATAACCCTATAATAAAGTCTATTGATATATCTTCTAGTCTTTGAATATGTATGTGGAATGGTTGAAGTAACCCTAGAGATTTTACTATCTCTCTTTTATTTATTATGCAAACTCGACCTTCTCTTACAAAATTTTGAATATCTTTCTTCATTCCTTCCAAAAATATATTTTTTGATCCTTTGAGATGTTTTAAGGAACCCTGCGTCCTACCATCAGAGAGACATGGGACTCCCTTAATATTTGTTTATTCAAATATGCTTGCGTGCATAAAAATATTCTACATTTTCACCAAAGTATATCTCTATTTCACTCCCAATGCTCCATAGAGTTCATCCCATCCTTTATAAATTTTAGTTTTTGTTTAGTACTATTGTCATTTTTCCATTATGGAAAGCTTCTTCTAGCCACCTAGGAATATAAAATGTAATTGGATATAAATTTGAGGCCTCTTATATTTTAGAAAGAGCATCATGTACTAAATTTTCCTTACCCTTTTTGCAGATTATCTCAAAATTAAAACTTTGCATTTTTTCTCCTCATTTTTGTTAATCTTATAATGAAAATCATAGCTTCAAAAAATACTTTATGATATCATGGTATATCTTGACTTTAAAGTACCTCCCAATGATATACTATCCCCATTTTTTATTGCATGTAATATTGCTTCCATTTATTTTTCATACGTAGATTTCACCAAATATTTTCTTTGAATTTCTTGCTTTTAAAAGCCAATGATATCCCTTATTGTGTTAATGTTACGTAAATTCTTTGTCCTAGTGCCTCACACTCTACTATGAATTTTTTACCAAAAGTAGGTGCAACCGATGTTGGTGTAGAAGACATGGCATCCATTAAAAGAGAGAATGCCAAAGTAGCCTCATCATTCCATATAAATGATATTTTCTTCAAGAGATATGTGAGTGGACTTGAAATGCATGCATAATTCTTAACAAATTATCAATATTATCATGTAAGTCTAAAAAATCTTCTAAGAACCTTGATTTTCTTAGGAATAGGTCATTTTGTAATAGCTTGCATCTTTTGAGGCTCCAACTTCACTCCTTCCTTTAAAACAATATGAACCAAATACTCGAATTCTTATTTCCCAAAAGCACATTTGGATATTTTTACATAAAAATGATTGCTCTCAATAATTTATATAACTTTTCCACATGTTTACTAGTGTGGTATTCCCATGATTTATTATAAATATGTGTATTATCAAAGAAAACCAACACAAATTTTATAAGATGGGATCAAACAAAAATTTTCTTAAGTCGAGCCCGCCGGACTTCAAACGGCGATAAACCATAATTCAAACCAAATTCGCGTTCCAAAATAGCTTGCTGACGTCGGCCAATTTTGTGATGCGAAAACCAATTGAATTCCACCCTAATCTTTTTCGGGTCCGAAGTTGGGCTGGCGTACAGAGGGAGAGTTGTGATGCGAATTTCTTATCAAATTCGCCCTAATATTTTTTGGGTCCGGATTTCCACTGCGTGAGCGGCCCAAACAAAGATCCGCTCCAATTAATTTCTACCATGTGTCCTCAATCAAATGTTGCCCTATTCCCGGATGCGGGTGCATTTGATGGTGTTTAAGGCGATGGGACATGGATGTGGCGATTTCATATCAATCGCATTAAGATTTAACGTTGTTCAATTAAGTTCCAAGGTTTTCACATCAAATCGCATTAAGTTTTAACACTGTTCAAGATCGGACCTCCACTCTTGTTAGTGATTCCGCATGCTCCAATATGATCTGGCTTTCGGCTCTCATTAATGATCAGAGATTAATTATGACGGGTGTCCTTCGATTGCATTGCAGTTGGGTCGATAAAATGGCATTTCGCTATGGTTTTTCAGACGAGCCGGTTGCTGGGTTACACTGCCTGCTCACTATGACGAGAAGGAGAATTGGCCAGCTGAATTGCTACTTAGACCTTGCTGCATATCTGCATTTCTCTCGGTCTGGTCCTTGTCTGTCTTCCTCTGTTTCTTGGAATTTTTCTTCTCCGTCTCCTCTTGTGCCCACTGCTGAGACTGCACCCATGCCTCGCCTGCGTCAAAGGATGCATTGCCGCAGGGGGAGAACTAGAGGTCAACCCCTGCGCGCTCCCTCTAGCCCCTCAACCGAGTCGTCTTCCCAGTCCAGTGATTATCACGCAGGTCGCTATCCAGTTACTAGAAGTAGGCTGGGTTGGGTTCTAGGATCTGGCCACCGTATGGTCTCCCCTGCTCCTCATTTCCCCACCGCTTCACCTTCTCCCACGACGCGCACTGCGCTTTTTTCCTTTAATTTCTCTCTGAACCGCCCACGAATCACAGCTTCAATTACTGTGGTTTTCCGTGAGGAGGCCCAAATGGAAGAACAATGCACCCGTCCGGCGGGTCTGAGCTCAGAAAAAGCCAGCCAGCATTCGGGCCTTCAGGAGGGGAGCCGTGGCATGACTGTGGAGGTAGCACCTAGCGATCCTGGACCTTCCGATGGATGGTGCCGAATCGTCGAGGAGCCAGAGGAGTGGTTTGGTTAATTTGTTTTTCTTGCTTCGCGGTCCACTTAAATTGGCCGCTTTTAGGTTATATTACTGTGCTGGACCTCTGTAATATTTTTGAATTCTGTAAACGTTCAAGACTGGTTTCCCCGTATGAGGGCAGTCTTCTTAATTTTTTGATTTTTTGATGACAAATTTGCCATGAGTCTGGGCAATGTTTTTGACTTCGGTGTAATTTTATTCCCATTGTTAATTTTTTAACTTTACTTAGAAAAAAAAATGTTGCCCTGCTTCTATTTTAAACCTGTTTTTTGAAATACAGAGCCATGTTTATATGATTATTTATAGTCGAAGCGCTGCGGGGTGGTTTATTATATTAATATTTCACGATCGAATTATGTTCATAACAATTGGAAAAAAAAAATGTTGCCCTGTTTCTATTTTAAACCTGTTTTTTGAAATACAGAGCCATGTTTATATGGTCTACGTATTATACTCTTTCTCTGCATATCTATAGGAACCTTTTTGCTATGAACAGGGTGGATGCTGTAAAGGGCTAGTAATGGAAACAAGCGAGCCTGAACCTTACATCTCGGATGCAACAGATGGTTACCAATTTTGGAATCAAGCGAGCCTGATCTTACAAGCGAGCTTGGGTTTCTGCAGATGGTTTTTATTTCCAGGAACAAGCGAGCCAGAACATACAATCGACCCTGGGTTTATACATATTTTTGCTCTATCATGGATGCTTTTTGTGTGAGGCGTATATCAACAGTACATGTCTCTGCACATTTCCTGTATCCACTTTATGATACTATTTTATGTGTTGACAGGTTATCACTATGCCTTCAAAACTAGCGATGCTGGTCTATGTTGCTGGTTTATTGATATGGTTTGATGGTCTTTTTATATTTTGGACATATCACACTCCTCACATGATTAGCGTTTTTCTCTGTTCAAGGATTTTGGGTACTTTAATTTGTATTTGGAACAATGGACGTCGTTACTCTATCTGTTGCTTTACTATTCTACATACTGCTATTTCACTTTCTTATAGATGCCTCGGGCATATTTGGATGCTTTCTCAGATTGTCGATAATCTCCATATGGACCGTTACTGGGTTTTATATCATGTCCCTGTATGTGACATGGGGTATTTTTCTATCATTGTCTGGGGTGGGACTTCCACTTTTCTGGATGGATATTTGGGTTCCAATCTTCAGATGTGAAAATGTAATGACTTCATGGACCGTTTTACTTCATATAATATATTCAAAACAACGTTTTTTCTCTTGTGAAAAAAAATGATTAATGTTTATCACTCTGCCTTCAAAACTAGCGATGCTAGTTTATTGATATGGTCTGATGGTCTTTTTATATTTTGGACATATCACACTCCTCACATGATTAGCGTTTTTCTCTGTTGCAGGGTTTTGGGTACTTTAATTTGTATTTGGAACAATGGACGTCGGTACTCTATCTGTTGCTTTACTATTCTACATACTGCTATTTCACTTTCTTATAGATGCCTCGGGCATATTTGGATGCTTTCTCAGATTGTCGATAATCTCCATGTGGACCGTTACTGGGTTTTATATCATGTCCCCGTATGTGACATGGGGTATTTTTCTATCATTGTCTGGGGTGGGACTTCCACTTTTCTGGATGGATATTTGGGTTCCAATCTTCAGATGTGAAAATGTAATGACTTCATGGACTGTTTTACTTCATATAATATATTCAAAACAACGTTTTTTCTCTTGTGAGAAAAAAATGATTAATGTTTATCACTCTGCCTTCAAAACTAGCGATGCTGGTCTATGTTGCTGGTTTATTGATATGGTCTGATGGTCTTTTTATATTTTGGACATATCACACTCCTCACATGATTAGTGTTTTTCTTTGTTCAAGGATTTTGGGTACTTTAATTTGTATTTGGAACAATGGACGTCGGTACTCTATCTGTTGCTTTACTATTCTACATACTGCTATTTCACTTTCTTATAGATGCCTCGAGCATATTTGGATGCTTTCTCAGATTGTCGATAATCTCCATGTGGACCGTTACTGGGTTTTATATCAAGTCCCCGTATGTGACATGGGGTATTTTTCTATCACTGTCTGGGGTGGGACTTCCACTTTTCTGGATGGATATTTGGGTTCCAATCTTCAGATGTGAAAATGTAATGACTTCATGGACTGTTTTACTTCATATAATATATTCAAAACAACGTTTTTTTCTCTTGTGAAAAAAAAATGATTAATGTTTATCACTCTGCCTTCAAAACTAGCGATGCTGGTCTATGTTGCTGGTTTATTGATATGGTCTGATGGTCTTTTTATATTTTGGACATATCACACTCCTCACATGATTAGCGTTTTTCTCCGTTCAAGGATTTTGGGTACTTTAATTTGTATTTGGAACAATGGACGTCGGTACTCTATCTGTTGCTTTACTATTCTACATACTGCTATTTCACTTTCTTATAGATGCCTCGGGCATATTTGGATGCTTTCTCAGATTGTCGATAATCTCCATGTGGACCGTTACTGGGTTTTATATCAAGTCCCTGTATGTGACATGGGGTATTTTTCTATCATTGTCTGGGGTGGGACTTCCACTTTTCTGGATGGATATTTGGGTTCCAATCTTCAGATGTGAAAATGTAATGACTTCATGGACTGTTTTACTTCGTATAATATATTCAGAACAACGTTTTTTCTCTTCTGAAAAAAAAAATGATTGTTTATAGTCGAAGCGCTGCGGGGTGGTTTCTTATATTAATATTTCACGGTCATTGGAATGCCCACAATTCATAACAAATATTGGAGATTTACTCTCCTGTTTTAAAGTTTCATTTTTTTTTAAAAATTGAACCCGCCGTCGGTATACCGACGCCTTGTAAGTGTCGGAATTGCGACAACTTAAAAACGTCAGAAGAACGACAGTATAAAAACGTCAGACGAGTGACGCTCAAAACGTCGGAATAGCGACGTTCAAATGTCGGACCACATTTCGTCGGAATTGCAACAGTTTACAAACGTCAGAAGAGCGACGTCCAAAACGTCAGACCACATTGCGTCGGAATTGCGACAGTTTACAAACGTCGGAAGAGCGACGCTCAAAACGTCGGACCACATTTCGTCGGAATTGCGACAGTTTACAAACGTCAGAAGAGCGACGTTCAAAACGTCGGACCACATTTCGTCGGAAGTGTGACAGTTTACAAATGTCGGAAGCACGACGGTTTGGGAAACGTCGGAAGAGCAACGTGTGTTTGGAAGCGACGGAAAAAGTGTCGGTAGTGCGACACTTTTTAAGTGCGTTGGAATTGCGACGGGATGGAAAACCACGTTTTTCCCGTCCTCGAACTGTCACTCTTGCGATGACTATGTGTCGGAATAGCGACGAATTGGCCGTCGGAAATTCCGCCAAATTTTCTAGTAACGAGTTGTTCTTCAAAGTTTCCTTTGCTTTCTCAGTATGACTTTGATGTGATTTTGTGCAATAAAAAACAATAGACGTTTAAAACGAGGCAGAAACCATTCAAGACTGAACGAGAACGAAAATCATATAAAGGCGTGGTTAGTCTATATCCTCGGGCCTATCCAACATTAATGATAATTGGGATTGGCATGCCTAATTAAATCAAGGAAATCCCATAAATATAAGCGTACATATTAAGTAAAGAAGAAAAGTATAGTGGTTAAATAAAAACTCTCTTATTATCATTTGAATAAGCGTAAGTCATAAATAGACAAGAAAAGTGAAAAGCATAGGGGTTAAATAAAAAAGATTCTTATTATTATTTGAATAACCGAAGAAAAGTGAAAAGCATAGGGGTTAAATAAAAAAGATTCATACTATTATTTGAAATAGTGTTATATACTAGTTAGTTTTTGCCATTTAGTTTAATTATAGTTAAATAAAAATAAAAATATTTAAGTTAGTGTTAATGTTTATAATAAAGTCAATTTAGGTTTTATTTCGTAAATTGAAGTATTTTATTAATTGTAATTTAACATTGTGGCTGTGGAGAATCAATACTATCCAACAAAAATAATAATGTCATATTAGTCCTTCACATAGGAAGTTAAGAGAAGCAATTGTCCCTCACATAGGAAGTTAAGAGAAGCAATTGAGATTGAAAAACATACAATTAATCTCATCATGGATAGTTGGAAATTATGTAGGAGCTTGATTCCTTCCCTCTCTTCTTGATTTTTAATTTAATTTAGTTTATTTATTATTATTATTTTTAATAATTCCATTTTTTTAAATTCTCTTTTCCTTCTCTTTATACTAATAAAATATTCTCCATTTTTAATATTAAATAATAATATTTAAAACTAATTGAGGAATAATATTAAACCTATTTTTAATAATTAATATTCATATATAAATTCATTCTTAATATATAATTAAATATTAATTTAATCTTATTTTTTTTCTCACACGTCTTTTTTCCCTTTATTATTATTTTTAATTTTATTTTAATTGTTTAAATGGTGATGATGATGATGATGATGATGAATGTCCACTAAGACCAATGCGGTCTACCGGACCTCAAGAAGAGAAAAATAATTTAATTATGGTTTTCCAAGATCTTCTTTCTATGATAAAAAAGAAGAGAACGAAGCGCTCTAAGATTGATATACTTAGATTCACTTAATAAGTCAAGAAGATTGACAGTGTGGCATATGTTAGTGAATTGAGAGCGGATGTGAGTAAGAGCCAAGCAGTCTAAAAGGAAGTGTTTTTCATCTTCCACCTTCTTAGTATCGCCAAAATGACATATTCTATCATCTCAGGGAGCCTTGGGAGTAGACCAATGCCCAGTTTCACTTTGAAACTCATGAAAATTAGTTCTTATTCTAGCGATGTTAATTTTTTTCTTAGTGCTAGTCAACACATAGAGATAATTTTGGTTGTCAAGGGTGGGGATGATTACCTCCTTATAGTATCTTAGATTCCTTTTACCCTCCATCTCCTTATCATCCCACAACATGTCCTTAAAATTAGAGGTAATAGTATCTTTGGCATTATCTTTTCTTTCCATGATGATCTCCTCCTTAATCCCCCAATGGTTGAGCCAAGATTAGGCATCCTTATGCCACCCGCACTTGAGATGAAGGTGGGGGTTTTGACTAAAGTTAGAAGCAATTTTTGGGAGCCTCTTGGATTCCATATTGTAAAGCTTCTTCTTGTACATCATATAATTAAACATAGTCATAATTTATATGGGGGACATTCCAGCTTCGATCAAGAGGATAGGATAGGGAGTATTTCCCTTGATCTTTAGGTTTTAGGTGATGAATTGATTTTGAATCATCTCAATCCTTCTCCACGACTCTCTAGATACACTGCAACCCAAAACTTCACATATGTATAAGGCAACACGGGATACGAGAGTCTCAAAGAGGAACCTTTTTTACTCCAAATGAAAATATCAACCGACTTACAATTGTTTTCAAGCTCCTAATAAGCTTTCCAACCTCCAATAATCCTTTTTCTCGATGCTATAATTCCATTTGAGCTGATGAGGAAAGTCAATACCCAAATATTTGTAAGAAGAAACCTTCTCTAAACAATAATTATCGTAGACAAAACTACCACGTGTGGTCTTCTTTGATTTAATGATCATGACTTTAGTCTTGTATGTATTAACTATCATACCCATCTTGGACATGAAGAGTCTTGAGCTCCTTGTATAGGTCTTCATAGATTTTTGCAAGAAGAACGATATCATCAACAAAAAGGAGAAGAGTAATGATTATACCACCAAGCTCGGTTCCCTTGCAACCAACAGTTTCTAGACACTCCTCGATCTTATCGATGTAAATGCCAAAAAGGGTAGGGGATAGGGGACACCCAAGTTCTTAACCTCGATATTGCATTTAATGTCTTTAGAATACATTTCATTGGTCTTAAGCTTGGCAATGACAGTATCGTAGAGGCGGATCACAACAATCCTGAGTTCAGGAGGAACCATAACCTCTTCAATTCGCTCCTAGAGCTTATCTCGAGGAACATTGTCGAAAGATTTTCTAAAGTCCACAAAACAACAAAAGAGAACAACTTTAATATTGTGACATTCCTCTCCAATGATTATGAGAGAAACAAGATGGTTGGTATTCAAGTGGTGTCTCCTAAAACCAACTTTCCCTTTAGCTATTTTACCATGGTTTTCAAGCCAAAGGCTAAGCTTCTTTTCCAAAATGAGCCCATAAAGTTTGGCTAGGATGTGGCTAATAATAATGGTCATGTAGTTAGAGGGAACATTTTTGTCCCCATTTTTAAAGATAGGCACAATAAGGTTTTGCATCCAAAGCTTAGGGAAGCCATGTTGTGCAACCAAATTGAGAAGCTTGTGAAGATGAGGAATGATGATAGATCTTCCCATTTTAAAGATCTTAGCTTGGTATCATTCAATATCTTTAGCTTTCCCACTAGCGAGCTTCTTAATCCCAGATTCAACATCTTCCAGGGTAAATATATCATCCTTAATAGGAGTGTTTAATATGGTACCCATGGTGTACGGAGAGTCATACATATTCTTAATATAGTTGTCCCAATTTTCTAGTGGGATAAAATTATTATCTTTAGTTTTATGAAAAAGCACATCACACCAAAATTTTTTGATGAGAAAGGTGGAGAAGATGCTCTTGTCTTTTATTAATATCTAACCTCTTCTTCCTCTTGATGAGAGCTTTGTATATACTTATATTCTGAAGCTTGATGATTTCATTAGGAGCATCTCTGATCGCTTTCCTGGAAATTCTATAGTCTTTGTCATACCAAGGATTAGAAGTTCTATTTTTATGCTTATACGAAGTCTCATTAGAGAAATTGCTAATGGTAGTGGAAAGGGTAGTAGTAAAATGGTAATAAATTTGATCAATGTTGTTATTATAAGTCAGGGAGCCTAAATCCCTATCTAAATCCCTTAAGAAAAGGTCAACATTAATTTTATCGAAGCAAATGTGTCTTTTTCTTTCACTGGTCTCCTACAAGTGGGTGTTGTGCATAACAATATTGAGGGATATAGATAGAGGTCTGTGGTTAGAGTCAGGCTCAAACCCATTAAGTAGCTCAAAGTTTGTAATACGGTTGAGGACATAGTTATCAAAAATCGCATAATCCATGTCATTGCTACCCAACCCATGGAAACAAGTCATCTAACCGAAGAGAGGTCACTTGTTAATACCATTACAAATGATTAAGTCTTGGGTACTATAAAGTTTGAGGAGCTTGGCATCGAATAAGTTCTTGATTATGTCTTCAAGGTTTCTGTTAATCTATTATCTAAGTTACTATCATCAAGCCAGAACGGGTCAAGATTAGAGTTGTTACTTAACATAATAGCTTGGTTAGTAATATTTCTAGCATTAAAATCCCCAAGAAAAAGGATATTACCTTAATTTATTAGGTTGTAGATTTCTTTTTCAAGAGTATTAAAAGGATAATTATTGTCCATTTTTATTATAGGATGTAGAATTGAGAGGAGCGAAATAACAGATTGCAAGAAATATCATATTGGTGGTGGAATTAGAGATCTTGATCCAAATGTACTAATTGTAGGGGTTAATTCTATAAAGTCGGATGTGGTAGGAAACAATGTTCCTTATATAACATGTTATACCACCAAATCCCCTCCGGGAGGATTTATTATTCCAAGCTGACCAAAGAGCGAATTCGTCAAGGCGAGGGACCCTAGATTTTCCATATTCTCAAGTTTCAACTAAAAGAATAAAATCAATATCACTCGGGAGCCAACTTAACATAGGACTTTTACACCATGGAAAACCACGAAAATTTCAGAAGAGGATCTGTAGCAATGAAAATCCCAATTTATCACTTGTGTTTGGGACTTAATCTCTAATAATAGTTTTTCTATTCTTAATGATTTCCCATTTCCCTTCTTTTCTTGCCTCCTTAAGTTTTTGGACTTCTTTCCTAAGCTCAACTTGATCTTCTGGAATGAGATCTTCATTTATAAAGTTTCTTGTTCCTTTTAGGCTTGGGGATTTCTTGAGTATATCTAATTTATGGTCGTTACAATTGACCTTGACATGGATTAATTTGTGTTTATGCTCAAGTATATTTCCTACCCCTATAGCTTCTGTGAGATAAGTTGTTTGAGTTTCAGATTTTGTTTTTAATTGTTCTTTAACTACTTCTAATGTGTCGTATATCTAATTTATGGTCATTACAACTGATCTTGACACATATTAGTATGTGTTTATGCTCAAGTATATCTCATACTCTTATAGCTTCTATGAGATTAGTTGTTTGAGTTTCAAATTTTGTTTTCAATCGTTCTTTAACTACTTCTAATGTGTCTTCATTGTTTTGTTATTCTATACCAACAATTATAAGGTGTAAGGCTCTTTTGTGGTGCTCATAGTCGAGTATAATCAATTTATTAATGTCATCCTTTATGGGTTTAATATCTAATTTATTCTCTGTGTTATTTAGGGTTGAGTTATTATGTAGTTGTTATTTGAGATTTTTAATCTCGCTTTTCAAGCTGTCATTTTCTTTAACCATTGTTTGTTTACTATGTTCTATTTCTTGAATTCTACCTTTCATTCCTTGGAACCCAGTCTAGAGTGTGATTATTTTGTTTTCTAACGATTTGTGGTTGTTGTCAAGCATTGTCAATAAATAAATATTTTTTTTTTCTAATTTTTTATGGCTAATGGTTAACATCCTTACCATTTAAACATTTAAATAGATTGATTTTTTTTTTCTTTACCATTTAAACATTTAGATAGATTGATTTTTTTCACCTTTTCCTTGAGGATGAACCACATTAGTCGGTTTGAAATGTCGACCAAAACTTAATTATGTGATTAATCCCAAAGACAATCTCATAAGGTTATTACATTGTTTTGTAAAATTAAATAATCATGAGAATATTTAAGTTAAATAATTATTATATTGTTTTGCAAAATTAAATAATCATGAGAATATTTATTTATTTTTTTAATTGAAAAAAATAAAATTATAATTTTTTTATTGGTTTTTTTTTTTTTGTAAAGTCAGCACCCACGGAGGATTAGAACCGGTGACCTATCACATGGAGTGCCTTAATAGTGCACCCTTCACCATCAAACCAAAGCCCCGTGGGCATTATTGGTTGAAATATGTAAAAGCATTAATTAATTGTAATTGAATATTACTAAATAAAAACAATAAATAAATAAATAAATGCATATTTAATTTAAAAATAAAATTAAATAATTATAATGATGAACATATTATAGTTAAAAAAAAGTATTTTAAAAAATAAAATTAATAAAAACTTAAAATTATATATATATATATATATATATATATATATATATATATATAAAATGTCGTTTTAAAATTAAATAACATATTATCAATATTTTTAACAAATATATTTTATAGATGAATCTTGTTTTGAGGATGAATTACATTAATCTTAATGATGTGATTAATCTAAAAAATTTCTATCTACATTATAAATCACAAAATTTTTAAATCTAACAAATACATTTTACTTTTATATAAAAATAAGTTATTTACCTGAAAAAACCATGGGTTTTCATCACTGACACTAATATCCTAATCATCAATTAACACTCAAAAGAGATACTCTAAACAAAAACAAAATCTTGAGGGAAATAAAGCAAGGGTTTACGTGCTTGTTGTATGTCGTTTTAACTCCAATCCGGGTATGCACCGTCGAAATCATAACGAGTTAAACGAGACTTAGAGAGCTAGCTCTATGTTCACTTGAAATCTAAATCTAGATGTTGTGTACTAATATTTTTATATAAAATATTTATGATGAACTTATTTTAATTATGGTATGTGTACTTATATTTTTATATAAAATATTTATAATGAATTGATTTTAATTATGGTAGGTATAAAGTTAAAAAAATAAACACATAAAAATTTGATGATAGTGGTTGGTACAGATTAAATAATAACAATACATCAAACATATGAAAAATAAAATAAAATTATTTTAAAAAATAAATTAATTTGTTTCTGTAATATTAATTTTATAAAATGTAATTTAATTTTTAGTTAGATAGTAAAATAATTAATAGTTAAACTTAGTTTATCATATATACATATATTATTTTTTGCCTCAAAGAAAAATTATAATTTTTATTAAATAGTTGAAAATTAAATGTTGTAGATGCGTGTGTATATGTATTAAAATTGTGATTGAGATCACATTAAAAATTATCAAAATATATAAAGTCCCATAGTAAGATGTGCTATGTATCGAGTTCCATAGTTGCTAGTTATATACATCATAATTAAATACAAGTGAAGTATGATGCATGCGTCAAATCCATATATGAGAGTAGTGAGAAAAATGAGTGATTATATGTGTCCTCCACGTTCATCCATGTATGCCTGATGGTAGAATCTGTACAGTCCATGTTCGTTCAGTTCTTCGATGTGCCAATGCCCCCAAGGCTGGTCTACGATCGCCTTGGATAGCGAGTCAGAAAGTTGAATGTGTTCCCTATATACATGATGACAAGAAATGGAAATAAAATGATATTTGAGCTGGCATAAGTCCTCAAGTATGCTGCGCAATGTATGAACATGACATGTCGATACTTGGCTGAACCAATTTATAACAATTTTAGAGTCACCGAAAACCTGCAAATGTTGACATCCCTGTTCTAATGCAAATTGTAAAAGGTGTCTCAGAGTAATGAGTTCTACAAAATTATTAGTGTCAGGCCCTGAGCCCATTTTAATCTTGAAATGGTGACGTTGATGAAGATACAGAATGGCACCCCCACCACATCCTTGCTACTGGGATGAACCATCAAAGTATGTTGAGGGGAGATCATGATTAATGACATCATGAGTGATGATTTGTGGGGGGCGGGGAGGGTCATCATCAGGGAGGAAGTGGTATGTGGCTACAATGTGGGAGGATGTGAGCTGCCAATTTGGGGCCTTATCCAGGAAGATGGATCTATTCCGAAGGATCCAAATCCCCCATCAGATAAAGAGAGGGATATTGCGAGCTTTATGTGGAGCATCGACGTTCCACCACTGCATCCAAGTAGCTGATAAGTCCTGGCCAGAACATGGAGAGTTAATCTGGAGGAAGGTGAGAGTCATATCCCAAAGGATCCGAGTGGAGGACCAATGTAGGAGTAGATTGTCGATGGACTCAGAATCAGCATGGAAAAGTGAACACCAAGAGGGGCCATGAAGGGATCATTTTCATAAGTTGTCAGTTGTAGGTGCAGTGTTTTGTAGAGCACACCACATGAATAACTAGCCCTAGGGGGGGCCTTTAATTTCCGTATACCATTCCACCACCAGCATAGCTGCTATGGATGATGATCCGAGAAAATGTATAAGTAGCCATTTTTGGGGGAATATTTACCATGTTTCGAGTGTGACCAAATCAACTCATCATCACCCTGAGTTATGCGAATATGAGATTCGGATAGAGCAGCGATGTAGCTGTGCCAAGAGTGTTGTAGTGGTTCTGGGATTGCCAGTTGATGTGCATTTTTCCAACCTTGAAGATAAAGGGTGGAGGATGTGGGCTCTGCAATATGGGAGATGAAGTGAATGCCCTGGACATATAAATGCATGATCAGTTCAGGGGGTAGATGATATGCATTTCCACGACCCGACCAAGGATCAATGCCTATTTTGGCCCTATTCTCGGATTGAATTTTCCAAGTGAGACCATTCCTGATGTATACCAGAGATTCAAGGACAACCTTCCATATGTTGGATATGTTTCGAGTGTTCCATGTGGGTGATATGATCTAATCTAAATTTTGCATGGGTCGAATGTACTTTTGTGTGACCACAGGGGTCCATAAGCTCTGTGTGGTCATGATCCTCCAACCCATTTTGGAAGCAAGGGCTTTTGAAAATATGGCGAGGTTCTTGATGCCCCAACCACCCCATTTTTTAGGTAGCACAATACGATCCCATTGAATCTAGGAGTATGTATGACCTTCACACTTCCCCATCCATAAGAATCTGTAGCATAGGCACTGAATCTTGGCAAGGATACCTTTAGGGATTCATGCCATTAACATCTAGTACACAGGGGTAGCTTCAAGAACAAATTTGATCAGGATGAGCCTACCAGCTCTGGATAGCCAAAGGTGGTGCCAAATGAAGATGCGCTTTTCCAATTTTGCAATGAGCCAAGACCAATTTGCAATTATATAGTTTGAGGGTTTGAGATAAAAGCCTAGATACTTCAGACCCTCCTGTAATTCCAACGACATATCCGGGAATCTATCGGCAACAAAGGCTCGCTCCTGTGGATTGCATCTCGTGGTTGTCATAGTGGATTTGTGATTATTTCATATCATGCGTGTGTCCAGACAGAATGAGGTTAACACAAAGGAAAAGGATATGGAGTCCCCAATAGACTCGTTGAGAAGGATGAGAACATCATCAACGAAAAGAAGGTGGGTGAGAGTGCATCCATAAAAAATTTTTATGCCCAAGAGCCTGCTGTATCTGCGCTCTTCTATAATCAGACGACTGAGGGTTTCCATGATGAGAAGGAAGAGCAAGGGAGATAATGGACATCCTTGACGAAGGCCCTACTCCAAGTGGAAAAAAGGAGAGGTTGATCAATTGATGAGAACACTCAAGGATACATTAGATATACAACACATAATCCAATTTATGAACGAGTGTGGGAAGCCTAAGTGAGTGAGGATCATGCGAATGTATAACCAACTGGGATTGAAGAAGGCCTTCGCGAGATCAATTTTGAGGATAATTTCTTTGAGCTTCTTGATTCTGATGGAGTGCAATGCTTCCTGAGCAGAGCTAGTAGCCTCATAGATCTGTCGGTGATGAAGGAAAGCGAACTGTTGAGAAGATATGTGATTAGATTGAATGGGCCTGAGTCTGTTGGCGATGATTTTAGCAATAATATTGTAAATACAGTTACAAATGGATATGGGTTTGTAATTTGAAAAGTGACGGGGGGATTCGGATTTAGGAATAAGGGAAATAAATGTCGAGTTGAATGCATCGTACATACGGCTAGTAGTTCTACATTCTTTGACCACATGCAGTATATCCTGACTGAGGATATCAAATAAAGCTAGATAGAACTCAATGGGCCATCCATCCAGACCAAGGCTCTTGACCTTTTGAAACCATTTCATGGTGGTCTATAGTTCTTGTATAGTGACAGGCCCCATCAGGTTCTCTTCCTCATCTGGATCCATAAATCGGGGAAAAAGTCCCACCACCTTGATGATTTCAGCCAATGGTACATTGTGTGGTGCCTTGAATAGGTTTCGTAAGTGAGAAACTCCCATATTGGCCAGTTGATGAAAATTCCGAGCTTGGTTCCCCTGATCATCTTCAAGATGCCATAGGGTGTTTATGGCATGCCTGCCCATAGAAAATTGGTGGAATAATTTTGTATTATTGTCACCAGCCTGTAACCAAGTGGCTCTACTCTACAGATGCCATGATTCCTCTCGATCTTGTAGGATTCTCTTCCGTTCTGCCTCTAGCTGATTAAGATGTGCCCTAGAATTCTCCAAGGAGTATCCACCCCCAACCTCAGTCCCCAAGGAAGAAATGTCCCTCTCAATGTCTTGGAGAGCTTGGTTATCTCTGATCTTTTGCTGTTTAGCCTAATTAATCGTTAGCTTCTTGATCTCATTCATTTTATGTGCAAAAGCTGTCATGGGAGTAATATCAGGGGATGATGGGTGAGAGGTATAGTATTGAGTTATCATATTGATATACTCATCATGTGATAACCAATTAGAATTGAATTTTAAAGGGCTCCTGGGCTTGTGCACCCCTGTCTCCAGCTCCATGTAAATGGGATAATGATATGAAATGCCTCTAGAGCCCACCCATTACCGAAAGACAGGGATAGTATCAATAAGGGCCTCATGCATGAGGAAGCAGTCAAGTCTCATGGCTAATTAGGCATGTCCGGTCCTATGATTCCACCAAGTAGGGAGGGTGTGAGGCGAGGGAATATCCACCAAATGATGATCCTCCAGAAGGTTGGCTAGGGGCTCAGAAAGGTGATCAATCTGAGTCGAGTGGCCCCATGATTCGGCATGCTACAGAGAGAAATTGAGGTCTCCTCCTATAATGAGATTGTTAACCAAAGTAAAGGACCAAGAGAGAAAGTGTTCCCAGAATGTTAACCAAGAAGAACAAGGACCATACACATTAATTAGGTGAAAATCCCGACCAAAATCACAGGAGAAGATATCTGCACCTAAGAAACCATCCCCTCCCCATAGATTGATAATATGAATCGAGTGAGGGTTGAAGCAGAGAGTGATACCCCCAGATCGTCCCTAAGCGTCCGTGGCATGAAAGATCCATCTCGGTCGAAGAGATTGCAGGGCTCGAATGATAGTGTCAGCAGGACCGAGCGTCTCTTGAAGAAAAGTAGTTTTGATCGGAGTCGAGTCTATAAGTCTCGGAAGGGCAAGCTTTTTGGCAGAGCTGCCTAGACTGCGGCAGTTAAATGACATAGCTTTCATGAGGTAACTACGTGGGGGTGGAGGGGGTCGTTTGTGCTCTAAGGACTCGATCAATCGTATGTTGTATGCTATTATCTACCTCAAGCCCTGCCTGAATGATGGCCTTTGAAATGTTGGAATGACAGCCTCAGGAGGCTTTGGGGATAAGTGGAGGGGGAATGATCTCGAGCCCACCAGGTGAGCCCAATGATAATTTGGAGAGGAATCGAAGGAAATGGTAATGGGAATCCCTAGAATCTGCAGAGGTCTTAGAAGTCAGACCCAGGGAGGAGAGGTTAGGGATGGTCGGGGGGATGTCTAGGAAGGATGGGGGAGGGAGTGAGGTGGGGCAAGAGATGTGGGGGATAGCATCAGGGAGAGATGCAATATGAGAACCGCCCAAATCCACACCCGAAGAACAAGAATGCATAGATAAATCACAATAAATTGATAGAGGGTTACACGAGGATTTCTTCGCACCCACTGCTCGTGCTCGAGTCATCCAAGGGGACGAAGGTTGAGGAGGAGGTGGAGCATAACCAATGAAAATAGCCGATTTCCTATGCCTGCTTGATGTTGGAGCCCAAGTAGGATGCATATCCATTGGAGGAGCCTCTGAAGATACAATGGGAGCGTCCCGCTCTTTAGTAGAGAGATGGAGGGGGAAAACCTTGAATAGATGACCCACAGCATGACAACGTCTACAGCGGAAGGGAAATCCTTCATAATCTATAGTCTAAAGCCTAACACAATGCCTCCATTTGATAGTAATAGACTCCTCCAGTCCCTCTTTGGTATCAAGATGAACCAGAATGCGGGCAAGAGGCATGTTACCGATGGTTGTATAGGATTTTTCATGATCCAGATATGCACCTAGGGAGTTTCCAATCAATTTGAAGATTTCTTCAGACCAAAAATGTAGGGGTAGACCTGGAAGGCAAAACCAAATTGGGCCAACACCCAGTTGCTCTTGTTCCGGAGCAAAGAGTGACTCCATCTTTTCAAAAGTACCGGGGCTTCTTCAATGTGCCAAAATATGGAAATAACCCACTGTACATGTTCAGGCAGCTGAAAACTAAGGGTGAACCAACTGTCGGGGAGGATGATCACCAAGGGTAACTCCTCCATAAATTGTCCCCATATCTCAATAACCCATAGACGAAGTCGTGACAGATTATATTTATGGCCTTAGACATGTCCTACCAAAACACGCTCCACCTTCTCGATAACCTCACCCATCTATAGACCATCCCCCAAAACCAGCTCAACCTTCTTGGATCCGGGGTTGACACACCTATTCTTCTTAGATTGTCGCTGATGGTTGTGTGAGGCCGGAGGGTCCGACACGGAGCCTAATCCTGGAGCAGATGAAACCCTAGGACAGTCGCTAGGAGGGGGCACATATGGGGATCTCGAAAAAAAGCCCGAAGTGGGCGAGCACGATGTTGGTTGAGGAGCCAAATTAGGGCAGACTATTGTAGGTCTAGTAGAGGGAGGAGGGGGTGGAATAGAGTCGACATCCAATAGTGGTATTAGGGGAATTTTGAGGTCTAAAATGGGCCTCCTAAGAAAAATGTACAACCAAAATAAACTCTATAAGAACCAATAGGATTCAAGATGATGATGTCAACCATGAGGGATGATTCACCATTTTTTAAGTAGAAGGGTAAAAATATTAAAAAATAATAAAATAATAAAACTACTTTTTCAACTTATCTCCCAAAGTTTCTACTCAAATTTCGAGTGGGAGTACTCGTTGAATGCGAAATTTAATTCCTCATCCAAGGAGTACCCATGTTGCATACTTTCGATGGACCCTGCTACACGAAAAATGAGAAATACATTAAAAAACATGATTGCAATCACGTTTTTCATGTATTTCTCATTTTTCATGTAGCAGGGTCCATCGAAAGTATGCAACATGGGTACTCCTTTGATGTGGAATTAAATTTTGCATCCAACGAGTACTCTTGCTCGAAATTTGATTAAAAACATTGGGAGATAAGTTGAAAATACAAGTTGAAAAAGTAGTTTTTCCTTTTTTTCCCTCTAAAATTTGATGATGTAATCAAGTATTATTTTATTATTTCCACTATTATTTTATAATTTCCTTAGGAGGCCCATTTTAGACCTTAAAATTCCCCTAATGGTGGGATGGGGATACTTGTAGACAGGAGGAGAGAAATTGTATGGTCACTGGGGAGAAGGGATTCAAATCTGAGGTCGGAAGTCCGTCAGAGAATATGGGAAAAGAGTCAAGCAGAGAAAACGAAGGAGACTTCGATGGAAGGGGGTATAGGAGGGATGGGGGATCGAAAAACAGGAGGGTGGAAACGGGGGAGAAGATAGGTCTGGACGAAGAAGACGAGGGAATCACCAAAGAGTTAACAACGGACAATAGAGGTTGAAACGGAGAGGAGGAAGTCCAGATTGACATCCCCTCCTAGGGATCCGAGGTGTAGAATACCAGCTTCTCATCCATAGCTGCCAACTGAGCAAAGATACCCGAATTTTATAAAAACGGTCGCGTAACTGTCAGCAACGATCCCCTAATAAAAATAATAGTTACTAAACATATACTTGAAATTAATGGAGAAATTCTAGAATGTATTATTTAAAAATAATATTTACTAAATATATATTTGAAATTAATGGAAACTTTCTAGAATGTATTGTTTAGATGTTTGTTGAGATTATGGTGTCTCATTCAAGTTTTCAGATTCATAATCTCACTTGTGAGAGAGATGACCATTTATGTCAATTTTTTTGAATCCTTGATTTTTAAATTGGTATCAGAGAAGAGTTACTAATCAGAGGCCTTTGTGTCGTAGGGTTTTCCGATCTGTTGTGTGTTAATAATCTATTGTAAAGATCTGGAGTTTCAACCCAGGGAGGCGAAAAGGTGTGGATTGACCCAAAGAGTTTTGTTTTAGAGAGGGATGAGGAGTGCCAGCGTGAGGAAATTTCATGTTGTGGCAGTGTGGAGCGATAAGCAAGAGAGTTGTGCAGATTATTGGTTTGTTCGTGTCCCAGAACATGTGAATCGATTGCAGGTGGGTGGAGAACTCTAGAAGGTGATCTAATGCTTATTTTGCTTCAAGAGTAGTTGAAACAACTTAACGACATGGGAGCGCAAGAAGAAACGAGGATCCACATTTGGTGTACAGAGCTCGACGACGTAGGAGTGAAGGAGAATGTGGATGCACATTTTGACTGCTAAGTGGGCCAATGAACCATATGGCTGACCTTTCCATGGAGGTTGTGGTTAGCTTCCTGATCCGAGGTAGTGTGAGGAGGCATGCTTGGAAGCAGAACAGATCCAATGTAAGCGTGGAAGGTCGAGAATTGAGAAAGGTGGTGTGATGTATCATATCATGTAGTTGTCATGAATTCATGGACCCGTCGAAGTTTTATGCATTGTGAATGTGACAATTGATGTTAAAATCCGCGGACTGGGAGCTGGATCTATCCATCCACTTTGGCAGTGTCATACGATTTTTCATGGAGTTGTTGTTTTCTGTGCATTTTTCGCTCAAGGGTCCAGTCGACAAGATGAGTGTGTGTTGATCAACATGCAAAAAGTGTCGTTGAAGAACATTGTTGCAGAGTTAGTTTTGGATTTGCGAATGTGGCTGATGGTTTTACATCTACGAAGTGATTCATCGATGTGGAGGAGTTGCATACATAAACTGACTTAGTGAGGAGCCTATTGCAATTTTCGAGTGAACTAGTTGAAGATGAAGGTGTTAATGTTTTTGAATTCGAGACTACATAAAATATTATAATTTTAAATATATTTACAAAAATATTACAAAACATTTTTCAATTTACAAATGAGAAACCATTAAGATTTACCAAAATTTTTAACCTGCAGAATAAATTTCATTCCTTAAATTTGTTCTTATCTTCTATACAATATTAAGAAATTACTAAAACATTGAAAATAAAAATTAAGACCAGATAAATAATAATGTACCACATTAATTCTTACATGATTAATTACATAGTTTCCATTGATGTTAGGTTGAAGAAGCGAGTACATGGTTTTTTTTAATTAACAACTATGTCAACTAAGTCGGGATGTTTTGTTTATGCTATTATATTCAACCACAATTCCTCCCTTGCCAAAGACCAATTCTGTTTTCATGTTAATTACATTTTCTTCGTTCATTTTGTTAAAAAATAAGTTCTCTAATTCAAGTAAGAATCTTGTACAACGATGGCCTTCTAATATAGTATTACATTACATGAGATAGTGAGTTCGATTAAATTTATTGAGAAAATAATTTTTAATATCATAATTATGTTGAAAGGCGTTTTCTTTATAGATTTGACTAGGCAAAGACTGTTCACCTGAGTTAGTCAGTCAACTCCGTGAATATTTGTCATGGCAGGGACAAGGTAGGAGGTGAGGATACTATAATTAGCGAGGAATTCATTGCCGAAATATATGGACATGATCTGGGTGCCTGAAACGTAGGTGACCATGTTCTGCTAGACCTAGGAATAGGCTTGCGAAAGACGACGAGAAACATTGGAGAGTTGCTCATTGGGAATGGAAATGGCGATTTTAATGTCGGTACCACTGAATGCATGGAGAGCTGCAGGGTCTGTGTCGTAGAGCTTCAACTTGTTGATGTCTTAGCTCTTGATCAACTGCACTACCTTGGAAGCTAGGGGAATATTGTCTACTACGCAACCATAGTTGATACCAATAGTGCTAGCCCTAGCAGGCGCAATGATATCCAGGGCCACCACGATCGCGATCAACACCGAGGTTGTTCGGAAGCTCATTCTAAGCAAATAAACTATAACAAACTATAACTAACCAAGCTTCTTTCTTTTTCTTCAACATATTTTCGCACTAAACTTTTAATTGAACATATTTTGCTTAGTGCGATTTGAACATATGACCTTTCCTTTTCTTGAACTTCATTTTCTTGCTCCTATTCGAACATATGAACTCGAGTATACTGGGCTCAAGTGAATAATGCTCTGAGTCATACGTTTTGACTTATCAGAGAAGTATTCATTGCTATGCAGAATATTTATATGTCGAGAAAATTTTTCCCTATTTTTGCATGGAATGGACCATATGGAAATGATTGGGAGGTTATGTAGTACATCTTGACACACATTTATGTAATATTTTTCAAAAGTTCAAGTTATCCCGAAAAGTTTTCGACCTCAAGACTTAAGAAACTAAAATGGAATGTAATCTCTCATGAGCTCCAATTAGTCTGAATCTCTCGGACGCTTTGTGCTCTTTTCCTTAAAGCCAATGATCTAGTGACCCTTAAATTTATTTTCTAAATGAGTATTTCTGTGAACATTTTAAGTTCAGGGCCATGAAAGGATTTACTTACTCTTAAGCCTCCTAGTCTTGGATGTCTCTAAATTTCTCAAGTTAATCTTTCTTTGACGAAACAATACATTTATTTTCCTCTGCAATTTATGGAAAATCTAGCTAGAAACCAAAAAAAGCCATTAGTTAATCAAGCTCAACATGTGGCCATATTGTCCCTGGAAAAATCCAGAAAAGAAATTACAAAGAAGACACAGATTTGATACCCTGATCAAGCTTATGCCAAAGTTAACCAAACTTATATATAAGAAACTTTTAAACATTTCATTTGTCTATTCCCTCTCATCTTGAGATCTTTCAGACTTTTAAATAAGAAAATTAGATGTTTAAATCTGCTGATCCTTCCAAAATTACAAGAAGATACTTTAAAATTCTTATAAAATAATACAATGCCCAAAAGCATTGAATTTACCTTTTCTACACGCATTCATAACAAAGAAGACAACACATATCATAAATATTTTTTTTCTTAAGCGAAATCAATGCCTCTAGTAGATTCACATGCCTTTCACACAAACAACCTTTGAAAATCAGACAAAATTATGTAAATTTCCAATAGTATCTAACGACCACTAAAATACTCGTAGCACACACCTGTGTTGAACTTTAAGGGCTAAGATGTTGTATGCGACAACAAAAATAAAAATACAACACTTCTCTGTGGCACATTGCACCACCGACCAGCTAACATTCTAGCATTTCGTTTCTTCTTTTGTATATTTCCCCATTGGAATGAGGACTGTCAAGGATGGCAGCCTTGTCAAAAGGGGTGAACATCATCAAGGATAGCAGCCATGTCAAAAGGGGTTAACAGAGCCTACATGGAAACTCCAAATGTGGATGTGTAAATTTTGGTACACATTAGTTAGATTGACTATCAAAATTTATTATATCTTTAAAAGGATAGAAAAAAATTCTTTATCCATGCCCCAAATCCATGGAATTTTTTTAGATGTGTTATTATCTATGGAATCTGTAGAAAATTAAGATTCAAATAGAGATCACATCTATTTACAAGACCTATTTTTATCGCAAGCACTACAGTGGTTCCCGAGGTTTAGATGTTAGTAATTTTTTCCCCTTTAGTGTGGCATTGTGCACCCCATAAGGTGACATTTTCTAGTATATATTGAGATGATTTGTGATGTAGAGGGTTTTCATGTAGATAACCACCACATGACTCTAATATTTTTTTATAGAGTGTGCAACTAGTCAGTGTAGGTTAGTACAATAATAAGAGAATTCAGAAAAATTCAAAGGAGATAAGATAAGAGACAATACCAAAAATTTATTTCTTATTTATATACAAAATCGTTTGTTTTTATAGTTAGAGTAAAATTATATTTCTTGTTATGCCTTAGCATATGTATCATCTGTTTCACACTAGACTCGACCACTATTCTCTTCTACTTTGTTCCAACCTATTTTTCTAGCTTCACGAGCTCTTTCCTATTTTAGTCTCTTTACCTCTTCCTCCTTTTTATAGTTAGCTTAGCTTATTTTCCAGTTACTCATTCCATTACCTTAAATGATGGTTGGAAGGATGAGCCGTCATAGTTTTTTAGCTTCCTCAACTATTTCAAAATCCATCCATCATTCCTTTGGATATTGAACAATCATGTTGATTCAACTCTTCACCCAATCATCATTTCCTCATTTGGCTCCCCAACTAATCATTTCTACTTTTTCCATTTCCAAAAATAATCATTACTTCTTCGCATAGGTTGTCTGTTGATTCACCACGAACCTTTTGATACACATAGAATCGTTGCAAGTTAGGATCCAGAGTATTCAACAGAGTTTCAACACATATACAACATTAGGTTTGCAACAACATAACAATAGGATGGTGTTACCACAACGATGTTTGAATGATTCCATACCAATGTAACATTAGGGAGTTGTTGCAGTAATTGTGTTGCAACAATGGTGTTATAGCATGATTATTTCATCTCCTAAGATACTAACTAAAATAAGTCAATTTTGATTTCATTTGTCCAAGGATGCTCCTGCATAAAACACCCTTGGTAAGAAAAACATGTGATTCTAGCTCATGGAGAGGTGGTTGTTACTATTCCAGAGGAGGAATATACTCCTAGGCATGCCAAGTCTTCTTCAGAAACAATGACTCATCCTTAGAACCTATGTCTCCACTTAATCAAATACTCATAACACTCATTATTTTAGGTGCTTGTGTTGACCCTCTTGTCCAATACCTACTCTAATTCTTCAACTAGCTTGATGGACAGTTGTTCATTGCACTTATATTTGGTACCTCCTTCATTAAGCATTTCTCCTTTGTGAAACCCATATAAATCAACAACATTTAATATCATGGAAATCTGAAATTCGTCCACTAACTCCAACTTAGAATAATTATTAGAAATATTGTTTAGGACTCAACATGGTCCAATTGTCTTGTACTTGAGTTTATAATATGTACCTCCGAGAAATATTCATTTCCTTAAATGTGACATCAACAACATCTTCTTCAAAATCCTTTTGTCTCCTTTAAATATCTTCCCCTTGTTTATATTTGCATTGTTGTGACACATATTTTATTTTATCTACTCATGCATGTTTTACATGTACTTTGCAAATTTATTTGCATCTCTTTCCTTTTATCTTCTAGATTTTGAAATTTAACCAAATCCACAGTAACCCTTGGTGACCTACCATAAACAATCTAAAAAAATCTCTTTCAAAACAAACCTATTGATTGAATCATTGTAAGTGAATTTAGCTTATGCCAAAACAAATCCCATTATCCTAGTTTTTCTTTGCTCAAAGTCCTTGATAAATTCACAAGAACATTTCTAATCACTTAATTCCATTCATCAATTTGTGGATAGTATAGAAAACTTCACATTAGCTTGGGGCCCAGTTTCTTTTGAAGTGCACTCCAAAAAATTCCAATAAATTATGTATCTATATTAGTATTGATATTCCTCGGTAATCCATGTAATTTCACAAATTCACATAAGAAAAAAAAAAAAAAACATTTTAATAACATCATTGATTTTTTTGGATGGAGTGAAATGTGCCATTTTTGAAAACCTATCTATTACAGCCATCATCGAATCATGACATTTCTATGTTCTAGGAAGTCCTAAAACATATTCCATACCTACATTTTCCCATGGCCTCTTTGATACTGGTAGAGTATACAACCTTGTTTTATGACTCCTTCCTTTTGCTAACTAACAAATACTATAACACTCAAAACAATTTTTATCATACTTATTGATTCTAGGTCAAAATTATCTCTCCTTCACCAATAGTTTCATCTTGTCAACACCAAAATGTCCACTCAAACCTCCATTATGCAATTATTTAATAATATTCGGTTGCAACGATATTTTATGAATACAAAAAAAATGATTCTTAAATAGGAATCCTTCTTGGACGTGAAAATATAAATACATAGTTATACCAATGCTCTAGGTTCCTTACATGCCTTTTAGGCTTCTATAACATCTGCATACCCCTCATGCAACTTCTTCATACATTCCAAGCTTAGAACTTCATTTAAAAAGGTATTAAATAGCACTATCCTCCAACTTAATGCGTTTGCAACCTCACTTTTTTTCTAGACCTAGTATGTTTCAATACAAGCATGTAACTTTGCAAAAATTCTATCCATTTTGAATTATTTTGATCAAGTTTTCTTTGAATATTGATTTACTACAACACTTTAGATAAGTAAATAAGAAAAACTCCTTCGGTAGCAGGTAACATCGCCATTTCTTTAGAGCTTGTACAATAGCAAAAAAATCTTGATCATAATTTAGCTTCTCACTAAATACTGTAATAAGTCTCCATTCTTGACTCAAAACTAGTACAATTGCTGAAACACTCACATCCGAGTCCACTTGAAAAATGTTCTTGAAATTTGGAAGTGTCAAAACTAGTTTTTTGGTTATCTTCCTCTTCAAGTTCTCAAACAATTTCATGGTTCTTGGTGTCCATTGGAGATTTCATTTTTTTATACATTTTGTGAGTGATGCATAAATCTCATTAAATTTTTGGATTCACTTCCTAAGTAAACTTTCTAAACCAGGAAATATTCTCACATGAAAGTTACACTTAGGTGTTGGCCAATCCAAAATTGTGTTTACCCTTTAAGATCTATCTTCAAGCCTTCCTTGTTACAAATCCAAAGTACACTAATTCTTCCTCCATAACTGTGCACTTTTCGAGATTCATCAAAAAATTATCTTCTCTCAACTATTGTAACACCTTTCTCACATGCTCTAGGTGATTTTTCTTGGTCTTACTAAAGATCATATTGTAATCCAAGTATACAACAACAAGCTTACCCAATAATGGTTTTAGGAATTCATTCATAATTCCCATAAATGTGCTAGGAGCATTTGTTAACCCAAATGAAATTGCAATCCATTCACACAACCCATCCTTATTCTTGAATGTTGTATTCCATTTAGCACCTTCTCTTATATAAATTTGATGATATCCACTCTTCAAATCGATATTTGAAAAGTAGTTGGCCCCACTCAAAAAATCCATGAAGTTATCCATCATAGGTAAGAGAAATCTATACATGATAGTGATTTTATCAATAACCCATGAATTTGTATACATTCACCATTCACCTCCTTTATTAGGTTCTAACACTATTGGTACAACACATGGAATTAAACTCTCTCTAGTTAGTCCTCTGTTAAGCAAATCTTGTACCTTCTTATTCAATTTTTCACTTTTTGCTAGAGTCATCCAATAAGGAGCTTCTTTAACCAGAATTAACCTTGGTATCAATTCAATATGATATGATATACTTATCATGGGAGGTAATCCTTCTTGTAAATTGTCCACAATGATATCCTCAAATTCCTTCAATAAAGGTTGTCTCTCCAATGGTATATAGTTCTTATTCCCACCTTCTTGGACTTGTTTCGACATTATGGCCAAATAGAAATAACCATTTTCTGTTCTTTCAAAAAAAAAAATCTAAACATCATATAATTTAGGTGTAATTGCTTCCACCTTTATTGGTACAACTTTCTCTTGTTGTCATTAGACTTTCCAACATTGGTTCCAACTTGTATTATTTTCTAATCTTTGTGAATCCATATATATTTTCCCTACCATCATGGAAAAAATTCTTATCAAATAACCATGGTCTTATAAGTAGTACATGACATGCATCATCTCTATTATATCACATAAGATCTATTCTTTGAAGCTTTAGATCTAAAAATTTAACAAGCATTAATCTATCATTTCCGATTGTGGTTCTAGTTGCAACCATGAAACCTGTTATGGATTGTGATGTGGAATACATTTTAAGTTTTAACTTATATGTGACTTCTATGGATACCATTTTTTTTGTAATTCCATCATGTATGACCAGATCACAACATTTGACCTGAACCTTACAAATAGTCTTGAAAACCTTCCTTCTCTAATCAAGTTATTCTACTGTATTCTTTTTAGGTTTAAGAAAATCCATACATTAAATACTTACCTTTGTGCTTCTAAAGGACCATTACATTTTCACCAATAGTGGTTGCTTCACTTGCATGTGTGACTTGTGTTATGATTTTTTAGACATTTGCATGTTGTGTGCCCCTCTACTCCACATCTATAGCAATAATAATGTACTTACATTTTCCTCTTTTGAATCCTCTTCATGTTCCAATGCCATTTCCTCCTTTATTCCTTGGCTACTAGTGGATTCATTTTCCTTTCAATTTCTTCTAGAATAATTTGCTTTTCCTCTTCCTCTGGGTCCCTTCCCTTGAAATTTATGGTGTTGTTTTTATTCCAATCTTCTCTTCCACCTTCAAGGAAACCTGATAAGATTTTTGCACATTCTGAAAAAAGAGGTGTGCTCGTCTTATCTTGAATATGATACTTTAATTGATTCACGCTTCTTGCCACTCTTTAATATTTTGGTTCTTTAATCCTTGACATGAGTGACAACTTGAAAAAATCGTTTATACCCTCCTTGGTAGTTAGCTATTTCTACATTAGGTTTTTTACATGCTTACACAAACAATATTGGAAATCAATAGGTAGGAATTTATCCTTTATATTTTTCACCATTTTCCTCTAGGTTCTAATCTTCTCATGGTTGTGTACAATATCCTTCTGTAAAATATCCCATTAAAGTGCAACATGGCCCTTTGACTTCGTTATGGAAAATAAAACATCATTTCGGTCCTAAAATTTCTTATACTAAAGATTCCTTTTGAGCTCTCTTATTCCATCAATGAGAGTCTCAACCTTTGAAATGCCACCATATCATGAAATTCCATTTTTCACTGCCTTATCTTTCAAAAAATATATTAGATATTATGTTCAGTCCACTTCATAAACATTTCCTTCTTCTTAAATTTCATATTTCAACTCTAAGTTTTCTTCAACATCCTCAAGTATTAAATTTTCAAAATATTATATTCTTCTTCTAAGATCCTCCAATTCTTGTTTTATGGCGCCTCCTCGTGCTACTCCTTCTCTATGTGGCGACACTCCTACAAGTTAAATTGTGGCCCTAAAATTGACTAACATCACAAGAATTATTTGGCTTGGCTTCTCACATCTTTCCTTCCAACAATTGCACTAAAAAACCCCTCACAAGTTCAACCATAAAAAATGCTATTAAAGGATTAATAAGGAACCAATCTCAGTATCTTAAATAAGACCTAATACCACGTGATGTAGGAGGACCTTACAACCTGTACAAAACCACTACAATAATCCAGTCTCCACCCACAAAGTGCATAACTATTGGAATGCTAGTGCAACATAAATAAAAACTAACACATATAGTGAGGAAATTGAGAAAATGTTAGAGACAAGATAAGATACAACAACAAAATTTCATTTCTTTTTCACATACACAAAAAAATGTTCTTACAATCAATATACAATTCTATTATTTGCTATGCCTCAACATGTGCACCATTTTTTTCACACCAGATTCAAAAGTTGTTCTCTTCTCCTTTTTCCAACCTCATTTTCCAAATTCATGAGATCCTTCCTATTTTAGTCTCTCAAGCTCTTCCTCCTTTTTCCATTTTCCTTGACCCTCCTTTTCCAGCTACCGACTCCATGCCCCTAAATGATGGTTGGAAGCCAAAGAAATCACAATGGTCTAGCTTAACCATATCCTAGTCCAACTATCCTTCCTTTAGATGCTAAATAGTATTGGTGGTTCAACTCCCTGGCCAATAAAAAATTCCTTGTTTAGTTCCTTCGCTAAACGTTGCTTCTTTGTATATTTCCCTATTTGATCATTAGTTATTCACACAGGTTATCCATTGATTCACCGTGAACACTTTCAATCATGCAGAATCACTACAAATCAAGACCCACAATATTCAGTAGAGTTGAAACATAGAAACAACATCAATTTTCCAACAACATAACAACATAGTGATGTTATAAAAATGATGTCGCAACAATAATGTTGCGAAAATGGTGTCACAAAAATATAATAAGTATAGGAAGTAATGCTTCCATATCATGTGTAGTTGTCATTGTGAGTTCCCAAGCATCAGTATAGAAACTGTTGATTCTTATGTAATGAGTTGGAGTCATGATCTAGATATGTCGAATTCAGTGAGTTATGCCCTATATATGTGTAAATGTTGTGATGAATAAAGAGATATCATATTTTGATTTGCGTTGTGTGCAATCTCTCTCTCTGCTCTCTTCAGATTTCTAACATGGTATCAAAGCCTGCACTGGCTTGAATCCCTCAAGGGAGGGCAAGGAAGATGAGGAATTTGTAAATTTGAACCTTCTGTATATATTTTAGCGTATGATCTTTTTTGTTCATGTGTGTAGTCTAGATCTATTCATTTTTTTTCTCTTTAAGCAGTGTTTGGGTTTTTCAGATCGAATTTACTCACTAAGGAAAGAAAAAGAACCAAGAAGTGGAGGCATAAGTGGATGGTTATCTTCGTAGCATAATCTCAACCAATCTTGTGTGATTAGGACTGGATTGGTTGCACTTTGATCAAGATCAGGGCCATTTTAGCCTCTGAAAACGTATAGACGAGGGAATTTGTCGATGTGAGGAGAAGAGTCATTGATAGCCACATATTTGAGGTAGAGGATGTTGTTCTTGATGGAGACGGGTGACGAGGTGCTTTCTATGCAGCGGTGAGATCAAAAGGGATGGCAACAAAAATCAACGCTACTTCTCACTTCCAGATCCATGAAAGGGGACTTCTAAATGACAACCTCAACGACCATGGTGTCAGACATTATAACACGGGTGATTCAAGACCTGGAAGATCATCATGAGCTACAGAAGTTGGGGCTAGTTTCGATGTAGAGATGCGGGGGAATGCGTAAAGGTCACATGGGAAAAGTTTTTTTTTTTTTTAAGTGAACATTTTCATTCAAATGGTTTGATTCATTTAATCAAATTTGGATGTTATTATTTTTACCTTAGTGGATGTGAGTTCTTTGGAATTAACATATATGCCCAACTGAGATGTGTCCTCATGTTTCACCTTGTGAATTATGCATTGGGTTCGAGAGGAGGGTTTAATAGTGGCTGGAACTCTCACCCAGGATTATATGAAAACACTGCCAAATTATGTGAAAATGTTGTCAAATTTTGACACAGATATTCAAGTTGGAAGTGAGCTCGTGGAAGTGTTGTTAACATAAAAAAAGACACATGAAAAATATAATCTATTGTGCCTAGAAAAAGTGATTTATTTGTGATGGTTGCGCATTGGAAAATAAAATGAGTTGAGTGTCGTGTGTACCTATCCCATGTTGATGGGAATCAATGCTCATATTTTATGCAAACCTGCAAGTGTTGAATTAAAATGACTATGGTGGTCGTGGATGTCTTCTATGGGCTTATAGTGGGTCAATGTTTTAGTGTTTAATTTGGGTCTCTATTTTAGGGTTTGGTATATAAGGTTATCATGATTCTATTATAATTATATGAAAGACCAGTTAACGAACATAAAACATCCTTTAAGTTAATGGTTCTCAACGTTCTTCAGTGTCGAGAGAACACATCACTGACTTGGTTATGTTTAGTATGTTATATGCTAATGTGTCTTGTCATTCTTCGGTGCTTCAAGAACATTAGTTACATGTTTTCTTCATATATATGCAAGTGTATATATAAAAAAGTTAAGTTGTATGATGGATTGTTGGATAAACTCAGTACATAGAAAATTTACCTATATAATTAGAAGTATGTATTTTGATGCATACTACTAGGATGGAAACATGTCCATAGAGATATTCAACATCTAGGCTATTCTTCAGGGTAGTCAAGAAGCGTCAATTGTACAAAGTTCATCAACGATGGTCAGAGGCAACCATGTATTAAATGGAGGTCAAGTGACAACTTGAATATGTGGTGGTGGAGAAAGAGTGGTGTTTGGGAGGTTCAAGAGTGGATGTGAGTGTTGGTGAAGAACAATGAGACATATATGATATTGTTTTTGTAATATATGTGTTCATTATTTTCCATGTAAACATTAAGGAAATGTGTAGGAAATAATGTTTCCATGTCATGTGTAGTTGTCATTGTGAGTTCCCAAACATGTATTAATTCTTATGTAATGAGTTGAAATCATGATCTAAATGTGTCTAAGTGAATGAATTATATCCTATATATATGATAGTGTCTTACAACACTTATTTAATATTCAAAGCTATAAACTAAAGTTACTTGATGTAGATTGCCTTTTGGGAAAAATGCTCCTACATCAATGTGTATCACAATGTTTTGAGTGCATTGCTTTTAATCGAGTAGAATAAACTTTTAGTGCTTATTGTTTATGGCTGTTGTGCTCAAGCGTTGTCAAAATGATTCCTTCTTCCTTCTTGAAACTCCAAATGTAGATAGCTTCCACAATTTTTTTTATGAAATTGTATATACTAAGCTTACTTCGCTGTATGAGTTGACTTGGTATTTCTTCCGTCCAAAAGTTTTTGGAATACCGTGTGAACTCATGTGTTGTAGTTGGTGAAAAGACTGACAACCAGAGAGCACGAATGAGATTATATATATATGTGTGTGTTTTTTTTACGAATGCATAAAGGCATGGCTCCTTGGAAAGCACACTTGGATGGTGTGTAATTAATAATTATGTAATGGATCCGTCCTTCCTGTTACTCTAAAGTAACTTTCTCGTTGTACTAAACCTCTTAGTAATGTGGTAAAGTTAGGATCATGTTTATGGGATCCATGAACGGTGGGGTAGCAGAACGAAGAAGAAAGTATCGTTTTGGAAGTAAATAGAAGACATGGATTTTTCTTTGCGTTATTTTATGAACAATGATCTCATCTTTAATTATTTAATTATATTTACTGAACAAAGATGCATCATAAGTGTTTTTTTTTTTTTTTTCTGATTCATTGGTACAACGAATGGAGATGCTTTATTGATGCAGGAGCATCAAGGCCATTTTTCATTTGTAAATATGTGATAAAAGGGGGGTGTGACATTTTTATTATTTTATTAATTAATTTGTTATTTTAATAAAATAGGAGATAATTTGGAAAAGTGAGGATTTTGTAAATATTCTTTTATTAAATAAAAGGATATGCGAGAAATAGGTTAGGAGCAAAATTAGAGATTAGGAATTCTATGTATGGGACTTTGTTGATTCCACACCTAAAATATAGATTAGTTGAGGATTAGGTGGAGAGATATTTTGATTGAATTAAATGCATTATCTATGTATAAATATGAGTGGTTTTTGAGAGGAAAATACACTTGAATGGTTGAAGAGAGAGTGAGAGTGTGAGTAGAGAGCAGGTTTCTACTTGCAAGCCTTCGGGCAATTGTAAAGGCCATAGATCTCGAATATCTGGCCAAATCAAGAGTTTGTAAGTAATTTTGTGCATTAATACAGCATTGGATTTCTGAAGTTTATGCTTTCTTCCTGAGTTATGTTAGAATTCAATGTCGATTGAGTTGGTATGTGTTTCTGGTTTCTAAGAGAAGAATTGTAATGAATGCTCTTCAAATGATAATAATAAATTGTTGTGTGTTTATGAGAAAGACCCTATAATCAAATTGCGTTTTCTGATGATCGATTTCGGTATTAAGAAGTTGCAAGCATCGATTTTAAATGAGTACTATTTTCTGCTTTGAACCGAATTTCAAAATTTAGTTTGGTATGGGCATATCAGTTTTTGTTAAGTCGACTTGCTGAAGGTCACGGATTAATACCAAGAGCGACACAGTAGAATCTTAAGTAAGGGAGCATTATACAGGCGCACAGTATGGAATAATTCGATGGATTATTACTTACGCAGATGCAGTATTGAAGAAATGGCAGAGTTGTACATTGAATTTTGCAGACAGTGTTAAGTCGAGAACTATGGATCGAATTCAATCTGGATACGCTGAGGAGGACAGACCAAAAATAAAGGGGATCGATAATCTTGGGAGAAAGGGTCGAATCGAATTTTAAATTCGGTTTAGTATTGACAAATCGGCTTTGTTAATTCAATTTGAAGAATGGCGTAGTGTTTTATAAGCTGAAATCTCAAAAATGTGGATCTGAGCGATAGAATTTTCGGAAGATGCAGAGTTCTTAAAACTCTGTTTATCTAACATGGGCGCACACGCAGAATGGGAATGTGAATCCCAATGGAAATTTTAGCGTTGGATGTGGATGCTGGAAAGAGCGGTGGAGTAAATAGCCAATCGAAATAATAATTAATGGCCTAGATGCATGCTTTATGTAATGCGCTGGTAAGTTCTGGTTGAAGGTTATCCGGTTTTTAAATAAACTCTGATTTATGTACAATGAATGATCACACGCAGGAAAGACTCTGCTTTATAGAGGCGTTGATACAAAGACCTGAATGTAAGATTTGCAGATAAAATGTATTAAACATTGAATGAGTTTGGTAAGTTGGACAGTAAAGAGCACATCAATCAGCTTCAGATCCAACTGGGGATCGACTTTAATACATAACATCAAAGCCAGAGTCCTCAAATCCGCTTTAATAAGTTGGAATTAAAACTGGAAACGGAATACAAGACATACAATGTTTGCAGAATTGATAAAAGATTGTTGGTTGATGCAATAAATCTGAATTCGATAGCGTGGATGGGAAGTTGCCAAGGTTCGATCTTTAAGTTATATATTGAAGAGCGGATATGGTGCAGCGCTGGAATGTATGCATGGAGAAATGGTAAGTATGGGTACATTGTTTTGATTTTAAAATACAATATTAAGAGCATATGTGAATATGGAAAATGGGATTTTAATGAAAGTATTTTATTAAGGCTTTGGAAAGGGTCTTTATGAGAGCATGATTGGGTGTTATATGAAGTGCATTGTGTTGAGTGATAACTTCATGGAATTGGGTTATTGGGTTTTCTAAAAATTGATATTTATGTATGGTGACATTTCAAATTAACCAGCTGAAGGTGAGTGGATTGGGATTGATATAATTCCATATACGAATGGAATTTAATTAAGGTGTGGAATAAATGGTGAATGATTTCGAACCATATGTTGAAAGGCTTCTGCATGTAAACTGTAGTGTGTGAAATTTTCCAGACATTGAGGTTTTAGTGTGGGCAATGCTGAGATGCATGTTTATATTCATGGTAATCTTGGAGATTCTGGGTATTGCAGGGTTGGCCCTGCATCATTTTTGGTATTAGAGCTTGGCTCTGTTGAAATAGAAGATATTTGTTTTTTTGAATGAGGACAGAAGGTTTTGTTGAGAACTAAAGTGTGTTTTCTTTGAATGTGCGATGAATGACTGAAAGGGAGATCAGATTTTAAATCTGATATGTAAGCTACACAATTGCAGTGAACAGGATTGCAGAAGTGAAAGGGGACAAGATCATGCAGGATCTTAAAGGTGATATCATTTTCTGATTTGGAATTTGTGATTAAAGTTTATGGTTGCAGACAAGATGATGGCATTGAACCTGAAATTCAGCTAAACGCTGGATAGGGAGGACAATTGCAGTGTCCTGAAGAGGAAGTGAGTTGAAGAGATAGCCTAGAGAAAGAGCATAGGAGAGTTCTCAAGAGGTTCCAGAGGCAGTGAACCAGTACTTACCAAAAATCTAAGTGAGGAGAGCTTGGTGAGGTAAGGGGCAGCAGGAGAGCTTGCTGTTGCAGAGGCTAGTGCAACTCATGATGAGAGAGGAACTCATGGAGAAGATGATCATGGAGGATCAGAGAAGAGGTTCAGAGGAATGCCATAGAGGTGATATGACTGATGAGGTCAGAGAAAGAGAGATTGCAGTAATGAAGGTACAATTGCAGGTACTAGAAGAATGGCTACAAGAGGAGGAAATTCAGAAAGGAGGATGGATCTTTCCACTGAAGAGAAAGATAGTGATTTGGCAACCATTGCAGAAGAAGTTGTGGCAAAGTGTGATTGCCTTATTGAAAAAGGAACTTAGAGTTCTTGAGCCAGAGATGGAATTTGAAAATTCCACATGCAGATCTGTTCAAAGGGAAGTGCTTGAGGAAGCAGTCGAGACTGAAAAGTCTTTTGGTTTTAAAACTAATGAGTTGTGTATGTTTGCAGGTACAACACAGGGAGATGAACAAGCTTTAGAGTTTGTTCATGAGAGAGAATTGAATCTGAAATCTGTTTAGATCGATGCTGAGATAGCAAGATCTCAGGAGGAAATGAAGACAGAGGAGTCTAATTGAAATATTGGTGCAGAGAGAGAAGGACCAGTTGATTGGTCAAGAGCTGGTGAAGGTATAGAAAATTGTTTGAAGTTTCCGAGTTCTACTCCTAATGAAATTGTTGAATTGTATAGGAAAATAGATCTTCAGAGAAGATAATTGGAGAGACAGAGGACTTATGTACAGGCTAATATGCTGAGGAAGCAAGGTAAGGAAGTTTTCATGAAGGACAGTCATGAAGCAGATGATGGTAAGAAGGCGAGACTAGCTAACAGTCTCTTGATGAATGCAAATCAGCATACTGATGTGCTGACAGAGGAGTCAGGAAGGAAATCAGAGCAGCATACTGGAGTGTTTCCAGAGAAAGCCGAGGAGAAAGCCAGTGAAGATTTTCTGAGTCCTGAAGGAGACTTGGAACTACAGAGGACTGAATCAACAAGTGAGACCATTGGGTCTTGTGATTCGGATGCTGACAATTTGATTATGTTTACAGGTAATATAGAAGACAGTTCATCACTTGGAATTGTCTTGGAAGAAGAAGAACTGTTGCAGGTAGAAGGTGAGACAATCATGTCTCATAAGCAGAGGCTTGTTACCATGGGTGACAAGAAAGAGTTGGCTTGTCTGTATGGCCAAGAGAAGACTGGTGGACAAAATCTTAGAGCTGCTACAGTGATAGAAGATGAGGCTACAGTGTTTGAAGAACTTGATTTGATTGGCAGAATCAATCAATATGATGATGGACAATTACTGAAGATTGTCGAAGGGGAAGATAAAGGTTATGCTGAAACTAATTTGTAGCATGTTGATGAAATGTTTGAGGAGAAATGGCTGAAGTGTTTGCTGGAGACATTTGAACCAGAAAAAGGAGTTGCAGATGAGCAAAATAATGTTGTAGAGGGATAGGAAGTTTGGGAGGCAGCGACATTTATGGTGGCAGCTGAAGCAACATGTGGGGTAGCATCTGCAGGAGTAAAACCAATGTTAGCAACATTTATAGTGGCAGCTGAAGCAACATCTATGGTGGTAGCTGAAACAGCATAGACAACATCAACATCTATGGGGACGCTGAAGCCTTATGTTTTTTATTCTAACAATTGTTTTGTGAATACAGGTTTTATTGAAAATGCTGGAGAAAATCTATTAGACAGAGAAATTGAATTGATGAGGCGGATGATGATGAAAGTATCCCGGAAGAGGCCAGCAGCAGTAAAACAAAGGAGAAGCAGCAAAAGAAATACAACAGAAGATTGTGAAAGCCTAGTGAGTGGGGCGATGCAACATAAAGTGTGGAGACCTGGAGAAGAACATCAGAAAGAAGCAACGACAAGTGGAAAGTTGCAGCACAAGATATGGGATCCAGGCATACACAGATCCGAACACATGACCAGGCGATCATGATTAATCTTAACGTTAGGAGTCTGATGCAGGAGCATCAAGGCCATTTTTCATTTGTAAATATGTGATAAAAGGGGGGTGTGACATTTTTATTATTTTATTAATTAATTTGTTATTTTAATAAAATAGAAGATAACTTGGAAAAGTGAGGATTTTGTAAATATTCTTTTATTAAATAAAAGAATATGAGAGAAATAGTTTAGGAGAAAAATTAGAGATTAGGAATTCTATGTATGGGACTTTGTTGAGTCCACACCTAAAATATAGATTAGTTGAGGATTAGGTGGAGAGATATTTTGAGTGAATTAAATGCATTATCTATGTATAAATATGAGTGGTTTTTGAGAGGAAAATACACTTGAATGGTTGAAGAGAGAGTGAGAGTGTGAGTAGAGAGCAGGTTTCTACTTGCAAGCCTTCGGGCAATTGAAAAGGGCCATAGATATCGAATATCTGGCCAAATCAAGAGTTTGTAAGTAATTTTGTGCATTAATACAACATTGGATTTCTGAAGTTTATGATTTCTTCCTGAGTTATGTTAGAATTCAATGTTGATTGAGTTGGTATGTGTTTCTGGTTTCTAAGAGAAGAATTGTAATGAATGCTCTTCAAATGATAATACTAAATTGCTGTGTGTTTATGAGAAAGACCCTATAATCAAATTGCGTTTTCTGATGATCGATTTCGGTATTAAGAAGTTGCAAGCATCAATTTTAAATGAGTACTGTTTTCTTCTTTGAACCGAATTTCAAAATTTAGTTTGGTATGGGCATATCAGTTTTTGTTAAGTCGACTTGCTGAAGGTCACAGATTAATACCAAGAGCGATGCAGTAGAATCTTAAGTAAGGGAGCATTATACAGGCACAGTATGGAATAATTCGATGGATTATTACTTACACAAATGCAGTATTGAAGAAATGGCGGAGTTGTACATTGAATTTTGCAGACAGTGTTAAGTCGAGAACTGTGGATCGAATTCAATCTGGATACACTGAGGAGGACGGACCAAAAATAAAGGGGATCGATAATCTTGGGAGAAAGGGTCGAATCGAATTTTAAATTCCGTTTAGTATTGAAAAATCGGCTTTGTTAATTCGATTTGAAGAATGGCGTAGTGTTTTATAAGCTGAAATCTCAAAAATGTGGATCTGAGCGATAACATTGTCGGAAGATGCAGAGTTCTTAAAACTCTGTTTATCTAACATGGGCGCACACGCAGAATGGGAATGTGAATCCCAATGGAAAGTTTAGCGTTGGATGTGGATGCTGGAAAGAGCGGTGGAGTAAATAGCCAATTGAAATAATAATTAATGGCCTAGATGCATGCTTTATGTAATGCACTGGTAAGTTCTGGTTGAAGGTTATCCGGTTTTTAAATAAACTCTGATTTATGTACGGTGAATGATCACACGCAGGACAGAGTCTGCTTTGTAGAGGCGTTGATACAAAGACCTGAATGTAAGATTTGTAGATATAACGTATTAAACATTGAATGAGTTTGGTAAGTTGGACAGTAAAGAGCGCATCAATCAGCTTTAGATCCGACTGGGGATCGAATTTAATACATAACATCAAAGCCAGAGTCCTCAAATCTGCTTTAATAAGTTGGAATTAAAACTGGAAACGGAATACAAGACATACAATGTTTGCAGAATTGATAAAAGATTGTTGGTTGATGCAATAAATCTGAATTCGATAGCGTGGATGGGAAGTTTCCAAGGTTCGATCTTTAAGTTATATATTGAAGAGCGCATATGGTGCAGTGCTGGAACGTATGCATGGAGAAATAGTAAGTATGGGTACATTGTTTTGATTTTAAAATACAATATTAAGAGCATATGTGAATATGGAAAACATGATTTTAATGAAAGTCTTTTATTAAGGCTTTGGAAAGGGTCTTTATGAGAGCATGATTGGGTGTTATATGAAGTGCATTGTGTTGAGTGATAACTTCATGGAATTGGGTTATTGGGTTTTCTAAAAATTGATATTTATGTATGGTGACATTTCAAATTAACCAGCTGAAGGTGAGTGGATTGGGATTGATATAATTCCATATACGAATGGCATTTAATTAAGGTGTGGAATAAATGGTGAATGATTTCGAACCATATGTTGAAAGGCTTCCGCATGTAAACGGTAGTGTGTGCAATTTGCCAGACATTGAGGTTTTAGTGTGGGCAATGCTGAGATGCATGTTTATATTCATGGTAATCTTGAAGATTCTGGGTATTGCAGGGTTGGCCCTGCATCATTTTTGGTATCACAGCTTGGCTCATTATTTTCCATGTAAACATTAAGGAAATGTGTAGGAAATAATGTTTCCATGTCATGTGTAGTTATCATTGTGAGTTCCCAAACATATATTAATTCTTATGTAATGAGTTGAAATCATAATCTAAATGTGTCTAAGCGAATGAATTATATCCTCTATATATGATAGTGTCTTACCACACTTATTTAATATTCAAAGCTATAAACTAAAGTTACTTGATGTAGATTGCCTTTTGGGAAAAATGCTCCTACATCAATGTGTATCACAATGTTTTGAGTGCATTGCTTTTAATCGAGTAGAATAAACTTTTAGTGCTTATTGTTTATGGCTGTTGTGCTCATGCGTTGTCAAAATGATTCCTTCTTCCTTCTTGAAACTCCAAATGTAGATAGCTTCAACAATTTTTTTTTTATGAAATTGTATATACCAAGCTTACTTCGCTGTATGAGTTGACTTGGTATTTCTTCCGTCCAAAAGTTTTTGGAATACCGCGTGAACTCATGTGTTGTAGTTGGTGAAAAGACTGACAACCAGAGAGCACGAATGAGATTATATATATGTGTGTGTTTTTTAAAGCACACTTGGATGGTGTGTAATTAATAATTATGTAATGGATCCATCCTTCCTGTTACTCTAAAGTAACTTTCTCGTTGTACTAAACCTCTTAGTAATGTGGTAAAGTTAGGATCATGTTTATGGGATCCATGAACGGTGGGGTAGCAGCACGAAGAAGAAAGTATCGTTTCGGAAGTAAATAGAAGACATGGATTTTTCTTTGCGTTATTTTATGAACAATGATCTCATCTTTAATTCTTTAATTATATTTAAAGAACAAAGATGCATCATAAGTTTTTTTTTCTTTTTTTCTTTTTTTTCTTTTTCTGATTCATTGGTACAACGAATGGAGATGCTTTATTTGTACAATCACATTGGGAAGGTCACCTAATCTTCTTTGTCAATACGAAGACATAGGTTTTAATCTAATTACATCGTTATAAAGCATTGCTTGTTAATTGATTTCATAGTTACAAAGAAACAGAAACTCTATATATAACTATAACCACGGTTTATAATTATATAACTATGTTCTGAACTCTATATATAAATGTAGCTTTAACCTAATTTGGAATAGGAACTCTATACATAACCATGGTCTCATCCTTGATCACATAGAGTGGCCCATCCTCAAATTGTGGTGGAGGGAGGGTTTTGAGGTCTTTACAATTGTTATCATATTCCCATCTGCATCAACCTATTTATCGTTATGTTTATTCCACGTGTTTATGGTGAATGGTATCGATCTAGATTCAAATTCTTATCGCCAACCAACTTCGATCCTCCACATCTCCTTGGCTGGAGCATGCGGACCAGGCTTTTATTACAGTAACTCCAACATTTCTCCATTTACCACATATACCATGAGTCCAATTGGATAGCTAACTCACTCTCTACATATACTGCGAGTCCAATCGTGTAGCTGAATCACTCTCCAAGCCCAGCATCAACGACCCGGAAGGATTAATGCACGTCAGAGTTACTAACGATGGTGTTGAGATCATAGTTATCAAATTCGTCTGAATACGGATTCGGAAATTCGTCCATTCGATTCTATCAGCGAATAGTTCGTTGAAATTAGTTTACAATTTTTTTTAGTTTGAACTGGTATGTAAAGAAGATAACTTTAACTTAAGAGAATACTTCAACATAGAGGTCACGAAAGTTAGGAGACCAGATACGTTTTGGGCATTGTGAAGGGATCGCTTTGCTCAGGATTATTGAGCAAGTCTCAATATATTGAGAACTGTGTATATTAAAAAAAAATTGAAAACAGTGTGTATTTAAAAAAATAAGGAAAATAAAAATAATTGAGAAATTGGAAAATTTTTAATTTTTTAATTTCCAAGGGATCATTCGTGTTTACTCAGCCAGTCTCAACATATTGAAAACTGTGTATTTAAAAAAAAAGGAAAGTAGAAATAATTGAGAAATTGGATTTTTTTTTAAATTTTATTCTTGTTTTTTGGGTTGGAAAGTTAGGAAAGCCAAGAAAGCAAGATTTTGGAAGGCAGGAAAACCAAAAAAGCAAGAAGAAAAAGAATGAGTGAAAATAGATTATTATTCATTTTCTAAGTAAAATAAATTTAGAATGGCGATTTTCTAAATAGGTATTTAATAAAAAAAATGAGTGAAAATAGATTATTACTCATTTTCTAAGTAAAATAGATTTAAAATGGTAATTTTCTAAATATGTTTTTATTTATTAAATAGGAATTTTGGACAAATAAGTTTTGATACTAAAACATTATGTTAGATTTTTTAGATTTAAATTTTGGAGGGAGGAGTAAGTTTGGATTTTTTTTTTTTTTTTTTTTTTTGAGGTGAATTGTATTTCTAAAGCTGTTATATAATATAAATTTATTAAAAATTATTCAAATTTTAAATGAATCAAGACAAAAATGATTAAGATATGTTATTGTTAGAAAAAAATATATACTATCAAAATTTTTCTAAATTAATATTTTTTCATTCGATTTTTTATTCAAATTTAAACTTAGTAACTATAATTGAAATGGCTAAAGACCAACTACCCTTACCCTAAATACATTTTGATTATTAATATTTATTGCTGAACCACTTTTTGATAATACTGCTATAGTTACATTCTAAACTTTTCTACACCTTTTTATCGTTTAATATATTTACTTTTCTTGATTATAGACATTTTTAAATATATACATAAAATGCAAAAGAACATAATGAATTTACAACATACTAATCCTGAATTAACATAGCTAAGTTTCATTATTAATAAAAGTCGATTGTTTTTTTCTTCTTAAAAAAATCGATCAAAACTTCTTATTTCACTGGCCATGTGGTTTCTGGCCATTTTATTGATTGAAGGTAGACAAGATAGTGTTGAGGTTTGCCATTATACCAAAACTCGCAAGTGTTGGTAAACTTCCAAACCGATAACTAGGATCCCCAGGGTGGAAATTATGGATTCCATAGAGGTGTGGTGATTACTCCAACAGATATCCCTCCATCATAGGCTCCTTCCATAATGTTGAAATTCACAAGAAAGAAAATAAAGAAAAGGCTCGAACATCTGTACCCAATGGGCTAATTGTAATTCTAGAAATGATCCACAACAACAAATTCAGTTATGTAGTGCCACCCGCAAAAGATAAGAAAAATAAATTGTAACCTTGCAACTTTATTATATTGGAAAATATGAGGGTGTATGGTATATTTTTCTAAATTTTCATGTATGCATAAACATACTAAAAATAAACCAATACAGCAGATGAAGGGATTTTACTATGAAGACTAGCAATCACACACTTCGAATGACACTGGTGTTTCTCATTGCCACCCACCAGGAACTCAAACAAAATAAAAAAAGTGAATGAAAATCAACAAAGTAAATAATAAAATAAAATTAAGATGAATGAAACGGTGTTTATTGACAAGTTAAGCCTCCTTACTAGTCCACCGTTGTACAGGGCTGGTGTGTCTGGCTATAACCTTATTCCTATGACGAACTACCTATGGTGAAAAAATTGTGGATGGTGAATAGAAATCAAACTAAATATATAATTATAGACCATAAAGCGACCAGAAAGGGGAAAACAATAGGCATAATAGACACAACTTCTCGGTATGGGAACAAATATCTGAATACCAGAATCTGAAACCTACATTGAATGTGTATCATTGTCCTCATGAAGTCCTCCCTAACAAGGCTTAGAGTTTAACATATGAGAAAGGTCGATGGAAGAAAATGTATAGTTGATAAGAATAACCAGGATGAATATGATGTTGTTATTGACAGATGAGGGAGGCTTCTTAAGTGAGGAAAGGGCTATAAGCCGCTACCACTCCATAACTCTTGCCTCACACCTAGTGCACCAGAGAAGCTTTTGAAAGAATGACTAGTAGAAGCTTTTGTTACTTATGATTATGATGTTTGTGCAAGAAGTGCCTCACAAGATGATGTGTTTCTCCTTTCTAGCTTCAGTGCTTATGATTATGAAAATATGAATCTTCCACCTTTCGAAGATATTTGAGACTCGAGAAAAATTGGAAATGGTAATTCAGAGGTCATTTTAATGAGGGTGGAAAGTCTTTGAAGTTCCTCATTTTGTGATATTCTAAATGTAATGAGAAATTGCAAAGGCTTCAAGAAAAACATACAAATGCAGGTATGAAGCATCTCCTGTAAGGGCCAAGGTTGAGGAACTGAACAAGGATTCTCATGAATGGGGATCTCGAGGAAAACTACACTGGTCTACTTCCCCTCCAATTGAACACACTCAGAATCCAACCAGAAAATTTCAAAATATTGCTCACAATGAATCCAATCACTAAAAAAGATGCAAAAGATGCAACTTGATGGCTAGTACACAAAACAAGCCAAAACATCAAACTCGTCTACCTTTGACCAAGTTGGCGTATCATACTTGGGCATCAACCCATGCATCGATTCCACCAACAAACCTGTTACAAAAAAGAGGAAAACATTAGCATAGGGGTATCTCTAATGCAAATGCAGACTTTAACTTTTATTCATATTGCCTCATGGCGCGGACAAGTGCACTACATGCATATGACGCCTACACCTTCTCAGTTTTTGTTTTGTATTTTATATTTTAATTACTTAATTTATATTATTTATTTATTTAAATAAAACAATAAAATTATAGTTAGACTAAAAATAATTGAAAATAAAATAAAATTGTATGACATGTGGACATAGATGCAACTCACATGCCCCTGTTCCTGGAATCCGTTGCTTCAGGACGGTTTTACAAAGGACTCCTATCCTAAATCTAGTGGAGTGGTGCCACTGATATATCGTGCATGCTTGTTGCTTTGTACTGCTTTTTCTTGCCATCCCCCTGATTTCATGGATTTCCTTATTGTGCATTCTTCTTTCTTTGTGCTACTTCTGCATCCCATATCCCTCAATTTCATAGATATCCCTTGTCAATTTTATTATTTACATATTATTTACAGTGGTATTTAAGATTGATATTTGGGTGATGAAGAATTACCTAGATCACGCTTTGTCCTTGTGCTCACTACTACACTTCACAGAGGAGTTGGGGAAGATGAAAATTCCATTCAAATAGTCATATAACCAACGCCATGAGGAGAACAAGGATGTGGAATCTGTAGCCACAAACATTAAAGAAATTTCCAAGGATTACAGGTTCTACACCGACATTTTGGGCCAGACCAAGTCCAACATTCAAGTTTATGTGGAAGAGGAGAAGGTGTTGGTGATAAAATGCCAGGGAAAGCAAGCGGAAGCACGATGTAGTCGAGGATGAAGAGGGTTGCAAGTATCTACAAATGGAAAGAAAGAGAAAACCTATGTTTTCTAGCAAATTCACGTTGCCTAGGGATGCTAATGTCAAGGGAATTTCTAGTTGTGTTTTTTACTGTTACCGTGCCCAGGATTCTGCCTTCCATGAAGTTCTAGACAATTCAACTTTGTGTAACTGACGATAGAAGGAGGAGTTTCCAGATGAACTGTAACCAGATATTTCTCCATTTTTTTTCAATGCAAATGATTTTTTGCGTTGGATAAGGTTTTATCAATATGTGGGAAGTCTAATTTTGTTGGCCACCCGTGTGTTGTTTTCAAAGAAGATGGATTTGAACAAATACATGAATTAGAAGTCAGATCACCTTTGAATAAACCTCAACAACCTATGGGCTAGGGCTCATTTGCTGTGACAAGGGCTTAGAAACAACTACAAGAAACAAATATGGAAGCAATGGGAAAGATAACAAAGTAAGCAAAGAGAGCAGAGCGTCTTGGGAAGGATATCACTTACGTTATGCGCAAGTAAGCAATGTAGATCTATATGATCACCTCATTCTGTTACTCATTTTCATTGCTTATTCCCAAATGGACTTCTCTTCTTCCCTAACCGTCCAGTTTCTTCTTCCCGTCTAGTTTCTTATTCCCTAATCAAGCTATTCCCTTTGGGCTTAGAGAAGAAAAATCTAATCATCAGTTTCCACTTTTTGCCTTCTATAAAACCATCACAGATATGCATGCTGTAGTTGCATATTTTTTTGCAGTTAAGGGAACTGGCAAAGGAAGAATTGTTCGTAAAAGGAGGAAAGTATAATAATAATTTGTGATAAGGTTCTTATGGGTAAGTAGATATAGAGCAAGTCCAAAGGGTGGAATCATGGTTAAGTATATACTATAGCATGTCCAAAGGGTGGAATGTTTGCAGACTCCATGTTCCTCTAGGTAGGCAGCCACAAAATTATTCTTAGGGAGTTACGAAATGGTGAAGCAATGGCCCTAGTTTCTTCTTGAGCCTTTTCAATGATTATCTTTTACAGTTCAGAGTTGCATGCTAATATTCATGTGGAAAGGGCCATAGTTGCATGCTAATAGCCATGGGTAAGTAGATACTAGAGCACGTCCAAAGGCTGGAATGCTTGCAGACTCCATGGTGGAATACTTGCAGACTCCATGTTCCTCTCAATAGTACGCCACGAAATGATTTTTAGGCAGTTATGAAATAGTGAAGCAATGGCCCTAGTTTCTGCTTGAGCCTTTTCCATGACTATGTTTTACAATACAAGAGTTGCATCCTAATATTCATGTGGAAAGAGCCTTGATAGACATGTTGAAAAGCCTTGATAGACATGTGGAAAGGGCCTCCAAAAACATTGGCTGCAAAAACTTTGCATATAAATAAATTGGCAGCAGTATGTAAAACAACGAGACTTTGGTTATAAAATGATAATGCCAATCTTCATATCTCGGGCCAGGTGAAGCCTATAATAAGAGGTAGGATGTTTTCCGACCCAAAATATTTGAGGCAAGATGTTTTTGGACCCAAAAAATTTACTTAAAATTTGGGTGAATAAAATAGGGAGCATTAAACTTTGGTTAAAATGGGGAAAATGAAAAAAACCAGGTCAATGGATGAATTAATGGGTGGTCAAATGATCTAACGATAGCTATAGTCCTGCTAAAGGCAGGGACTAATGAGTTTGGGGGTGTTTGTTGTGAGGGAATTCTATAGGCATAGGCGTCTACTATTATGGAGCACTTAACCGCATGGATATGTGATGTAGTGTCTATGGTTGGGATTTTGGGACCACTCTAGTTACAATCAATCAAATGAGCATCAAGTTCAACAAGATTGGTTTATATTTGGATGCTTATTTTTTTTAAAATTAAAATAGCATGGTTTATTATTGTTTATAGATATTATTATATATAGATATTCATATATTTTTTTTAATGAGTTATATTAATTAATATATATTATTTTAATTATGAATCTAATGAGAGTTTAGAGAAATCAAATCTTTAAAGGTGTAAACTTTTTTTTATAGTGCAGAACTTTAAAAAAAATATACCACCAAAAATTACATCTTTCTAAAGATGATATATATATATATATATATATATATATATATATATATATATATATATGTTTTTGCTTTTTAAATTGTACTTTTGAATGCATAAATGTATTCAACCCCTTAAAAATCCATTGAATACATGGAATAAAATAGTTTAAACAACAATTCAAACAAATATTTACTCCATTCAAAATTAATCCTTAATATAAGGGTCAAAATAAAAAATAATGATAATGCTATAACAATAAGAATTTAAATTTTCAATCACTTTATATATTATAAATATACATTATTATTATTATTATTATTAACCATATATCATATGTAAATGTTAACATTGAAATAATTTATTTAACATGAACAATGAGATATTTTATTTAATTAAATTTGTTTTTTTTTTAATATTTTTGTTTATTAATATATTTTTAAATACATTCCAATATTATTTTCATTTTTTTCCTTTCAATTACTTATTCTTTTTGTACATTGAAATATTTTATTGCACTATATATATATACACATATGTTTATGCTTTTTATAAAGTTGATATTAAAATAGTTAACATGGATATTTAAAATCATTTATTTACATATCCAATTAAAATATGAAAATATAAATAATATCAATTTTTTTTTTTTATAATTACTTTAAAAGAATTTTAAATTTTGATGTAAAATTATCTTCTTTCATATGGACATAGAAATATTGGGTTGTAATATCAACAACCAATAAAGCAAGCATGACACTACATTTTATAATATGTTTAAGTAAACAAACCAACCAAATATATATATATATATATATATATATATATATATATATATATATATATATATATATATATATATATAGATAGATAGATATATATGTTTTTTATTTTAATTATAAGCGACATTAATTTTTAATTAAAAGAATAACTTTTTTAAATTTTAAAAGGGACACATGCCAACTCCACTTTCAGCACAAACTAAATTACTCACATCACTCATATTGGCTCTCCACTTAATGAATTAACTTTCATATAATAATAAAATTATAGATTGTTTTTTTAATTAAAAAAATATTGCCTTAGAATGTCTCTTCAAAACGAGTTTACATAGTTCAACCATACAATGTTGATTCCTCTTTTCATGCAGGAGGACTCTCATTGTGTCTCTAGGGAAACCAAGAGATTCACCCATATATTCTTTACAAAGATACTCAAAAAATAAAACCAAACATTCTGGTAATATCGAGAAAGTACAAAACATAATATGAGAGAAGATAAACTAGCAAACTTGTAAAGAATTAAGGATTCGAGGAAGAAATAGAAGTTGAGTCCTTTGCACTCGAACTGGGAGGAGTAGGAGGATCAAAATCACATTGAAGATGCCCTTCTACATGGGCTAGCCTTGCATCCAGTCTATCCATGAAGAAATATTGATTTCTCAACATTATTTTGATATCTTCTAGTGAACCAAACACATTACATATTTCCACTTGCTTATCCTTCAGTATCATACCAAGCAAGGCCTTCATTTCGTAGTGCAATAAAAGTGAATTGAGGTATTGTTTCCTCTGTCCCCTAGTATGACCATGGTCAGGAACCCAACAAGATAACTCTTCCAATATATCAGAGTCAAAATAAGATTTCTTTATAACATCCACCATGGTTTCTAGATTTTGAATTTCTTGACGAGTCTCAAGAGGAACAACATTGAAGTTTACCTTAGCTGAGTCCTGTGTGAATAAATGGTCCTTGCATTGACCCTAGGAAATATTTTCGTTGCCACCCCTCCTACTGTACATACACTACTTGGGATGCATGGTGGGAGGGGAGAGGTCCTTTCTTCAAATATGCACACATAAGCTCGCGACTATTGGTCTAGGGTGTGCACCAACCTATAGCAGAAACACTAACAATACATAGACTAACAATAACCAATTACCTACACTAGACGCTTGGCACTAGCTTAGGCTAAGGAGTGAACCACACTTGCGTCCATTCTCACAAGGATAATATTTTCCTTCACCATTGAAGCTTGCAACTCTTTGAGTAACATCCCCCATTTTGAAACCATAAAAATAGAGCTTCATACATTTAAAGGAAAAACCAAACTTAACTTTCAAAAACCATCAACAGGAAATAATACTACACTCACTAACTGGGGATGACCAAAGTAGAGGATAGATTCTGTCGTGAGAAACCCAGAGCCAAACAAACTGTGAATAATTGAGCGTCCAACCAAACTAGGACTTACACTACTAGGTAAAATGTTCGGAAAAAGGTGAGTTACGAAAGAAACTAAGACTTGAGTAGAAAAACATGAAGTGATTGAAATAGGCGATGACCTCCTTTCACTAACGATAACCAATGTATTCTACAATTTCCCCTAACCTTGATGGACCTTCACCACTCTCAACTACTTATCAAACCTCAAAACCAAACTCTTTGCAATTGAAACAAGAGCCAAACTTAGACACTAGCAACAAGGAGGTCGACCCCACAACCTGGCTCAAGCTCAAGCCTCCCTCACTAGCCTCCAAGCTCATATCTCTCAAAATTTTAATAGCCATTTATACCATTGCATGTACTTACATACTGGGGGCAAGTTTCGTCCCTTGACCTTTAATTCCCATCACGTTGATGCAAGCTCACCCTCAACACTTTCTTCATTCACTAAATCCAACCCATTAAAGAGTAAAATACAGATTAGTGTACATTTATAGATACATTAAATATTTATTTACTAAAAATAGAAATTTATAAAATTTATTATAACTTTATTAACAAATATTCTTATAATTATATGAGAAAATTTCATTTATACTTTTATATAATATAAATATTAATTAATAATATTTATTTGAAATTTTTATATAAAAACTAATTTATAATATAGAATCTTCCATTTAGCATATTTCTAAATATCTCAAATTCCATAATATTTAAGATTTTGAAAAGATGTTTGTAACATGCTTCTTAGTATCGTATTGCACTTTAAAAAAAAATTATGGTTTTCTTTTTTCTATTACAATGAACCAAATAAAAATATTTCTATTACAATAAACCAAATAAAAATATTTGTTTTATATAATGGTATAAAAAAGAAATTATATATTTAATTAAATTTAGTTTATTTAGAATATATATTCATTATTAATAAAAAATTATAAGTATAATTTAATAAGACAATATTATTGTAACTTGCATCCACATCAATAACACACATTTTTTTTTTTTTTTTTTTACAAAGCCTAACTTTACTACCACAAATCGAATGAGAATATTAGTACTCACACCATTTCAAGATTAGTGATTCCAAGATTAAAGATTTCAAGTTCTTTATTCATTAAACAAGGTCTACTTACCAACTCCAACTATAATCTTAATATCAAACATATTAACATTATACCGAGGAACAGATTCATCGCATTTACTTATTGGCAATGCTCCATGGTGTATATATATATATATATATATATATATATATATATATATATATATGTATGGGTACCTAAAGATCTTTGTTTATTAATTACTGGCATAACCTTATATAAACTTAATGTCTGCAGTGCTCACTTCATCCTCACATTATACCCACTTGACATATGACCTCCCAGCTTGGTTAGTAAAGTCGAGAGAGATCGAGACTATCTAGAAGGTTCTATGGAATACAATTTTTTTGTATTACTTTGAGATTGGTGCACTGGGAGGATCACACAATTGGTATTGCATTTTTACACTACCGATATATATTATCTCTTGTCAAATCGACAACTCTGGTGGGTCGAGGTTTAGTTAGGGTATACTCCACCCCCAAACCCTTGCTCACAAACTCATTCCTTCCTCTGGTCGTCGACGACTGCTCTGCAACCTAGAGATTCTCCACAGTCCATCGTATTTTGCCACAGGTACCGAAAACTCCGTCTCACTTACAGGTGCAGGTTAATAAAATTACAAGATCATTTATCTGTTTCCCTGATTTTGCATATTTATCTATCGAACAGAATTCCCACTGATTTTTTTGTGAATGTGAAGTTTTCCAAGCGTTCTACTATGGTTTTCCGCAATAAGTTAAAGGGTTAAGTCATTCCATCAATTTCTGAACAACCACTCCTACATGTATCACTGTTCATTTCCCTTCTTCAATTTTTCTTGTTTTTCTAGATTTTGAATTCTTTTGAATGGCATTTGATGAAACCTTGACTAAACTGAGAGGGGGGGGGTGAATTAGTTTAGTCCATTCATGGAAATTAAAATTATTTTCATTAAACTCATTAAAAAAACCATTACATGGGCAGCTTAATAAATAATAATCAACAAACTGAATATGTGAACAACAAGTAATAAACAAGCTAACTCATTACATCAACACATAATAATAATGCACATGGACACCAGATATAAGTGGAAACCCATAAGGAAGAAAAACAAAATTATTATTGTTTTGATGCAAAGGAAAGCTCCTAATCCCTATTACATCTTATTTTCTCTGGGCTCCAACCTACAAAAGGCTGCTACCTCAAATTTCTACAAGCTACAACTTGCAAGGAAACTCCAACTCCCATATGTTTTTTGTAGGCTACAACCCATAGGAGGCTCCTACCTCAACCAGTTCCAACTGCACATTTATCAAGCTACAACTTGAAAGGAGACCACAATCCCCTCACACAACATGAAAACAATATGTTGATTTACCTGGTTATCAACTGTGTATTCCTCCATATTTACTTCTGCCTCTTCTCCCTTCAAATCTTCTTCTCATCAGCTGCATATGTGCATAGTATATCAATCAACTCTCTCACATTCTCCAAATCTCTAACATCTAAAATGCACACAAAAATGACATCTCTTTTATAGATAATTTGATGGTTGTTTGTATTCTATATTGGAATATGAAGTGAACAGACTTGACTCTTTGCCTTCCACACATTCGTTTCCAATCTCTTCATATCATAAATATTAGAATAAGAAATAGATAATTTATCCAATATCAATTTCAGCCATATGTAACATATCACAACAATTCATCTTAATACATCTTTGTGTTTTCCTTGGAGTCTTGCCTTTGCCATAGTGACTTGCCTTTGCATTACAACAATTTAGCTCAATCAATAATTTCACATTATTACAATTTCTTCAATGTAGCCCTTTTGTCTTCTTTTCCTTGCTGTACTTTTATACCTTTGTCAATCCTTGTGTTTTGTTAGCACTTCTTCTAACTATGTTTCCAATGTTCTGTTTCAAAATTGTGCAGCATAAACGTCGCTTCAGAAATACAATATCAAGCTTTTAGACAGCAGCTTCAGTCCCTGGTTCCGCTGAGTATGTTACAGAGATGTATGGTTACCACAGTCCGCACCAAGTCTTTGATTTTCCAAAGGAATGCTGCCAGTAAATTTTAACAAACTTTACCACAGGTACCGAGTACCTTCTTGTCCATTCTTCGATAACATGAATATTCGCATAACCCCGAACCCGTTATGGCATTTGAATTTAGTTATGGAATATACCGTGTCAGTTCACGAATCACACATCGGCCCAAGCTTTCTAACTTCTAATCAGGCGACTTGCAATTTATGATTGTGTGTTCAGGTCCCACCAACTTTCGCTGCACCATTGCAATTTCTGCATCACTTTTTCCCATCGCACTTTCTCATATCGTAATGTTTTCACTGCTTGCGGTTTTGTGATTTGTGGGTTCGGATCCCACCGGGCATGCCATGTCATCTTCTCCATGTCATATATTTCCACGTCATCTGTGCCACATCATCTGTTGTCATGTCATTTGCATTGCGTAATCTATTACCACATCATCTGCACCACATCATCTATCGCCACATCATTTGCGCCACGTTATCTATCACCACATCATTTGTGCCATGTCATCTCTCGCATTTAGCTATCGAATTTTCCCATAGCACATGGTCATATCGCAACTTTGTTACCAATTTGCGATTTTTCGATTATGCAATTTGCGATTCTACGATTTTGTGATTTTGCGATATTACGATTTTGCGATTCTGTGATTTGTGATTGTGCGATTTTGTGATTTGCGATTCTGCGTTTCTGTGATTTTGTTTCCTGTAGGGATTTGCAATTTGCAATTTTCTCACAATTTTGCACATAGTGAAGGGGAATTCATCATCTATTCGCTAGAAATATTCTACTTCTCCCATGCAACCACTTACATTGCTCCAAAGCCAACAATAATGCTAATGCTACTCCTTTGTTGATCCTAATATGCCCCTTTGCCATCAATGACAATATTTCCAACTGTATCCCCTTTTGGCATTGATGAAAACACATCCTCCCCCTTTCATTCTGAGAAATTTCTTCCTTCCTCTGATTACATTACCTCCCCCTTTGACATCAATGGAAAGGGGTTACAGATTTTTTAGTGTAGTTTCCATCATTGCATTACTACTCTTTGAGTTATGTATAAACATTGTTCATTATGTACTTCTATTATTGAATGAATGCCACTGCATATGCCTTGTTGGGGCTGCTCTAGAATGACTGCTGCTCCATATGGTATATAAGTATTGTTGGGAGAACACTTTGAAAATCATTGAAATTTCATGTATATACACAAGAAACTGATACCATCCAAAAAAAACTTCTTTGCACTTGCATAATGCTAAAGATGATAATAAAGACGCTCCATAGACAAACTATACAATAATATATATAAAAAAACATGCACTATCGAAATAATATAAGAATAATGAATATGCTCCATGTGATATATAAAATCTGCTCCAAATATACTTCAGAATCTGTTAACATTGCAAGAGCGCATAAGAAAGGAAAAGATCATGTGCAAGCTTGTAGCTACTAGCAAGAATATCCATGATTATGGTCTTCAATTTGATGATGCCGATATTTATTTTGCAAAATAAATTCACCTTTAATACCCTTAATGGTGATGTGAACAATAAGTTTTGAAAATCCTTACAACTTGTTGTAAGATTAGACAATCTTTCAATCTATGAGGCCCAACGACATTAATACTAAACAGTGACATGTTCATGTCAAACCCTTAATTCTAGATACATTCAATGCAGTGTAATGTACAATCTCACTACTGCAGGAAGATCGAGTGATGAAACCTTCACTCCTTATGCTTATTGTTGTAAGTGAGAATGGTGTAATTTCCAAGCTAAGATAGGCAGTCGAAGCTCTAATTACAACCAAGAAAATCCAATGTTGGTAACTGTGCTGAAGAGTAGGTGTGTCACTATAGATTATACTGTGATTCCATTACTGATTCAAGGATATGTTTTCACAGAACTTGGTTCATTTTCTAGCTACTCATAATTTCATTACAAAAACTTCTCAAATTTAACCACATACCTCTGTTGCATAACCTTTAGGCGTAACAAATGCTTAAGGAAGAATAATGGTTAAGGTTTGAAATATCTGATATCTGAGGTATGAAAATATGGCCTTGGATTCATATGAGCTCAACTACTGCTGCAACAAAAACCATTAAAACCAACTATTTCATGTAATTATAAGAAAATTTGCACTATGAGTGGTTGGAGAACCACAGACTGCTGAACATGAGATAATATGAACCATGTAGTATTTCACTCCAGCTCACACAAACCACCATAGTTAAGACAACCTTCATAATCTCTACTATTCTCATTGTGCTCTCTACTGTTCTCAACAATAACCAACAACATACAAAATATGACACTAGAATCATTAACCTGAAATACGAAATATTTGACTAAAATCTGTATAAGTTATTCAAGAATTAAATTGAAGGATCCAAATATTATACTTGTTGAGAAAATTATTTCATTTTCCTAGCATTTGATATAGTTATTCCTTGATGGAAATATCATGAAACTTCTAGTGCTAATTCCAATGAGAAATTTATGTTTTTTTAATTCTCAAAACCCAATGTGTTATATTATGTTGATTGCTTATGCTGGAGACAAGATGAATGAATTATTTCTCAATCAAATGTCATCATTTAAACTCAGCCAAATATACAATTTAACTTATGACAATAGGAGGTATGCAAGTCAATGATCAAACTCTCTCTAGTTTTCTAATGTGAAGTGTACGTTCATACTTCAGAATTATTGTCACTAAAATACTCTGCCCTTTTATTTCATTAATAATGTACCTCAGACTCTAACACACATACTTTTCACTGCTCAAATATGATCTACACTATGAAGGTCAGATTTGACATTAGGACTATGGCACTCAGGGTGAGATCTAGACAATAGCTCTTAGTTCAGACTCCACTCTAGTCGTTCAAACATACCTTATACACTTCAAATTTTTTATCACAATGAGCTTCAGGAAGACATATTCAATTTTTTTAGTTGAAATCTCAAAATATAGACCTCAACAAAGCTTTATGGATGACTTTTAGAAATAGGCCTTGAACATATATCAACATTGACTTGAAGAGGTGTGCAATTATATCCAAGAATAAATTTGCTTCAACAGGAAATACACTTCTTTAGTGTTGTGCAATGTATCTCCTCTTTAGTGCTGTGCAATGTATCTCATCTTCAGGGCCAACCCGATCTCCATATTCCTCCCTCAATATATTTATTACTCGCATTCATCTCTTGGGATTCCAACAAACTCAACCATTCTGCTGCAAAAATCCATCTCCATTATTTCTTGGTTCGACTTCCTTGCCACATGCATGTTTATTCAACTTCCAATGCTTCCAAACGGGTGACCTTTCGAATTTTTCCAAATATATCACACTCTTTTTTCCTATTTGTATGCTTCTCTAATGCAAACATTTTTCTGCAAAAATACGTTGTCCATTTTTCCGCGATCCCACATTTGAAATTCTTCTTGTGTGCTCTTTGTGCTCATCATACTATGCACATATCCAATCAAGCATCCATCTTGACTTATAGAATCCACCATGTTTAGCTAGGAACCACCATTAAACCAAGATCCACTTGCCCTAGAACGAGGCAGCGTTGTTTCTCCGACATATGCACCCTGGAGGTTATAGAAGGATATAGATAATGTGGAATTATTTGAAAAATCAATCATTCAGTTAATGGTATGACAGAATAATTGAAATCCTGGTATGTGAAACCGTTTATCTATGTTCTATCAACATCCATATAAATCTCTACCATAGTGCCTCCTGATTCTTCTTGCAGGTAGAAGCGAAAAGAGGAATCATTACAATAAGCTCGAAGGATATTCATTCTTAAAAGAATAGGAGTGAGAATTCCCATCATGTATAAGAAAAATATTCGTGTTCAAAAAACACCACAGATGCTTCAACACTCAATATAATACATCAACGAATATAAGATAATGGTCCATAATAATTTTTTTGATAATTATATCCATGTATTCTTGCATAAACAGTATATTGCCCGATGCATAATAATATCATTGCCACAACCACTGCGCTATTCGTCCATACATTATCTTAGGGGAACCTCCAACCACTGTACCATTCTATACCACTGCACTTTTAGTCGTTGATACCATAATGCTCTGATGCCAATAACGCTTCTCCAACAATAACGCTACTCTAAGAACGCATTGATGTATTTCAGCTATACCAATTCCATAACACATACCATAACACTCTGATATCATAATGCTCTCATGCCAACAATGCTGCTTCAATAATAATGCTTAGAATTCTACTGATAGGAAGACTACTCCAAATACCAATTGATGAATATTTGTAATGATATAATGATAATGAACATTCTTCTTATTCATCCTTCTTATTTTTTTTTGTTTCATTATTAACACTTGCAGTGAGACGCACAATGTGATCATCCTATGTGGATCTTTCCAGTTCCATGGCTCGAAACACAATTTTTTTAATTTTAACCATTCATTGCTTAGTGTGCTATTGTCCTCTTAGCTTCCACGTTCATGGCTGATGTTCCCTCTACCACCATGCCTACTTGTTTCTTTCTCTTCTTCCATCAAACTGTTGGCTATTGTATGCTCAAGGTGCCTTTTTTCCTCTATAGTTCTCTGCCATAGGAATTTTCCTTTCCCATCCTGAACTTTTGGATGTTCATATTCCAAGGAGCTCTTCTTTGAAAAATTTGATGTGGACATTTTATGGGTTGCACTCCCCCCTGGGATTTTTCTTCTTGTCTAACACTAGCTGGATGTCTGTGTTGCTTCCTACAGCATCTCCCCCTAAAACTATGATGGATTCATTATGTCATTGAAGTAATAGGCTCCTCCTTTTTCTTCTTCTTCCATACTTTATTGGGATTCCACATGATGTATGCATCTCTTTTTTATTCACATTTTGGTCGCATTTGATTTGGTTCCATTGTTCTTCCAGAGTTATTTAGTGTATATGGAGGTTTGTAGTATTTTCCCTTGTGGCCAAAGTTATTATACTTATAACATCTTGTTTTACCTTGGTATGGTTGAGCTGATTTGTGGCCTTTTGTGCCCCTTTTTGAATATCGTTTACATTCAACAAGTTTATGTCCAAATTCATTGCATAAATAATAGTAGCCATGGAAATGATTTGTGTACTTGGTAAAATATTGTCCTTTCCATTTGCTTTCTTGAGGGACTCTTTTCATTTGCTGCATCTTTTGCTGGTTAAACTTGACTTTCTTTGTCTTGCATTGTGTTGCAAGATGTCCATGTTTAGGGCAAGAAAAACCTGTGATATTTTTCATAGGAGCAAAGAACCTCCTTTGAGATCTTCCAAGTTTGTTTAGTTTATCTCCAGGAACAAATGAGATTTTTTGCAAATAATCATTTCTTCCTCTCATTCTTTGTCTGCCAATGTTGCTACTTGTTTTTGTTTATTTCTTTACAAATCATGTTCTTGCTGAATTCTACTTCTGTAGGTCCCTTTTGAGCTGCTTCGTTATCCTCTTTAATTTCTGCCTTTTCTGAGTTCTTCATGGAGGTAACCTCCTCTTCTAGCTGCTTACACAAATTTCTCTTTTCATCTAGCTGTCTTATAGATGAGAAAATATCATACTCTAGTATTTCATATTGTGTATCTTTCTCTTTTAACTATTTATTAATCATCCCTCCTAATTTCCTTGCTTCTTCAAGTTGTGCCTTCACGAAAACAATTTCTTCCATATGCTCATATTCTCTCTCATCACATATTTGCACCCATTTCTTTAGATCTTTCTTTTCATTCTTCAATCTTCCTATTTCATTCAAGACACAATCAAGTTTGGCTTGTTCTTCAACTGTATTTTCTTCATGGTAATCACGTCCATTCACACTAACATCGACCTCATTATGACTGAAACTTTTCATTTCGAAAGAGGTTTTTGTTCTTCTTGTTTATCTTCTTCTTAACAATGTAGCCACTAGTGTCTCCTTCATGCATGAGATGCAATCTATTCCAGATTTTTTTTGTAAAAGTTAAATCCATTACTGTATCAAGATCCTTGTTGCGAAGACTGTTATACATTACACATTTTTCCTTGGCATTCCACTAATGTTTTTGCAAAGAGGGAGAGTCTTTACAATAACCATCACATACAAGTTTCCATACCTCAGGTCCATAAGCCATTAAATCTATTTTAACCTTATCTCTCCATTCAGGAAAGCTTGTTGTACTCGTCACGGGTACATTTTGATAGTCCATGACTCAACTAGATCTCCTTCAAGCTATTAGGCTTACACCAAAGGTACTTGGCTTTGATACCAATTGATGAACCCTTAACTAAACTGATAGTGGGGGGGTGAATCAGTTTAGTCCCTTCATGGACATTAAAATTCTTTTCATTAAAATCATTAACAAAACCACTACATGGGTAGCTTAATAAATAATAATCAACAAACTAAATATGTGAACAACAAGTAATAAATAGGCTAACTCATCACATCAACACATAATAATAATGCACATGGACACCCGATATAAGTGGAAACCCATAAGGGAGAAAACCATGATTATTATTGTTGTGATGAAAAGGAAAAATCCTACTCCCTATTACATATTATTTTCTCTAGGCTCCAACCTACAAGAGGCTGATACCTCAAATTTATGCAAGCTACAACTTGTAAGGAAGCTCCAACTCCCATATGTTTTCTGCAGGCTACAACCCACAGGAGGCTCCTACCTCCACCAGTTCCAACTGAAAATTTATCAAGCTAAAACTTGAAAGGAGAACACAATCCCCTCACACAACATGAAAACAATATGTTGATTTACCTGGTTATCAACTATGTATTCCTCCATCTTTACTTCTGCCTCTTCTCCCTTCAAATCTACTTCTCATCAGATCCATATGTGCATAGTATATCAATCAACTCTCTCGCATTCTTCAGTTCTCTAACATCTGAAATGCACACCAAAATGACATCTCTTTTAGAGATAATTTTATGGATGTTTGTATTCTATATTGGAATATGAAGTGAACAGACTTGACTCTTTGCCTTCCACACATTCGTTTCTAATCTCTTCATACCATGAATATTATAATAAGAAATAGATAATTTATCCACTATCAATTTCAGCCTTATGTAACGTATCACAACAATTAAGTTTAATACATCTTTGTATTTTACTTGGAGTCTTGCCTTTGCCTTAGAGACTTGCCTTTGCATCACAACAATTTAGCTCAATCAATAATTTCACATTATTACAATTTCTTCAATGTAACCCTTTTTTCTTCTTTTCTTTGGTGTACGTTTATACCTTCGCTAATCCCTGTGTTTTGTTAGCACTTCTTCTAATTGTGTTTCCAATGTTCTGTTTCAAAAATGTGTAGCATAAACGATGCTTCAAAAATACAATATCAGGCCTTTAGACAACAGCTTCAATCCCTGGTTCCGTTGAGTATGTCACAAAGATGTATGGTTACCACAGTCCTGACCTAGTGTTAGATTTTCCAAAGGAATGCTGCCAATAAATTTAAACAAACTTTACCATGGGTATCGACTACCTTCTTGTCCATTCTCTGATAACATGAATATCCGCTTAAAATCAGACCCATTATGGCATTTGAATTTAGTTCTGGAATATACCACGTCCATTCACGAATTGCACATCGACCCAAGGCTTATGACTTCTAATCAGGCGATTTTCAATTTATGATTGTGTGTTCGGGTCCCACCTGCTTTCATTGCACCATCACAATTTATCCATCGCATTTTCCCATCGCACTTTCTCATATCATAATCTTGTCACCGCTTGCAATCTTGCGACTTGCAATTTTTTGATTTGTGGGTTCAGGTCCCACCGGGCGTGCTATGTCATATATTTCCACGTCATATGTGCCATGTCATCTATTGTCACGTCATCTATGCCACATCATCTGTCACCACGTCATCTATTACCACATCATCTGTGCCACGTCATCTATGGCCACATCATCTGCGCCACATTATTTATCACTACGTCATATGCGCCACATCATCTCTCACATTTCACTATCACATTTTCCCATAGCACATGCTCATATCGCAAATTTGTTACCGATTTGCGATTTTTCGATTATGTGATTTGCGATTTTGCGATTTTGTGATTTTGTGATTCTTTGATTTTCGATTTTGCGATTCTGCGATTTTCTTTCCTACAGGGATTTGCGATTTGCGATTTTCTAACAATTTTGCACATAGTGAAGGGGAATTCATGACCTATTCACTGGCAATCTTCCACTACTCCCATGCAACCACTAACGTTGCTCCAAATCCAATGATAATGCTAATGTTGCTCCTTTACTTCTTTGTTGATCCTGATTTTCTCCTTTGCCATCAATGAAAATATTTCCAATAGTCTGACCCCTAGATAATTGCATGTAAGTATGGCCCCTTATCCTTGTATTTCACTATTTTTTCAAAAGATTCAAGGTTCCAATGCATCACTAGTAACCAGGTACTTTTTTCCTCTAGGGTTACGAGCATACTATTAGTCTTTGACATACTATGCTCATTGTGTTCAACAATTCATTGTAGGGTTCTTGTAGGGTTACAAAGATGAAATTTGTTTCATAGGAATATTTAGGGCCGGTTCTAGCTTCAAGTTTTAAATTTATTGTAATAGATTCAACTCCATTTTTTTTGCTAGAACTAGGTCCGTCGAGTTCCTTAAACTCGTAGAAATATTTATTAATCAAGGGTTTTGACTTATGACTATGTTTATTGAGTGAATTTTCTGTCCATTTAAATGGAACACCAACTGTGTTTTCAATATTTCTTACATGGTCTGGAAATGATAAATATTTATTGTGATATGCCGAATTTTGGTATATGTTTAGTATAGTGAATATCACTTCTGGTATTTTGGTTGGTTCATTCTAAATGATGGGATTTTATTTATTTACAATTATTCTATAATATGAATTTGTTTCTGGTATTGTAACTATTATTTTCTCTCACTATATGTATAAATAATTTCTTATTTTGGGTTAAAATTTCTATGTTTTCCTTGGTAACTAAATTATATGCATATGTTTAGAGTCCATGACCAATCTAATCAAGTTTATTTTTAAAGAGTTTCATTATGTTGGGAAAAATACTGAGACGGGGGGGGGGGGTGAATCGGTATTTCTTGCCATATTCAAAACTTTTTACTTTTTCATTCCCTAAAACCCATACGCTACTTTCCTTTAGTAAACTCGCGTATACACGCAGATATCATTCATACAACTCGCGTATTAGCAGAGATCTAAATATGCTGATATTTATTAACTTAGTTATTTGCAATATTCATTCATCTGATGTTAGGTTATCAGTAAACATGTGCAGTAACAACAGAATAAACCATCACACAAAGTATCACACATGAACACCGGGATTTTTAGGTGGAAACCCAAGTCGGGAGAAAACCACCGCTGCCGTTGCTCAGCCTTCAATATTTTATTATAGAGAAAACATCTTACAACATATGTGCTGGTGCAGACTCCTACCAGCACGCAGGCACCCACTTGCGCTCGTTTACCAGCCTCTCCTGGAAGGGAGCTCCAACCCCCTGACTCGTTTACCAGCCTCTCCTGGAAGGGAGCTACGACCCCCTGCTCTCGTTTACCAGCCTCACCTGGAAGGGAGCTACAACCCCCTGACTGAAGGCTACAACCCTCAGCACCTCTATGGACCACGTTTCATCAATTTTCACACTGGATCCAACAACTTCAATAGAACACAACTTGCAGACCACGTTTCATCATATTTTCAGACTGGACCCTCTCCATACCTTTAAGCACAGTCATTAGTCAACCATGGAAACGAGACACATATAACTCAGCAGCGGATGTATTAAGCAATGAGAGCAGTTAGAAATTTCTTACCCACAGGACTTCAGCAAACCTAGTTTGCATAGGCCGTTCCTTTCTCTGATGTCGCGTATATACGCGCTTCCGTTCACATAAACCAGCGTATACTTCTGTACATATTACAGAGCTAATTTTATTGCGCATACGCGCTTTCTCTTCAGCAAAGCCGCGTATATACACGCTTCCTCTTCGGTGAACTAGCGTATGGATCTTCAGACTTTTATGTCATTGCAATTCTTCACAACATATACATCACTTCAGATTTTACCCTTTACCTCAGACAGATGTTCGCCTCATCACAGATCTAATCATTTCATAAACAGATCTAGCAAATATAAGTACATTTCAGATCTAGATCCCCTTCTTCATCATTGGTGTATCATACATTCAGATCTATCATTCAACTGTAACCCTTTCCATTCAGATATCCTTCAGAGAGAAGTATTCATTCAAGCTCAGACATCTTGCACCCACACTCATGATTTGCACAATGAATTTCTTCTCCTTATATAGGTTTACCCTTTTTTAATACCATGAGCCAAAACCACATTACTTCCGATGGTATTCCTGGACGGGGTCATTTAGACGAAACATTACCCAATACAATGGGTCAATACCATGGTGGTTACCCCTGGTTTTGCACTTTTTGAGCGCTTTTTCCCATACGCGACTTGGAACGTTGTTTCCCGCGTGCATACGCGACTTCTCTTAGGCAAATCCGCATATGCCTTGAGACATACTCTTTTTATCATAGATCTAGCACAAACTGAATTTCTTTCTTCATTCCCTTCTGTACTCACTGTAGATACATCAGATTTACTTCATCAAGAACATATTCTATCAAGCACAACTTCATCAAGTAAGTTGTCATCATCTTCATCAAGTAGGTTGCCATTCAAGGACAACACTCAGCATCATATTGCTAGCAAACATCATTTCATATCAGATTTACGTCATTTACCAAGTCCATCAGGTCAAGAATAACTTCATCAGGTGGTTTGCCATCAAGGACAACACATGTTAACAATCTCATGTCTTCATCTTCATTCAGTGGGTTGCCATCAAGGACAACACTCTGCATCATATTGCCAACAATCTCCCCCTTTGGACTTGATGGCAACCACGATGGTGTTTGATCATCACAACAGATAGGTACATTAAAAATACAATGACACCATGTCACTCTCCCCATTTTTGACACCATTCTTTCTCTTCATTCAAACACCATGTCACTCTCCCCCTTTGACATCAAGGGCAAAGGGAAGATCAAAAACCAACATACTCTCCCCCTTTTCTCCTCATGTGGAAGAAGCGTTCTGCAGATCTGATATATACTGAAGTGACCAAGCTCCCCCTGAGTTCATGCTGAATCTTCAAACATATTTTCCAATGGAGTACATGACTCTATGAATTTCTTATCACCAATGACTCATACTTACATCAAAGATCCATCCAAGTGGATTTACAAATGAGACTCAACGACCCAACCAAGTGGGTTTACAAATTTGACTCAGCTACCCAACCAAGTGGGTTTACAAGATTTGACTCAGCTACCCAACCAAGTGGGTTTACAAATTTATCAAGTCCTTACATGACTGAATATTACAATTTTACATCATGGATCTCTACATGGCCTTTTCATCAAACTACAGATATAACTTTAAGACCAACACCAGAAAGTCCTCAAGAGGGAGAACATATTTCAGAACCATCATAATGCCAACAATGCATTATACTCAGCAAGGCTAATGCTCCCCCTGAATCCGTGCATCCAAGAAACCTTTCCATATGACTAAGGCTCCCCCTTAGTTTGTGCATCCTGAACACTTTTACCAACGAATCATCAAGGCATCTTTATCAAAACATTAGAAATAGAATTATGAGAACTGGAACACCACCAGAGATACCAAACAGTATCAGAGATATCAAACAACACTGCAGCTGTGCTGAAGAGAGCTGATTCCAAACAGAAAATTGTCAGCAATCAGACATACACAGTTTTCTGTGCATGAACTCGCGTATATATGCGACTGTGTTTCAGGAAATCCGCGTATCCAATGCCATCTTCTAAATTTAAGCAGATTTGTTCTTTTGACTGGCAGAGAACACTCCCAGCTTCTGTCTTAGATACTCGAATGCTTCCCTAGGCAGAGGTTTGGTAAAGATATCAGCAACTTGTTCTTTGGAGGGAACATACTCCAACTTCACCTTTTGCTCAAGCACTTGTTCACATAAGAAGTGATACTTGATGGGAATGTGCTTGGTCTTCGAATGCATAACAGGATTCTTTGAAATACCGATGGCACTTGTATTGTCACACTTAATGGGGACAGGAGGTGTACATTTGATTTGAAAATCTTGTAAGGTTTGCATCATCCAAAGGAGTTGAGTGCAACAAGATGCGGCAGCCACATATTCTGCTTCTGCTGTAGATAAGGCAATAGAATTTTGCTTCTTGCTGAACCAAGATACTAACCAGGGTCCCATATAGAATGCACCACCACTAGTGCTTTTCTGATCATCAACACTTCCAGCCCAATCTGCATCAGTGTAAGCATGAAGAGTAAGATCATCATTCTTTGGATACCATAGACCAAAGTCTTGAGTTCCTTGTAGATATTTGAAAATTATTTTAACAGCCTGAAGGTGAGACTCTTTTGGATTAGCTTGGAATCGTCCAACAATCCCAACGGCATGCATAATTTCTAGTCTAGTCCCAGTGAGATAAAGTAGACTTCCTATCATTGATCTGTATTCTGGTTGATTCACCGTGGGAGAATCATCATGAGAACTGAGATTGCATCCGGTTATCATTGGTGTACTCACAGGTTTGCATTCTTCCATGCCATATTTCTTTAGAATTTTCTTAAGATATTTTTCTTGTGATAGGAATATCCCATCTGCAGTTTGATGCACTTGTAAGCCAAGAAAGAACGTTAGTTCCCCAAGTAAGGACATTTCAAATTCTTGCTACATGACAGAAGCAAATTTTTGACTCATAGATTCTTCGTTACTCCCAAAAATGATATCATCAACATATACAACCACAATCAATAGTTTATCATTTTCAACTTTTGTGTATAAATTGCTATCAGCAGACCCCTTTAGAAATCCTTGTTGATGAAGATATTTGTCAAGACGATAATACCATGCCCTTGGAGCTTGTTTGAGACCATATAGAGCCTTTTTAAGTCTACAAACAAGATTTTCATCATTTCCCAAAATGAATCCTTCCGGTTGTTCTATATATACATCTTCTTCTAGATCACCATTAAGAAAAGCAGATTTAACATCCATTTGATAAACTTTGATTTGTTGATAACTTGAAAAAGCAAGAAACATTCTGATGGCTTCAAGTCTAGCTACAGGAGCAAAAGTTTCTTCAAAGTCTATACCTTCTTGTTTAGTATACCCTTTGCAAACCAGTCTAGCTTTGTTTCTTACAACATCCCCATTCTCATTTAACTTGTTCTTGAAAATCCATTTAGTTCCAATGACATTTTTATCATGTGGTCTCGGTACCAATTCCCAAGTGTCATTCTTTTCAATTTGATCAAGCTCTTCATCCATGGCTTGCTTCCAAAATTCATCTTTGCTAGCTTGATTGACATTGTGTGGTTCAATTGTGGATAGAAGTGCCAGATGACTAGAAGATCCCACCAGAGTTCTCCTCGTTCGTACACCCGATTCCTTGTCTCCCAAAATTTGAGATTCAGGATGATTCTTTTGAACATATCGGGATGGAGCTTTTTTAGATAGATCATTTTCAGGTTCTTCATTGGATCCACTGTTTATATCATTTCTATTTGATGTAGAAGGCCATAAGTCACCATCATCTTCTTTTGTTGTTTGTTTTTCTTCTTTAGGAGCTGCAGGAGACTCATCAATAACAACATCAATACATTCAACAATCTTTCGAAGCCTTTTATTGTAACATGTGTAAGCTTTGCTTGAAGATGAGTAACCAAGAAATATCCCTTCATCCGATCTAGGTTCAAACTTGCCAAGCTTTTCATCATTATTTTTGATAAAGCATTTACTTCCAAAAACTCTAAAATGCTTCACAGAGGGAGAATTACCATACCAGAGTTCATATGAAGTTTTGTCACTATTTACCCGAACATGTGCCTTGTTGAGAATGTTCATTTTCGCTTTGTATATGTTCTCGAGCATCATCAGGGAGTTCGAGAATCATGCGAGCATAGCTCTAGCCATTTGAACAATTGTTCCACCATTGTTCTTTGCCTTCGCCATTTTGTTATTGGTTTCCTCTGAAGCGCCTTTTGGCAATATTGTTGTTAAAATTCAAAAGAATTCATTTGATGTATATTCTCCTCCTCGATCAGATCTAAGACACTTGATTTTAGATCTAATTCATTTTATACCAATGCTTTGAAGATCTGAAACTTTTCAAATGCTTCATCTTTGTGTTTAATGAACCCGATCCAACACATTCTAGAGTAGTCATCAATAAATAAGATATAGTATTCTTCCCCACGTAGTGACTTTTTCCTCATAGGTCCACATATGTCAGTATGAATGAGTTCAAGAGGCTTACTTGAAGATCCTTCTTTGGCATTGAATCGTACTCTGGTCTGCTTACTGAATTGACAAGATTTGCATATGATACTTTCTGGTAGATTAATATTGGGAAGATCACGAACAGCTTGAAGTCTGCTTGCTTTGTTGATTTGAGAGAAGCTTAGATGCCCCAGCCTTCTATGCCATAGCCAATTTTCTGAAGACTTGCTCAAGTAACATTGATCTTTGCAGTTTAGTACATATAGGTTGCTTGGATTTCTTTTCCCTTTTATAATAATTTTACCTGTATCAAGATCACGAACCACACATTCTTTTGAACTAAAGAAAACTTCAGTTCCTTGATCACACATTTGACTTACACTCAACAAATTATGCCTTAATCCATCCACATACATGACATCCTTAGCCTTCACCTTTTATTTTAGAAACACGAACCCTTTTCCTTTAATTACAGCAGGAGAATCATTTCCAAAAGTTACTTTCTTTTCTTTTTCTAGAGCATTATATGTAAGGAGTTTGCTTTTGTCACCTGTCATGTGTCTTGAGCATCCACTATCAATGTACCATTGATTTTCTTCACCTTTTGCAAATAATGCTATCCCACAATTTTCAACCTGTAATTCCTTCTTTTTCCATACTTTGGAACTTGAGGGAAAGTGTTGTTTTGGCTGGACTTTGCTCCTGCATTCAGATTCTTCATGGCCAAAGTTATTGCAATAAGCACATTCAACTTCATTTTGAAGAGGAGAGAAGTTGTTATAGGTATTCTTCTTTGGTTCAGTATCCAACCTTTTCTTTCTTGCTTCTCTTGTCATGATGGTTTTGTACGCAACACATTGAGCAGCTTTGTGGCCAAAATTGTGACATGTAAAACATTGTCCATTGAAATAGACATTTTTGTAATCATGAAATCTTCTATTTGGATTTACCTGCTGGTTGGAGCTCCTTTGAAAGTTATTCCTGTCAGTGTTCCTTGAAGTGCGATGATCCTGCTTTACCTGTAAAGAATCCTTGCTTCCTTGTTGAGAGGTAGAATATTGTAAACCAGTAGTTGCTGCCTTTAGATAGTTTGGTGCTGAAGCCTGAGAGGATTCTCCAATATATCCAAGACCTGTTTTTATGAGAGGAGAACGTTGAGTATTGATAATTTCATCTAAGGTTTCTGAACTTTTAGCAAATCTAAGATTGAGAGTTTTTCCTTTCTCATTATCTTTCCTTAGACTTACTGCTTCACACTCCAATTCCTCAATGCGTTTTTTCTTTGCTTCAAGCTGATTTTCAAGAGTCTCTATGATTATGTTCTTTTCTTCTAGGCTTACTTTGAGTTGATTGTTTTCTTCAAGAAAATCATTGTCTTCCAGAGCATCCACAAAAGTATCCTTTTCTTCTCTAGATTCTTTTTCCATGAGCAGTTTAATATCATGGTTAGAATCTTCTTCATCTTCACTAGACACTTCATCATCATCTTCATTTGCATAATAACTCTTCCTCTTTTAAAATTGTTTCCCTTTACCACGTTTTTCTCTATAAGGACATTTAGCAGCGTAGTGACCAACTTTTCCACACTCAAAACATTTGAAGGGAAGCTTACCTTTGAATCTTCCAGTACCTAGTTGGAGCTTTCTCACAAAATTCGCTTCTTCTTCTTTGGATATATAGCTGGATTCTTTGACAACTTCCTTTTCTTTTCCTCTTGCAGATACCTTAAAAGCAGCTTCTTTGATTTGAGATGGACCTCCTTGTCTCATTTCAAAATCAGTCAGAATACCATGTAATTGAACAATAGTAAGAGTTTGCAGATCTTGCCTTTCTTCAATAGCTGAAACTTTAGAGTCAAATTTTGAAGTCAGGGATCTTAAGACTTTTTCCACTAGAGTAGTATCAGTTATGGTTTCACCCAAATTTCTCATTTGATTTACAATATCATCCAAACGTAAGAAGAAATGGGCAATGCTCTCATCACTATGCATCTTCAAATTTTCATATTCAATTCTAAGAGTTTGGAGTTTTGCACTTTTTACCTTTGTGTCTCCTTCATAGCTTAGAATGATTTTGTCCCAGATTTCTTTTGCTGAATGTAGCTGCATCACTTTAGCAAATTCTGGTTCAGACATGCTTCCTAATAATACATTTACTGCTTTGGCATTGATTTCATACTTCTTCCTTTCTGCTGCATCAGTAGTAATACTTGCCGGGTATTGATAACCTTCTTCCACGATTGCCCATACATCTGCACCAAGACTTTGCAGATATGCTTTTGTTTGTACCTTCCAGAATATCAGATTGCTTCCATTGAATAGAGGTGGCTTTATAGACATCACTCCTTCTTGACTTCCCATTGTGACGGATCTCCTTCAAGCGATCAAGCTTCTGCAGAAGAACCTGCTCTGATACCAATTGTTGGGAAAAATACTGAGAGGGGGGGGTGAATCATTATTTACTGCATATTCAAAATTTTTTACTTTTTCACTCTCTAAAACCCATACGCTACTTTCCTTTAGTAAACTCGCGTATACACGCGGATATCCTTCATACAACTCGCGTATTAGTAGAGATCTAAATATGCAGATATTTATTAACTTAGTTCTTTGCAATATTCATTCATCTGATGTTAGGTTAACAGTAAGCATGTGTAGTAACAACAGAATAACCATCACACAAAGCATCACACATGAACACCAGGATTTTTAGGTGGAAACCCAAGTCGGGAGAAAACCACCGCTGCAGTTGCTCAGCCTTCAATATTTTGTTATAGAGAAAACATCTTACAACATATGTGCTGGCGCAGACTTGACCAGCACGCAGGCACCCACCTGCGCTCGTTTACCAGCCTCTCCTGGAAGGGAGCTCCAACCCCCTGACTCGTTTACCAGCCTCTCCTGGAAGGGAGCTACGATCCCCCGATCTCGTTTACCAGCCTCACCTGGAAGGGAGCTACAACCCCCTGACTGAAGGCTACAACCCTCAGCACCTCTATGGACCACGTTTCATCAATTTTCACACTAGATCCAAAGCATCCTTTAGGACACCACTTGCAGGCCACGTTTCATCATATCTTCAGACTGGACCCACTCCATACATTTAAGCACAGTCAACCATGAAACAGATACATATAACTCACTGACAGATATCAGTAAACCAACAGAATAGATCAGAAATTTCTTACCACAGAATTCAGCAAAACCTAGTTTGCATACGCGCTTTCCTTTCTCTGATGTCGCGTATATACGCGCTTCCGTTCACATAAACCAGCGTATACTTCTGTACATATTACAGAGCTAATTTTATTGCACATACACGCTTTCTCTTCAGCAAAGCCGCGTATATACGCGCTTCCTCTTCGGCGAACTAGCGTATGGATCTTCAGACTTTTATGTCATTGAAATTCTTCACAACAGATACATCACTTCAGATTTTACCCTTTACCTCAGACAGATGTTCGCCTCATCACAGATCTAATCATTTCATAAAACAGATCTAGAAAATATAAGTACATTTCAGATCTAGATCCCCTTCTTCATCATTGGTGCATCATACATTCAGATCTATCATTCAACTGTAACCCTTTCCATTCAGATATCCTTCAGAGAGAAGTATTCATTCAAGCTCAGACATCTTGCACCCACACTCCTCATTTGCACAATGAATTTCTTCTCTTTATATAGGTTTACCCTTTTTCAATACCATGAGCCAAAACCACATTACTTCCAATGGTATTCCTGGACGGGGTCATTTAGACGAATCATTACCCAATACAATGGGTCAATACCATGGTGGTTACCCCTGGTTTTGCACTTTATGAGTGCTTTTGCCCATACGCGACTTGGCACGTTGTTTCCCGCGTGTATACGCGACTTCTCCTAGGAAAATCCGCGTATACCTCGAGACATACTCTTTTCATCATAGATCTAGCACATACTGAATTTCTTTCTTCATTCCCTTCTGTACTCACTGTAGATACATCATATTTAGTTCATCAAGACATATTCTATCAAGCACAACTTCATCAAGTAAGTTGTCATCATCTTCATCAAGTGGGTTGCCATTCAAGGACAACACTCAGCATCATATTGCTAACAAACATCATTTCATATCAGATTTACATCATTTACCAAGTCCATCAGGTCAAGAAAAAATTCATCAGGTGGTTTGCCATCAAGGACAACCCATGTCAACTGTCTCATGTCTTCATCTTCATTCAGTGGGTTGCCATCAAGGACAACACTCTGCATCATATTGCCAACACATTAACTATTACTACTTATCTCCATCCCAATCTCGGGTCACAAGTATTGAATCCTCTGTTGGGTTCTTCCTCGTTCCACGAGATTTTACACATGATACATGAAAAGCATTTTTCTAGCCCTTAGACTCTGTCTAGGGTCGAAATAACCTAGCCTTACATTCCCAAGGTTTCCTAACCCATATACCATATTATATTTCTAAACCATTAACCCTACACATTACAATATTCTTCATATCATTTAAAAAAATATGAAATTAAAGTCTTTTCGTACTGGTCTCTTTCTATTTCACAAGCACAAAGGACCTACGTTTATTCCAATTCTGAATTAACAACTTCTATCATATTTTTTCATATTTCTAGAAATTAAAGTATAGCCATAATATAGTCTAGTTTGGTCGCAAATTTTATCAAGGTAAAAGTACTTATCTGAATAAACTTAGATAGTCTAGGAACTCCATCAGGAACAATGCTCTCCTCCCTTCGTTTGAGATTAGAAATCATGCCCATGTCTCCCCCCAAGCCCCTAAACTTCTAGAGAAGTTATGTGACTAAGAAGGTTTCAGGTGTAAGTTCTAGGTATCAAGACCTCTCCTAGAAATTCCAACCTCAAAACTTCTAGACTTCTATCTGTCAGTGAGGAATTTCACTGATTCAAACCCAGCTCAAGAATCCTCCTTCACCATAATTCATTATACACTCTAAAAAATGGCCCAGTATTTCTTGATTTGTCTCTTCCAACCTTGTCCTTATTTCCTCCCTCAAAGTCTTTAGAATAAAAAAAAATAGACAAATGCCCAAAAAAGAGAACCCCCCCTCCACTGAGATTCACTTATCTCCTGGAGTGAGGCCAAGAACCGTAACTACCATAACTATCTGAAAGTTAGTTGATTCGTTTAGAGCTTTACCCAATGTTACAAGTCTTCCTATGTTTCTTTAAATAAATATGCACATCATATTATATATTTATTCCAAATATTTTCTTTAAATTTTCAATCCTTAACTATGAAGTTTTGTCTATCAAAGTAATGAAAAATAACTCATAGTAAATTTAAAATGACTAGAAAATACCAGGAATACCTGGGGCTGTTACATCTTCCCCCTAGATTGTAACACCGTCCTCATTGTTCTATTATTCATCTTGAAATAGATAAGGATAAATGCGTCACGTTACACTTTCATCTTCCCAAGTGGCCCCTTCCAGGATAAAGTGTCGCCATTTCACTTTAACTTGGATGATAGCTCGCTTTGACAACACTGTTTATTTCTTATCTAGGATACGCAGGGGCTATGCCATAAATTATATGTATGGTTCTACCTACACAACACGTAGCATGGAATTTAGCTCCATGAATTACAATGTTAAGATATTTACTTTAAACATATATACATTTACCTGTATATCTTGCCAATTTATAATGTGACACATGAAATACATAAAGCGTATATGTATTTCTTTAATAAAGACACATGAAATACTTTATGAACTCACATGTAACTTGGTAATGCAATTTTGTAGGCTATAGGTCCTATTCTCTCTATAATTTGGAAAGGTTCGCCATAATTAGGTGCTAACTTATTGCAACCAACCCATGTCAAGGTGCTTATTTTGGGTTTCACCTTCACATAGACATGATCCCCCACTAAAATTCCTTGAAGACTCTTTTCTTATCTATGTAAGCCTTTTGTCTAAATTCTGCTACTTTAAAATTTTGTTTTAATTTCTTTACTGTTTGCTCCATTTCTAGGAGCATATCTGGCCCCAACATCAACCTGTTCTCAGGTATTCCCTAGTTAACAAGAGTTTTGCATCTCCTTCCATATAACAACTCGAAAGGACTCATTTTTAATGACCTATGGTTGTTATTATTTTATGCAAATTCCACTAAATGGAGGTCCTCCTCACATTTAATTAGTTGTTTCATTGCATACATATGCAACATATCTTCCAAAAATTGATTTACCTGCTTCGTTATTCCATCAATATGGGGTGGTAGGTTGTATTGAATTGAAATTGGGTGCCTATTCTACAGAAGAGAGTCTTCCAAAAAAAAAATGTAAATTTTATGTCTCCGTCAGAAATTATTAGCTTCAATATTCCATGTAATCGAAATATTTATTTCATGAATATATCAACAATTATTGTATGTATATTTAACAGGGATAAAGTGTTCCACCTTGCTCAACTTATCTAATGCGACCATGCTTGAGTCATTCTATTTTTTTTTTTGGTAACCCGGTTATGAAGTCCACTGTAATCATATCTCATTTTCATTCAGGTATGGGAAAGGGGTGGAGTAGACTAACTAGGTGCTGCTTTTCTACTTTTAATTTCCAGAATTCTAAGCATTTAGCTAATTATTCCATAATATATTGTCACATCCTGGGTGAAAAACATTATTTTTTTACCAAAAAAATTATATTTTATGATATACGATATAAGCAACATAAGGTTGCCAGTATAATTCATCCAATGAAAACCGCTTAATTATCGACTAGTTAGGAACATAAATTCTTCCTTTAAAAATCAACAAACTATTATCATTTATTTCAAAGCCAGTATGTCCTTCAACACCTTAGGTTTGTTTACTTTGCTACCACAAAAACTTATATTCTGGATATTTATTTATTGCTTCCTTGATTTTCTCTAAAGGGTCAAATTCAGCTTGACTATATGTGAATTTGAAAACATGTTGCAACTTTCTGCTTAACACATCAGCCACACGATTTTCCTTACCTTTAAAATTATTCATGTCAAAGTCAAATTCACTTAGAAAATCGATCCATCTAGCTTGACGAACATTCAGATTAGGTTGTTTAAAAAAACTCATTAGATTGCTATGATCTGTCATAAGCAGAAATATCTTGCCTAACAATTAATGCCTCCAGGCTTTAAGGGCGTGGACAACTACAGATAGCTCCAGATCATAGGTTGAGTATCTTTGTTCATGGTCCTTTATTTTGGGGGATTCATAGGATACTACTTTTTCCTCTTGCATAATTCCCCCCTACCCCTTCTTGACAAGGATTTGTGAAAAATATGAACTGCTTTTCCGGGTCTATAATTTTTAGTATAGGGGTTGTTTTCAATCTATGCTTCAATTCATCAAAAATTTTCTAGTATTAAATGGTCCATATGAACATCCTTCCTTTCTTTTGTAGTGAGGTTATAGGATATGCAATTTTGGAAAAACATTCTATAAAATGACGATAGTAGCCGACTAATCCCATAAAAGATCAGATGTCTACCACATTCCTAGGAATGTGCCAATCCATAATAGTTATAATATTCTCTGGATCTACTGCTAGTCCCTATGAACAAATTACATGCCCAAGATATTGAATCTAGTATTTGAAGAGATCACACTTGATAAACTTAGCATATAGTTTATTTTCTCTTAAGGTCTACAGGACAACCCTAAGGTGTTATCTATTCTCTTCTAATATTTTAGAGTAAATTAAAATATAATCAATGAAAATTAATACAAAAGTATCCATATATGAGTGAAATATATCATTCATCAAACTCATAAACTTTTTTGGGGCATTATTGTTGTGAATATAAATCCCCTCTCCGGACATAGGTGATCTCTTAGAGTCTAGAAACTTAAGAGACTATCTAATGCAAGATTTCTTAGCTAATATCCAAAACAAAATGAGAAGGGGAATAGGCCTACCTCTTCCTGATGCTATGCTCGAATCCTTTGATGATGGCCTCGATCCACAGTCCCCTAGGCTCGCTCCTTGCTACTAGTGGCACACGATTACCTGGAGGAGATCAAGAGACAACAACAAGCATAATCCAATACAAAACATACATTGAAAATCAGCTATGTAACATATCAAGGAACATTATACTATTTTCACAAATGATTACACAAATATAGAAAGCAAACACCAGATGTTTTATTAATAAATATTAAAGAGAGAGCTTACAACAATGGCCTTGATGTTGTAGGCCTCCCTTTGGTGATGTTTGAGTCCTTCACTGAAGCTATTAAATAAATCCTTCTCTCGGATAGCTTTGGCATTATCACAATACAAGATGCAAGGGAAATGAATGATCAGACCAACCCAACAATGACCAACCGGTAGTGGAAGGATGGGGATCAATTTATAGGAAGGGAGAAGAGTTTGGGAGCCCATGAAAGAAGGATGAAGGCCCAAATTCCAAGGGATAAACCACCATTGATAAGATCAAAGATGTAAAATCAGAGAGCTCAACCATATCACCACTGACTAACAACCAACTCGCCACCCTAGAATTTCTAGAGGTCGAATTTTCTCCTCCATTTGAGGAAATACTGCCAGAAAGGGTTCAATGTGGTTTTCCCATAAAAAATGGTGCTAAAAGTGCTAGGCCAGAGCTGTCAACCTTCCATCAACAAGGGCAAGCCACTAGAGAGGAGCGTTGACCCATAAAATTAGGGTTTTGACTAAGCTTTTCCAGTGATCTTTCAAGGAAGCTTTCTTTGAGTCTTTAGAGGATGCCTTTATGTATTTTTTTCCAGGTGGAACATGATTTGTCACAGGGAACATCAGGATCAGGGACAGGAAGTGATTAGAGTGAAAAATTACTATGTAACAGAAGCCCACTAAAGCATGAAGTTAGAACGGGGAGTGATGGGTGAAATTATTTACGAACCAAGGAAAAGAACTCGAAATACTTCCAGGAAACCTATGAAATAAAACACAATACAATATATGACATATTTGATGTCTAATAACATATTAGTGGATTAAGCATAAAATAACGTATGAACCCACGGCATGGTTGCAACCATCCGTCTGAAAGAGATCATGGAAACAGATCCACTGTATGGTTGCAACCATTTGTATAAACAAGATCACATGTACAATCATGAATACTCAATAACACGATGCAACCTGGATAATGAAAAATGTGATCCAGGGTCTTTGCCGCAATCTCAATCTACCCAATGTACAAATATATCCATGTAAATAGATGATATGATGTCAAACATGGTAGAAACCACCTGATTACTGGTCAATGATGAAAACCATTAATAGGCACGAGAGAAACCACCAATAACAACAATGGTCCTCAAGGTACAACAAAAAAAATACAATTATGAATAAATTTGTTGAGGTAGAATACTTGCATAAAAGTCTGATCGGAGGCTAATGAGGCAAACTTGTCGTCGAATGCGAAGAAATTTCCATTGAGGCATGCAAGCTCCAAGGTATTGAAAATGAGTTTCTAGACCATCTTCTTGGATAATGATCTGAATTCAACAGGAAGTGATCCGACGAAGGATGGCCATAATGATTCCCACATCATCGACACAAAACAAAGGATATATTAAGGTAAGAGGAGTGATTCAATATTTTTACAGAGAGGGTCAAATAAGTAGAGGATGTTTGAATTTGATAAAAAGGGATTCTTTTGAACATATCAGCGACACGACTCTAGAGTATGGAAGAATTTGACTCATGATGAAAAAAAATGGTGATCAAATAGGAGGTAAATGAATTTCCCAAATCCAGGAAAAATGACGAATGAAGGATATCCCCAACCCGATACGAACTGCAAATGAGTGTCATGTTAAACATTGAGAAGCTTCCAAAAAAAAAAGATATTCCACTTTCAATTTTTCCCATGCTATTGCTAATGAGTACCTCTTTATTTTCAATAGCCAACGTGAAGAGGATAACATATGTTGAGTGTGTAAGTTCACTCTTCGAATGAATCCATCCTAGTAATTTTAATGATCCCTAGGAAGGAGGAACTCAATCCTATCATGGTGACAAGTCTTTCGACGTAAAATTTTTAACGATTCTTATGGAAGGGTAACTTGCTGTCTTTTTCAGGTTTAGGGAGTTTGAAAAAGAAACGGAAAATAAAGCTCCATCATGTCCCTTTTCGTAAATCATCTCTCAAAACTGAAAAGGTTAAAAAAATATCTGAGAGAACCACTTGACCATGTTCGATCAAGGTATTCCTTTTTCGTAAATAGTTAATCTTAGCCCCAAAAATGGGTACTCGTATAATGAGACAACGCCAATTCATTTAATTTAGCGAGTTAAAAAATACAAGTACTCGACAATGTTTTCATTTTTTTGGAGTAAAAAAAGAGATAAAAGATGACTCTAGGGGGTTAAATTATTTTTTTGTTTGTTTTTATTGAGTTCGAAAAAGAGATAAAATAAAACACATTGCATCAGAAATAATCACTGTTACTATAATGAATCATGTTGCTGAAAAAAATGGCAAACATCACCGATATCGAGGAAAATTAATAAAATAATGGCCAAAACATCTTCAAAATCCTATAAATAGATAAAAAGTAAATCATTTAACCATTCTAATTGGAGTAAATTGTGAAAGTGCAATTTACCCCTTTCTCCTTTGAACTTCAAATCAATGGTATGACCGATCTAGGACACCGTTCAACAATCTGTCTGCTTCAGGTAAGAGCCCAAATTTCCCTCTTAATTTTAATTAAATTCTTATATAATTTAGTTTAGAAATTTTGTGATTGGGGGGAGAATTTCAAATTTCATTTTCGCTGGTGATCAATGCAGATCCGAGATTCGGATCTGCACTAGTCACCCTTAGCCCAAAAGGTGATTGCGCCATCATCACCCTTCCAAATTTTACAGTCACGTTGACCACAAGGATGAATTTAAAACAATTAATTCTATTATTTTCAATGGTTTATTTCCAAAACTAGTCCAATGAAAACTCCTAAAATGTCAATTGAACATGTTTTGTAGGTGTTTCCAGTGAAGATGGTGATCGAATAGAAGGAAAGAGGCCATGAGATGGAAGATCACCAAGCTCTCCGAGATCCAATTTGTGTAAATGCATTGAGGAATTTTGGATTGCTAAAATTCTTCCAAACTTCAGGGTTGAGAGCTCAACTAGAGCTACTTGAGTACCTGATCGGGCTATGGAACATGGATTGCAGAATTTTAAAAATTGGGGATCAAGAAATTGAGATAGATGTAATGGAAATCTGCTTCATTATAGAGTTTTCCAGGAGAGGGGAGAGAATCCAACACTCCGGGGCCCGCGTTGGAGGGGAGAGCACTAGCATTCTCATCCAAAGATATTGTCCTGGGTAAAAAAGACTCAGAGTGGCAAGGTGGAAATATTGTCAATCACATATTTACCCTTACATACAATATTACATTGCATGGCATAATAGACAGAGCCCAGAAACTGCATGAGGCAACGAAGTCTCAATTCTAGTATGTGCTGGATTTTCTGATTCCCATTATGTTTAATTGGTGTATGGGGTTGTTGGCCAATTTTAAGAGCCAACTAACCAAGTGCAAGACAAATCGGTTGAAATAGTTCGACTATGGTTCAATCGTAGTCACCTTATTTCTGGAGAGGGTGAATTTGTTTCAGAAATCAATGGTTAAAGGTTTATGATCCAACCGTGAGGGACTTGAGGCTGCTAAGGTGGTGCGAAATCATGCCTCGTCAGGGAGGGGGCAAGCAAATGCATTCTCCCATAACATTTTTCAGCTAGTTGTGCCGTCAAATGATAGTGGTTGAAGAATATGTGTATGTGGGAATTGATTTCAGAGGAGACCCAAATATACCTCTTCCTCCAAGCGAACAATGGTCTAATGTATGTAAAAAGTGTTTATTGGAATTTTTTATTTTTGTTGTTTTTATTATGTATTTTGAGACCTAAAATTATGATTTTTTTAGAGATGTTTGGCCTGAGAGACCACCTGGTATGTCCTCAATTGCGAGGATACTAGCTCGCAAAATCAAGATGAGGAGGGGGAAAACCCACTAGCAGAGGTGTAGCGTAACCTGGCAGGCCTAACCAGAGGCATACCAGAGTATGAAAATTTTGATGACATCCCCATTTTCTATCAGAGGCATACCATGTGAGTCTCAGGCCAAATGTGGAATTTATTCTGGAGAGTTATTCGTGCAGTCACATGCTATCAAGAGACCATGTGGGTGGATAACAACTTTTAGTTTACATTTTTATATTGATGTAGGCTCACAGAGCCATTTGTGTCACGAAACACATATTTTTTTAGATTTTGATGTAACACACTTGAAAAACTCGGTATATATATATATATATATATATATATATATATATATATATATATATATGTTTCTACGATTACTAAGTGTATACATGTTACATAGATGTCTATCAAATACATAGTTTGCTAATGTATCCATCAATGTATTCAAATTTCTTGGAATGTGTTGATATGTAATGTAATCAAAATTCCTTTCCAATAATCGAACACATAAATACATGCATAAAATATTAGGGTTTCTAACTGAATAATGACCATTTAATTGCAACACAACGAGTTGTGAGTCTAAATTTACAAATAAATCTCTAACACTGAGATCAATTTCATCTTTATTAGTTTGATGACTGCACTATATTCGGCTATATTATTACTTGTTTGACCCAAATAAATAACTTGTATATTAATCAAGTTTCCACGAGGGGAAAAAGTGCCCATGTTGTGGAAGATAAGCTCTGTGTGCTATGGAAAGCACCATCACTGAAACCGGTATAATGGTTCATTGACATCTGAAAACCAAGTGGAACAATAGGTAAGCATAGGAAACATGTCTACAAAGAAAACAATCACACCAAAAAATATAAAAATCACATGAATGAATAACACACTAATGTACAAGGTACCATACTTGTGATCAATCATATTACTTCCTCAGATAGAGCCCATTTGGGGCTCAACCAACTGATTTCCTTCGTAATATACTAGCTCAAGCACCTCTTTCCAATACACGTTGAAAAATATATGGTCCATGCCACACTGGCTCGAGCTTCCCAACTCCCAATTTATCGTGGGCTTGATCATAGAGTAGGACCAAGTCACCTTCAAAGAAAAAAGGAGGGTTGACAGATTTGTAGTACTGAACCTTAACTCGTTTCTTTTGTGCTTCAATGAATAAAGCAACAAGTCTTTGGCTCTCATTGAGGTGCTTGAGGTAAATAAAACATTCCTCTTTTGGTGATGTTCCAGGAAGTAGCTCGATGTCTAGATTCAAAGAAGGGATTTCACATTTGATCGTGAGTGTTGCTTCCAGACCATACACCAGTTGAAATGGTGTAAATACGGTAGCTGTCTTAGTGAAATTTCAGTAAGCCCACAGCACTAAGAAAAGCATGAGATTGCAATCTTGTTTGTTTCTCCCAATGTTTTGCTAAAGAATTTTTACCAAAACCTTGTCAATAGCTTCGTCTTGGGCATTGGAATGTGGATAGTAAGGAGTGGAGCTATTGTGGCGTGGCCCCAATTGAGTAGTAAGCTCTATCATCATATGGTTTCTAAAATGAGAGCCATGGTCAGTGACAATGTCTGCCGGGACACATTACGGAGCTATGGCATGATAAAATAGGAATTGCACAATAGTTTGAACTCCATTGTCATATGTAGGCATCGCCTCGACCCACTTTGTAAAATAATCGACAAAAACGATAATATAACCATGCCCCCAAACTGAGCAAGGGTTATAGGTCATGAAATCGATGCCCCATTTTGAAAATGGCCCAACATTCACAATTGGGTTCAAGGGAGAGGGTGGGGCACATTATTTCCAAGAATAGATTTGGAAATGATGATATTTTCGAATATCAAGAATGCAATATTTAAAAATAGGCAGCCAAAAGTATCTTTCTCGAAGGATTTTCTGAGTGGTAGCATAACTGGACATGTGACCACCATAGGCTCTAGAGTGGTATTCATTAAGTACTTTCTCAGCTTCCTCTAGTGTCAGACATCAACAGAGGATAGAATCAACACCAGTTCGATACAAAGTATCTCCAATAATGCGATAGGGTTGGGACTGGTGATGAACCCGTCGTCTCTCAGAGTGATATAGCTCTGGTCAAAAGGTTTAGGTTTGGAGATAAATGATGAGATCTCCATACCAAGGGTCAAGAGTATTGATGAGAAAGAGTGATTCATATGGATTCGATTCTTTGAAGGAAGTGGGATCAACCGTAGTGGGAAGATCACATATCAACTCAGCAAAGACAAGTGATTCCTTTGATTTGGTTTCAACAAACTCTAAGTGAAAATATTGGAGAATAACAATCCATTTGATTATTTTCCCCCAAGCAATTGACATGTAAGAATGTAATTCATGGGGTTTCAGTTGGAAATAAATACAGTTTTATGCAGGAGAATGTAATGATGAAAGCGTTGAACAACATGAACACTGACCAATGAAAGTTTCTCAACATGAGCATAGCGGGTCTCTGCATTGAAGAGATTGCATCTCAGGTAGTAAACTACATTCTTTCCCATCATCATTGTCCTGAACCAGAACCATACCAATAGTGCTCTCTGCGGTGGCCAAATACAGGAAATAATCGTGATGATACTTGGGAGGATGCAACAAAGGAGAACTTATAATGGATTTCTTTAGAGCATCAAAAGAGTTTTGGGAATTTTCATCCCAAATGAATGGGACTCCCTTTTGAGTGAATCCTTTCACTTTCTCGACATAGTTCGAGATGAACTGATGGAGAATTTGGCCTTTCCCTACAACATTTGTGGTTAATGCACAAAATAGGGAGGAGGCAAATTGATGATTTCCTCAAATTTAAGAGGATCTATGTGAATGCCTTCTTTATGCACCACAAAAACTAAGAGGCTATATTATTCTACACAAAAGACACATTTATGAGGGTTTAACCAGATATTATAGTGTTGATAGCGAAGAAATATTGCTCTCAAATGTTCGAGGTGATCTCAATGTTTTGCAGAATGGGCCAAAAGGTCATCAAGATATGGTTGAGCTATGTGTTTAATATCAAGAAAGGCATATTCCATAACTCTTTGGAAAGTGGACCCGACATTTTTCAAACCAAAAGGGAGTTTCTTATAGGCAAAGGTCCCCCATGGATAGATAAAAGTGGTTTTATGTTGATCAACTGGAGTGATGTTGATCTGTTTATAGCCATAAAAACTGTCCATGAAAGAAAATATCTCACTCCTGGCACACTTGTCAATGATTTGATCTATAAAGAAAGTGGGGTAATTATCATTGGGACATGCTCGATTGATATCATGGTAATCAACACAAAGCCAGATGGTCCCTTGTTTCTTAGTAACGAGAACAATATTGGTGACCCAATCCTTCAATGGTATGGGATATATGAAACCAGCCTTAAGAATTTTTTCGACTTCCCCCTTTATGGCAGTGACCTTTCTTGGGTGCATGGGACGAATTTGTTGACGAACGGGCTTCGAGTCCAGATATGTAGGGATTTCGTGCACTACAATACTAGGGATGATGTCAGGCATTTATTTGTAAGACGATGCGAAGACAACACACAATTCCTTAAAAATATCAGTGTAAATCTTTACCTCATCAAGATAATATGAAACATTGATATGAACATTCTCGATAATCCCTAGTTTAACAGATATCTTGACGGGAATGGTGGCATAAATATTCCCCATGTTTCCTTCATACAACACTTCACGAATCAAGATGGGATTTTGAAATGGGCAGGTCGACCCAGACAAAACACTAGATTCAAGACAGGTGGAGATCTCACCAAGGCTTGGGAAAAATGAGTAATGATGATGACCATCATCCCATAGATTTTCCTCGAGAGACATAACCTCCACGATAATCTCGTCATTGGAGATTGTCTCTTTCAAGGGATCATCTAAATCCTAAGAACCAAACCAGGGAGACTGTGCATAAGTATCGAGGGATGAAACCAAATTTTCATTTGTTTTGGAAACAACCTTAGAATCTAGAAGAATCCTCTGATACATTTGTTCTGTAGGGGTGAGAAGCCTAATGTCACCAAATATTTCAAGCTGGTAGGGACTAGGAACAATCCATGGATCGTGACCAGATGATATAATTTTGGTAGTGGCTAGATCGGGAGGAGAGAGTGGAAAAATTCCCATAAGGGATGAGTCCTTGAAAATGCCCGACCCAAAATTCTCATAGGGGGTAGAGGTATTCCAAATATATGGAATGTTTCTTGTTGAAGAATCAGAGGAGAAGAAAGCAAGTTGATTGATAGTCACAATATTCCCTTGATGAGGAAAGCATAGAACATAGAAGAGGGTGGAGACCATGAAAAACATCGCATGGTCCAACTGCGTTTAAGAGGGAGCTTGTAATTCAGGTTGGCATCTACCACCCCACTTCCATGTTCATAGTATTTCCCTCCAAGAGGATGGGAAAAGCTTTGAGAATACCATACAACTGAGAACCTCTACTGTCGAAAGCTTCTGAAGTATTTGGGGACTAGATCAACAGAGGAGAGCTGATGGATTTCCAACAAGTGATAGTCAGATGCAGGCTGAAGCGCATTCATCAACGATAGTCCTATGAATGTTTTTCCCCATAATGGTGACTTGAATTAGAAAATCCACCTAATATGGGAGACGAGGAACAAAGTTCTCAAGATAGAAATTAATGAGGTTGGAATCCACCAGATCAATACCTCCAATGGAAGATAATAGTGCCTTCCATTGTGATGGAAATTGTTAGTGTCAGTCTTTACATCTTGTCACCAGTGATCAAATGGGCTCTTATCATGTACTGCTAGGGTCCCATAGTTAAATTTTTGTCATCTCATCAGGTTTTCAAGAAAAAAATTGGTCACTAGGTATAAGGTCTAGGACTATTTTCACTCCCAAAATTTTCAAATTTCTAGTCCATGTCATCACTCAGCTGAGTGTATCATGATTAAGGTATTATCATCATCATTTCAGTCATCACCATTATGTTTTAATTTAGTTCAGTGTCTCCATTATGTCATTATGGTTTTAGTCACCAAATATGTCATTTCAGGCATAAAATACGACAATTGGAGGAGTGGTTATAAGCAAGTTTCCTTAATAAATTGTGATTTCAAAAATGTAATTTTATGTATCCATATGCAATAATTAATTCATGTTCCTAAAATTTGTAGTTCAAGGTTTTAAATAGATTAAAAGTTCCAAGGAAGTTACAAAAGTCAATGTCCAAGGTTACAAAGTTTGAAAAATGAAACTCATGCTTGAAAATGACATGTGGGGCCCATCCTCACTCAAAAGGAGTCATTTCATGTTTATAAAAGGGCAAAAAAGAAATAAGGAAGATTCATTTGCACTCTTGCGTTCTCCTATCATTGAGCTCATTCCTCATTTTGGCAAGAGTTTTTACTTCACACTTGAAAAAAATGCCTCTTGTTGCACATATAAAGACTATGCTATGCTTCTAGAGGAACACATTGCACATAGAAAGCCTGTGCTATGCACGGGCGCTGCACATAGGTGGCCTTCGCTGCGCACGGGGCAAAGTTATCTAGAAATGGAGTTTATCACTCAAATTTGTTTTTTCAAAGTTTCATATCAGCTATTTCTGTCTTCAAGTTTTTTCCAAAGGTTAGTGAAGCCTTTCATACCCCCTTAGCATTGTTTCTCAATAGGACTTAATGAAACAAAATTCCTCCTAGGGTTTTCTTGGAAATTTTTGTTTTTCTTCCCAAGTGTTAAATTTTTTCATCAAACCCTATTTATCTTGCTCCTACACCTCTATTTTCACTTGACATATCACTTCCATCCATTACATACACATCTCCCTTCATTTTCATCGCTCTCCCTACAAACCCTAGCCCCATTCTACCAATTTGGGAAGTTTTCCTAGCTAGGAATGTGTTTGAAATTTCATATCCCATTTTCCTGTTGAAACCTTAGTTAAACTGAGAGTGGGGGGGTAAATTAGTTTAACACCTTCATGAACTTTTTTAAAAACTTTCAATTAAACTTATTTACAATTTAACTTCATGATCAATTTTATATGGAAACAAACTTATATGTGCAGAAATGTTAAGATAATGTAACAACAGAATTATTATGAGAGCAGTAAGTATTAAGCAGATTGAATAACCATATCAACACATAGACATCACACATAGAGACAAAAAATATACGTGGAAACCCATAAAGGGAGAAAACCACATCTTATTATTAGTGTGATGTAAAGGCAAGCTCTGACTCCCTCTCACTACTGATTTTCTGTAAGCACTAACCGATAGGAGGCTTCAACCTCGAATTTTGCAAGCTACAACTAGCAAGGAAGCTTCAAATCCCTCACTTTTCATAGAATAAACACTTGCTGATTTACCTTGGATATCAGCTCTGTTCTGTACCCCGTTTTTTTTTTACTGTACTCCAATCTTCACATCTGTTTGATTATCTCTTTTTCTTCAATTCTGCATTCTCTTCTCTTTTATCAATTTAATCAGAAAAATGTATCCATTTCAACTTTACAGTGGGATTTTGTCTTTCTCTGGATACTTACCAATTACATCACAAACAATGTAAAACAATTAAAACCTTTCATTCAATTACAATATAAATTTCGAATCATTTCAACAACACTACTCTCTCTGTTTTTCTCTCTCTTTTCATCAACAACCACAATTCTATTTTTCGTTTCACTATATTCATTTTCCCTGTTCATTGCAGTTGTATAACTGCTGCCTGTACAACTGTCTTTTAATTGAACATAAATAACTCTCGGCGTTATTATAAAACCTTTTTAATAAAACTATCTGTACTCACAATCTTTATCATGAAATAAGACCTCAACCATCAAATATATAACCTTTGGTTTCATATTTAAAAGAAATGCTTAGACTCATTAAATATACATCCCGGATTTTTCATTCTCATAAAACACATATCTGCTCCCCAATCAAATGTTATAAAACCTTCTTAATAAACCTTGGATTTTATATTAATGAACAACCAACGCTAACCTCTGAAAGATTTGGGCCCCACAGATTTATAAACCCTTATGCTCTATTTTCTGATGCGATTAATCATAACTGAATACTCCCAATGCAATGATTTATTGTTCACTTCATTTTTCCAATGCAATTAATCACAACTTGAATACTCCCGATGCGATGATTTACTGTTCACTTTATTTTGACGATGCGATGAATCGCTCCAACGCGATGGTTTGCTTTGATGCGGAACTCAAACACACAAATAAATCATGGTTCATTGATCCATCAGGTCCACATCTCAATCAGAAATCTTTTCAACATGTTCCGCTGCCAAAATTTTCTCCGATACGATTCATGACTCGGGTCCGACCTTTTAAGACTTTTGTTTGATTTAAATCCGAAAAAACCTTTTGTTTTTCTATTTCGCATCCATAACTATAATATATATATTCCTTGTACTTTAACCATTAGCACGATATTTTATGATGTATTCAATTCACGGGCCCCCATATGTTTGATAAAATTCACACCTTTAATTCATTCAAATGACAGTGCCCTTTGAACATATATACCCACATACAAATGCATTGTATAGGATTTTATATTTATATATATATATATATCAATATATTATAGACCAACACATATATATATATACTCCGCATAGTTCAAAAGTCAGACCATGTAGTGGACCCACAACTTAGCATTATGATTATTTCATATGAAAACTCAATATGCAATAAACATGTGGCTTACCTTTGCACATAACTTTAATATATCAACTCGTATTGTATACCCCTTGTGATATTGTATGCCAACTACACTATATGAACACATAATATAGTCTTCGCCAATGAGAACATTATAAGGAACCCACACATTAGAACTGAACCCAAGCAATAATGTATATAACTGTTTTCGGGCCCACAACTTTAATTACATACCTTGGCATTATCTGTCGGACCAATCTAATGGTCAATGTTACGTCGTGTTCCAAACAAGAACTCGATGGCATGTAATGAATATCGCGCAATTAAAGTGAATGAGAGTTAAAATTCAGAATTTGCGCGATGTAAGCGGATTTACAAAACCACCTTAAACCACGTGTTCATCAGCGACATAGATCGCATTCAAAATGAAAAATCCACTTACCATTTTTTACACCGCGCGATACTACCGATTTACTCACCTCTGGTTTTACTGTTCACAATTAGGGTCCTGCTTGCACTCATGGTTTTGCTCCAAATCCTTCGCACCTTCATTATATACATAGATATATATATTCCGTTCAAAGGTTTTACTTCTTATTTTTGCCTTAACATAAAAACCCGTGTTTCATTCTTAATGTAATACGACACTACCATAAGAGTTAACACCCAAACTCCATTAGGTTTTCACTAAGCAAAGCTTGGTTCCACCTCTTACCCTTAGGGTTCTGTCTTGACCTTTCAATGGTTTATTATACACATTTTGTTGCACTCTTGGTGCATCCCCATGCTAAACCAATAGTTCTATCAGAAAACTCAATGCGCATTCCAGGTTTTTATTTCAGATTATTTGAAGCCCTTACTGTATTTCCTGTATGTGTAGTCTGCTGGTCTACCAAATGTAAACACCTATCCTTTCATTCTCTATATGTATAGTCTGCTGCCGTGTATTCTCTCATTCTGTCTCTACAATACCTATCCTTTCATTCTCTATCTGTATAGTCTTCTGCAGTAGTGTAAATAACTTCTCACTCTGCTCCTCATGCTCCCTATATAAAAATCCTGTCACTGTATTCTTATTTGCCTCTACTGCTATCCTTTGCCTCTATTTTTTTCCTCTCTACTGCTGTCCTTTGCCATCAATGACAACACTTCTAACAGTCTCCCCCTTTGGCATTGATGGAAATAACATTTCCTCTACTCCTCATGCTCCCTGTATACACATCTTGTCACTGTATTCTTCTTTGCCTCTGCTGTTGTCCTTTGCCATCAATGACAACACTTCTAATAGTCTCCCCCTTTGGCATTGATGGAAATAACATTGCTGCCTGTTTATAGCTATTCTCTACCATAGCTATTCTCTACAAGCTTTTCCTCCCCCTTTGACATCAATGGCAAAGGGTTGATATTTTGATCTTGAGGACCTGTTTCATGCTCTTTGTGGATCCCATGGAATGATGTTATCTCTTCTATTCTCTCCCTGAAACGATGCTTTCTTGTTATGTCAGAGAGTAGCATCTACAGACACTACCCCTAGTCTATCTCTCAGATATTCAAATGGTTCTATAGCAAGAGGTTTTGTAAATATGTCTGTTTTCTGTTCTTTTGTTGGCACATATTCCAACTTCACTACTTTCTGAGCTACTTGTTCTTTGAGAAAATGATACTTGATTGGAATATGCTTAGTTTTTGAATGAAGCACATGATTTTTTGATATGCTTATGGCACTCGTATTATCACACTTGATAGAGATAGGTTCATCAATGCTTACCTTCGTATCTTGGGGGGTTTGTTTCATCCACATGACCTGTGTGCAACATGCTGCTGTTGCTATGTACTCTGCTTCTACTGTAGATAGAGATATAGATGTTTGTTTCTTGCTTAGCCATGCCACCAGGCTTTCTCCTAAATAGAATGCACCTCCACTTGTGCTTTTCCTATCATCAACACAACTGGCCCAATATGCATCTATATATGCTGTCAAAATGAAATTTTTTCCTTTTGGATACCATAACCCATAATGTCCAGTCCCTTGTAGATATATGAATATTATTTTAATTTCTAGTAAGTGATTTTGTTTTGGTGTTGCTTGATATCTTTCCACAAGTCCTACAACCAACACAATGTCTGGTCTAGAAGCTGTTAGGTATAACAGACTTCCAACCATGGATCTGTAAAGTTTTTGATCTACATCGATTGTTCCATCATCTGCACAAAGCTTGCATCCAGTAGTCATGGGAGTTCACACAGGTTTGCAATCTTCCATTTTGAACCTTTTCAGCATCTCTTTTAATTATTTTTCTTGTGAGATAAATGTGCCTGTGCTCTTTTTTTGAATTTTTAGTCCTATATAGAAGGTGAGTTCTCCAATCATAGACATTTCAAATTCTGATTTCATCTCTTCAACAAATCCTTTTGTTAACTCATCTTTGCTACTTCCAAACATGATATCATCTACATACAATACTACAATCAGGAGTTCATTTTCATTTGCTTTTATGTACAAGTTGCTGTCTACTCCTACTTTCTTGAACCCTTGTTTTTGCAAGTATTTGTCCAGCCTTGAATACCATGCTCGAGGAGCTTGTTTCAGCCCATATAATTCTTTCTTTAATCTGCAAACATAGTCTACATTATCTGTTAAGGAGAACCCTTCTGTTTGCTCCATGTAGAATTCTTCCTCTAAATCTCCATTCAGGAAGGCAGACTTCACATCCATTTGGTATACCTTGAAGTCATGATAGCAAGAAAAAGCTAAAAATAGTCTAATAGCTTCCATTCTAGCTACAGGGGAAAATGTTTAATCATAATCAAGTCCTTCAACCTGTGAATATCCCTTGCACACAAGTCTAGCTTTATTTCTGATTACCTGTCCTTGTTCATTCATCTTATTTTTGAATACCCATTTTGAGCCAATGACATTTTTCTCACTGGGTCTTGGAACTAGTTCCCAAGTGTTGTTCTTCTCAATTTGGAGCAATTCTTCATTCATGGCATTCACCCAATGTTTGTCTTTGCTGGCTTCTTCAAACTTCTTTGGCTTTATTTGTGACAACATTGCTAGGTATACCTCTTCAGTCTATTCAGTTAATTGTCTTCTTGTCTGTACACCTACATTATTTTCCCCAATGATTTGATCTTCTGGATGGTTCTTCTGAGTGTATCTTGAGGAGCTTTTTGATCTCAGGTCTGTATCTTCTGTTGGCTTGTTTATTTCATCATCATCTTGATTCTCTTCTTCATGAACTTCTGGAGGATTTCTGCAATCTATACTTCTTATCTTGTCTGATAGTTCTTCATCAAATCTTACATCAATACTTTCTAAAATTTTGTGAAGTATTTTATTGTAGCACCTGTAACCTTTACTCTTGGATGCATATCCTAAGAATATTCCTTCATCTGCTCTTGCATCAAACTTTCCCAGATTTTCATCATTATTTTTTATAAAACACTTACTTCCAAAAACTCTAAAATGCTTGATTGATGCTGGTTTACCATGCCATAATTCATAAGGATTCTTGTCACTGTTTGGTCTTAAATGAGCTTTGTTTAGGATATGCACAGCTGTTAGGTCCCTATATCACTAGTATAGCCCCTTATTATTGTTAGTGTAAACCCCTTATTGTTATTGTTGTACCCTTGTAACCCCCCTTTTGTTATTATTGTGCCCTTAAATTATTATTGTTAGGTCGGCTAGGATTACATTGTGGCCCACTAGGATTACATTATGGCCCCATGGACTCCTATATATAGAAAGGAGGTTTTGTGAATTATATCATCCAAGAATTGTGCATTTATGTAATGTATTGGAGGTTGCCCCATCGAAGTGGCTTATTTCTAAGGCGTTGATATCTCTTTTCTTCTATTTTTGAAGCTGGTTACACAACATTTGGTATCAGAGCTTGGGATTCTAGGGTTTCGCTGCTCCAAACAGGTCATCGTGGAATTTTCGCTATACCTTTTGTTCTACGAAGTTTCAAAAGCTGAAATTTTTAGGGTACGAAGAAAAAATCTTGAGGAAGCTTGTATAAAAATTTCAGAGTTTGGTTCGCAATAATTTCGGAGATATGATCTGTGGAAGTCAGGTATTTTTTCAGGCTCCTAAACAGATCATCGTGGCATTTGCGCTATAAATGTTTTTCTACGAAGGTTCAGAATCTGAAATTCATATGGTACGAAGCTGAAATACTGAGGAAATTCATAAAAAAATTTCAGAGCTTGGTTCGTAATATTTTTGGAGATATGATCTGTGGAAGGTAGTGCTTTTTCAAGCTCTTGAATTTCATCTCAAAGAGGTGATCGTGGGAAAAGTTCAATAACTATCTCTCTGGAGATTGGATTGGAGTGCCGTCAAAAGTGGTCACAAGTACACAGCCTGTAGTTTCTTGGCTATCAATTTCAGAGACAAAGGACAAAAAAGCGACACGTGGCAAGTCGTACAAGTTTTCTCTACTGAACCAGTCCAGAATTAGGTCATTGTGGGAGATTGGACACAACTTTGTCTTGGAGAATCCAAATCAGGTCAGACCTGTGGCATTTGAAAGAAGCTTCAGAGGGCTACTATAGGGATTAATTTCAGATATTGAATATTTTCAATTATAGAGATAATTCAATTTCAATAGCGAGATCCTAAAAGCTAGTAAAAGGTGTGTATTTTCTTTTTCCGAATTGCATAAGTCTTGTTTGAAGAATCAAGTCGAATTGATTCCAAGGGAAACTTGTAGAATCGATATCAATATTGGAATTTAAAATGGCCCCTAAAAAGAATTCAACACCCATTAAGCCTTCAGAAGGTTCTACTATGACTCATGAAGATGAAGAATTGCAACATGATCTATCAAAATTACAAGAGCAAGTGCAACAAATTTCACTCTCGCAAAAAGCAACAAAAAATGAAATGGAAGTTTTGAAGAAAGGCGTGGAAGTGAATATGGACGGTTTGAAGAAAGGCATGGAAGCTAAGATGGAAGGCATGGAAGTGAAGATGGACGGTTTGAAGAAAGGCATAATGGATGGCGTGGAAGCTAAGATGGATGGCGTGGAAGCTAAGATGGATGACATGAAAGACAACATGGAAAACATGAAGAGTGATCTAAAAGAATACATGGAAGGCTTGATGACAAGCTTAAAACCAGAAATGATTCCTAATGGCGGAAATATAGGAGAAGAACCTCCTGATGAGAACAAAATAAATGTTAATTGTGATTTCATAAACTCGAATGTTGGCGGGAAGAACCACCATATTCCAAAAATGGATATGAGGAAGTCTGATGGAAAGGATCCTGTAACATGGATACTACAGATGGAGCAATATTTTGATCTCCATAACGTGCAAAACACACAAAAGGTACGCATTGCAACTTTACATTTAGAACAAAATACATTTGTAGGGTATCGATGGCTTTGTTCCCGTAAAAAAATTGTCACTTGGTCAATTTTTACGGAGGAAATGATAGCACATTATGAGGATACAAAGAGCAACACCTTCTTTACCCAATTGATAAATCTCAAACAAAAGGGTTTAGTGGGGCAGCACATCGAGGACTTCCAAAAATTGAATATAAGGGTAACTGATATTCGAGAGGAACATAGGATTGATCTCTTCTTAGGCACTTTAAAGGATAACATCCAACATGAAGTTCGCGTTTTGGAACTTGATTCATTGGAGAAGGCATTCAGGTTGGCAAGAAAAGTTGAATGTAAAATTATGGCGACAAGGAAGCCTACCACTCAATTCTATAAAGAAGGAAGTGTTGCTACGCCTAGATTTCCACAACCTACAAGGCTGACACCACAACAATTGGAAGAAAAAAAGAGCAAAAGGGCTTTGCTACAGTTGTGATAGCAAATACACTAAAGGTCATAAGTGTGCTGAGAAGAAATTATTTTACATAGATTGTGAAGAAGAAGAAGAAAATGAACAAGAAGACGATATACACCAGGAACCACCCCTAGAAGAGGAAGAAATGAATCCGACCATATTGTGTAATGCACTGGCAGGAATTACCACTCCTCAAACTCTCAAGATAGAAGGACATATAAAGAAGAAAAAGGTAATAGTGTTGATTGATTCAGGTAGCACCCATAATTTTATTCATTATAAGGTAGCCAAGGAATTAAATTGTTTCCTATACCCAGCACCAGAATGTCAAGTGATGGGTGCAAATGGAGGAACTATAAATTGCTCTGGAAAATGCCATAATATCAAGCTAACCATGGGGGAATATGTATTGACTAGTCCAATGCTTGCCATTCCTATGGGAGGTGCCGACGTTGTACTAGGAGTACAATGGTTACAATCTTTGGGGACGATAGCTTTTAATTTTCAAGAACTTTTCTTGAAATTTTTTTCAGAAGGAAAGGAAGTCGAATTACGGGGTATTGAAGGGAAGCCGGGAAGAATAATAAGCTCTAATGTCATGACAAAGCTTCTAAAGAAAGAACAACGAGGCGTAATTGCACAATTATGCTCACTAGAAGTTCCGACATCAAAATCATCTATTTCTGCAGATCTCCAACAAGTCTTTGACAATCATTCCAAGGTGTTTGAAACTCCTAAAGGACTCCCACCTATTCGTGATCATGATCATGCTATTCATTTGATTCCAGGAAGTGTTCCTCCAAACATCAGGCCTTATAGATATCCTTACTTCCAAAAGAGCGAAATTGAACGTATGATTGAAGAAATGTTAGAGGCGGGTATAATTCAACCTAGTCAAAGTTCTTTCTCTGCTCCTGTAGTATTGGTACACAAGAAGGATGGATCATGGCGAATGTGTCCGTATTATAGGGAGCTCAATAAGCTCACCATTAAAGACAAATTTCCCATTCCTGTGATTGATGAATTATTGGATGAATTACATGGAGCAATTTATTTTACCAAGTTGGATCTTCGTTCAGGATATCATCAAATTAGAATGAAGACTTAAGATATTCCAAAAACAACATTTCGAACTCATGAGGGTCATTATGAATTTTTGGTCATGCCTTTTGGCCTTACCAATGCACCTTCTACATTTCAAGGGTCGATGAATTCCATTTTCAAACCCTTCCTTAGAAAATTTGTGCTAGTATTTTTTGATGATATACTAATCTACAGCAGGTCTTGGAAGGATCATGTTGAACATGTTGACAGGGTGCTCAAACTATTGCAGGAGAAACAATTATATGCAAAAACATCCAAATGTTTCTTTGGAGTACAAGAGGTGGAATATCTGGGTCATATCGTATCTCACGAGGGTGTTAAGGTAGACCCTAACAAAATTAAAGCCATTAAGGAATGGAAATTCCCAACAACCATAAAGCAGTTGGCGAGGATTTCTCGGGTTAACAAGGTATTATCGCAAGTTTGTTAAGAATTATGGGAGAATAGCAGCACCTCTAACAACATTATTGAAGAAAGATGCATTTTCATGGACTCCTGAAGCAACTAAGGCCCTTGAACGTCTTAAAGAGGCAATGTGCCTAGCACCGGTCTTAGCTACACCAGACTTCACAAAAACCTTTATTGTGGAATGTGATGCCTCAGGAAATGGAATTGGTGCAGTTTTAATGAAGGAAGGAAGACCCATTGCGTTTGAAAGTCGTCCAATCAAAGGAAAGTATTTACAGAAACCTATTTATGAGAAGGAAATGTTAGCAATACTACATGCACTAAAGAAATGACGAACTTACCTAATGGGAAGACACTTCAAGGTAAAAACTGATCATGATAGTCTTAAACACTTTTTGGAACAAAGACTATCGTCAGAAGAACAGCAAAAATGGGTCACAAAGATGTTGGGTTATGACTTTGAAATAATCTACAAAAAAGGAAAGCCGAATGTTGTTGCAGATGCACTCTCAAGAAAGAATGAAGAGGTGGAAGCATTGCTTTGTGCCATTTCTATTATCCAACCAGATTGGATAACTGAAGCAAGAGACGAATGGAAGAAGGACAAAGATGTATGGACACTCATTCAAAAGTTGCAGCAAGATCCTAGTACATCTGATACATTTAGTTGGAAAAATGATTCCTTATGGTACAAAGATCGCTTATATCTTTGTAAGAATTCCCAACTAAAACAAAAGATTCTTCTCGAATTGCACACTTCTCCTTTAGGAGGACACTCAGGATTTTTAAAAACTTACCACAGGGTGAAGAAAGAATTTTTTTGGGATGGCCTTAAATCTGATATTCAAAAGTTTGTGGCGGAATGTTTGGTTTGCCAGCAGAATAAAGTGGAAACAATTAAGACCCCGGGACTTCTACAACCTTTATCCATTCAAAGTCAACGTTGGGAGGAGATTTCAATGGATTTTATCACAGGTTTACCTAAGTCCGAAGGAAAGAGTGTCATCATGGTGGTAGTTGATAGGCTTACCAAGTATGCACACTTTTGTGCATTATCTCATCCATTTAAAACAAGTACAGTTGCTACTACATTTATGGACAGAATTCAAAAGCTACATGGAAGCCCAAGGGTTATTGTGAGCGACAGAGATCCCATTTTTACTGGAAATTTTTGGACATAGTTATTTTCTTGTTTGGGTACTAAATTAGTTCTTAGCTCGTCTTATCATCCTCAATCCGATGGTCAAAATGAGAAAGTGAATACATTTTTGGAAGGATATCTTCGTTGTTTTGTATCTGATAAACAAACACAATGGGTCAAGTGGTTACCTCTACTGAATGGAGGTATAACACTTCCTTCCATACTGCAGAAAAAATGACCCCATTTATGGCACTTTATGGATATCATCCACCATCCATCGCATCATATTTAAGAGAAAATTCTAAGGTTCAACCAATGGAAGGTCACATCGAGCATCAACCAGAAGTTCTCCAAATCTTAAAGGATAACTTTGAATTGGCAGAAAATCGGGAATGAAACAACGGAACGGAGATCAACATCGTAGCGAGAGAATTTTTGATGCAGGAGACTTGGTATTTTTATGGCTACACCAATACAAACAAATGTCCCTCGAGCAAGCTAAGAAATATAATAAATTATCGCCAAAGTAGTATGGTCCTTACAAGGTCTTGAAAAAGATTGGTACTATGGCCTACAAATTGGAGCTTCCTTCTTCTTCTCAAGTTCACCCAATTTTCCATGTTTCATGTTTAAAAAAGGTTATAGATGACAAACTTCCTATTAGAACAATATTTCCATAACTTGATGAGAAAGGAAAAATCATGTTGGAACCTGAAGCGGTCACGGAAACAAGAACTCGACAGCTACGAAATCGATCAATTTCAGAGTATCTCATCAAGTGGAAGAACTTACCCACTGAAGATTCTACATGGCAGGATGACAATTTTATACAGAAGTACCCAGGGCTACTCAAGCATTAAGGACAACACTTTTTTGAAGGAGAGGGGCATGTTAGGTCCCTATATTACTATTTTAGTCCCTCATTGTTATTAGTGTAGCCCCCTTATTATTATTTTTGTACCCTTGTAACCCCAATATTGTTATTATTGTGCCCTTAAATTATTATTGTTAGGTCGGCTAGGATTACATTGTGGCCCACTAGGATTACATTATGGCCCCATGGACTCCTATATATAGAAAGGAGGTTTTGTGAATTATATCATCCTAGAATTGTTCATTTATGTAATGTATTGGAGGTTGCCCCCTCAAAGTGGCTTATTTCTAAGGCATGGATATCTCTTTTCTTCTATTTTGTTTGATTTACAACAACGGTACATGTGTCTTTATACCTTGAAAAAGGTTTGAAGAATGTTACTTTCTTGCATCATAGCTCTGGTAATCTGTTGTACAGACCTGTTTTGTCTCTCTGCCACTTCATTTTGCTGAGGTGTTCCTACAATTGTGAAATGTTGCTTTATCCCATGCTTGTTGCCTGCGGATCTGAGAATCATAGTACGCAAATTCCCCTGCATACGATCGTGCACTTTGTTGCATCTTTCATTGGGTCTACTGCCAAAGCCTTGAATATTTTGAATTTCTCAAGTGCTTCCGATTTGTGCTTGAGAAATGCAACCCATGTCATTCTGGAAAAATAATATATTATTAGCATGAAATAAGATTCTCCACTTGGTGTTTTAGTTCTCGAATGCCCACACAGATCCATGTGCACAAGTTGAAGAGGTCTGCTTGTAGATAGCTTCTCTTTGGTTTTGAAGGATGTATGGGTCTGCTTACCTAGCTGACAGGATTTACATATTGTATTTGAAGGCTTCTTTATGGCTGGCATATCTCTGACTGCATTCTTTTTGCTTAGAATTATGATATGATAAAAGTTTAGGTGTCCCAATATCCTATGCCATAACCAAGACTCCTCAAATTTGCTAAGTGACATGCTTCATTTTCTTCTTTTACTACATAGACATTGCTTTCTGTTTGAACACCTTTGATCATGGTTTTTCTAGTGGTGCTTGATCTTACTTCACAGTCTTGTGCTCTAAAACGAACTTCACAGCCTTTATCACACATTTGACTAACACTCAACAGATTTTCTTTCAGCCCATCCACAAATAGTACATCCTGGGCTTTTCCTATGCCATTATCCAGATTGACTAAGCCTCTTCCTTTGATTTTTGCTGCTTTATCATTGCCAAAAGTAACATTTCCAGATTTCTTTTCATAAAAGGTTATAAACTTGCTTCTATCTCTAGACATATGCTTTGAGAAACCACTATCCAAATACCATTTAATTTTCAGATCTTGAGCTATTAGAGCCAAGTCACATTTATTCACCTTCTTTTTCCACTACAAGCATCCTCTTGTTTGGTACCTTTTCTGAGATGATGAACCATATTCTCTTAGAGGACATTTGGAAGACATATGTCCACTTTTATTGCATACACAACATTTGGATATATCTTTAGTAGAATTATAAGTAGGAGTAAACTCTCCATGATTCATAAACCTCCTTGAGGTTTTGAACATCAATATTTTTCCATATTTTCTGAATTCTATGATTTTATGGCCAAATTCATTACAATAAAAATAGTATCCATAAAAACAATTTGCATACCTGATAAAAGGTTGTCTTCTCCATTTTCCTGCTTGAGTAAAACTTTTTACCGTTTGCATCCTTTGCTGGTTTGTATTTATTCTTCTTGTATGACAATATGCAGCAATTTGTCCCAATTTGTGGCAGGCATAACAAGTGACATTTTTCATAGGAGCAAAAAATCTCCTTTGATGACTTCCAAATTTGACATATTCAGGAGTATACGAACTTTTTTCAGTTGAAAATTTATTTATTTCATCCTTTGTCATTTGAGCTTCCTCCCAGTTTTTATCTACTTTATTGCAGGATTCTTCTTCTTTTGAAATCTTCTATGCTGCTTGGATATTCTCATTTGCTTTTACAAAAATGATATTTTTGTTTTCTTTGCCTTTGCCTTTGCTTGATTCTCCTTCATACCCTATCCCAGTTTTTATCAGAGGAGATATTTGAGCATCTAGAATCTCATTCAACTTACCAGAGCTTTTCATTTGAGAAGTATCTATTTTCCTCTGGGCATTTTTTAATTTCTTCCTTAAACAAACTACTTCTTCTTCCAACTTCTCTTGTTTCTAAGTTTTATCCTTGATCTGCTTAAGTATAATATCCTCTACCTTCTTGGATTCTTCAAGCCCTACTTTCAACTGAATGAGGGCTTCTGAATTTTTTTCATCTCTTACATATTTAAGAAGAATGTCTTTATGTTTTCTGCACTTCAATTTTAGTCTGTCAATTTCCTCCAAGGCACTTCTTAGCTCCCCCTCAAGGTCAACTTCACCTTCTTCCTCATCTTCTAGAAGACATTCCTCCAGCTCTTCTATAGCCATCAATACAAATTCTGATGTTCCTTCTTCACTTGAGAATTCAACTAAGTCTTCTAACACACTACTGTCTTGATGAGCATAGAAATATTTTCTATTGAATTTCTTCCCTTTCTACCAGTTCTTAGATATGGTCTTCTCTGATTCCTGAGTCTGATTCTTTGTTTTCTTATAAGGACACTTAGAAGCATAGTGTCCAACTCTTCCACAGTTGAAACATTTAAATGGAAGTTTACCTTTATACTCACCTGAGCCTTTATCCAATTTCGTGATAAATTTGGCCTCTTCTTCATCAGAACAGGAGCATATATCTTCTTTTTCTTCTTTCTTCTTCTCTGCCTTAAAGGCTGCCTCCCTAACATTTGACTTTCTTTGTGGTAGTCTCATCTCATAGGTTGTTAGTTTTCCAAGCAGCTAGTTCATGGTCAAGGTTTCCCAATATGTTGTTTCTTCTATGGCAGAAACCTTGGGATTAAAACTATGATGGAAAAGATCTTAGGATATTTTTAATAATTACACATTCTTGCATGGTTTCACCTAGTGCTTTCATATTATTGACAATTTCTACAACCCTTAAAAAGAAACTAGTAATGTCTTCATCATCATTCATCTTTAAATTTTCAAACTGGGCTCTATAGACTTGAAGTTTAGCTGTATTCACCTTTTTGTCTCCCTCATGAATATTTTCTAGAGTTTCCCACATTTCTTTGGCAGTCTTGCTGTGCATTACTTTGATGAATTCTGCCTCACACAGTCCATTCAAGATTGCATTAATTACCTTTTCATTAACCACAAAATATTGTTTGGATTCTTTCTTTGAGACATTTGCCTTAGGGTCATATCCAAATCCCACAGCAGCCCAAACTTATATTCCTAAGGACATTATGTATTTTCCAGAAGGCGTAATTTGCACCAGTGAAAAAAGGGGCTTTTTTCTTTGAGGATCCTTCTTGACTAGCCATCCCAAGATCCTAGGATCTCCTTTCAGTTGTTAAACTGCTACAGAAAAGGAACCCGCTCTGATACCAATTGTTGAAACCTTAGTTAAACTGAGAGAGGGGGGGGGGGGGTGAATTAGTTTAACACCTTCATGAACTTTTTTAAAAACTTTCAATTAAACTTATTTACAATTTAACTTCATGATCAATTTTATATGGAAACAAACTTATATGTGCAGAAATGTTAAGATAATGTAACATCAGAATTATTATGAGAGCAGTAAGTATTAAGCAGATTGAATAACCATATCAACACATAGACATCACACATAGAGACAACAAATATACATGGAAACCAATAAAGGGAGAAAACCACATCTTATTATTATTGTGATGTAAAGGCAAGCTCCGACTCCCTCTCACCACTGATTTTTTGTAAGCACCAACCTACAGGAGCCTTCAACCTCGAATTCTGCAAGCTACAACTTGCAAGGAAGCTTCAACTCCCTCACTTTTCATAGAAGAAACACTTGTTGATCTACCTTGGATATCAGCTCTGTTCTGTACCACTTTTTTTTACTACACTCCAATATTCACATCTGGTTGATTATCTCTTTTTCTTCAATTCTGCATTCTCTTCTCTTTTATCAATTTACTCAGAAAAATGTATCCATTTCAACTTTACAGTGGGATTTTGTCTTTCTCTAGAGAGTTGCCAATTACATCACAAACAATGTAAAACAATTAAAACCTTTCATTCAATTACAATATAAATTTCGAATCATTTCAACAACACTGCTCTCTCTGTTTTTCTCTCTCTTTTCATCAACAACCACAATTCTCTTTTTCATTTCACTATATTCATTTTCCCTGTTCATTGCATTTGTATAACTGTTACACCATTTTTTTGGTCATCTAACCTATTATCATTAGATGAACCCAAGTACACCATGTAAGACCAATTTTACCCTAAGTAAAATTGCTTTCACCATGTGAAATAACATTTGTTTATATTTCCTGGTCATATTTAACCCAAAACAAGGAAATTAATTAAATAAATCATTATTTATTTGATTATTTCCCAGGAATAAGTTATTTAAATCATTATTTAAATAATATTCCTAGTTAAATTTGACTAAATCATTTTTAAATAATTAAATAAATCATTATTTATTTAATTATATTTCCACCATCTCCTTAATATAATAAATAAATCATTTGTTTATTTATTTTTTATAAATAAAGGAATTGACCCAAGTCAAAAAACCTTTTCCCTCCAACAAATATAATAAAATATTCCTAAAGGGCGGTTCTAGAATTTGATTAATAATATTTTATTCATGTGCCAAGTTCTAGATAACCCTAATATTTTGTTATAAATAGAAGGGTTTTCCTCATTCATTAGTCACCTCCATTGCATTAGATCACTCTGGATCTACTCTTGGTCACCATTTTCCATTTTTTCCTTGTGAGCTCCCATTGAGTTCTATGTTTGTTTGGGTTTTCTACCACAATAGGAGAGAGGAATTTTAGATCTGAAACACTGAGGACTTTCAAGAACCCATCCCATTGAGGAGAACCGGAAAACACCTTTATTGTTTTCATCTCAGGTGCCCCCTTTTTATATAATACAAAAATTCTTTCAAATACACTATTCTTGTCTTGTCTATTGGATGCATTGAGCCATATTTTACTTTATCTGCTTAATGTCTTTCATGCTTAGATCTGGATTTGTGCAACATTATTTGGATCATCTAATTGCATATTTAAAGATTTTTTGCATCCATAATTGATGTTAGGGCTATTTTTTATGCGTAGCTAGAGTGATCTTTTACGACGAAAGATTCATACTAACAATTGGCGACTCCACACGAGTTTTCTTTTGCGACCACTGTTGTTTGATATATTCCTGCATATCTATTTGTTTCAGATCCTAGGGTTTCTCTTCCATTTTCTGTTTTTCCTATTTTTATGGTGCTTTCCACCTCTAAAACCCTCAAACAGTCAAATTTTTAACTTTCGTGTGTTTCTGGCCTTATTGCGCAGGTGACAGACATCAGCCACAGCTGAGACAACAATCTTTTCTGAAATCTGCCATCGAGAGACTTGGATCTGTAGGTCGCACTTATCGGCCCAAAAATTGTGACCTGGCCTTGAGGTCGCACTTTTATGCCCAAAATCTACGACCTGGACTGAAAACAGGTCAGAACCTGTGACCTGCACTTTTTTCTGCAATTTTCCAACACTTTTTCTCGGTTTTGTCTGAAGCTCTTGTCAGGGTTTTCTAGCCTCTGTCTCCGCCCATTTAGACATGTTTCTGATCTGTTTCACTAAAATAAGTGGGAATATTGCCCCTTAGGGCTCTAGTACCCTCCACTTTTTGTGGGAGGGTTTTTGCTGTTTCAGATGTCTGAATTTCCAGAGTTTCAGCCTTTTTTCTTTCAGTTCTGATAACTCATTTTCATATCCCTTTAGATCAGCTCTTATCCCTTTCAAATCATCTCATATAGTTTTTTTTGGGTTCATTTCTAGGACCGCCTCATTGTCCCTTCTATGTTTAGTTTATCTCCTCCTTTTTAGCAGCAACCTTGCCTCTGCCTCTTTGCTGTTCTCTGCACCTCTTTTCAGCAGATTTATCCTTTAGATCCCCGTCCCTCCTGACCTTAGATCTATTGGCCTCCTTTTCGCATGATTTGCTTAGTTTTTTCCCTCTTTTAGCCTAGTTTTGAGAGACCCACCTTCTTGGGTTAGATTGATGCATTTTTAGTTGTTAATTTTCTATTCTTTCACTCTTAATTACTGCAGATTTATTTTCAGTTATGCAGCACACTTTTTATTTTACTCTCAAAACGTCTGGGTTTAAACAATTAAAATTAACGCATGCCACACACTGACCAAGTGAAGAAGAGCCTGGTTAACACCGCCTGGAAAATACTTTAAAATCAATTGACACTGCACCTCTCTGCCCTTGTTTCGACATTGACCTCACTTGATTTTTCCTCTCCCTGCCCTTATCGGTTTTTCTTCTTCCCGTCATCATTGCGCCCCCAAGGCGTTTGTCTCGGAGACTTCTTGGCCTTCACCCTCAGTTTCCGGTTGGTCAACTTCCTCCTTCCCATAGTCATCGAGTAAGTCCTCCCCCGAGTCCGCATTCTGACTCGTCTTCTAATTGTTCAGGTTCTCCCCCTACTCCTGGTTCTCCCCCTGTTACTTTCACCATGTCTACTTCAGGGCGTACTACCAGCAGCAACCCCAGTTCTACTGCTGGGTCTGTTTCCAATGGAACCACTATGGGACTTACCTCGGTTGCCCCTTTGCTCCCTTATATGGCCGGCCTTAGTCTTCCCGACTTCAATCAGTTGATTAATGATCCTATCCGCCACGATGTCAGTTGGCCTGCTATGCCAACCAAGCCTCCCTCCAACATTCCTAAGTTCGAAGGCCTTGCTATTGAAGATCCCTCTAACCATATTCGATCTTTCTACATGTGGTGTTCCTCCAATTCCATCACCGACGACTCCATCCATCTTCGATTGTTCCAACGCACGCTTACCGGCGAAGCTTCTAAATGGTATGTTGATCAAACCACCTCTTCCCATACCAGCTTTGTGACCATTGCCCAAGCCTTTTTATCTTATTTCTAGCTCCCTCTTCGATACGACACTGGTACTAAACTCTTAACTTCTTTTCATCAATCCTCTTCGACCTGCCTGTCCGCTCATGTCCAGGAATGGTGACGAAGACGAAGCTTGTGTCGCGCTCACCCCTTTGAATATCGGGTTTACATGGACTGGTTCCTTCGCTCTTTCTTACCTCCTATTGGAAAATATGTCGCATCCCATTTTCCCTAAACTGAAGAAGCCGCCCTCCAAATAGCCTTGAAATATGACCTTATCTATGCCCAATCTGGTTATGTTTATACCGTCCTTCCTGACCTCCCCAAGCCCAGTGGCCCTAATTCCTTGGGGACATCTCACTCTGCTGATGGTATTGTTGGAGCCTTGTCACATACCTATTCTCAAACTCTTCTGGGCTATGGTTTCCCTCCAGGAGGGGCCATCCCTACCGGCACTTTCCCCCCTCCAGGTAGCATGTATCCAGGATATGGCATGCCTCCTCCTTTTGCCCACACTCCTTCTTACCTCAATGTTTCCCATCCTACCCCTTATCCGTACACACAACCTGGTGTCCCAGCTCCTCCAGCATTTGGACCTCCCACCCCCTTGCCTTCCCCACCCTTGCAACCACACTTACTACCCCCTCGAGGGAAAGTATTTGCGTAGCAGGGGGCAACTAATCTTCTTCCTTCTCAAAGAAAGAGGAAAGGAAATCAACCTACTTCTGGTAATCATGGATCCAATCCTTCAAGTCTTGACTCTACCACTGCCAACCAGCCACAGGGCTCTCAGCCCAATCCGGACAGGCCGCTTCGCCCCAATAAGCCTTGTTCGTGTTGCGGTGTTTATGGTCATTACACTCACGATTGTCCCTTATTACCATGAATGCAGCAGCTGTGGGAGTCTCAGGCCACCGTGCGGGGACAACACTCCTCCCCTACTGTCCCTCCCAATCCAGCTACTTCTCTACCCGGTGTGTTTACCGATCCTTTCCCTAAACAAGGCTTCGTGGCCACTTAACCACCTAATGCCCCTATAACAACTGAACCTTCCCCTTCTGGTTCCTCCGATTACCAGATCCTCATGATGGCTTCTGACCAACCTCTCATCGTCGACCTAAACCTTCAAAATCAGTTTTGTCATTATTCCATGCCTCCCGTTCTGTTTGTCTCCGAGTCCCCATCTTTAGGTCCTACAGAGCCTCTGTCGACACCCAATGGTCCCTTGCAAATCCCTCTGCCTAAAGTTGAGGTTCATACCCAGACTCCTAAGGGCCCATTATGCCGAAATGCTGCCTCTGGTCGGGCTGTCCATTCATAGAACATAGTAGATGGTCTAGCACAATATCCTGCTGCCATTTCAATACTGGAACTCCTCTAGTCGTGTCCTTCTCAAAAGAAGGCTCGACTATCTATCGTGGGTGCTGTAGATCCTGCTGATGACCAATTGATTGTTTTCAATGCCCATCAGTCAGACCATCCCCCTCTTCCTCCTTCTGTTGTTTTCCAAATCCCATTCAAAATCCGAAATGCCAACATTGTTCGGTGTATTATTGATGAGGGGGCATCTACCTGTGTGATGCCTGCTTTGGTTTGGAAACAACTTGGATCTCCTGAGCTGGCCCCTTCCACAATCACCCTTCGTCCATGGGATGGCCATGCCTCCCAACCCATCGATCTTTTCCGTAACCGTCCTATCACCCTTACAGGTAAAACTGTTTGTGTCAACGTTGAAGTTATTGACGCCCCTCTTGACTACAACATTTTTTTGGGGCGTAGTTACACCTATGCCATGTCTTCTGTCCCATCCGCAGTCCACCGCAAGATGTTTTTCCCTCATAATGGCAAGATTGTCACTATTGACCAGTTGACTTACCATGAACCAAAATCTTAGACCATTTCCACTATCACCAATAAGCAAACTGTTGAGTCTTTGAACAGTGTTTCCCCAGGCGTCTATAAATACTCCCCCTTGCTTGGAACCTTTTTAGACCCTCCTTCCGTACCTGATCCTAGCATGGCAAATGTTTGCATGATGAAATCTTCTTGGGATGACCTGGCATAGTCCTCTTTGGCTCGTAAGCAACTGCAACTTCACCCAACCCCACTAGCTCCTAGCCCTTTGCCCCCGCTAGCTAACCTTCTTCCTTCGGAATCTCCTTCCCCGAATATTCCTCACACACCTTTCTACCCTCTTGGATCGATCCCGCCCGAGCACAACCCCCTTGGCCCCATTCCTCCTGGCCATTTCCCTGCTGGTTAGATTCCTTTCCTTGCTCCCCCTCCTGGCACTCATTCTGTCCCTATCTTGGCCACCCTCTCCCTCCCCAACTTGACCTTGGGTATACCCATCTGGTACCTAGACCCCCCAGCCACCACCCTGCCTGGCCAACCCAAACCTTATCTTACTTTGACCCCAGTTCAACCGATACCCATGACCTCTCCCGCTGCACCTGTACCTTAGTCCCCTCATCAGGAACCACCTCCTGTTGCGACCATGTCAGGTGACAATAACAAAGCTCGCAGGGGGGCATCAAAGGACAAGGTTGCCCCGACAACCTCTGCCCCTCCTCGACCTCCAAAGCACCCCATCCAGTGTGCCTCGTGCAATGTTGTCGGCCACGCTACCCATACCTGTCCTGAATTACCACATCTCAAAACCATGGTCAATGAAACGTTTCTGGAATCCGACATTCCTGAGATCTATGTCACCATACCTGATTCCCTTCTGAAACTTAAATACTTGCGCACCAATCACCCTTGTTCTCTGTGCGATTTCCATGGACATTATACACATCTTTGCCCCTGCCTTGATGAGTATCATGCTTCTTTAGCTGCATACCGCCAATTTGAAGCCGCTCTCGCCCGTAATCCTTCTTCCCTAGCACCAGACCACCCGTCTACCCCAATTACGATTTCTCATCCTGATACTGAAATGACTGAACCTTCAGCCACTGTTTCCTACCTTTCCTCATCACCGAGTTCCTGACAACCGACTCCATAGTGCCTTCCCTCGATGTTTCACCTACCCACTCATCTTCTTGCTCCGCAGTCACCCCTCCTGCTGACACGCATGTGAGCCTTTCCCCTCAAAATTAGGTGTCTCATATTTCTACCTCCTCAAATCCTCCTCTTCCACCCAATCTTCCCATCTTTCAGTCCGATGAAGACATCATGGAAGCCATGACCGAATCTGATTTTCCATGGGATGATATGCACCATCGTGCATACTTCCTCCCCCACCAATCCCATGACCAATATGATTTTGAATCTAAAGACTTAATTCCTGATAAAGTTGATTGGTTCAAAAACCCCATCCCTGCACCTGACGCTTTCGAAGAAGGCAATATGGCTAATATCTCTCCTACCATCAAAATAGACATTTCTGTCAAACTAGGTATCAAAGAACATATCACTATGGGTGGCCAATGCACTCCGGAAGAAATTGAAGCCTACACCACACTCTTCAAATAATTTCGTGATATTTTTGCCTGGTCGTACTCAGAAATGCCCGGACTCGATCCTGCCATTGTTAAACACCACATCGACACATGGCCTGATGCCATTTCGGTCCGTCAAAAGTTGAGACCCATCCATCCCTCTAGACGTGAAGCCATCAAAGCTGAAATCGATAAGCTCCGGTAGGCTGGTTTCATTTACCCCATTGAATACACCACTTGGGTGTCCAACCCAGTTCCCGTCCTCAAAAAACAAGGCACCATTCGTGTTTGCACCGAATTTCGCGACCTGAACAAAGCTTGCCCCAAAGAAAACTTCCCCACACCATTTATTGACCAAATCATTGATGAGTGTGCGGGGCACGAGATTCTATCCTTTATGGATGGCTTCTTCGGATACAACCAAATCGTTATCTGTCATGTTGACCAACTTAAAACCGTGTTCATCAGTCCGTGGGGCACTTTTGCGTACTGAGTCATGCCATTTGGCCTTAAAAATGCCGACGCCACTTTTCAACGAGCTATGTCTTATTGTTTCCATGAATTAGCCCATATTATCCTTGCCTATTTAGACGACCTTACTGCGCGTTCAAAAGATCGGGCGCAACACCTTCATGATCTCCATACCATTTTTCTCCGATGTCGCAAGTATAACATTCGCCTTAACCCATTGAAATGTGTCTTCTGTGTTCCAGCCGATCGTCTCCTCGGCTTCATAGTGTCTAAAGACGGGATAAATCTCGACCCTTTGAAGGTTCAAGCTATTCTTGAACTTCCTATGCCTCGTACCTTATGCCAGCTACAAAGTCTCCAAGGTAAAGCTAATTTCCTTTGCCGATTCGTTCCTGACTATGCCACTACCGCACATGGCTTCCTTCGACTTCTTCGATCTCACACCCCATTTTTCTGGGATTATTACCCTCAAGAGTATTTTGATGCTCTCAAGCATGCTCTCACACCTACTCCCTTGATCCGACCTCCTGACTTTGACCGAGATTTCATCCTATACATCTCCGCTTCCACCCATTCGGTTGCTAGTGTCGTTATCCAGGAGTATGATAATGGTATCGAACATGTGATCTATTATGTCAGTAAGACCCTTTCCGGTCCACTTGTTTCCTACTCGCATGAATAAAAATTAGCACTAGCTATCGTGTTCTCGGTCCAAAAACTGTGTCATTATATCCTCATGCGTTCCACCAAGGTTGTGACTGATTCCAACCCCATGGCTTTCCTACTGAGTCGACGCATCCTCAATGGGAAGTATGCTCATTGGGTCATTATCCTCCAAGAATTTGACCTTGAATTTGTCACCCCAAAAAGTAAGAAAGGTTTAGTTCTCGCTGAACTCATTTCTGATTTGCCTACCCTGACGCAAGATACTCCAATTAATGATGCTCTTCCCGATGAACATTTATTTTCCATCACCACCGATGATCCTTGGTACGGTGACATCCTTAATTACTTGCAAACCCAAAATTTTGCCATTCATCTTGATCGTGATGCTCGCCGACGTATCCGACACCAAGCCTCTTGCTACCTTCTAGTCGGAAATGACCTTTATCTTCGCGGAGTAGATAATTTCCTTCGTCGGTGCCTCACACACGCTGAAGTCGAACAAGTCCTCAATGCTTGTCATAGCGGCGCTTGCGGTGGCCACCACTCCGGCCTCGCCACCGCCCAAAAAATCATGCGCGCTGGGTATTTTTGGCCTTCTCTCTTTAGTGATTGCATTGAAGCAGTCAAACACTATTCCAATTGCCAACATTTCACCCCGAAGGCGCGCACTCCTCCCGCTTCTCTCCATCCTGTCGTCACAGCTGGTCCTTTTTGTAAATGGGCCATTGACTTTATGGAATGTCGACCTCCATCTGCTGGTAACCACAAATATATCATCGTAGCGGTTGACCATTTCACAAAATGGGCCGAAGCTATGCCAACATTCAACAATACGACAACCACTGCAGCCCTCTTTTTCTTTAACCACGTCATTGCTCGATTTGGAGTCCCAAAACAGTTAGTCTCTGACCATGGTCGACATTTTGAAGATCAGCTTTGGCATGAGCTATCCTCCCTATTGGGTTTTGAGCACCAATATTCATCTTCCTATTACCCCGAAGGTAATGGCCATGTTGAAGCGGTCAATAAAATTCTTAAGACCATGCTTCTACGAACGGTGAATAAGCACAAAACCAATTGGCATCTCATGCTCTTCCCTGCTTTGTGGGCTTATCGTACTTCTGTTAAAACTGCCACCGGTTTCACTCCTTTCCACCTTGTCTTTGGCGAGGAGGTAGTCTTACCAATCGAGTGTGAAATCCCTTCCCTTCAATTAGCCGTCGAACTTCTCCCTGATACCCAACCTCTAGAACAATGACTTATCATGCTCGAGCATGCCTCTGAAGACCGTCGTGTTGCATTGCAAACCCTTGAAGCGACCAAAAAGCGCACCAAAGCTCAGTATGACCGAAAAGTCCACCCTCGTACCTTTCATGAAGGTGACCTTGTTCTAGTATATGACCAAGCCCACGATACCCTCGGTCATGGGAAGTTCGACTCATTATGGCTAGGTCCTTACATTATCAGTAAAGACCTTGGTAAGGGGGCATATCTTTTAGAGGAATTTGAAGGCCACATCCTTCCTAATCCTCACAATGCACTCTATCTTAAGAAATATTACCGTTAGAATTTCCCATTTGAAATGCATGTTTTATTTTCTTTTAGATAGCCAGCATTTGTTTGTTTCGCATTTAGCTACTTCACCAGGGCACTTGCTGTCCACGAAGCCTTACTTCACCTCTCTCCAAAATCAGATTTTCTCACTTACAACACATTTCATTAGGGGCACCACCTTGCCTCATTACTCATTCCTGTTTGTGTCAATTTCTGTCATGAGATACCATTTTGTACTCATGTTTTTTATGGTCTCCTTTGGATCATCTCCCAGTTCATTATTATCATTAGTTTCCATCTCTTAGTCGCTGTACTATTTTATCCCGTGCCTTAGTTTAGCTTCCTTTCTTCCCTCACCTATGGCGGACCTACTTCTGTCGACATCAACTCATTTCCTCCAGAAGCCAGGTCTAGGGGGCATTGTACCTTGGTTCGAGCTCTTTTCAACATGATCGTGATCTATACACTTGATAGTCCAGTGATGCAGCAGCAGCTATTGGTGATTCTCGGGTGTGTGTGAGATGTCTCAACCCTCATGAGGGGGTGGCCATGCAGGTAGCCCCCCACATGCCCGGATGACTTCTTCATTTCAACCCTTGATGTAGCTCCTCCCATTTGATGATGTTGGCCTCAGCCGCTTGCAGCACCTCTTCGATTTGCATGTATCAGTCAGATTTTGTGAGCCCTTCCCCATGTGTAGGGGGCATTTGGGCGTATTTGTATCTCATGTAATACAAATCTTTTTGTATAAGTCTTGACGATTATTCCAGGGATAGAATGTATGTGGGATCCATCATTCTATCTTTCTGGCTCTTATTTATGCCAACATACTCATCATGGTTCGGTCCCGTGTTTACTGGACTCCCTATTCTTTGTACTTTGTCTCGGCGGGCATAGGTGTGCCTCCCCTGCCGCCTTTAGCACATGTACCACTTCATAAACTAGAGACTTGTTGCACCTGTAAGTCTCGTCTCCTCAAGGTCTAGTCCTTTAGCACATTAGCCTACCTTACATTCCTCTCTCTCACTTCCCTCTTGATGTCTAGTGATTGAGTTCTTACAACGTACTTCAGTCATACTATTTTCTCCTAACACTCGTACGTTGGGGGGCAATCTGTTACACCATTTTTTTGGTCATCGAACCTATTATCATTAGATGAACCCAAGTACACCATGTAAGACCAATTTTATCCTAAGTAAAATTGCTTTCACCATGCGAAATAACATTTGTTTATATTTCCTGGTCATATTTAACCCAAAACAAGGAAATTAATTAAATAAATCATTATTTATTTGATTATTTCCCAGGAATAAGTTATTTAAATCATTATTTAAATAATATTCCTAGTTAAATTTGATTAAATCATTTTTAAATAATTAAATAAATCATTATTTATTTAATTATATTCCCACCATCTCCTTAAAATAATAAATAGATCATTTATTTATTTATTTTTTATAAATAAAGGAATTGACCCAAGTCAAAAAACCTTTTCCCTCCAACAAATATAATAAAATATTCCTAAAGGGCAGTTCTAGAATTTGATTAATAATATTTTATTCATGTGCCAAGTTCTAGATAACCCTAATATTTTGTTATAAATAGAAGGGTTTTCCTCATTCATTAGTCACCTCCATTGCATTAGATCACTCTGGATCTACTCTTGGTCACCATTTTCCATTTTTGCCTTGTGAGCTCCCATTGAGTTCTATGTTTGTTTGGGTTTTCTACCACAATAAGAGAGAGGAATTTTAGATCTGAAACACTGAGGAATTTCAAGAACCCATCCCATTGAGGAGAACCGGAAAACACCTTTCTTGTTTTCCTCTCAGGTGCCCCCTTTTTATATAATACAAAAATTCTTTCAAATACACTATTCTTGTCTTGTTTATTGGATGCATGGAGCCATATTTTACTTTATCTGCTTAATGTCTTTCATGCTTAGATCTGGATTTGTGAAACATTATTTGGATAATCTAATTGCAGATTTACAGATGTTTTGCAGCCATAATTGATGTTAGGGCTATTTTTTATGCATAGCTAAAGTGATATTTTACAACGAAAGATTCATACTAACAATAACTGCTGCCTGTACAACTGTCTTTTAATCGAACATAAATAACTCTCGGCATTATTATAAAACCTTTTTAACAAAACTATCTGCACTCACAATATTTATCATGAAATAAGACCTCAACCATCAAAGATATAACCTTTGGTTTTGTATTTAAAAGAAATTCTTAGACTCATTAAATATACATCCCGGATTTTTCATTCTCATAAAACACATATCTGCTCCCCAATCAAATGTTATAAAACCTTCTTAATAAACCTTGGATTTTATATTAATGAACAACCAACGCTAATCTCTAAAATATTTGGGCCCCACAACTTTATAAACCCTTCTGCCCTATTTGCCGATGCGATTAATCACAACTGAATACTCTCGATGCGATGATTTACTGTTCACTTCATTTTGCCGATGCGATTAATTGCAACTTGAATACTCCCGATGCGATGATTTATTGTTCACTTTATTTTGCCGATGCGATGAATCGCTCCAACGCAATGGTTTTCTTTGATGCGGAACTAAAACACACATATGAATCATGGTTCATTGATCCATCAGGTCTGCATCTCAATCGGAACTCTTGTCAACACATTCCGCTGCCAAACTTTTCTCCGATGCGATTCGTGACTCGGGTCCCACCTTATAAGACTTTTGTTTGATTTAAATCTGAACAAACCTTTTGTATTTTTAATTTCGCATAAATAACTATAGTATATATATGCCTTGTACTTTAACCATTAGCACGAGATTTTATGATGTATTCAATTCGCGGGCCCACATATGTTTGATAAAATTCACACCTTTAATTCATTCCAATGATAGCGCCCTTTGAAAATATATACCCACATACAAATGCATTATATAAGATTTGATATTTATATATATCAATATATTATAGACCAACACATATATATATACTCTGCATAGTTCAAAAGTTAGACCATGTATTGGACCCACATCTTAGCATTACGATTATTTCATATGAAAACTCAATATGCAATAAACGTATGGCTTACCTTTGCACATAACTTTAATATATCAACTCGTATTGTATACCCCTTGTGATATTGTATGCCAACTACACTATATTAACACATAATATAGTCTCTGCCAATGAGAACATTATAACGAACCCACACCTTAGAACTGAACCTAAGCAATAATGTATATAACTGTTTTCGGGCCCACAACTTTAATTACATACCTTGGCATTATCTGTCGGACCAATCTAACGGTCGAAGTTACGTCACGTTCCAAACAAGAATTCGACGGCGTGTAATGAATATCACGCAATTAAAGTGAATGAGCGTTAAACTTCAGAATTTGTGCGATGTAAGCGGATTTACAAAACCACCTTAAGCCACGTGTCCATCAACGACATAGATCGTGTTCAAAATGAAAAATCCACTTACCATTTTTGACACCGCGTGATACTGCCAATTTACTCACCTCTGGTTTTAATGTTCACAATTAGGGTTCCGCTTGCACTCATGGTTCCACTCCGAATCCTTTGCGCCTTCGTTATATACATAGACATATATATTCCATTCAAAGGTTTTACTTCTTATTTCTGCCTTAACATAAAAACCCGTGTTTCATTCTTAATGTAATATGACACTACCATAAGAGTTAACACCCAAACTCCATTAGGTTTTCACTGCGCAAAGCTCGGTTCCACCTCTTACCCTCAGGGTTCCATCTTGACCTTTCAATGGTTTATTATACACATTCTGTTGCACTCTTGGTGCTTCCGCATGCTAAACCAGCAGTTCTATCAGAAAACTCAATCCGCATTCCAGGTTTTTATTTTGGATTCTTTGAAGCCCTTACTGTATTTCCTATATGTGTAGTCTGCTGTTCTGCCAAATGTAAACACCTGTCCTTTCATTCTCTATATGTATAGTCTGCTACCCTGTATTCTCTAATTTTGTCTCTACAAGACCTATCCTTTCATTCTCTATCTGTATAGTCTTCTTCAGTAGTGTAAATAACTTCTCACTCTACTCCTCATGCTCCCTCTATACACATCCTGTCACTATATTCTTGTTTGCCTTTTCTACTATCCTTTGCCTCTATTGGTGTTCTCTCTGTTGCTGTCCTTTTCCATAAATGAAAACACTTCTAACATTCCCTCACTCATTACAGTCCATTTCACTCCCTAAATATCCCTAACACCCTTGTCCATCTCCCTAAATTTTCCTACTCCCATCTCCCTTCCCTAACTCTCCCATTTTATCCATTTACTCCCTTCCTTGTTTTGCCCTCCTATCATCTAGGGTTTCCTCATGGAAGGTGATACATCACCATCAGAGAAGAGAAAATATAACAAAGGGGAAAAGATACTGAGGTTTGAGCCCTCCAACTGCAATGAGGTTTGAAGATGTCAATTTTTAGAGTTTGTCAGAGAATGGAGGAGGTAGGTTTTCATGAGCAGCTCACATATATGTTTGCCACAAATTTTAAAGGAGAAAAGGTCACCATAATAGGGGTTGATTTCCTATTCTCATTAGATTAGATATCTCATACTACAGGGATATGAAACCATGGTGAATATTGGTTCAAAGGCATGAACCTAGACCTAGAGCAATACAAACCCTACTTGAAATCACAGTATAAAGGAGCCCATTCACAAATTTTCCCATATAGATATTTTCTAGAGAGATATGCACCATTGATGAAGGTTGTCATGAATGTTTTATATGTGAGAGCAGGTTTACAATATTGTATCAATACCACATTATACAACTCATGCACTTCGCAGCTGTGAAGTCCCACAATTTGTGCAATTTCTTGTATAGGAGTGTGATCAAGATGTTTGAAAAGGATCAGGTGAAAACCAAAGAGATTTATCCTAGTCTCTTCCATCATAGTTTGGTGAAGATCATAGTTCTCCATCATATGGCAGAAAAGAACATGACATGAGATTCCTTCATTGAGGCAACCCTACAAATTACTATACCAAACCAACAACAAAGCATGCCACCTACCATGCAGGAGATTGGTTGATCAAGAAAGGAAGAAGAAGTGGAAAAGAGACCTAGGCCCAAGGAACCAATGCTAGTGAAAATATATTTCGGAGGGAAAACCACTAATTATGCTATGTTATTGCGACAAAAAGGGCAAGCTAGAGGAGGAGAATATGATGTGGTAGGATTAGGTTTATTGTGACAACACAATGTTAGAGTGTAAAGGGAACACATTTGGTATCCAGAGTTCTAAACTTCAATGGTACAAAATTGTTCAAAGAAGATGCAACAAACCTCAGATTCACTAGCTTGTAGATTGGCACGAAACAATGAAAACTAATTAGCTGCAATAATAGTCACTTGACATTTGAAGATAAAAAAAAAACCAATACAATTTTTAGTCTGACAAGTGTCTTAATTCTACCAAGTTCCAACGAATTGATAGACATTTGAGATTAGAATCAAGAACACACATCAAAAATATTATCCTCAATGTTTTCTTCTTGATCAGTGGAAGAAGGCGCTAAAGAAAATGTTTTTCACCCTTTCTTGATTAGCCTCCATGAGGGCCTTTTCCAACAAGAGCTTAGCCTCTTTGAGCTGAATTATAAATTTCTATCGTGTAGGCCAAAACAATAGGCTCTGCAACACTTGATTCACCAAGATTTCACATGCAAAGTGTTTATATTTAAGGGTTATAGAATATGGAAATTTTATGCTAAGTAAAACACATTAATTAGTAGTCTATGTAATTCTCTTTGCAAATTAACACTCTCTCTCTCCTAATACAATAGTCGCATCTATAAATAAACTAATGATATTGACAGTAAACAAGGGGAATGAAGTTATGCCTCAGAGAGAGTTAAAAATGATCTCACTTAGATGCATCTTGTTGAATGCATTCAACACAACAAGCTAATAATTATCACAAAGAATCCAAGTAACCTACATATGCAACAAGGTGCAGATGCATGATCCTTAGTATTATGTGAGAAAAATCACATACAAACATTGGTGGTTGCATCGACTAAATCCCCATTTCTCAATAGGAATTGAACAACCCCTACATGTTTCTTCCAGGAAACAAGGTGTAATGAAGTGTCTCCAACCCCATTTCCCATGTTTAGAAATCAAACAAATCCCCTACATATTTAACTCAAAAGCCCATCTCAATCTTAGAGAGGATATTCAACTTGTAAACCTAAGGTGGAATCAGGCTAGGCACATAAGCCCTTAAAATACAAAGGTCATTTCTTCAAAAATATTAGGAATTTTCATAAATAGTGTTTAGGGCCAACAAAACTTATGATCTCAAGAGTTGCAAAGGGTAGTCATTGAGATCTCTGCTCAAATTTCAAAAACTGTTTGCCGGCCATGTCTTCATAGGCATCAAACTTATGATGAGTGAATAATAAACATCATATACAATTCAATGAAAAAGAGACAATTTGACTAAAAATATTTGTACGCACATTGTTGTATGTGAGTATATTTAGTAAGAGTTAATGTGGACCACTCTTTTTCAACAAGAGTATAAATGATAAATTTGACAAATTACCAATTGAATCCCTCGTAAATAAAGAATCAAAGCCCACTATGCATTTAATTTTTGAACCCATCTATCACAATGCACATTTACTTCAAGGAGAAATGTATTAGATGGCATGACATAGATATTAAATATAATGGCTAGATGATGTTTTTATAATGGTTAGATTGTGATTTTAAAAAAAATAATGTTTTTTAATTTTTAAGTTAATATTCTATTTCGACATTTTTTATTAAAATGAGATAAAAATTATCAAATCATTACTATTTATCAATGAAATAATTCTATTTAAAAAAAAAAATTCCTCATAATTTTTTTTTAAATTCTTAAATAATCTCAACTAACCAATAAAAATTCAAAACATTTATTCACACAATAAATACAATATACTCGTCATAAACAAGTATAATAATAATATTTAAGATAATAATATATTAAATTTAATATAACAAATATATTATTATATTAAACTGAATATGTGAAAAGAATGGCTCACTCGACATAGGTGAGGGTTTTCTTGCACTCTCCTATATCTCCATTAGAGAGATTTTGAGGTCTAAAATGGACCTCAAAACAAAAATGTACAACCAAAATCAACTTTATAAGAACCAATAGGATTCAAGATGATGATGTCAACCATGGGGGTTTATTCACCATTTTTTGAGTAAAGAACTAAAAATATTAAAAAATAAAAAATAAAAAAACTACTTTTTCAACTCATATTTTCAACTTATCTCCCTAAAGTTGTACTCAAATTTCGAGTGGGAACACTCATTGGATGCATAATTTAATTCCTCATCCAAGGAGCAGCCATGTTGCATACTTTCGATGGACCTTGGTACACAAAAAATGATAAATACATGAAAAACTTGATTGCAATCATGTTTTTCATGTGTTTCTCATTTTGTTTGCGTAGCATGTGTAATATTCCCTTTCTTGATCTGGTCAAAATGGACGGAATCTGTCCATGGTATTTACCGTGGTATTTTCCCATGGTATCAACCCATGGTATTTGCCTTCAGTTTTCGAGGGAAAATAATAAAATAAGGTTATAGAGAGTCGATCAAGCCAAAAATGATAAATACATGAAAAAAATGATTGCAATCATATTTTTCATGTGTTTTTCATTTTGTTTGCGTAGCATGTGTAATATTCCCTTTCTTGATCTGGTCAAAATGGACGGAATCTATCCATGGTATTTGCCTTCAGTTTTCGAGGGAAAATAATAGAATAAGGTTATAGAGAGTCGATCAAGCCTTAAAAAAGGGACATAAGCTAGGCATTTGGGGCATAATTTTGAGTTATCTATCCTATTGTGTTTTCTTGAGAACTTGGTGTGGCAAGTTCTAGTTTTTTATCTAGGGACAAAAACCCCATGGTGAATTTGTCTGGTGGATCCATCCAGGGTCCACAATTGAGCTTCAACGTCTTAGATTAGTCTTTAACGAGCAACCATGTATGCCATCTGCAGGATCTCCAGTTTTATTGTATGGGCATATATTTTAATTTTAGCTGATAATATAAATAAAGGGTTGCAATTCTAGATCCCATTTGTGTCCTTGTTTCTTACCAAAAGTTTTTTATTATTATTTAGAACACTAAGATATGCAAGATCTATTGATTATTTTTCTCTTCGGGATAATATAGCAGGATCTATCGAAAATATGTAACATGGATACTCCTTGGATGTCCAAGTAATTAAATTATGCATCGAACGAGTGCTCCTACTTGAAATTTGAGTAAAATCATAGGGAGATAAGTTGAAAATACGAGTTGAAAAAATAGTTTTTTTTTATTTTTTCCATCTAAAATTTGATGATGTAAGCTAATCTTATCTTGTTATTTTCACTATTATTTTATAATATTCTTTAGGAGGCCCCTTTCAGACCTCAAAATTTCTCTAATGATGACACCGCTACTAGGTATCCAAACTTTGTTTCCCCCCATCTTCTTATTCAATACAGTCGTGAAGGGACATAAAGCTCTCATGCATCCATAGAAGAAGTAATTTTGATGTCATTGTCTCCAGGGGATTTTACTAGCATAGGATCTTCTGGGCGAAGGAAACCTGAGGGAATTTTTGAGTGTCTCCTCAGTTTTTACTGTCTCTCTTCTTCAGTAACACCTCTTTATTTCCCACATACTCATTTTTCCTGCATGGCCAACATTTTATGTACATGGACATTATGTTATTTTGAATGGAAGCTTATGTTTCTGGAAATATTGATGGTCTCTACACCCTATAACACATTTTTGCCTATATGTTGGGGTTCAAACTCAACTGAGTTGGGGGAAACCCTATTTCCTGAGCCTTCACTAGTGGTTTCTTGTAGTGTGGTCCCTAAAAAATGGCTAAATCTAAGAACTTTTATCCTCTGATAGGGAACAAAAAGAGTCCGCCTTTCCATATTTTTATTAAGATATTCTTCGGGGAAACTAAATTATTATGGGTTAATAGTTCTTCTATATACTCTTTAAATCAGACCATTGAAGCAAGGTGGGCTATATTATAATGTTATCAAAGCCTTAAATTTGAAGGGAATTTCCTAGTTGACTCATCCTAACTACAAGACTACAATATATCTAAAAATTAAACCATCATTGCGAACACAAGTCTTCGTGGGGGAGCATCTGGTGAAAAATCCGCTAATGGATTCATGTATCTTATAAGGATGCATCCCAAGAGAAAGTTACAACCCCAACAAAGCAGACTCAAAATATTTCTGCCAATATATTGTTGAACAAATGGAAAACACTCCTTCCATGGAAGTAAACCTTCCTGAGGTAAATTCCTTATTCTTTGTTTTACAATCCGAAGTAGTCATATGCAGATTGAATGGTTTTTGGACCAAACCTAAAGCTCTCATACATTGGATTGTCTTCACTTGGACTTCATAGTACAATTTGAAACACCAAAATAATTTCACTACACATTAAATATAGGGCCTTGTTTTTGGGGTAGAGTAGATCTATTCATTACGCCTTGGTTCCTTGAGTTTGGTGCAAACTCTATGGTGGTCTCTAGTATGCCGGTTTGGGTGAGGCTCCCAAATATTCCACTTCCATTTTGACCCCATAAAGTCCTTGAAGACGTAGGAAACACACTAGGAAAATTTTAAAAAATGGATATGGAGAGAACATAAAATGGTATCTTCACCTATGCTAGAATATGTGTGGAGATTGATTTCAAGAAAAGAATCCAAATCATATAAATATGAACCACCAAAAAAATTGATGGTCACAAGTTATAGACTATGAAAATACGATATTTAGATGCCGTGTATGTTTTGAGGCAGGCCATTTACAACATGCATGCCCACGGGCAAGGAAGAATCATAGGAAAAAAAGAGGCAAACAAACAAAACAAAAGGTTGGGAGTTCACAAAGCAATATCCTTATGAGGACAAAGAAGATGACAAAAAAGAATGTTAACGAGAACCAGAAGAAACCAATGACATAGATTTGTAGGAATTCATCCAAGATGGGGATGCACCAGTACAACTGGTCTCTAGCAATGCGCAACAAGTTGAAAAGGAACTCGTGGACTTATTGACAATGAATGGATATGGGGGGGTCCAAAAGAGCACGTCTCAGAAAATTCCGACTCAAACAAAGAAGTCCCACACGTGGGACAAGAATTGGCCTTGGTCCTAGTTGAACCAAATTCTGATGGCTAGAAAAAAGTGCATAAGCAGAAAGACAAAAGAGAAAATATTTGCACTAGTCATCCTTAATTTTTTGTTATACCTAGTTTATACTCTGAGGCTTCTTGTATTTTTATGTCCCTAATTGCGGCTTTTAGCTCTCTCTTCATACTCGACATGTACTAGCTTGATTACTATATGCATACACACTGAGTGTGTCTTCAAAATGTAATTTCTATTTTAATTAATAGAGATTACAATTTTTTCTATAGAAAAAAATATATATTAAACTAAATATATTAGTAAAATAAATAGTAGTTCACACATCAAATTTAATAATACATATATATTTTTTTATAATCTTGGTCGGACTACATTTCATCATGTCCAATATATCACCTAATCGAGATAGAGAATTACATTAGTAACTTCACATCAAGGAGTGACTTCACAAAACACCCGATCATATCTATCCAAAACCCCGTAAATTTAATAATACAAAATTAATTACATCACATTTATAATACAAATATAATATATTAAATTTATTTATACATCAAACTATACAAACACAATATTTTTTTTCCGTAAAAAATAAATCATCATTTTCTAATATTTAAAAAAATAAAATAAAGTACAGAAGATATAGCCCAATACATTATTAAAAAAAAATAAAAAAAATAAAAATGTCGCTAGTAAGGCAACCACAATAACCAAAACTAAAGTGTTAAAAAAATGGGGCAATGATCGCATTTATGCAGGTATATCAAAGCGATTATCTCATCTACGCAAATACGAAATAGTTCATTTAATATATTGTTTTTAAATTTAAATGTTCATTAAATATTTATAATCCAATATATTAAAACTAACGTTTCGTTTAAAAATATTACTGTCATATATCGTGTATTAGTTAGTTTAAATATATTATTTTTGATAATTTATTTTACTATACGATATATTAGTTAGTTTAAATATATTATTTTTGATAATTTATTTTACTATATAAAATTTAATAAAAATTAATGGATGATATAATTTAAATTTGGGTTTATTTTAAATTAATATAGATTTATTTTAATTGAATTTACAAAGTGTTGAGAGATCAAATTTATTAGTATGTAATTTTTTGAAGGTAAAATTTAATGAAAAAATTCATCTCAAATTTTTTTTTTTTTTTTAAGTTAAAATGAATTTATATTTTTTTATAATATTATTTATATTACATGTATATTTAATATCTTTATATATACAAATATTCTTATTTTTATTTTTATTAAAAATGTCATAATACATCTAAGTAAACATATATGAGCATGTCATTTTCCATTCACACACGTATACATATATATAATTAATTTAATTTTTTTAATGTGATATGGATAATCTAGATTACATGTATTTGTATATATAGAAATTATTGTAAATATAAATCCTTATATGTTTATTACTTAACAATGTGAGGTTTTTTGCAGTGCTAAGCGAGTCCCCTGCAGCTCAATGGACACTATCTCGGATGGCCCTGCTTCCCTTCCCTCTCTATTGGTGCCTGATATAGCCACCTTCATTGCTCTAATATCCAAATGAGTTGAAATTCGAGAAGACAAAGCTCTCACACTTTGTGAAAAATCTTGAGGATATACTAAAGGTTGAGACCCAAATGAATCAGGTGGAAGAATACGATTAATGGCAACAACCCAAAAGGTGAAGAGGGCCATCCAAATAGACTAACAACTAACCACGAAAAAGCTATCCAACTGGGAATAAAGGAAAAGGCCAACCCTCTCCAACCTAAGTGAAATCAACTACAAGAGAGGGTACCAAAAATTAGGGTACAATGAAGGCTAATAAAAATAGTTTCGAAGCTCTCATCCTTATTGAAGAGGAAGTCAAGATTCTCTCAAGCAATATCCCCCCTCTCATGGGAAGGAATCCAAAGCCTCTCCTGGTCTTCTTGAGGATGGCATTTTTCCCTTTGAGGATGCCCCTGTCCATGTAACAAGCGAGATTGTCTCTTTCTTGAATGTGGGAAAGTTCCACTCTTTTGAGGAAACTTGAACTGACCCCTCCCTTGCCACTTCAACCGATGAAAAATAAGAGATAGAGAAAGGGAAGGAACAAGATTGCATTCATCATAAGGTGGGAATAAAAATGAACAGAGAGGTTCAAATCGAAAAATATGAAAAGGACAAAGAATTGGGAAGACAAGGTATTATGGATAGACACATCATAAGGAGAAGAAATATAAGGAAAGGAAGCAGTTCAGGCTCCAATCAAGGGGCCACAAAATATAATAGAAAATGACAAAACTATTCTCCTCGAATTACTGGGGTTGGGTTTGGATAAAATAATTTCAGGGGTTAAATCATTAGTTTAAAAAAAATTACCCCATATTCTCTTGCTCTAAGAGACTAAATTGAGATCTCTTGCGATTGGTCTTGAATATGAAAGATTCAGTATATGTTCCAATAGCTCTATTGTCAAGTGTCCAAACTTGAATGATCCAATGGATTCAAGGATATCTTGTAATCAAGGATTATATTTTGAAGTAGGCTATATGTATTGTAAGTTTTGTTTAATTTTGGGGCTATGTTGGAAGGTACTCACCTCCAAAGGCTCATATATACTTAGTATCAATGGTATTTCTCTAGAGGATCATTTTGGTTCAAGAGTGTGTAGATGATACTAAAGATGGAATAAAATCATAATATGAATCTCATTGTATAATTGTGATCCGGACATCGATTTCGCAATTTATATAAATATTTTCATTACCATAAAAAAAAGTTTATTAATTAAACTTAAATATATATATATATATATATATATATATATATATATATATATATATATTCTTTAATATGTTTTTTTATTATTATTTTAAAATTTTCAATTTCATATATATATTTTTAAGGGTGGTTTATGGACACTGGGTGGCCGATACATCCACGGGAAAATCTAGGTAGATCAACCTGAAGGGATCTACCTGTCGGCCAAACAAGCAAGGCCTAACCCCAAGGGCGTCGAGGAGATTTGACCTCGTGACCTCCCAACCACCGAGGTACTTAGCAACGAGAACTCGATCAATTAAGCTAACCCTTGGAGATTTTAATTATATATATATATAGAGAGAGTTTATTATAAGTATTAAGTTGGCTATGAATATAAAATATTATTATTTAATTTATTTTTAATATAATAGATATATATTATGATTTTTTTTTATGAAATTATTTATAATTTTATTAATAAAATCATAAAATAAATACAAAAATTGAATTATGTAGATTTGGTATTTTTATTATTTTTTAATTTGAATAGTTCGTCCATGGTAACGGGTAAAGTGCTTTTGATGATGTATAGTGTGTTTACCTGGAAAATGTTTCATTGATTTGACGCTCCACTACAACAGTTAGGTTTATGACAAACTATGTAGCAAAGATATAAATTTTGGTATCTAGGTTTTGATTTTATTGATATATTTGAAATTTAGAGTAGCAAAGGTATAAATTTTGATGTTTAGGTTTTGATCTTATTGATTACATTTAAAATTGAGAGCAATACAAACAAAGTAATATAAACCTAAGTTATTAGTTTATATATAAATACATTATATTATATTAAATTAAATATATAAATGTAACTTATAGATTTTATTGAAAATTTTGTACTTATAAAGAAAATTATGAACAAAATGGATAATAATGTGTTTGTGGACAAAATATGATTTAGTTATGAGCAAAATATAAATGTAGAATTGGGTTAAATGTGAAATATAAAAATACAATGTAAAAGGTATAATTAGCAATTGCACCATATGTTGCAAAGGAAACGTTGTAAAGCAGTAATATAGGAAAGAGTAGTATAGAGGAAATGCTCTCACATGAATCATACAACTTTTAAACTAATAAAACTATATTCTAAAATGAAAAAAGATGTATAATATATATACAAAAATGTATGCTCTTAAAAGTATGCTCTTGCTTGTAAAAGTATTTAGTTTTAATTAATATTAGTGAAATCTCCAAGATTTAGATGATCAAAATGATTTTAGTGATGTGCTTAATTGATCTCGGAGGTAGTATTCATGTTAGTATAAATGGTTTCACAATGAATTTATTAGTGCAATTAATTCAAGATGAAAGTCACTTCAAGAGTGCACACCCATATTAGATCTCAATTGATGGTGTAACAACATAATCACCAATTTCAATGGCATGGAAAACCCAACACTTGTTTATAAAAAAATCAATATATGAGTTAAACTCAAGTATATTTTTAAAAACATATAATAAGTTTCTTGATTATGATATTCATCCCCCTTTACCATGAAGATTTTTAAATTGTAAATATAACTTGTTACAATACTATGGGCCAGTTCAATGACTTAATGATACTACATGCTTGCAAAACAACAATTCATCTTCATATTTCACATGTTTATAGAACCTTTTTTTTTTTAAATTAATCAATTTAATTAAAAACAACATAAAATACATAATTATTTTTGAGATATACATCTCAATCTTTGATTTCTCGCTAATATGAAGAATATCCTAAAATATCCAGTGAAGATTAAATCCCTACTAGAAACTTAATAATTATTGAGAATTAAATTAAAATTATAAAAACCCTATTCTAAAATAGATATTTTGACATAATTATTAATAATCAAATTAAGATTCGAAAAACTTTTTTCAAAATAAATATACTTATAAACATAATTATAACTTTAATAAGTAAGATTTTATTAAAATAATTATATAAAGTTAAATAATATTACCCTATATTTAACTTTAATAATGTGAGCTTGCAGTGTTTTAGATAATTTGATCATTTTGGTCTTTTCACCATTGCCTATGTTGCATTCTTCCACTTCAGATCAATAGGTTCTAGTTTTGGCTTTTTGGCAACATCATTCAAGTCAAACAATTCTTCTAATGGGACCAGTCCTCTTGGAAAGATGTGCTCTTTAGATTGCAGCACTTCTAAGTCTTCATTTTATAGATCTATGCTTTTTTCTATTGTATGTTTGGGTTGATGAGTTAACGGATTTATTTCAACAATCCCAGGAGATTTTTCTTCTTCAAAAAGTGGGTTTTCTTCAGTGGGACAGTCTTGTTCATACTCTGAATCTGAGTTTGGTATGTAAAATTAATTTTTGGACTATAGGAAGTCTTCTATTTGTTTATCTCTATCAAAAAATTTCCAGTATTTTTCATTATCTGGGACAGCTGGTCTATATTTGACTTGGGTGGTGCATTGCTTGGTTTCATAATGTGTTAGATAAGTTGTAGCAGTGAAGGCAAATCATAGCCATAATGTTTTGGTTCCTTGGGACAAAGGTAAGTTTGAATTCATCAAATTCTTTTAACAAGTCCATGGCATCATCTCTATAGGCTCTAAGTCTGGGATTTTTAGCAGTGTATTCCCCATTTACTTGTCTAATTATTAATTATGAATCCCCATGAACTGTTATTCTTTTGGCCCCTAATTTCTTCAATAAATGCAGGCCTAAAAGGAGAGCCTCATACTTTGCTATGTTGTTTGTCCATAGGAAATTTAATCTATATGAATGACCCTCAACATGATCATTTTCAGTGTTATGCACCCATATATCTGCTCCTGCACCAGTTTTAGAGAAAGATCCATCAAAACTCATACTCCAGAGAGGACTGTTTTCATATTTGTCATTTATTTTATTGCTGTCCTATTTTTTTGCTTGCCTAATATATCAGTGTGTTGTTCCTGCAGGTCTGTACTATGTTGAATTTTGTTTTCTTCCTCAATATTTTCAATGTTTTGAGGTCTTATTCTTTGATTTTCATTATCTGCACTACTTTTATGACTGTTTTGGACCTCAAGACCTATGATCTATTTTCTGTAATTTTCTGAGTTAGCAAACTGTCTTTTAGTTTCCTCTTTGTTTTCCTCTTTATCTATAACTGCCATTATGTTTGGATGTGTAGTGACCACTACATTGGTTGATGTTTTAGAGGAGTGACCACTACATTGGTTGATGTTTTAGAGGAGTGACCACTACATTGGTTGATGTTTTATTGGTTAACTCTTTCTCATTAGGAATCTCATCATTATAAAGAATGAATGAGTCAAGGTTAGTGTGTATGGAATAAAGAGGAGAGTTTTATGGTATTTCTTGGTTACTCACCATGTATTTATGTGTTTCCCTATAAAGTCTTCTAGGTTGACTGAAGAGAGGTATGGTGGCATAAGTCATATCCATTTGCATAGTACCTTGCAACTTAGCACCCCATGATCTTGAAAGAAGCATGCCATATTTGGGGGGTATATCAGCCACTACAATGTCCATCACTAAGCTTTTGGCTGGGATTTGAGCTAAGTTAACACATAGATCTTTTATCAAGCCTAAGCATCTTACTCTACTTGAATCAAAGGAATACAAATATTTATAAGGTCTAGTTACCTCAAGGCCTAATTTTTCCATTATTACTTTAGGCATGAGATTATGTGATGCTCCTAAATCAAGCATGGCATTGTGCATAATGTTATCATGGATGTTCAAAATGATGTAGAATGGAGGGGTAGTTCCTTCTTGAAATTTTCCTTCAATATTAGGACCAAACAGAAGCTCCGGGGTATCATCGTTTAAGTTAACAATATCATGAATATCTTCTATTTTCAGAGTTTTCAAAACTTGACATCTATATTCATTTTGTGTGACTAACTCAGTGAGTGGGACAGAGATTTTAATCTTGGCAATTTCACTCTCTAGGCTAAAGGGAATATAATTTTTCAAAAAGTTTGATTCAGCCTTCTTAGTCACTGATTCATCAGCAATATTAGCTTGCTGATTTCTACTATTTACAACAGTTAAAATGGTTTTTCAGGAGCATTAGCTGAAATACTAGTGCTGCTAGGGTCACCACTATGTTTTTCATTGATTTGAGTGTTTTTTCCCTTGTTTGGATCAGAATTTTCAGCCACTATTTGATGATTCTTTGTTGTCTTTTTGGAGGTATTTATAGGGCTGTTTTTGGCAGAGTTTTCAGAGGTTTTCTTCTTGGGAGTTTCTTGATTCTTTTTACTTCTTAGGTCATATTGTTTAGGTGATCCTATGATGGCATTTTCAAAGTCTGGTTCATAGTATTCAATTTCTGGTCTTTTGTCATCATAGGGTGTATATAGACCTTGTTTTCTTTCATAAATGAAATCAGACTTCTCATTGCTTACTCCCAACATGTTTATGTGCTCATCCTATGTTTGTTCATTTGTTTCTTCATCCTAATTAAAATAATTTTCTTGGAAAGGAGGTCTGATCTATTGATCAACATCTATTTTTCTGTTTTGAGGTCGATTTCTCCTAAAGTTCTGATTTTTTTTTGGGATTGATTTCTGTTTTGAGAGGCTGATTGATTTTATCTGGATTGGGCTCTCTCATATATGCTCATTCTCTCCATCATCTTTTCCACCATCCTTTATAGTTTTGAGTCAGATGTGGAAGGTGTAGCCTCATCTCTATATGATACCCTCTTCTTAGTCCTCATTCTAGCTCTCTTCTCAATCATATTTGTTTCCACACTAAGAGCTCCCTTTTGCATTTCTTCTAAAGTTAAGGGATCCCTTTCTCTTAGCTGATAGGTCATTTCAGGATCAAATCATTTAGGGAATTTGGCCAAAGCCGAGCCTTGTGGAGGCTTTAAATCTGGGGGAAGTGCATTATAAACACTATTAAATCTAGTGCAATAATATTGCACACTTTCCCCAATATTTCTCTTGAGGTTGTTGTAATCTGAAATTATTTGGAGAGGGTTCTTCCTAACTTGCCATTTATTTATGAATGTTTGATGGAAAGCTTAGAGATCATTATTAATATGAGGGGTTAAGCCTTTGAACCATTTTCTTGCTTCTCCCCCTAAACTTTGAGAAAATAATCTAAGTTTAATGGTCTCATCATCTATCTCATTTCTATCAAAATAGTCATTCATATTATCCACATGTTTTTGAGCAGTAATAGTACCACTAGCATCATATAATGGGATCTTGGACTGATAGTCTTGTGGAAAATTGGCTAAAGGTAAATGAAGGACTAGAGGAGCATACCATGCTGCCATGACAGGAGGTTGTGGAAAAAATGGGGGGTTTACAAATGGAGGGTTTATGAAAGGAGGAGGAGGATGGGATGGAGCAGTTTGAACAGTGGGTGTATGGATAAAAGAGGTACTTGGACCAACAAGAGACTGTTGAGCAGATCTAGGATGAGAAAAACAAAAGTTATGAATGAAATGAAGGTTAGGTGGAGTGGTTTCTCTACTATCAGTATGTTCACCACTATGTTGGGGTGAGTGTGAAGGCTCAAAGTCTATCTGATCAATATCACTAAGTGACTTAGTTCTGGATGGGTTTCTTAAGTCAACTTGTGTATTTTGCAGAGCTGAGAGATTTTCAAGTATAGAGTTAGCTCTATGGATTGGTATGACAACAGTTTAAGTCTTGGATTTAGGAGATTTTCTAAGGATGATTTCTGGATTATCAACTATCTCAGGAGGATTTGGATCAGGATAGGCTCTGGTATAAAATCTTCTAGAAGCCACTATGAGGTGTTTTTAGACCCAATGATGAGAAAAGTTCAGCCAAGTATGACAATATTTTAAAGGCTAACTAATATTTTCAAAGGAAACTTAATCCTCAAAGTCTTCCTAACTGAGTTGGTATGATGTTATGATAAAAGTTTCCTAGTGGAATTTTAGGAAAAACCAGTGGGGTCAACAGGCCTATTGAATACCAATGGAGTTGCCAGGTGAAGGATTTTTACTTGTTTTTCAAGTTTTGGTTGTTGTTCACCATCAAAAATAAATAATAACCAGTCTTGGTGACACTTGATTCATTTAGGAATAGGGGTTTGTTGAGTTGTGAAGTTATCTATTACTCAATATTCCCTAGTATGGTCGCCAGTATGTTAGGGTCTCCGTAGTTTGCAAGATTGGAAAGAACAAACACTGCAGAACCTACATCAAAACCACTTTGGAATCTTAGGATCTAGCCCTCCTAGATTCAGAGAAGGATCTCTCTATATAAGTGTTTTCAAAGATATTTCTTTAAGGCTTATGATGTGATATTAGGCTAGTTATGAAGTACAAGGGTTATTGCTTGTTTTGGTTGGGATGAATATCATGAAAATGAAGGGAGTCTTTTGAAGGGTAAAGGTGCGAGTAGGTAGAAAGTGGTTCAGTTGATAGCATAGGTAAGAAACATTATCAATCCATTGGGCTATGGAGTCACAAAAGGGTTTAATTGGACAACAAGTTTCAAGAGTTTTCTATGGGGCAAGTCATCTATGTCAAAATATTAAGTTGATTTATGGTATGGAACATTAAAGTGTAATGAAAGAAGTAAACATATGAGAAAACAAAGGGTAGCTTAAGATCAAGTAAGGAATTTTAACCTAGCCTGCTTTTAGCATACTCAAAGGAAAACAAAGAATAGTCTAAGATTAAGTAAGGAATTTTAACCTAGCTTGATTTTGACATATTCTCAAGGGAAAAAATTAAAGTCAAACAAATAATAACTTAAGATCAAGTAAGGACTTTTAACCTGGCCCGCTTTCAGTATATTATTAAGAAAAAAAAGAACAGCTTAAGATCAAGTACGAACATTTAACCTAGCCTGCTTTCAGCATATTCTCAAAGGAAAACATTCAAGATGACCATAAAAAATAGCCTAAGATCAGGTAAGGACTTTGAACCTAGCCTGCTTTTGGCATACTCTTAAGGAATCTTTTCAAAGTAACTGTTGGAGATAAACTAGAGGACAGGGCTAACCATAGACTTCCCTAGTTCAACTTTAATTAGCAGACTTTCAAGAACATTCAAGAACAGAATATCAAGTTTTACTCAACAAGACATGGGCTCACCAACATTCCTTGACTGGATACACTTTATTGAAATCATTCCCAAATACACAATTAGCAGAAAACATAGAGATAAATCTTATCAGTGAGATTTAGGGTACTTTACAGTAAATCCTAATCTATATTTTTTGTTCTTTATCAAAGAAAGTGAACAATATGAAAAACATGAGAAAAATAACAATTACAGTAAGAAAAAAATCACCATTGACATAGACCAGGATTCCATAAATCAATTTTTGTATTTGATGTTCAAAATAGTCACAAACTTCAAGTCCAATGGGTCTTTTACAGCTTCAAATATTTCATCTCAGTCTATCTTTCTTCAATTACAAAACAGAGCTTCAACAACCTCAATAGCTATTTATATTCAATGAGTATTCAAAGACCAACCATATTAAGGAACTCCTTACATGATATTTATAGGTATTTTGAGGAGGTGGAGTAAGAAGGAGTCTATCTGTTTAATTAACACAGAGTAAATGCTTCTTGGCCTTTGGGAGGCCAAATGGAGAAGTTTTCAGATGTTTTAACTCTATTTCAATTAATTTTACATTAAATTTTATCCACTTCAGTCACTTTTGTTGACTTTGGAGGCTTTTGGTAGGCTGGCAATTAATTCTAAGCTGTCTTTGGAAAACATCTCTGACTGTGCATTCAATTTATATTCTTTTGAGAAAAATAAAACTGTAGGTGGAATTTCTGATCCTTGGAGGAGTAATTGCTTTGATGATTCAACATTTAAGCCCTTCCTTCTGCTGATCTGTCATAATTTATCACTTTTAAACCGTGATTAAGCTTTGATATTGCTTTTGGGCCTTTATAATCATCTTCTGAGCTTTAAAATTTTCCTGCTGACTGCATTCACCTTTAAATTGTGTTTTTAACATTAAAACTGTAGGATTTAAACCTTTAATCCTTAAATCTTATGTATCAACCCTTTTAACTTTAATCATTTGCTGAATTTCCCTTTAATCCTTTGTATCAACCTTTAAATCATTGTTTAAGTCTTTAAATCTTCGGTTTTTTGACTTTAACCTTTAATCTTCAATCAATATCTTCATTGTTCTTTCTTCTTTCCTATGTATAGGTGGCTTTAATTGCGTTGAAGGGTTTGATAGTATAACTAGTGCTCACAAAGCATTAATCAAACCATGATGTGAAACCTAGAAGCTCCTTTTCTTCGTAATTTGGCCTCAGTTTGGACCACGAAGGTCGTCACCTTCTGGCCCCAGCCTTGCATGGACTGTAGGAGGGCTTTCGGCCCCAAAACCGCCATAGAAACCTCAACAAACCACAAAACATGTTATAAAACCTTACGTGTATTGGATGAATTTCTTACAGAGGTTGGGCAGAGGCGGAGGGAGCAGTGAGGTAGAGGGAATGCATGTATGGGGATGTTTTATGTAAAACAAATGTGAAAGCAGGATTTAAACTGTATTTGGTGTGAAAAAAATGGCTTGGTGGTTTTGTGAAAACAGTGAGCGGTTTTCGCGCGAATTTCAGGTGGTAAATGGTTTTTCCTAGAGGGAACGTGATCTAATCAAAAGAGGACGCGTGGCTTTTGCAAAACCATTGGTCTCGCATGATTTTGGATCATTAAACCCCGACGGCAAAAGTTGTGCGAAACGAGATGTTGACCGTTGGATGAGAAGGGTCAGATCCAATGGTGGGGAGAGGTGTGCGATGGGAAAGGTGCGTGGGCGAGGTTTTAGTGGGAGGCAGGTGGCAAGCAACGATTGGGTGCGGTGGCTGGGTAATGGGAGGTGGGTCCCGGTGGTGACGTGTGTTATATGTCACAGGGTGAAATTTTAATGGGCGGGGTTAGAGATGCAGGTTTGATCGGGGCCGTTGGATCATATTGATCAACGGTGAGGATCGGTGCAGAGGGTGGATGGATAGATGCTGGTTGGGCGATCAGAGAGTGAAAGGGGAAACATGAGGCCCGTCAGATCAAGGCTTGAGTCCTATGATCTACGAATAGGATTGCTCCATGATTTGATAAGCATGGCGGGGAAAACATAAAGAAAAATGCGTTTTGTAAGAGGCATGGGGGGTAAAAAATATAAAGGAAAGGGACGGGGGCTAAGAGGAAAGGGAAGGTGTGGTTTCATGTGGGGAATAAGGTGACCCGAGGCGGAGAAAAAGGGGCTAGGGCGAAGAATTTAAGCGCCATGTCACGGAGCTTGGTCATATGATGGATAAGAGCTAGAGTTTTTAAGCCCTCAAGGGCTTAAAGCTTGTGTTATACAAAAGGGTGCTTTTTAAGGCAAAAGAAGGGTTTTTAAGGGTTTTTTGAGGTTTCGATAGGCAAAATAGGGTGGTTTAAACCATAAAAAGGGATTTTTTATGAGTTTAAAAGGCTTTTCTGAAGTTTTTTTAAGATAATGAAGCGAAAATGAGAAGGAGAAAAAGGGATTTTTCAGAGGAAAATGAAGGACGAATAAGGGCAAAAATGAGTGAAAATAGGCTTAGAAAATGATGGAACATGGCCTAAAAATAGTCTCTTTTGATATCAATAGGGTTTCTTAGTGGGTTTTTTTGAATGAAATAGCAGTGAAGATTACTCTCAAATTGGAAAGCACTAGAAGGCTTCAAGAATGAGTAATTTTCTATGAAAATGATCTCTTGAAGGCTTAAAACCTGTTTTAGCCATCATTTGCTATGACAAAAATTTACTGATGGCTAACAAGATATACTTGCTACAGGTGGCTAATTCAAATTAGACTTGAAATAGGACTATTGGACTCTTGCTAATTCGAATTTAGACTTGTAATAGGACTGCTGGACTCAAATCAAGAGTCCCACTGCATTTGGATAACATAGTTTGACTCCACCTTTGACCATGAGTTTAGGCACGCTTTTCTGTCGATCTGGACTAAGTGAGTAGGATTGAATCCATGTAGGCATTATTATAGAAACACCCATGTGGCCCAATCCTCCAACTGACACCTGGAACATATTCTACCACAAAAATAGCTGCGGAACGCCTAATCGGCTACGGAACGTTTGTATTCTGTAGCTATATTGCACAAAATTATTAAAACAACAAAAACCATGAAAATACAATATGTTAATCAATTTCATGTATCCTTGGGACAATCCTAAACATTCTTCATTGGTTGGGGCTTATTAATTGATGAAAGAGAGGAGAAATGAGATGAGAATTTTGTAAAGAAAATGGAAATTCTAGGGTTCAATAAAGATGACTTGGTAAGCCTAGCTCTTCTAGGCCTTCCTAAAATCTAGCATACCTACCAAGACTCGGTGAATGAGAGGGAGAAATTACTGAGTTTGGAATTCTTATGTTCCAATTTGGTACAAGAGGAGATAAGTTGGAGTGGCAGATGAAGATTTGGCTTTATATTTCTCTCTTGACTTCACCCTTATCGCATGCATGGAAACTAGAGTGATGGGGAGTGGGTGGTACTTGGATTCAGGTGCATCATTCCAGATGACTGGGTGTAGATAATTTTTCAGTGGCCTGAAGGAGAAATATCTCCAGATGCACATAGAGATGGGAGATGACGGAAGGTACATCATCAATAGGATTGGTACAACCACCTTTTAAAGGGATTCAAGATCCCCTCTTAGATTGAAGGATGTCATGTTCATTCGAGGCCTAAAGAAAAATCTCTTCTATGTTTCAGTTTTGGAAGACCGTGGTTATGATGTGATCTTTAGCAGAGGGAAAGAATTCATAATAGACATAACCAATCGACATGTGAAGTAGATTTGGATTCGTGTCAAGAACATGTATAATATAGATGTGGAATATTATGTTGCATTAAGCAGTAAGGTGAAGAAAGTGCATAGTCACGATGTCGATGAACTTTGGAACAAAATACTTGACCATTTTTTTCATGGTTCCTTAAATATTATGCAGAAAATAACCACTCGAATCCTTAAAGGAGCACTTGAGTAGTAGGATGTATGAAAAGGATGTACCTTGGGGAACTATTCAAAATCCACATTCCATGATCGAGACAATAAAGCACATGAATCCTTTGAAGGGATCCACTATTTACAACCTCCATTTTTAGACAAAAATATTTTTATTGATGACTTCTCAAGGAAGTGATGGATCTCCTTCATGCAGAATAAGGATAACATGTTATCGAAGTTTGTGTAATTCAAGGAACTAGTTGAGAATGAAACCGACAAGAATATGAGGATCTCAGAAGTGATAATGGAGGTGGGTATGTTTTGAATGAACTCAAGAATTTCTGTGTCAAATAAGGCATTCAAATAAAGTTGATAGCACCCCAAAACCCATAGAAAAATGGGGTGGTTGAGAGAAAGAATCATAGCACTATGGGAGTTGCAAGGGATGTGTTCCATGACCAAGGCCTACCATTTCATTTATGGGAAGATGCATGTAACACAACAATCTACATTCAAAACCAGAGTCCTCATAGGATTATTGGTATGATTATACTGGAGGTGGATTTCTCAGGGAGAAACCTTGATGTGTCCCACTTCAGGGATTTTGGAGCCTTTCTTTACTTCCATCTCTCCAAAGAATCAAGGAAGAAACCTGAGCCAAAAACATATTTGGGGATATTTCTGGGTTACACAGAAACTCCTCACCATTATTGTGTGTACTTACCTTCCCTCAGAATGATAGTTATGTGAAGGGATATAAATTTTGATGATGCAAAATAAATGTCATGCTCTCTTGAGAGGGAGCTTGAGATCCCACCAAAAGAGGAACTTTTAGCTCCAAAGGAGGAGATTCAGGAAGTGGAAAAAACAAAAATTTAGGAGTAGAGAGTGGAGACATCCACTCAAGAAGAACCATCCAGAGAAGGAAGAAAAATAACCAGAGAAGTTGATAGACTTGTGCAAGATGTGAGGGATCATGTGCATATCCTTCAAATTTGTGCAGTAAAAGGAGGTCACCTGAATGGTATACTGACTACACGGATATAATGAATGAACTTGTAGAGACTGAGGCATCCTCTTTTGAGGAGGAAATAGAGAAACCTGTTTGGGTCGATGTAATGGTGGAATAATATGAATCCATTGTAAAGAAAAGTGTTTTGGAAGTGGTCCCAAGATTAGTATATAAATCACTAGTGGGTTCGAGATGGATCTTCAAGGTTAAGCATGCAACAAATGGAAGAATAAAGAAATACAAGGCTAGATTTGTGTCCAAAGGATTATCTCAAGTTGAGAGAATTGACTATGAGGAAACCTTTTCTCTCATAGCAATGTATTCAAACATTAGATCTATTCTTGAACTAGCTATGCATATGGGGTGGAAGATCCACTATATGGATGTAAAAACAACATTTCTAAATGGAGTTATTGAGGAGGAGGTGTACATCAAGCAACCAGAAGGTTTTGATACATTTGAATGGGAGTCTCATGTGTGTAGACTTAAGAGAGAGTTGTATGGTCTCAAACAAGCCCCCCATGCTTGGTACATCAGGATCAACATTTATCTCACTGGTTTGGTCTTCACCAAAAGTGAAGCATATGCAAACCTATATCACATATTGGTAGAATTTAAATTTCTTATTATTGTCTTATTTGTTGATGAATTGATTTTAACTAGTGATGAGCAGCTGATCAAATCTTGCTAAGAGGACCTTGAAAGTGAATTTGAAATGAAGGACATGGGTCTCATGCACTACTTCCTCGAGCTGGAAGTATGGCAAGGTGATGGGGAATTCTTTATCTCTCAAGGAAAGTATACAAATGAGATACTACAAAGACTCTGCATGGAGAGTTGAAAACCCATGAAGACAACTCTAGCAACCAACAAGAGGAAGGAGGATGCCATTTAAGGTGAAGAAGTTGATGCTACCATTTATTGGTAGCTAGTGGGTTCACTCACGTATCTGGTGAACACATGAGGAGATATGTGCGATGCAGTAAACCAGTTGAGCCAAGCTATGGTTAGGCTAACCAAATTGTTTTGTAAGGTAGCTAAGCATGTTTGACAGTACCTTAGAGGCACTAGCCGATTTGGAATGTGGTACATATGGGCATAGGGAGTGAAGTTCTATGGCTTCATAGATGTAGATTAGGAAGGGATTCCATCCCACCAAAAGAGTAAATCATGTGGAATTTTCAGTGTTGGGTCCGCAATAGTTTCTTTGTACAGAAGGAAGAAAACATATGTGGTGGTCATCTCGGTAGAAGCAAAATACATGGTTACAGGTCAAGTAGCATGTGAGGTGATATGGATGAGAAAGATACTTGTGGGGATATTTGGTAATATTATGGATTCAACTATGATCTATTTTCATAATCGGAGTTGCATTAAGCTCTCTCAGAATATTGTATTTCATGATCAATCTAAGCATATAGATATTAGGTATCACCATTTACGGGACTATGTGCAGAGGTGGATAATGTTTCTACAATACATTCTGACAGAGGAACAAGATGATGACATTTTGGCGAAGGCTTTGTCAAGATTAAAGTTCACATTCCACAAGTGCAAGATAGAGGTAGTTTATAATCTCTTTCTTGCTGATAGGGAGTGTTGTGAAATATAGAAAAAATGTCTCAATTTGACTTTTCCTTGGTCAAATTGATAAAATTCAAATTTCCACATCAGCAGACAACTTGGATGCAGTTAACTTGTGTGACATGGGTCTTGTCACATAGTTAGCTCAGTAAATTCAAGTTAGAGGAGATACAGTTCATTTGAGCATGTGAGATTTCTAATTTGTAGTAATCAAGGTCAGTTATTGAAAGTTGTGTTGGGTAAAATTAATTGCTCAATAAAACAACTAGTCACATAATCATTAATTATCAACCAAGGAACGTCTTTTTATTTCAAGGGAATCTGAAAAATATATGCATAGAAAATACCAACAGCTAACACTGGTTCTACATGATTATGTTCTACACTATCAAGCTTATTCGAAAAGAAATAAAATGCAAGACTTGAAAAATAATACTAAATCTCAAAAACAGAAAGTAAATGACAGGAAAGTAATTATGCTAATCACACTACTTGAATCAATACTAAATTAAATCACACATTTCTGAATCGGAAATTTAACCTATTACACTCAACATAATTCAAATGCTAATATAGAGCAGTGAATCAAATGAAATCTAGAAATTGCAAGAAATAAAAATCTGGAAAATGCAGCAAACAACAAATTACTGAAAAGAAAGGAAATCTACTTTAAAGAAAAATAATTGAAATTCAAATAAACAAGCATGAAACTAAACTAATTTAGATGTTCAAGGCAACACCTCGTCGAAGGTAGTGGGCCCAACTTCCCAAGACTCAGTTCTGCCTTGAGAAGAAATTCATATTAGATTACAAGTAACTGATGTAGAACTCAATGGATAACTTCCTTCATTGAAATATATGAGAGATATAATTACATCAGAATGAAGCTCTTGGATTTTTCTCAATTTCAACAATTATTCATCTTGTATTCAACAATTGTTCATTCGTTCATGCAACAACTGTTCATATGTTCCCTCCAATTGTTCATCTATTCATTCCAATTGTCCTCTCTCTTTGATCTCTGGTTTCATTTAAATACACAGAGAGCAAAGGGAAATTACAACTAACTTGATTACAAAATGATTTACCATTAAAATTGGAGATTGTCTCCAACAAATTGATCAACAAGATCAGATCTGAAATATCATGACTCAACTGGAACAAGTTGAATTTGGTATTGCAATTGGAAGAATTTGGAAAACGACCACAACAAAAAATATGAGAAAATATCCTTCAAAGAATATTCCATTTCTCCCAATCCAAGCCGAATTTTGGGAAAATCATCATAGAAAAACTGAATTGGTCAGTTTGGCACAAAACCCATGTCTCGGATGTTCAAGATTCATCTTTATTTGTCCGAAATAGCCAACGCAAAACTGTCACATTTATCCCAGTGAATTTCGGAGTTGGAATAGTTGGAGATCGAATTTCCAATCTGGAAGAGATCTTGGAGGCTAAAAATGTGAGTGATGTTATAACAGATTAATAAACCATATTTGACAAAATCATGCATAATAATTATCAATTTATTAGAAGTAAAGGAGAATACATATTACTTATCCATATGAGCATAAATTATTATAAAATGGAATTAAATGATAAATTATGATAAATAATGTGATAAAGAATGGTAGAAATGGATGAAATAGACATTAGAAAGTGGTAATAATAATGACATATTTGTGGCCCAACATACCCCCAAACTGGATATGTTTCATGTCCTCATGCAACCCAAAGCCTCTGTATTAAGTGAGCCATAATACAATAATCAAAATGTTCACTCCAAGTCATTATTTTGATGGAACAAATTACTCCTTCCTCAAATAATCAATATTCAATTTTAGCGATGTTGGTGTAGGCACAACAATTTTCACATTGACTTTCAATCATATATTAATTCTTCTCTAATCCAAAAATCAGATTGTTTGATGCATGGATCATGAGATATAAGAAAAATGGCTGTAGGTGACAGTGCATGATTTCTGAAATTTTACAAACTAATTTAGCTTCAAATTTTCTGGTTTTGTGTAGTTTAAAGTTACTTCTTTGCTGTCCAAAAATCACAAGAATTCAGTTCATAGTTTTAAAGACATGCACAAATCAATTCCTGCACTATTTAAAAATGAAATTTTATGCCTTAAATGAGAAAGAAAGTAGAAAAGATCCATCATGTGTAGAAATTCCTCTCCCAAACCAGAGAATTAGCATGCCCTCATGCTATACTAGAAAACAAATTAAGGTAGTTGCTACAATCGTTATGCTTGGTGTACAACAACATGGAATAAGGGAGGTTTTGAGAATGAATAAGGAGATCGATGGATGATGGCATGGTAAAAATAAAGAAATGAAAGAAAGTAATACTCCCCCAAAATGAGAGCTTTTGCGTCTCTGAAAAATGGGAAATGGTAAAGAAGTGGAACGAATGAAGATAAATAATGCTTAATGGATTTTCATGAAATTCTCCTAGATTCTTAATAAATCATAAAATTATTCTATTTTACCTCCAGTTTTACCTTCGTAAAAATGTGGAATGACATGTATGGACTGGCATTTGTTGAAGATGATGTAGGCTAAGCTGATGCTGAAAGTGATGCAAAAGGGTGGAAGCCATGCAAGATGAATGTAAGTACAAATTGTGGCAGGGTTTTTCTTCCCCCAGGTGTCCATGACCAGAAAGCACGGGAAAAGAGGAAAGGATGTTGAAAATCATTAATGCAACATAATAATAACTAGAATGACATATATTGCGGCATAAATCAATCAACTTAGCTCAAATCATAAGGAGGATGGGGAAGTTATTAAAAAGGAAAAACTAAGAAGTAATGATTATGAAAAAGATATTTTTTTGATGGAAAGTTGTGACAGAGCATGATATATAAAGAGTGGTAACAACTGCTGGGATTAAATAATCAGACATAATTAAGTTAATTGATGTGTAGTTTTACCATGCATACTAGTTTTTATAAAGATAACATTATTGAAATGGTAAGTTCTCCTTTGGGAATGGATTGGTAAAAATAAGAGAATATAAAATGATTTACTGTTATCATAAAACTCCAATGCCACAAGCAGAGCCACTGCTGCTAGCAGGCATCCATAACCTCGCCAAGGTTGATTTTCAACCCAAAAATGAGCCATAATCCTCTATTTAGTACTTAGATAATTTATTTTCTCTTATAGAAAGACCATCGTGCTGGCATGGTAACCAGATAGCCACAATGCCATTCACTAGGATTTAACAAAGTAATCAAGTTGGCTCGTGATGAGACCTCCTATCCTTTAGGCAGTTTTTACTTTGGCTAGAAGGTCATTGCCTTGGTGTGGTAGCCATTCTGGGAATGTTACTTGTTATCTCCCTATGATCATGGTTGGCTGGCTCATGATGAGACCCCCTATCCTTTCTAAAATATTTTCATATTGTTTTCATTTTTTTTTGTGTGTGTGTGTGTGTGTGTGTGTGTGTGTGTATAGAGGGAGACTCATTAACTCCTTAAGAGTTAGGGATGGTATGAGGAGTGAAAATAAATTCCAATAAAAGTTATACACTTATTCCTAAGTCACCCTACCCTAGAAGATTATCCATTGATAGTGTAAAAAGATAGCCCAGCATGGTATTAAGATAATGAACTCTTTATAATATATCTGAAGAAAAGATATCCATCAAGGCATTACATAGTTAAGCCATATCAATGTCTGAAAATAAATATATCCATCAAAGGTAAAAAGATCATAATTGTTACTAGTGTCGCTGCTTTTCCCCTTCTTAGATGCACATTCCCCATTAACAAGATGATGTTCATGAGAAAATGCATAGAAAAATGGTTATATGGCCATAAAATTGGCAAAAAATATTTTAGACAATTATTTATTAAAAAAAGAATGGTTTTTCAGTCGATTGAACAACCGCTGTTCAATCGATTGAACAAAAAAAAAAACAAAAGTAAAATATGTTGTTCATTTGACCGAACAACAGATGTTCAGTCAATTGAATAGCAGCTGTTCAATCGATTGAACAACAAAAACAAACAAAAATAAAATCTGATGTTCATTTGACCGAACAATAGTTGTTCATTTGTTTGAACAGAAAAAACACACAAAAATAAAATCTGTTGTTCATTTGACCAAAAAACAGCTGTTTAGTCGATTGAACAACTGCTGTTCAATCGATTGAACAACAAAAACACAAAAAATAAAATCTATTGTTCATTTGACCAAACAATAACTGTTCAGTCAATTGAATAATAATTGTTCAATCATTTGAACAACAAACACACAAAATGAAATCCGTCGTTCATTTGACCGAACAACAATTTATTATACACACCAAAGGAAAATAAAAAATAGTCGTTCATTTAATCGAACAATATCTATTCAATTAACTGAACAAGAGTCCAATTATTGAACAACAATTTTTAAACACACCCAAAAGAAACGTGGTTGTTCATTTGATAGAGCTACAACTGTTCGTTGGATGAAACAAACTCTGTTCATTTAATATAAAAACAGCGCATTCGCTAATGGAATGGCAACCACAAGTTTGAAGGAAGTAACACCTGAAACACAAAAACATAAGAGAAATCAGAAAAGAAACAACACTTTATTGAAAAAGAGAAAATAAATTAAGTTACAACATCTGTGATTTCAGTAGCAGCAATGTTGTTTCCTAAGGGAACATCAATATTTTTATAGGAACAACAATCTATAAATGGTGAATGAATGGAACAAAAATTATCTTTTGGAAAAATTCTTTGGTGGAAATGACTTGAATGTTCAATTCTTCATTTTTCCTGTTATGAATCCATAAGGTAATGAAAAAATCTTCATGTTGTTTTGTTCATGTTGGTGAGCAATAGTGGGGACAATTTTGCAATAAGCTCTTATGACACCTAGAAAGGCTCAAAATCATATGAAATTAGATTTCTTAATATATTACTGGATGAAAATATCTTATGTCATTATTATTTCCTTCAAGAATCACTCGGTCATGAATTGACCTCCTTTATTCTCTCGGGACTTGCAAAAAAAGAGTGTCTACCTGCAATAAAACATAAAATCATGGAAGAAGAGAGGTGATCGAGTTCTCATAATCCAAGACATATGAAGAAAATACCAAGTAGTTACTATGTAAAACAAATCCACAAAAAGATAAACAAAGAAGAATTTATATGTCACCTGCGAGAGAGCATTGGTCGATCATACTGACCAGCAATTTTTTAATCATAAATTATTTGTTTTTCGTCCAATTTCAGTGATTCCAGAACCAAATGAAATTTTTTTCAAAGAGATATCACCAATAGAAATGGGTTATAAAAATTCCATGATATGACATGTCAAATTTACTTAGAACAACCTGCATAACAAAGTCATTTTCAATTTCCCAACTTATACTAACAATTGGTATTTTAAGCATAACGTTTTCGTTTGATGACGGATTCAAATGATTCAAATTGGAGATTAAATTAGATTCATTTATATATCTCCAATAGAAACAGGTTTTGAAGGAAAGAAGAATTGGTGGGTCCAATATGTTAGTGAACAATCAGAAAAATAGAGTTTTGAAAACGCTGATTTATGATAGGCAGTCAGTATTTTGGTCATAAATTTCTCATACTATATGGAAATAGAATGATTATAATTGCCTTGTAAAATATATTCATAGGGAATATACCATAGAAACAGGTTTGCAATATCGAGTCATTTAGTCCTCCAAAATTTGATTGTCCCAACTCTATCCCTGAGCCATAAAGTTTTCGTTTCAAAGCCAAATTGAGTGATTAAAATTGGGTTGGAATGTAAACATAAATTAATACCTAGGATAGAAACAGGTGTTAAAAATATTCCCATTTGGTCCCTCAAAACATGACTCTCCCGACTGTGTTTGCAGAAATTTTATCAAGCCCACAAGCCAAAAAAATATGATATTCAAGAAATTTTTCCAAATTGGTGAAAAAAATGAATATGAGTGTCTGTATAAAAATTATATTCAATATAATACATCTACATGCATAAATAAACTCAAACATTTATCACCGGTGTTGATTTCCACAACGTGTTGCAACAAAAACAACTATTTTTTTTAATTTTTAATTTTATTTTTAGATAAAGAATTTTTTTTTAGATAAAGAAATTTATTTATTGATGTTCTTATTTATTCTATTTTCTACACTAACCTACTCTACTTTGGAAAACAAAATATCCTTACATGTAAGAGTACTTCCAATGGAACTATTTTCGAAATAAGGCCTCAAGCTTGTACATACCAAAATTTGAAAAATACATGTTAATAAATAATAGGGTATGAGAGACCAAATTCCCTTTAAAAGATGGTGCAAAAAATTGCTGAAGTATGGAGTGACACTGTAAAAAAATAATGGAGTGAAACCAATCTTCAATACGGCCTTAAATCTCTTGTTTTCCCATGGTTTTCATATCATGAAGTTCTTCCATGAATTCTGAAATTTATGGATTTGAAGCCTTCCCAATCTCAATATAAGTTTGTTGTATTGGTGCATGTGAGATAGAATTGGTGGGAAGGGTTGGTAAATTTTGCAGTTCAACACTGTAAGCATTTTGTACTGGTTTATTACATTAAGGGTGTGGAATGGATTGAGCAGGAAATTGTGTAGGGCATGGAGGATTTTGACGATGTAGTTGATTGGGTTGTGTGGATGATTTTGATAAGCAAGAAAGTTGTTGTTGAAGAGATGGTAAAGAATATGGATTATGTTCTTGTGCTACAAGATGAGGGAGAGTAGTCATGTAATCATAATATGAATCATGCCAAACTTGTGGAGAATATTGGTGGGGGTTATATTGAGATTGACATGGCTGCCCTATGACAGGAGTATTTCATAATGGATTATGCAAGTAAAAGAAAATGGAAAGGAAGTGCTTTGAAACATACATGTAGGCCATGGTTTCCATGGTTGTGAGCATGTAGCTTCTTGATCTCTTGGATGCATTATTTTCATCCCAAGTAAGAAAGAGAAAATATCCATGGGATGCTCCTTTTGGAAATGAGGAAAAAACACTTCTTCAAATTCTATTTGATCTCTCTTAACCTGTAAAACATGCAATTGTGAATTTAGAGAGCTAATAAAATAAATTTTAAAATGTTCAAATAAATCATCGATTTCAGCTCTTATATCTCCTGTTCTTGTAGTAGATTTGGAAATGGAAGAAGAAAATTCTCTAGAATTCTTACCATCCTTGGATATTCCTATTGAATACATTATGCATAAATCACAAACATCATCATATGATAGTTAAAAAACATCACCTTTTCCCATCAGATTTAAGAGTTCTAAAAGTTCATCTTTGATTCCTTTAACCATGCGTGTTCTTAAGATATCTTTTTCCAAATGCTTATTCTTTGATTTTTGAAGGTTGTATTTAAATCCCTCCACATAGTTTCCAAGCTTTCATCTTTTGCCTATATCATATTGAAAATATCTTCACTGGTCTTGCAATAGTCTTGGTAATTCTTCAAGAATACATTCTTCATTTCCTCCCATGTTTGAATGCAGTTCCCACCAAGGCTCATGAGCCATCGAAGATTTGCTCCTTTTAGAGTAAGAGGAAACACTTTAAACCTTTTATCATTAGTACAATAATCATATCCTCTACAAATTACTTCAAACTCAAATAAAAATGTATCCAAATCTTCATTTTCCAAACCATTAAATTTTGGTAGAGTAGATGGGGGAATTATGTGCATTTTTGTCACTCCTCCTAGATCTCTGATAGGGAATTCAAAAGTTGAAATGTGATCCATTTCTTACGATTATAGAAGATGTTCTTCATGTGTTGCTTTAAGGCTCCTCCTTCAAATGTTCCTGTTAATTGGTTAGTGGCATGGGTTGTGCTTACATCACCACTTAAGTGAAATGATAAGATTTATTAAAATTTCTGCCTTTTTCTTATTAATCATTCATAAAAACCCCGATTCCTATTCAACCTCTATGTATTTTCCAAAAAGCAGACTGTTGAGCAAGCGTTTTACTTGCTGGTTACACAGGTTCTTACCTCTTGTTTTCAATACCCAATTCTTTTACAACAAGAAGATAAAAAAAAAAAACTTTTAAGCACTCTCCTCGAAATCGAGTATGTATCTACAACCAAATATTAGAGTCGTAGTTCTATTTGACTGCCTCCCCAACAACGACGCCAAAATGTTGGGTAAAATTAATTGCTCAATAAAACAACTAGTCACCTAATCATTAATTATCAACCAAGGAACATCTTTTTATTTCAAGGAAATATGAAAAATATATGCATAGAAAATACCAACAGCTAAAACTGGTTCTACATGATTATGTTCTACACTATCAAGCTCATTCGAACATAAATAAAATGCAAGACTTGAAAAGTAATACTAAATCTTGAAAACAGAAAGTAAATGACAAGAAAGTAATTATACTAATCACACGACTTGAATCAATACTAAATTAAATCACATATTGCTGAATTGGAAATTTAACCTATTACACTCAACATAATTCAAATGCTAATCTAGAGGAGTGAATTAAATGAAATCTAAAAATTGCAAGAAATAAATATCTGGAAAACGTAGCAAACAACAAATTAATTAAAAGAAGAAAAATATACTTTAAAGAAAAATAATTGAAATTCAAATAAACAAGCACGCAACTAAACAAGTTTAGATGTTCAAGGCAGCACCTCGTCAAAGGTAGTGGGCCCAACTACCCAAGACTCAGTTCTGCCTTGAGAAGAAACTCAGATCATATTATAACTAAAAAATGTAGAACTCAATGGATAACTTCCTTCACTGAAATATATGAGAGAAATAATTACATCAGAATGAAGCTCTTGGCTTTGTCTCAAGTTCAACAATTAATCATATCGTATTCAACAATTGTTCATTCATTCATCCAACAGTTGTTCATTTGTTCCTTCCAATTGTTCATTTGTTCATTCCAATTATCCTCTCTCTTTGATCTATGGCTTCATTTAAATACATAAAGAGAAAAGTGAAATTACAACTAAATTGATTACAAAATGATTTACCATTAAAATTGAAGATTTTCTACAACAAATTGATCAACAAGATCAGATCTTAAATATCATGACTCAGCTAGAACAAGTCGAATCTGGTATTGCAATTGGAATAATTTGGAAAACGATGACAACAACAAATCTAAGAAAATCGCCTTCGAAGAATCTTCCGTTTCTCTCAATCCAAGCCGAATTTTGGAAAAATTCTTAAAAATAAACTCAATTGGTTCGTTCTGCACAAAACCGATCTCTTAGATTTTCAAGATTCATCTTCATTTTTTTGAAATAGACAACGCAAATCCGTCACTTTTTATCCCAGCGAATTTCTGAGTTGGAATAGTTGGATATCGAATTTCCAATTTGGAAGAGATCTTGGAGGCTAAAAACGTGAGTGATGTTATAACAGATTAATAAACCATATTTGACAAAAGCATGCATAATAATTATCAATTTATTAGAAAGAAAGGAGAATACATATTACTTATCCATATGAGAATAAATTATTATAAATTGGAATTAAATGATAAATTATGATAAAGAACGTGATAAATAATGGTAGAAATGGATGAAATAGATGTTAGAAAGTGGTAATAATAATGGCATATTTGTGGCCCAACAAGTTGGTTTCAGTTAAACTATTTCTAAATGTTGGAGGAACTAGTGGATGGTCAATTTTGTAGTGGGACTTCAATCTAACTCAATGATCATCTACTAAACTGATCAATCAACCCAAAATATACAGTGTATGCAGAGAATTTGAGTTCCCCACCTGTGGTGGACATTCCAAGTAAATGTAACATTAGTTTTATACTAGTTTGGAGTGTATAGGTGTTGCATGTAGTCAACTTATCAACCTTGGGAATTGCTCAATCATTATGGATGAAATACCAAAATAATAGGGGCCTAATTTCTTCAAGAATTGCGCAAGGAAATTGGGGCTCAACTAGAGCCAGAAATTAACAAAGTTTGGTTCAGAGCTTCTCAATGAGTAAAGATATAGGATATTCACTTGAAGGTTGAACTCATATTGAACTAGAAATTGTAATACATCTCTTTTTCATCATCTTAATGCAAGCAAGAAAAAGGGTTTTTAGCAGATTGCCTTCCCCTAAAAAATATTGTGTGCATGTGTGTTATTTCTCATTACATGTTTGTGATTGATGTTCTAAATTGTGAATTTAGTTTCACAAAGCAATAGAGTAAGATTTTGTATTGTGATTTAGATTAAAATTTCATGAGCAATTGCAATTCTACACCATAATTTCTACGTCCACCCAACCACTCACGCTAAATCCAATTTGGATCCCCTTCAATATGACTTCAATTTATTTTACAACAAGATGCAACCCTTCTCTTTCCCTGTGACTTGTGACTTATAACTAAACTCCCCTATAATTTGTGACTTGTAAGCAAAAGGTTTCACCCTATATTATTTTCCTTCATAATGTCATTAAGTAACATCATAGAAATGGGCTTGAGAATGAGTGAATCTTCTCCTTATATGTGATTCTCATTCACACTCACATTAAGTAACAATATAAAACGGATTTGAGAAAATGAAAAATCTTGTTGTGGCCAAACATTTTGGCAAGAAACCAATGGAAAGCTTGACTTAATGAAGATTTGGACTCAAGGGAAATTTTTTACAAAGACTAATAAATCATAATGACATTGTACATTCAAAATTTGTAATTAATAAGACTTGTAAGATTAAAATTTCCCAATTTGATATTTTATAATATAAAAGGAAATATTTTATAAAATAAAAGGAAAGTTCGAAAATTTTCTAGGAAAGTTCAAAAAACAATGAAATAGTTTGTCGAATACTCTTTGTGCTTTATATTATTTAATAAAAGTTTATTATAAAATATTAAATGTTTAGATGGAGAAATAATGAAAATACTAATAAAAATATAATGATAAAATTTGTATAGCTTTCCAAGAATGGAAAATCTCTCTCTCTCTCTCTCTCTCTCTCTCTCTCTCTCTCTCTCTCTCTCTCTCTCTCTCTCTCTCTATATATATATATATATATATATATATATTAAAATCAAATAAATTTTTTTCTAATCTTTATTTATTACCCATAACAGATTTTAAACACCCAAATTGATATTTCTCGGGCCAAATTTAGATTGGAAATTTTATTAATAACATAGAGAATTACATGAGTCTATGGATGTTGATTATCTCTAGTCTATTACAGGGAAATTAGACTGGAGATCATATACCATATACTATCATAATTATTGTTTGAAAATTGATTACTAGTAATTAGAATTTATATATGGAGTTAGGTTATAAGTGTTTCTCCAATATAATTGTTGTAACCAAAACCATAATGAAAATTTGACAGTTTTAAAATGGCCAGGTAAAAAACTATATAGTTCATGATAATGAGCCCATGTCCCTAAGTGACAAATATAAAATATATCATAAAAGTAGTTATGAAGGGTAACCTATTCATCAAAAGGAAATGAAGGTATCTAGGTTGATGCGCTTGTTCACTCTCTTATTGTGATGAGGTGTTGAGGATATTGAAGGTAAACCCATCTGCAAGTCTGTTGGGTGGCCCTTCACGTCCTATAGAAGTAGCTTCAACCCCTCCAACTTGTGGAAGAGATTATTTTGAGCCTCTCTTTGATTAGCAAGAACCTTTCCCAAAAAAAGTTTAATATGCGAATAAAGATTGATAATGTGAAGATAATAAATTTGTAGTCCCCTTGTATTTCCAATATTAGGAATCCATGAAATTCAATGCAGATATTCTCTCAAATACCTTTGAATCCAATTTTTTTTGACATTCATACTTAGCCTCCTCATCTACATCATGAATTTCCTTTTGAATTTGAGTAGAGTGTTTTCCTGATAAATTCAAGACTAAAGTGTGTTCCTGATAGTGGTGTGATGAGGATGCATCATGACAACAGTCTCAAGAGTCACCCACCAAGCCACAACCTCCCCCTTGTCATATCTAGCATGCACACTACCTTGTCATGGAACTCGGGGAAAATAGTGAGTGAAAGGACATAAAGAAAATGCAGAGCTGAGGGGTTGAAGAGGCAAAAACTCTAAAGGAGTAATGGATTAACTTGCAAGATTCTAGCAACAACAAAAAAACTTGGGGTATCCGACGTATTGCTCTTTGTTTCTAACAAGGATAATGTAGAAGAGAGAAAAATGAAGAAATGAATAAACATGAATGATACTCCTAAGTCAGGCCAAAAATAAAGATTTATTGGGGTATTCAGAGTACTGCTCTTTGGGTCTAACAATGATAATGTAGACGAGAGAAAAATGAAGAAATGAATAAAAATGAATGATACTTCTAAGTCATGACAAAAGCAAAGATTCAGTAAAGGTAGGAAAGGGCCTCGAATGGGATCGAACCAATGGTAAGATAGTGCGACGCCTAGCACTGTGAAAAAACCTAATTCAGGAAAGATGAGAAGTCATAACTGATAAAATGAGCAAGGATAGTCATGAACCACCATGGACCATGGTGCCCAAACGATAGAACTAGGGTATAAATTTGAAGGGCACTCCTACTCGTCAGAATTTTTTTTTATGATATGTTTCCTTTTAAAATTCCCCTTCACACGACGTTTGATTTTTATTTTTACTCGTCATTTAAATATCCTGTATTACATGTTTTTTGTTATTTTCTTATTGTGAGTATACATATAATTTTTTGGTAGTATAAGCTTTGTGTTTTGTTTTAGTAATTTGTTTAATTATGGCCTAGCCATAAAATATATGTCTATGATTTATATTATTTTAAAAATATCAAATAGGTTTTTTTTATCATAGATTTTTTTTTTTACTATGCATTTAATTTAGTGAATTGTGAGGATCCCACTTCTCTTTTTGTTTTCCTCAAAGGAAAGAAAATTTATTTATTTATTGACGCATTAGGAGGAGAAAAATAGAATTCCACATAAGAGACTAATTAAAATTATGATTTAACTCTCATCATAATCATATTTATCTTATTAGATTATTCACTATGATTTTAAAGCATACTTTCGGCCTTAACCAACCATTAAATTTTTATGAATAATACAGTAAAGATTTGTTGAATAATCTCAACCTCTGGTATGAGACTAGAGAGACTAATTATTTTGATTAATTAAATAATAAAAAATCAAAATTATGATTTAGCTCTAATTATTGAAAAATCATCTTTATCTTATTAGATTATTTGCTATGATTTTAAAACATATCTTACACAACAAATTTTTATGAATAAACATGACTTTAGAAATAAATAAATTCAAATTAAAACGAAATTAATATGATTTTAAAGCATACTTTTAGTCTCAAGCAACCATTAAAAATTTATGAGTAAATGTGACGTTAAAGAAACACATAAATTCAAATTAAATCACAAGTACAATTTATAGTGCTTGTGCTCCTCCTGAGACCCCTCCTCTCCTTTAGCTACAACTTTCTGATTGAACTTGGTAGCTTCAAAGTCACAACCTACCTACATAATTAAATAAAATTAATTAATATAAATTCAAATCAAACTAAATGCATCCTTTAGAAAACAAATTTGTCTTAAAGAAAATATAAACTAGTTGAAATGATTAAAACTTACATATTATGTATCAAGTGGGTGTGTTGTGGTTGACTCTATTGATATATAGAAATGAATTGCACTACTGTTACATTCCATAGTGGATAAATAGATTTCATCATAACAAATACCATGTTGTTATTTTTTTTATTTGTATTTTACCAAATGAAAATGTTTACATAACATAACAAGGTATTACAACATCTCTTCTAGACTATGGTGGAGAGCATCTTGGCACAATAATTAGCTATCTAAAAGATCAAATCCTCCATTATTAATTATGGAAAAGTTATTATTAAAGCTACTTGTTATTTTATAGGATTTTTTTTTTTTTTTTTAGTTTATAGAAAAATCAATAAAGTGTATATATCTTCTTAAATCAATAAAATGTATATATGGGGTAAATTTTTAATATAACTATTTCACCTTATTACAACATCTCTTCTAGAATGTGGTGGAAAACATCTTGGCACAATAATTATCTATGTAAAAAATAAAATTCTCCATTATTAATTATGGAAAAGTTATTATTAAGACTAACTATTTTATAGAAAAATAAAATTTTTATGTTACTTTATAGAAAAATCAATAAAGAGTATGTATGCCTTTGTAGACTTAGTAGTCAAATTGTTTCCCTTGGGTGAGTCCTTTGTCCCATGAAGAAGTGGGTCTCATACACCAATTTAGTGTGTGGCTAGGCCCTGATGTTAAAAACTAAATAATAATAATAATATATGAAAATAAAATCAATAAAGTGTATATATGAGAGTAAATTGTAAATCTAACTATTTGAAATTTAAAAAAAATAATTAAATATCATTAATGATATGAAAATTTTATAAATGTGTTTGTTAAAAAAGTGAAATTGAAATATGGATAACCAGTGGATGACATTCATTCCTATGAGTCTTTAATACAAATTCAAAGATTGGTAATCGAAAAGAGTTGCAAGTTAAGCCACATGTCCAAGCCATGCATCCACATTCAAAGTGATGAGAGATGGCACCCCGAAGCATGGAATTTGACATTGCCCATCAAGTCAAGGGGTGATTTGTTGGTCAAATACAATGAATAAATTTTCAAAACTATCAAAGTCTTTTCCTTAATGTGAAGATGGATCGGGAAGATGTGAAAACCTTTATAGGTGGACTTAAATTTTTTATATTTCATTAAAATTGTAATTTAAAACTATTAAAATTATAAATGGATATTAATCAGATTTTTACAACCAAATTTAGAGTAGATTTCTGTTGTCTAAATTGTGAGAAAAAGAAGGCAAATATAACTGCAGAATGGCAAATTTCACTATGGAATCACCTAACAATTATGTAGTGAATCTGCCGGGTTAATCTGTCTTCACTATGGAATCATGTTTTTCTACATAAAAACAGAGGACGATGAGTTGTCAAAGTTCTAGTGGTTAGGGATAAAGGTGAGGTCATCTAATTCGTTATCATGATCACCCAGGCATGCAAAAGTGTAAATACCCTCTTCATTACCATTTCACTCCCACATTTGGCACCATTGTCCCCACTTTCAAATTGCATTTTTTAAACTCATCTCAAAGCACCTCTCTGTCATTTTTTGTTTGACTCCTACATGTAGCAGCCCACCATCATCTTTGAGAAGCTGACTCCCACCACAAGTAGATTGTTGTATAGTTTTTTCTCTCTGCAGGTCTCACAGTGAAGGAGACAGTTGTTATATGATCCAAATATAATAGTTTAAATCTAGGATAAAATATTTTTTAAATTAGAATATTTAATTAATATTAGAAACACTTATAAATAGAATGTTATTACAATAGATATGACTCTAGAATATTGTCGTATCTTAGGCTCTAAAATAGGAACAAAGTTTTTAGTTTTGTTAGAAGCATATTTATTGTAAATGGACACTTGTTGTTTTATCAAGTGGTCCATAACTAAAATAAGTTAGGACATGTAGCTTATAAATAGGTTATTTTCCTCATTACAAGAGTGTTGGAGTTTAAGTGTGTAAACTCTTGCAATTCCTATGTAATTTATTTTCCCATTATCAATAAAATTACATGTCTGAGGACACTTCTGGTATTATTATGGTATCAGAGCTTCAATATTGCAGTGGATGGGAGGAGGAGATTTCATCTCTACAATATTATGGAAAAGTCCATTGAATTGTTCATCCATTGAATTGGTATGAAAATTTTTCAAATTTGTTTTTCAGGGAAAAGAAATTTAATAATTATTTGGATTCTAGATTATTTGATTCATTTTTTTATCTGAAATTCTAAGCTCATCCTATGCAGCCCCAAACATTATCTATTTCCTTACTGTGAGATTCTATGCTGATCCAAAAATTTGTATTTTTTTTTGAAATCCTACGCTACCCACTTTCCTATGCTCATTAGCCTTGGATAATTTGATCCCAAACCAATTCCTGCCTTTTTTTCTTCAGCGTTCTCTATCCCATCTATTCTCTGCATTCAACATTCTACACTCACACTCACTCTTTGTAGATTGTGAGCAACAAAATATTCATGCTCCCACTACAACGTCCTCTAACGTCCTTCGTCCAAGCCCTCTCCATGCTCACACTGCTTCATACAGGTTAACACTGTCAGGCCCTCTCCACGCTCACACTGCTTCCTTGAATCCATTTTCTGTAAGGTGTATATCCACATCCCCAGTGAAAAGCTTCAAATCATTCCACATACTTTCACCGTGGCGCATGAGAACCAGGTGGTTTTTGGTACTCGGGACCGAAAAATTGCCAACAGAGGTCACAAATTCGACTCTGGTGCATGACATTGTCAAATTTGGTGACCGAGATGTCTGATGCTTGGAATTAAAAGAATAATGCTAGGCCCATTTCAGAAAATTTGATAATAATAAATCCATAGATCGAGTTCAAATTCGTGTGCGATATTCATGATTAGACGAGCCATGTGACGAGCGTGAGGAATCAACCAGAAATAATAGTTTGAGAAATAAGACTCGACCGGAACAATCCTTTCTCAAAAGTCAAAGAGAAGGAATAATTGACAACCAAAAATATTTCTATGCCTGAAAGCATCAAAATTTTTGAGGAAGTAGGATAAAAAAAAATATACAGAAACATGCAAGATGTGTGCATCCACATGCCAGGCCATCTAAACTAGACCCTGATCAACAACAGAAGTGGAAAATATTGGAACAACAACAGGACATTGGAGATGTACTTCTGCTTCCAAATTGGCTTGAAACTTGAAATTTTTTTTTAAGCATAAAGGCCAGGTTTGAAGAATGCCACAATTGGTCTTAATTTACTAAGAAGTGTTGTTTTGTTAAATTTTATTATTGTTAAATTTTTTATTGTGGAGAGATAAGTTTGAATTTTTGTAATATGAGTGAGGTAATTTTTGGAGTGATTATTTTTAATTTTTGTAAATTAGGAGTGATAAGGGATTTGTAATTTTTATTTTGGAGAAATAAGGGTTATTGTTTGTAACTAAAATTACTTTTTACTTTGAGGGGGGGTAGATTTTTTTAAAGGAAATTTGTAAGGGCATTGTCAAGCGGTCAAATTTTAAAAAGATTTCATTGTAAACACTTAAAGAGAATTTGACTTGAGCCAAGTGCAAAGCTCAATCATTTTTATCCTTTTTCAACTGCTATACAAGGGTCAAGGCCAAGCCCCGATAGATCATATTCTCTTTGTGTGGCATGTGTCATTTTTTGCATGGCGTGTTTCATGTGACAAGTTGCTCATTTTTTATTGTGCTTGATTCTTTTGGTGCACTTCCTTCAACACTGCAATTTCAAGGTTAATTAATCTGTTCTCTGATTTTGATTAGCTAGAAGGGGTGAAATATTATAAGACATGGAAACGTATAATTGAAAGAACTCTCATATATAATGAATTGTGGCATGAAATATGTGATGGTGACATAAAGTCTAATAAACCAATAGATGCAGCTTTACTTGCAAAATGGGAAGTAAAAAATGACAAGGCACTCACTCTTATAAAGTCTTCAGTTAATAATGAAATGTACATTCATATTGAAAATGCCTTATATGTATGGATTTCTTTGTGTACATTCAAATATCTCTTTGATACAAAACCTGAATCAAATAAGGTTGATCTTCAATTAAAATTTCTCCAACAAAAATTAACTGAAGGTGGTGATGTTCTTGAATATATTTCACGGCTTAAAAACATCAAGCAAGAAATAATAAATGTTGGTTTTCAAGCTGTTGATGAATGTTTCCTTACTACAATTTTAATTGTTGGATTGCCATCATGTTACACACATTTTTTGGAAACTTTTCAAGTCACTGGAAAATTAGATAAGATCAATTTTGATGAGTTGAGTGATATGTTAGCCCAACATGACAAATTTTTTTGGAAGAATAAACAGATTGGGGAAGATGTCTTCTTCACAGAGGCTAGCACAAGTAAATCCTCAACTGATAGTTCTAGAAGCCAAGGAAGAGGAAATTTAAATCAAATTACAGCAACACCCATTGTACAAGTTCATGGTTGCAGTCAAAGTAGAGGAAAAAATTTCAACAGAGGTTACAGTTTAGGCAAGAGAAATTTTCAAGGCAGGGGAAACAATTAAGGCAGAGGAAAAAGTCCAGGCAGAGGAAAAACTCAGAACAGAGGTGGAAGTAGAGGTAGAGGACAGTATCAAGGCAGAGGCAGATTTTAAGTCAAATTTTTTGCAGAAGATGTAACAAAGTTTGACATTATGTTGAGGATTGTATAACTTCCATTGATAAAATTCCCAAGTTTCATCAAAACACTACACAATTTGCAAATGATCAAGATGATCATGATGGTTCATAATATGTCTTCAAAAACACTGAATCAACAACTTTCCAGGTTTCAACCTTTCTTAGAAGTGAATGTGAAGATGCATGGATTTTGGATACAAGAGCAACTTAACACATGACTTTTCGACGTGACTTATTTTGGAACTTCCAACAATGCCATCTTAATTCAATCTATCTTGCTGATAAAACAAAACACACTCCTTATGGAAAAGGTGTAGTTAAAGTTTTTCTACGCAACATTGGAGAAAGAATGATTTCAAATGTATGGTATGTCCCAACATTTAAGAAAAAAATTCTATCTTTAGTCACGATTCGACAAGGAGGACATCTTGTGATTATGGAAGATGGCTTTGTTAAAATTAACTCAGTAAAAAAAAACACGAAAACAATGATGACAGGTTATGAAGATGGAAAACTATTAAGGATGAAAGGGATAGTTATTCCAAGAAATTATGACTTTGCAGGAGCAGCAAGTACAAACATTTCACTGATCAGACTGTGGCATGTAAGATATGGCCATCTCAACTTTGAAAGTCTCTCTCAGTTACAAAAACATAGAATGACTAAGGGAATTCCAACATTTAAAAGGGATAATGAAAAATGTGAAGCTTTCATTTATGGAAAAAAACATCTAGAGAATTTTCCGACAAGTTCATGGTGAAAAACAGGAATTTTCAATTGGTTCACAGTGATATTTGTGGACCCTTACAAACTTCGCTAGGAGGACGCAAATATTTCTTACTTTTTGTTGATGATTTTAGCAGGATGAATTGGGTATATTTTTTGAAGAAAAAATCAGAAGCATTTGAAAAGTTTAAAACTTTTCGCCAACTTATTGAAAATGAAGTTAAGGAGAAGATTAGCACTCTTACAACCAACAACGGAGGAGAACTCACTTCTAATGAATTCAAGATTTATTACATGGATAATGGAACAAAACAACATCTTACCAATGTCTACACTCCACAAAAAATTGGAGTAGTGGAAAGAATGAACTACACCTTGTTAGGAATGGTGAGATCTATGTTAACTTTAAAAAAGTTAAGTCCTATATATTGGGCTGAGGCAATTCATACAACTGTCTTCTTAAGGAACAGATTTACAATTGCTTCTTTAGACAGAATCACACCTTATGAAGTGTGGTTTGGTTTGAAACCTCGAGTTCAACATCTCAGAGTTTTTGGATCAGTATGTTATGCCTTAGTTACGAAGGAAAAACAAACTAAGCTTGACTCATGAAGCTTGAAGTGAACAATGATTGGGTATTCTAATGAGAATAAAGGGTACTGAATTTTCTCCAATGGGAAATTGATTGTGAGCAGGGATGTGATTTTGGATGAAAATGAGATTAAGAGTGATGAAGAAATTGAAAGTCTTCTTGAAAAGTTAGAAACAAAAGGTGATAAAAGAAAAGGAAATATACAAAGTCAACCAAATTTACAAAATTGGTATGAATTTGAGTTTCCTTCATCTAAAATTGATTCATCTAGTCCATCTTCTTCACCAGTGTCGTCTGGGTCTTCTGGCAGTTCATCAAAATCTCCTAGTAGCAACAGTTCTTCTGACAGTGACTCTCCACCCCCAAAATCCGCAGTTCATCAACGAACATATGTTTACATCAACCCTCTTTACAATGATGGTGATTTTTCACAATCAGAAACTTGTGAACATCAATTGCCAAAATGGGCAGCTCAAATTTTCAAAGATGTAAGGCCCAATGAACAGAATAAAAAAGGAACAAGGGGATCATAAAGAAGTGAAGGAAATTTTTCCTTGATAGGAAATGATTTTACTGAATCCTCTACCTATGGAGGGGCAGTAAAACATAAAGAATGGAAACAGGCTATGGTTGATGAATATCAGGCAATTATCAACAACAACACTTGGAAACTTTTTTATTTTCCTCAAAGTGTTAAACCCATCGGATGCAAATGGGTTTATCGAATTAAGTACAAGAAAAATGGATATATCGACAAGTAAAAGGCAAGACTTGTTGATAAAGGTTTTGTGTAGCAGGAAGGGATTGATTATGAAGAAAATTTTGTTCATACGACTAAATAGAACACCATTCAATTAACACTTGCATTGATAGCCCAACAAGGATGGAAATTTCATCAGTTGGGTGTAAAAAGAGCTTTCCTCAACGGATATTTATAGTGAGAAGTGTATATGACACAACCACCAGGTTTTGAAATTGAAGGATAGGAACATAAATTATGCAAACTAATAAAGGCTTTATATGGGCTAAAACAAGCTCTCCCAGCTTGGAAAGCCAAAATGGACGAATACCTTCGGAAAGTTGGCTTTCAACGAAGTGAATCTGATGATACCTTGTATGTACATGAACAAGGTAAAAATCTGGTGATTCTGGTTATATATGTAGATGATTTGATTATCACTGGAAATAATGATGATCACATTACACAAGTGAAAAAGGAGTTGCGTGCAGGTCTTAAGATGACAGATTTGGGACTACTTCACTGCTATCTTGGAGTTGAAATATTCCAACGTCCACCTCATATCTTCATTTCTTAGAGTAAGTATGCAGCAAAAGTTCTTAGAGTAAGACATCAACCTCAGGTTATTTAATGAACATGGGGTCAGCTGCAGTGTCTTGAAGTTGCAAGAAGCAAGCTACAATGGCAACTTCTTCAACAAAAGTAGAGTGCATATCAGCATGGGAAGCAACATGTGAGATTTTTTGGTTGCATAGAGTTTTACAGGACTTGGGAATTACTCCAGCAGAAGCTACGTCGTTATTCATCGACAACGAGTCAGCAATAAATCTTGCCAAGATCCCAATTTTTCATTCAAAGACAAAGAACGTGGACACTAAGTATCATCATATCATATCACTCATTGCAAAGGATGTCATCAAGCCGATTTATTGTCCTTCAGAAGATCAGATCTCTGATATGTTCACCAAACCTCTTAGTAGAATAAAACTTACTAAGTTCATGGATGAAGTTGGTATATGTTGTAATGTATCTTTGGATCATAGGGGGGAATGTTAGATGATCCAAATATCATAGTTTAAAGCTAGGATAAAATATTTATTAAATTATAATATTTAATTAATATTGGAGACACCTAGAGATAGAATATTGTTACAATAGATATGACTCTAGAATAGTGTCATATCTTAGGCTCTAAAATATGAATAAAATCAGTAGATTTGTTAGAAGCATATTTCTTGTAAATGGAAACTTGTTGTTTTAACAAGTGGTCCATAACTAAAATTAGTTAGGACATGTAGCTTATAAATAGGTTATTTTCCTAATTGCAAGAGTGTTGGAGTTTACGTGTGTAAACTCTTGTAATTCCTATGTAATTTCTTTTCCCATTATTAATAAAATTGCATGTCTGAGGAAACTTCTAGTATTAACAGTGTGGTTATAATAAAGGATGGCTATGAAGAAGAAAGTAAACAAGGGAGGCTCTTGTGTGAGATATGATCCCATGGACCTAAAGTTATTAAATGAAGACCCCAGTTTTGTGGAGGCATTCAACAATGTTGGAGGCCTGCAATTCTATCAAAAGATTAAAGGATTTCATGCTCAAATATAAAATGATTTTGCAATGAACTCTACAGGCAAAAATTCAAAGGTGTTGGTTTTAAATTTCACAGTGTTACCTGATACCATTTTTGAAGCCATAGAGATAACAAGAGAGGGTGAAGAGTGGTTCAAAGCTACTAAATTCAAGATGCAGAGTTGTGATGAATTTGTTAAACCAGAACACATTGGAGCTGACATGGAATTTGGGATTCTAAGGAGTTATATGAAATAAAATTATTCTAAACTTTTGTTTGTGATCCAAAAGTACTTTACTTGTGATGGGATGTTTCATATGGTTTACCTGTACCATTTCAGGCTCCTATTACATTTCACTGGTAAGAAATCCCTTGATATTCCTTTCTTTTTGTTTAGGAGCTTAGGGAAGATGTCTGATAAGGTTCAATATAGGGCTAAAGGAAGTGAGACATCAATATTTCACCATGGTTTGATTAAACTCTTAGTTCTAGAGGAATTGAAGAAATTAAATAGAGATTGGCCATATTTCCTTTTCCTTGGTGGTTATGAAGTTGATACAATGACACTTAAGAAAACTCCAAATCTAAAATCTACTTCATCTCTAGCTGTGACAGAAGGTGCAAATGAAGAAGAGGTAGAACCTATCCTAGAGCCAATGGATGCTGAGACATAACCTATACAAGAGGAATAAATCCCACAAGCTTCACCTACAAACAACAAACAAAATATTAGTAAGCATGGTAGCAGGAGGATAACTAGAAGTCAAAAAATTGGAAAGGGAAATGTTGAAGACATCCTCCAAGCTCTAGATATTGAGGAGACTCCAGTTGTTAGAGTTGAAGATGTTTAAGGTGACAAGAAGAAGAAAAAGAAAGGTAAGGTTGAAGATGTAGGAGAAGATGCAGGTTTCTTATTTCAACCAAGGAAACAACTTACTAGGATGAAAATTGAAAAGGGTGTCATGGAAAACAAGAAGACAGAAGATGTTGAAAAAGGAAAGCAACCTATCATAGAATACATCATAGACTTGTCTCCATGAGCATAAGAAGTTTTTGTGCAAAGGAAAGGAAAGGAGAAGATAGTGGAAAAAACTGAAGTGCAGGTATTGAAGGAGCAGTTAAGAGAAGCTAGAGAAGAGGTCATTGAAATCAAGTTAGAATTATGGGAGGCCAAGGTGGACATAAAGTTTCTAGAATATTTCAATGAAGAAGTAAATTATTAACTGAACCAATATCATAAATCACTAACAAATGCCAAAACGTTGCTGAAAAGAACACTTCCTTTGAGAAGAGTAATGAAACACACCAGAAAGAGAAACCTATGGTTAAATAATCTCAAGGGACAGGTTAAATAATTAGAGGATAAAATGGAGATGATTTAGGCGGAATTGAAGAAAATAGAACTTAAAATCAAAGTTATAAATCAGCCTGAGGAGATGCAGCCTTCTACTGCTAAAGATGGAGTTCCCAAAGTTTGAAGAGTTAGCCTAAAACATTTTTGACAATTTTTCAGCATTCAAGAACCATCATTTACAGTCTTAAAGGTGAAATTTTGAGCAAAAAGGGAAATTTTGTGTTTTCCTGCCTATTAGGAAATTTCGTAGTGAAACCCGGGCTTGAAGGCTAGATTTCGCTATGAAATCCTTGTAGATTAATTGTTTCAAAAAATCACAGTTTGGGTGGAAATAAAAGGAGGATAAAATTTTTATTTAGCTTATTTTATCCAAAAAACATATCCAAATTAGAGAGGAAGGCTAAAGATTGACCTAGATGGGTGAAATGGAGTTACTACCAAACCACGCTCGAAACTACCCGTTTCACTTTGTTTTTCCAGTGAGTAGCTTTTGGTAGTATTTTGGTATTTTAAAGGTGTATTGAAGGTCATCCAACCACGTGGAGGTACTAAAGGGTATCAGTGGAACACTCTAGCAGAGATTTCCTCCTAAAAAATGGTGTCATCTTTTTCAGCTTAGCATAAAGACAGTGACTAAGTTTCATGATTATATTTTCCTTAAAAGTACAGTGATTGGTTGCTATATCTAGTGGGGGTATTTGTGTCTTAATTATGGTTATTTCCACTCGAGCACTTGGCCATTAGTGATGTAATTATATAGTTATGAAGTTAGTGAATGTAATAAATAAGATGTAGAGTCCTAATAGGCTTATAAGTCTAAAGTCATTAGATGTCTGTTTTAGTTCCACGTATATAGTTTACTGTTAAGTGAGGTGTCAAAGATGATGGTTTGATGATCTATCTAGATGGCCGGATCCAATGTAATTGAAAAAATGATATTAATAGGAAAAATTTCAAAGAAGAAAGGTTTAGATAATGTTATCCTACACTACCACTTTTGTAAAGCTTTATGATCAGTAATATACAGTGACTGTGTCTTTCTTCTTCACCTAAGATTCTTTTGGTGTTTCAATGAGAATTTGTCCTATGTATCTTAATATTTTTCTTTCAATATATTGATGATTAATGACCCACAATGTTCATCATTGTATGAATTCCTTTAAACATTAAGCTATTGTATATCTGTGTGTGTTTTCCTTTCTTTGAAACATCTACATGCCTCTTCTTCCACAAGAATAACCATTTCACTGAATTTCCTAACACTGACTCCATAAGCCCAATGGTAGTAAGCCCTATACATTTTTGACTTGCATACAAACACATTCAAGAAATTATCATTGATTTAGCCATCTACTTGAATCATATTTGAACAAATCATAGTTATTTTTTTTAGAGAGCCCTCTCAGGCTGAAGAGGCTAATTTTCAGTCAAAAGTTGGTTTGAAAGAGTTACTGTAGGTTGTCTGATTGAGCAGCCCACATTTACTAACTTAGTGATAACACATACTTTCAGCCTTAACCAATCATTAAAATTTTATGAATAAAACACTAATGATTCGTTTTATAATCTCAACCTCTCGTATGAGACTAGAGAGACCAATTATTTTGATTAATTAAATAATAAAAAATCAAAACTGTGATTTAACTCTAATTATTGAATAATTATATTTATCTTCTTAGATTATTTACTATGATTTTAAAACATATCTTACACAACCATTAAATTTTTATGAATAAACATGACTCTAGAAATAAATAAATTCAAATTAAAACTAAATTGCAATAATTATAAAGCATACTTTCAGTCTCAAGAAACCATTAAAATTTTATGAATAAATGTGACTTTAGAAACATATAAATTAAAATTAACTCACAAGTACAATTTATAGTGCTTATTCTCCTCCTCAAACCCCTCCTCTCCTTTAGCTACAACTTTCTGATTGAACTTGGTAGCTTTATAGTCACAACCAACCTGCATAATTAAACTAGCCTAGATCCATCTTAACTCTAGATCTATCAATCGCTGAAAGGGATCAAATATCTAGAGGTGCAAACCTCTTTTTTGTGTGAAAAATTTGAGGAAAGGTTTGCACCTTGAGAGATTTGATCCCTCTAGGCGCTTGATAGACCCGAAGTTAAGATGGATCTAGGCTGGTTTCAGTCATGTGCGACCAAGGAAAATATATTGATAATATGAGGAACACATGATTAATTTTATCAATAATATGTAAATACATCTAATATTAATATAACCATTTTAAATATGCTAAATATGTCGGAGATTTATTGAGTCATTTTAATTTTAAATTTGCTTAGTTACCTCAGTTTGTTGAGATGATAAATATTGTAAAATGACTTTAATGATGAAATAAAATTTTTGAATGCAAAGTGACAATGTAATAATATTGAATGATATAAACTTTGAATAATAAGAATGTATTCAATTACAAATAGTCTTCATTGTGATCAATCTCAAACTATTTTCTTCTACTATTCTTATTTTCACCCTTGCTAGTTTTGTTATCTTTTCATATTGATTATATGAAAAGGATAGTTGGAATCGTAAACCATTTAAATATTTAGCTTGATCTATTGTAGTACACATCATACTTTGTCTCTCTTGCTCTCCAATATTAATAGGTTTAATTACTATAACAAAAAAAGCAATGTACATTGTCAATAAATTTTTTTTCTTACACTAAAATCATTGCACACGATTAATCCAATGACTTTAAAAATAATGTACCATCATACATCCAATTACATCTAATCATAAATCAACATATACACTGAAATCAATTCATCTAATGCAAGAAATCAAATAAGGTTAGAAAACAACATCTACACTGAAATCAATGCATCTAATGTAAGTAATCAAATAGGATTCGAAATCAACATCTACACTCAAATCAATGTGCCTAGTGCAAGTAGGAAAATAGGATTACAACAATATCTACACTAAAATCAATGCATCTAGTGCAAGCAATCAAAGAGGATTATAAATCGCCATCTACAGTGAAATAAAGGCTTTTAGTTTAAGCAATCAAATAGGATTATAAATCATCTACATTTAAATCAACGCATCTAGTGCAACCAATTAAATATAATTAGAAATCAACATCTACATTTAAATTAATGCATCTAGCGCAAACAATCAAATAGGATTAGAAATCACCATCTACACTGAAATTAATGCATTTAGTGCAAGCAATCAAATAGGATTAGAAATCATCATCTACACTGAAAAAAATGCATTTAGTGAAAGAAATCAAATAGGATTAGAAATCATATACATTGATATCAATTCATCTAGTGCAAGAAATAAAATATAATCAGAAATCAACATCTACATTGAAATTAATGCATCTAGTGCAAGAAATCAAATAGGATTAGAAATCACCATCTACACTAAAATCAATGCTTTTAGTGCAAGAAATCAAATAGGATTATAAATCATCTACATTGAAATCAATGCATCTAGTGCAAGTAATCAAATATCATTTTAAATCAACATTTACACTAAAATCAATGCATCTAGTGCAAGTAATCAAATATCATTTTAAATCAACATTTACACTAAAATCAATGCATCTAGTGCAAGAAATCAGATAGGATTATAAATCGCCATCTACATTGAAATCAATGCATCTACTAAAGGAAATCTTCTTCCCTCTCTCCCCCCTCCATCTATACCTATATCTCCCACCATATCTCCTTCTTTGTCTCTTTATTTGACCCTGCCAAACACACATGCTCTCTCACTCCATATCTATCGATTTCTTTGTCCCTCCCTCCTTCTTTGCATCTATCTATTCTTTCTCTTCACCTTCCATCTATATCTATATCTCCCTCTGTCTCTCTATATTAACCCAAAAACATACACTCTCTTTATCCAATATATCTATTTATCACTCCCTCCTCTCTCTCTCTCTCTCTCTTCCCATGCCCTCCCTCTCCCCTGCTTTTATCCCTCTTCCCTGCTGCTATCCTTTCTCCCTCTCTCCCATTAGGGGAATTTTGAGGTCTAAAATGGGCCTTCTAAGGAAATTATAAAATAATAGTGGAAATAATAAAAAAAAATTTATTACATCATCAAATTTTAGAGGGGAAAAAAGAAAAAACTACCTTTTCAACTCGTATTTTCAACTTATCTGCAAATTTTTTACTCAAATTTCGAGCGGGAGTACTCGTTCAATGAAAAATTTAATTCCTCATACAAGGAATAACCATGTTGCATATTTTCGATGGACCCTACTACACAAAAAATGAGAAATACATGAAAAAATGATTGGAATCACATTTTTCATGTATTTCTCATTTTTCATGTAGCACAATCCATCGAAAGTATGAGACATTGGTACTCCTTGAATTGGGGATTAAATTTTACATCCAACGAGTACTCTCACCCGAAATTTGAGTAAACACTTTGGGAGATAAGTTGAAAAAGTATTTTTCTTATTTTATTATTTTTTAATCTTTTCACCCTTTTACTTAAAAAATAGTAAATCATCCCCCATGGTTGACATCATCATATTGAATCCTATTAGTTATTATAAAGTTTATTTTGGTTGAACATTTTTCTTAGGAGGCCTATTTTAAACCTCAAAATTTTCTTAATGCCATCTACCTTATCACTCTCTCTCTCTCTGTCTCTCCACCTTTCACCCTCTATGTCTTTATCTTACCTCCCTCTCTCTTGCCCTCCATATCCATCTCTATTTCCCTACCCCTCTTCACTCTCTCTCTTCCTTTCTCTCCCACCTCTCTCTCTCTTTCTCTCTCTCTCTATCTTCACCTTCCAACTTTGTTACCATGTGCCTCTCTCTCTCATTCTCTCCCCCCTTCTCTCCATATCTCCTTTTTTTCCTCTTTATCTCACCCATAAACATACATACTCCCTCTCCCTCTCTCCCTTGTCACTCCCCCTCTCTCTCCACTACTCACTCTCTATGTATTTTTTCTTCCCTCCCTCACTCCCCATCCATCTTTATCTCTCTATCCCTCCCTCTCTCCCCCTCTCTTTTTCTTCCTCTCTCTCCCTTTCTCTCCTACCTCCCTTTCTCTTCCCCCATCTATCTATCTCTCTCTCTCCCCTAAAATATTCTCTCTTCCCCCATAACTCTCTTCCTCTCTCTCAAGTCCTCTCTCTCCCTTTCTCTGTCGCCTCCTTCTATTTCCCCCCCTCTCTCTCTCTCTCTTTGTGTGTGTGTGTGTGTGCTCCAACCCTCTCTCTTCCCCCATCACTCTTTCTTAATCTCCAACTATGTTACTATATACCTCCATTTCTCCTTCTCTCTCCTTCTCTCCCCCCTTGTCTTCATCACTCCTTCTATGTCTCTTTATCTCAGCCCTAAAAATACACTCTCTCTCCATCTCTCCCTTGTCACCCCCTCTATATGTCTTTCTTCTTCCTTCCCTCTCTCCGCCTCCAACTTCATCTCCCTATCCCTCCTTCTCTCATCCTCCTCTCATCCTTCCTCTCTCTCCCTTTCTCTCCTACCTCCCTCACCCTTCCCACTTCTCTCTCTCTCTCTCTCTCTCTCTCTCTCTCTCTCTATATATATATATATATATATATATACCCTCCAATCCTCTCTCCTTATCTCCCTCCCATCTCCATATTTATGTCTCCCTCTCCTGCTATTACCCTTCCCTAACTCTCTCACTCTTCTCCCTCTCTCTCACTTCATTCCTCTTCTCCCCTCTCCTTTTATTAATCTCCATCTCTCCCTTGTCACTCCCCATATTTCTCCACCTCTATCATATGTCATGATATATTAATATATATTATAATATAACAAATTTAATATTGTATTAATCTAATGTTATTAAATTTAATAACATTAATATGAATATTATATTTAATAATAATAATAATATTAATGTTAGGGTTAATAATATATATATATATTTTTGCATGGTATTAATAATAATTTGGTCCATAATATTTGGCCAATATACTTCATATATAATTAGATGTTAATTTATAATCCTATTTGATATATATATTTTTTAATTTACCTTACCTCTTTATACCTCTTTTATATTTATTTATTTACCATACCTCTTTTATATATATGGTATTTGGCCCATGGATTTTTTCCCATGGTATTAATAATAATTTTTCCCATGGTATTGGGGCCATAGGATTCACCAAAATAAAACCTCTTTTTGAGTTTTTGTAAATATAAAGTGGTTTAAGGAGTAAATATAAAACATGTTTTAAACAACCATTAATTTTTTATGAATAAATATGACTTTAGAAATAAATAAATTCAAATTAAAACTAAATTACTGTGATTTTAAAGCATACTTTCAGTTTCAAGAAACCATTAAAATTTTATGAATAAATGTGACTTTAGAAACATATAAACTCAAATTAACTCACAAGTACAATTTATAGTGCTTGTGCTCCTCCTCATACCCCTCCTCTCCTTTAGCTACAACTTTATAATTGAACTTGGTAGCTTCATAGTCACAACCAACCTACATAACTAAGCTTGCCTAGATCCGGCTTAACTCCAGACCTATCAAGTGCCAATAGGGATTAAATATCTCGAGGTGAAAACCTCTTTTTTGAGTGAAAAACTTGAGGAAAGGTTTTCACCTCAAGATATTTGATCCCTCTCGGCGCTTGATAGATCTGGAGTTAAGATGGATCTAGGCTAGTTTCAGTCATGTGCGACCAAGGAAAATATATCGATAATATGAGGAACACATGATTAATTTTATCAATAATATGTAAATACATCTAATATTAATACAACGATTTTAAATATGCTAAATATGTCGGAGATTTATTGAGTCATTTTAATTTTAAATTTTCTTAGTTACCTCAGTTTTTTGAGATGATAAATATTGTAAAATAAATTTAACGATGAAATAAAAATTTTAAATGCAAAGTGGCAATGTAATAATATTGAATGATAGAAACTGTGAATAATAAGAATGTAGTCAATTAAAAATAGTCTTCATTGTGATCAATCTCAAACTATTTTATTCTACTATTCTTATTTTCACCCTTGCTAGTTTTGTTATCTTTTCATATTGATTATATGAAAAGGATAGTTGGAATCGTAAACCATTTAAATATTTAGCTCAAGTTGTTGTAGTACACATCATACCTTGTCTCTCTTGTCCTCCAATATTAATAGGTTTAATTACTATAACACAAAAAGCAATGTACATTGTCAATAATTTTTTTTGCTTACACTGAAATTATTGCACGTGATTAATCCAATGACTCTAAAATTAATGTACCATCATAAATCCAATTACATATAATTATAAATCAACGTATACACTGAAATTAATGCATCTAATGCAAGAAATCAAATAATATTAGAAAACAACATCTACACTGAAATCAATGCATCTAATGCAAGTAATCAAATAGGATTAGGAATCAACATCTACACTAAAATCAATGCATCTAGTGCAAGTAGGAAAATAGGATTAAAAACCAATATCTACACTAAAATCAATGCATCTAGTGCGAGCAATCAAATAGGAATAGAAATAACCATCTACAGTGAAATAAAGGCTTTTAGTGCAAGCAATCAAATAGGATTATAAATCATCTACATTTAAATCAATGCATCTAGTGAAAACAATCAAATATAATTAGAAATCAACATCTACATTGAAATTAATGCATCTAGTGCAAACAATCAAATAAGATTAGAAATCACCATCTACACTGAAATCAACGCATTTAGTGCAAGAAATCAAATAGGATTAGAAATCATCTACATTGAAATAAATTCTTCTAGTGCAAGAAATCAAATATAATCAGAAATCAACATCTACATTGAAATTAATGCATCTAGTGCAAGCAATCAAATAGGATTAGAAATCACCATCTACACTAAAATCAATGCTTTTAGTGCAAATAATCAAATAGGATTATAAATCATCTACATTGAAATCAATGCATCTAGTGCAAGTAAACAAATATCATTTGAAATCAACATCTACACTAAAATAAATGCATCTAGTGCAAGAAATCAAATAGGATTATAAATTACCATCTACACTGAACTCAATGCATCTACTACAAGAAATCTTCTTCCCTCTCTCCCCCTCCATCTATATCTATATCTCCCTCCATCTATCCTTCTTTGTCTCTTTGTCTGACCCTGCCAAACACATAGACTATCTCACTCCATATCTATCGATTTCTTTGTCCCTCCCTCATTCTCTCCATCTATCTCTTCTTTGGGTAAAAATGCGAAGGTGGTTTACACTTTTGTGAGAATCGAGGGCAAAAAATAAATTTTCCAACAGTTCGGTCGAACATTTATAAAAGTTCGACCGAAATGTCTTAGATTTCAGCCGAACTTTTGAAATTAGTTCAGCCGAACTCATTCTGCCGTTTACATTGAAAGCGTATTGATGACGTGGGCAAAAAAAAATTTGGCCGGAGATGAGAAAAACAACAACTAAAATTCGGCCGAACTATTAGTCCGACCAAAATTTTAAAATAATTTGACTAAACTTTAGTTTATAAATACACCAACCCGGAAACATGAACAGGTTTCGAGCTTATTACTATTGTCGTATTACCATTGTTGCATGCTATTGCAGGGTCACAGTTGCAGGGTCACAGGCGCAGGTGAGAAATTTGTTGGTTTTCTGTTTTGTTTTTGTCATGAATTTTTATTATTATTGTTCTTCCATTCTGCTATTTTAATTTTATAGTTGTTTTTTTTGTTTTGTAGGTAATTTGTAATCCGTGACGTCCTCGGTGATCTCCTGCTTGTCTTCTTGTTGCGTCCTCGACGTCTTCGACAATCTCCTACCTCGTCTTCTTCTCATTGAGGCCTCGACGTATGCGAATTTCTAGGTTCCTTCTTCTGTCAAAGTATTGTTTAAATGTATTTTTCTGTGTGTAAATCGGAAATAGGTTAATGAAAATTTAAAGGCTAGACTCAGTTGTTTGTTTAAATGTAATTTTCTATGTTTAAATCTCAAATTGTTTAAATGTAATTTGTTGTGTTTAAATCGAAATTGTTTAAATGTAATTTTATATGTTTAAATGTAATTTTCTATGTAATTTTTTGTGTTTGAAAGCTAGACTCAGTTGGGTCGAAACTCATTTTCCACCAAAAAAATATTCACCTAGGTTGAAATTGAATTCACTAGTCTTCCACTGGCCCTTTTCTAAATTGTTCTTCATCATCCTTTTCTAAATTGTTTTCACCCGCTTCTGGTTTCTGTTGTATATGTGTCTCTCTCCGGCTTGCATTTTAGATGTAAACGGTTTGTGGCTTATGCTTTAGAGATTTAGTCTCTGCATTCATTTACACAATGTGTACCCAATGGCAAGAAAATAATTATAAGGAATGACCTATTCAATAACTAATAAGTTTCTCCCAAAACATCCACAGACTCGAGAGGAATAACCCAGACTCTTTGAATCATCCTAACCAAGATCATACCAAATGAGCCCAACTTTGTTGCAGGTTGAACTTATTTCGATTTTAGAATTATGAAATACAGATAGGAGTTTTTTTAAATTTGATTTTTTTATCTGATTCTAAATATTCATGCTTAAAAATTTGAAATTCTCTTGAAATTGCAGGTTTAACTTAACTCAAATTGTAAATTTCAGAAATACCTTTTGGAATTTGATTGCTTGAACAGAGAATTCTATTGTTTTTGAGGTCATCTGTCTCATTTTAAAAATATATTTCAATTTTTTTGAGGTCATATGTCTCATTTTTAAAATATATTTCAATTTTGTTTGAGGTCATTTGTCTCATTTTTTAAATATTTTTCAAATTTCCAATTTGTTGTGGGTGAAAATTGTGTGGGTGTTGATGGTATTCAGGCTAAATTTATTTAAATCTGATTTTTTCTCATTTATTTTTGGGATTTTGTCTCCAAATTGTTTCTAATTAATTAGAACACCATAAAATATAATTTAACTAGTTGATGAACCTTAAAATTCTTGCATAAAGTTGAATCATCCTAACCAAGATCTAATGTGTTGAAAACTGGTACAAAATAGAGTAATCACATAAAATGTATTTTTCCATATCACAATCTGTTGTAAAAATGTAGTCAAGTGTAATTAAAAAATGACGTGAAAGTGTCAAAAAAATTATATATATCCACCTTTACATAAAATTTGAATATTTGTAAATATACTATATGACTTAATTTCATTTATCAACCATTTGGCCACTAAAGATTACTTCCTAACAATATGTGCCACATGGCTCCACTTACAGAGTCCTATGTGGTTTCTGGTCAAGTATCAATAACGAATATAGAATGAATGTTTCAGATTCAGATGTTACCTGGATGTTTCAAATTCACTATATCACTCTAACATCCTAGTAAACAAAATACTATCATCATAATAACAATACTTGTAGGAGCATCAGAGGGTTTTATGGGGCCATATATTGTTAGTATGGACTGTGATCATACTACAGAGCTGTACAGAAGGAGAGTATGGATTTTGCTCATATTTCAAAGATGTACATATTTGGCCCTTTCTTGGTTTGAGATGGCTTCTTCTATTTTTTCATCTTTCTCTTTGAAACAGGGGCGAAATCAATAGCACAAGAATTTTCTCTAATATGACATCAATAGCACATGAATTATCTCTTAATCTTACATGGGACATCAATTCCTCCTTTACACATTCTCTCATTCTCACCACCCATTTCTGACCCCTCCTCTTGCTTAAACCACAACTAGAAAAAGAGTTACACCTCTCCTCTTGCTTACCACAACTCCCAGAAGAGGGTGTGAGATGACCCTCTTCCAACTCATTATCATCATTGCCATTCTTAATGTCAATACTGGAAATCTCTCTAGCCCTAGCATGGTTAAGCCTCTTGGTAATGTCTTTTTCATGTCAATATTGAATAAAAATTAAACAAGCTCGATAGGCAGGAATCAATGGTGTCAAAAAAAAATATATAGTTTATTTTCTCCAATTTTCTCTGATTTTGTTATTTTCCCAGATTACCTACTATATAGTAATCTATTTTTATATTTGATTACTTCTCCATACATTAATCTATTGCAATCTTGGAAGAAATGCTTCGATATTTTCAGCATCTTTCCTCTTAGTTTTTCCCTATTCAATTTTATCCTCATATCTGTTTGGAGATTAATGTCCTAAATAAAACATAAGTGAAATTAATAGGTTTCATTGTTGAACTAGTGTGATGGTATTTACAGAAGTAAGTTAAGCAACTTTCTATACAATGAGCATGGTTACAATGTTACTACAAGTCAGCTTAGCTCACTACAACCTTATCAAGAAGAGTAATCATCATTTTCAACTATATTACTTGTACAAACTATTTAAGAGGAAGTCTCTAGATGTCTAGATGTATCTTCTCTTCAATTTTTCTCCAAGAAACATACAGTAGCTTTGTCAACCTCCATAGTATAAGCCACTTGGTACATTCATTGTTAGTTATGTCCCTCCAACATCTAACATGGTTGTATTTTATTAATGTACCTAAATTTACACCTTACATGATGCTTCTAATCTTGTTAAATGTTAAAATTGGAGTGTTTTATGATGTAATGAATATAAATAATCTAGATTGACATGGTTGTGTTTTATTAATGTACCTAAATTTGCACCTTCCATGATGCTTCTAATCTTGTAAAATTTTAAAAGTGGAGTGTTTTATGATGTAATGGATATAAATAATCTAGATTGACATGGTTGTATTTTATTAATGTACCTAAATTTACACCTTCCATGATGCTTCTAACCTTCTAAAATGTTAAAAGTGGAGTGTTTTATGATGTAATGGATATAAATGATCTAGATTGACATGGCTACAGTGATATGATGATAGTGTAGGTTGATCTTAAAGTTGTAAAATTCTTGTACATATCAAGGATGAATGATAGTACAAGCCAAAAATGACATTATTATAAATTATTAGACAATCTGATAGGTGCTAAATCATACTTCTTATAAAGGACATAACTAATTTGTAAGTTGAAAATTATTTTTTAATGTTCTTAGCCTATTTATAGATGTCAAAGTAAATGTTTTTAGATGTGATTTCTCCCATAAACTTCAAGGCAAACTAAACTCTAAGGAAAACCCTGTACATGTCATTTCTCCCACAAACTCATAAAGGTGCGACTTTTGACATAACTTCATCAACCACTACCACTAGCTGTTTTAGTAAGTGCACAAAATAATTTTGCAAATGATGTACATGTCATTTCTCCCACAAACTCATCAAGGTGTTACTTTTGACATAACTTAATCAACCACTACCACTAGTTGTTTAAGTAAGTGCAAACCACTACCACTTGAAGGAAAACCATGTACATGTGTCATTTCTCTCATATATGTGTCATTTCTCTCATAACATTTTAGGCAAAATTTAAGGCATGTGTCATTTCTATGTCATTTCTCCCATAAACTATAAGGCAATGTCATTTCTCCCATATACTATAAGGCAAACTATTTACATGTCATTTCTATCTTAAAATCTAGGAAAGGCAAACTTTAAGGCATGTCATTTCTAGATCTGATTTCTCCCATAAACTTTAAGGCAAACCATGGACATGCCATTTCTCCCACAAACTAAAATTTATCTCCCATTAATTTAAGGCAAAATTTAAGGCCTAAAAATTGAACTTAAAGTGGTTGAACTTCCATAGGATTTTAGTCTGTCTATTGAGTGTTAACTTCTACATGTTATAAAGGTAGAGTATGTAAAGGGCCAGGTAGCCTCTGGATCTCATATTTTCTCAAAGGTGGCATATCCAGTAAATGCCCCTACAGTCAATCTCTGGAACAGATCTAAATAAAATTTCTTCATTTTAATATCCATTTAAACCACTACCACTTTAAGGCAAACTGTGTACATGTGTTATTTCTCCCATACATGTGTCATTTCTCCCATAAACTCTTAGGAAAACTTTAAATCATGTGTCATTTCTCAAGGCTTTCTCCCATTAATTCAAGGAAAAATTGAAGGCCTAAAAACTGAACTTAAGTAGTTGAACTTCCATAGGATAGGATTCCCCAAACTCAAGGCTTTCTCCCATTAATTCAAAGCAAAATATAAGGCCTTAAAATTGAACCTAAAGTGGCTGAAATTCCATAGGATTTTAGTTTGTCTTTTGAGTGTTAACTTCTACAAGTTCTAAAGGCAGAGTCTATAAAGGGCTAGGTAGCCTTTGGATCTCATCCTTTCTTAAAGGTGGCATATCCACTAAACTCATGGAACCATGTACATGTCATTTCTCCCTTAAAATATAGGCTAGCCAATATTTAAGGCATGTCATTTTTATATGTGATTTCTCCCATAAACTTTAAGGCAAAATTTAAGGCAAGCCATGCACGAACCATGTACATGTCATTTCTCCCTTAAACTCTAGGCAAGGAAATATTTAAGGCATGTAATTTCTAGATGTGATTTTTGCCATAAATTTTAAGGCAAACCATGCACGAACCATGTACATGTCATAAATCTCCCTTAAACTCTAGTCAATGAAATATTTAAGGCATCTCATTTCTAGATGTGAATTCTCCCATAAAATTTAAGTCAAACTTTAAGGTAAACCTTGCACATGTCATTTCTCTCATGCACATGTGTCATTTCTCCCATTCATTTTCAATAAATGTTAATTGAATATATTTTATTGAATTTGTTTTTTTCAGGGATAAAAAAACCACTAAATATGGTTGAAAAATGGACATTATGCATAGATGTTTCTTGTTATCCCAATCCATGAAAAGTAGTGATTACATATGTGCTTTGCAATATTGCGACTAGCAAGGTCCTCCAAAGGAAACTGAATATACCGGGAAGAACAACAAACAACAAGGCATATTATATTGCAATGATAGAACACTTGGGAACAATTAGGGAATATGGATCAAATGGAATTGTAGTTTAAACCAATATTGAACTTGTGTGCAGCCAAATGAAAGACATGTGCCAAGTTAAAAATGAGAGGCTAAAACAACTGCATGGAAAAGCAAACAATATTGTTAGCTAATTTCAATTTTTTAGTATAAGACATCTTACAAATGTTAATAAGATGTCTATTGGTCTATTGCGTGGGGGAATGCCAATTCAAGTTTCATCTATCAAAGATGAATTGATAGATGAATTAGTATTATACGGGGCAATTCCAATTCAAGATTCGTCTCTCAAAGATGAATTATTTTTGAGATGCTCTTCTTAAAAAATTCAAGATTCATCTCTCAAAGATGAATTAGTGTTGAGACGCTCTCCTTCAAAATTTATTGATGGACATTGTAACATATATTTGATATCTGTGTTTTGTACTTATAAATGCGTCTTTTTTAATGACCATGTGTTTTTTTCAATTATATACCAAGTGTGCTCCCACCATGTAAAGCACAACTTGGTGAACTTCACATTTGCAACTTGGTGACCTTCAAATTTTTATAAAAATAAAATGTGAGGACTTCAACAAATTTTTGTTTAAATGGAGTTTCACGCTTATTTTTTAATGACCATGTACTTTTTTCAATTATATACCAAGTGTGCTCCCACCATGTTTTTAATTATATACCAAGTGTTCTCCCACCATGCAAAGCGCAATTTGGTGAACTTAACACTTTTATAATTTTTTGGCTTAAATTGAGTTTCACACATCAATTAGTGCTTTGAAAGTTGTGTTTTACATAATTTGTGTACACTAAATTACATTAATTTTTTGAAATTTATTTTGAATTTATTTTAAATAGTAATTTAAAAATAATTGTAAATGTCCACTATATATATATATATATATATATATATATATATATATATATATATATATCATGGAGGATGAAGGGCTAAGATAACCAAAATCCCATAGCTCTATGAGACAGGGGGATCATGGATCGAGTGATGTTCATAGTATTTAAATATAATATTATCTCCATACATATTCATACATGTGTGTACATATGGAATTGATTTTTTATCAATTTTGTGAGTTAAATTAGTTGTTAATAAGTTTCATTTTTTATTTTTTAGGAGGTAGGAGGACAAGGGTGTCTACGCCATCAATGGAGCATGGTCATGGTTCACGCAATCGTGGTATGGCTCACACAATTTAATCAATGTGTTGTGTAACTAGCTCAAAAAATAGAAGAAGAGAGATATCAACACCTTAGAAATAAGCCACTTCGAGGGGGAAGCCTCCAATACATTACATAAATGAACAATTCTTGGATGATACAATTTACAAAACCTCCTTTCTATATATAGGAGTCCATGTGGCCATAATGTAATCCTAGTGGGCCACAATGTAGTCCTAGCCGACCTAACAATAATAATTTAAGGGCACAATAATAACAAAATGGGGGTTACAAGGGTACGATAATAACAATAAGGGGGTTACACTAATAACAACAAGGGACTATACTAGTAATATAGGGACCTAACATGCCCCACTCCTCCAAAAAAGTGTTGTCCTCAATGCTTGAGTAGCTCTGGGTGCTTCTGTATAAACTTCTCATCCTCCCATGTAGAATCTTCAGTGGGTAAGTTCTTCCACTTGATGAGATACTCTGAAATTGATCAATTCCATAGCTGTCGAGTTCTTATTTCCGTGACCGCTTCAGGTTCCAATATGATTTTTCCTTCCTCATCAAGTTCTGGCAATATTGTTTGAACTGGAAGATTTTCACCTATAACCTTCTTTAAGCATGAAACATGGAAAACTGGATGCACTCGTGAAGAAGCAAGAAGCTCCAATTTGTATGCCATAGTACCAATATTTTGCAACACCTTTTAAGGACCATAGTACTTTGGCGATAATTTATTATCCTTCTTAGATTTCTTCAGGGACATTTGTTTGTATGGTTGTAGCCGTAAAAATACCCAATCTCCTACATCAAAACGTCTCTCGCTGCGATGTTGATCTGCTTGTTGTTTCATTCGATTTTGTGCCAAATTCAGGTTATCCTTTAAGAGTTGGAGAACTTCTTACTAATGCTCGATGTGATATTTCACTGCTTGAACCTTCTAATTTTCCCTTAAAGATGATGCGATGGATGGTGGATGATATCCATAAAGTTCCATAAATGGGGTCATTTTTGCTGCAGTATGGAAGGAAGTGTTATACCACCATTCAGCGAGAGGTAACCACTTGACCCATTGTGTTTGTTTATCAGATACAAAACAACGAATATATCCTTTCAAACATTTATTTACTATCTCAGTTTGACCATCAGATTGAGGATGATAAGATGAGCTATGAGCTAATTGAGTACCCAAACAAGAAAATAACTCCGTCCAAAAATTTCTAGTAAAAATGGGATCTCTGTCGCTCACAATAACCCTTGGGCTTCCATGTAGCTTTTTAATTCTGTCCATAAATGTAGTAGCAACTGTACTTGCTTTAAATGGATGAGATAATGCACAAAAGTGTGCATACTTGGTAAGTCTATCAACTACCACCATGATGACATTCTTTCCTTCAGACTTAGGTAAACTTGTGATAAAATCCATTGAAATCTTCTCCAAACGTTGACTTGGAATGGATAAAGGTTGTAGAAGTCCTGGGGTCTTAATTGTCTCAACTTTATTTTGCTGGCAAACCAAACATTCCGCCACAAATTTTTGAATATCAGATTTAAGGCCATCCCAAAAAAAATCTTTCTTCACCCTGTGGTAAGTTTTTAAAAATCCTGAGTGTCCTCCTAAAGGAGAAGTGTGCAATTCGAGAAGAATATTTTGTTTTAGTTGGGAATTCTTACAAAGATATAAGTGATCTTTGTACCATAAGGAATCATTTTTCCAACTAAATGTATCAAATGTACTAGGATCTTGCTGCAACTTTTGAATGAGTGTCCATACATCTTTGTCCTTCTTCCATTCATCTCTTGCTTCAGTTATCCAATCTCGTTGGATAATAGAAATGGCACAAAGCAATGCTTCCACCTCTTCATTCTTTCTTGAGAGTGCATTTGCAACAACATTAAGCTTTCCTTTTTTGTAGATTATTTCAAAATCATAACCCAACATCTTTGTGACCCATTTTTGCTGCTCTTCTGAAGATAGTCTTTGTTCCAAAAAGTGTTTAAGACTATCATGATCATTTTTTACCTTGAAGTGTCTTCCCATTAGGTAAGTTCGCCATTTCTTTAGTGCATGCAATATTGCTAACATTTCCTTCTCATAAATAGGTTTCTGTAAATACTTTCCTTTGATTGGATGACTTTCAAAAGCAATGGGTCTTCCTTCCTGCATTAAAAAAACACCAATTCCATTTCTTGAGGCATCACATTCCACAATAAAGGTTTTTGTGAAGTCCGGCGTAGCTAAGACAGGCGCTAGGCACATTGCCTCTTTAAGATGTTCAAAGGCCTTAGTTGCTTCAGGAGTCCATGAAAATGCATCTTTCTTCAATAATGTTGTTAGAGGTGCTGCTATTCTCCCAAAATTCTTAACAAACTTGCGATAATACCCTGTTAACCCGAGAAATCCTCGCAACTTCTTTATGGTTGTGGGGACTTTCCATTCCTTAATGGCTTTAATTTTGTTAGGGTCTACTTTAACACCCTCGTGAGATACAATATGACCCAGATATTCCACCTCTCGTACTCCAAAGAAACATTTGGATTTTTTTGCATATAATTGTTTCTCCTGCAATAGTTTGAGCACCCTGTCAACATGTTCAACATGATCCTTCCAAGACCTGCTGTAGATTAGTATATCATCAAAAAATACTAGAAATTTTTTTCTAAGGAAGGGTTTGAAAATGGAATTCATCAACCCTTGAAATGTAGAAGGTGCATTGGTAAGGCCAAAAGGCATGACCAAAAATTCATAATGACCCTGATGAGTTCGAAATGCTGTTTTTGGAATATCTTCAGTCTTCATTCTAATTTGATGATATCCTGAACGAAGATCCAACTTGGTAAAATAAATTGATCCATGTAATTCATCCAATAATTCATCAATCATAGGAATGGGAAATTTATCTTTAATGGTGAGCTTATTGAGCTCCCTATAATCCAGACACATTCGCCATGATCCATCCTTCTTGTGTACCAATGCTATAGGAGCAGAGAAAGAACTTTGACTAGGTTGAATTATACCCGCCTCTAACACTTCTGCAATCATATGTTCAATTTCTCTCTTTTGGACGTAAGGATATCTATAACGTGATGTTTGGAGGAAAAATTCTTGGAATCAAATGAATAGCATGATCATAATCACGAATAGGTGGGAGTCCTTTGGGAGTTTCAAACACCTTGGAATGATTGTCCAAGACTTGTTGGAGATCTGCAGAAATAGATGATTTTGATGTTGGAATTTCTAGTGAGCATAATTGTGCAATTACACCTCGTTGTTATTTCTTTAGAAGCTTTGTCATGACATTAGAGCTTATTATCTTTCCTGGCTTCCTTGCAATACCCCGTAATTCGAATTTCTTTCCTTCTGAAAAAAAATTGAAGAAAAGTTCTTGAGAATTAAAAGCTACCGTCCCCAAAGATTGTAACCATTGTACTCCTAGTACAACATCAACACCTCTCATAGGAATGGAAAGCATTGGACTAGTCAATACATATTCCCCCATGGTTAGCTTGATATTATGGCATTTTCCAGAGCAATTTATAGTTCCTCCATTTGCAACCATCACTTGACATTCTGGTGCTGGGTATAGGAAACAATTTAATTCCTTGGCTACCTTACAACGAATAAAATTATGGGTGCTACCTGAATCAATCAACACTATTACCTTTTTCTTCTTGATTTGTCCTTCTATCTTGAGAGTTTGAGGAGTGGTAATTCCTGCCAGTGCATTACACGATATGGTCGGATTCATTTCTTCCTCTTCTAGGGCTGGTTCCCGGTGTATATCCTCTTCTTGTTCATTTTCTTCTTCCTCTTCACAATCTATGTAAAATAATTTCTTCTCAGCACACTTATGACCTTTAGTGTATTTGCTATCACAACCGTAGCAAAGCCCTTTTGCTCTTTTTTCTTCCAATTGTTGTGGTGTCAACCTTGTAGGTTGTGGAAATCTAGGCGTAGCAACACTTCCTTCTTTATAGAATTGAGTGGTAGGCTTCCTTGTCACCATTATTTTACATTCAACTTTTCTTGCCAACCTGAATGCCTTCTCCAATGAATCAGGTTCCAAAACACGAACTTCATGTTGGATGTTATCCTTTAAAGTGCCTATGAAAAGATCAATCATGTGTTCCTCTGGAATATCAGTTACCCTTATATTCAATTTTTGGAAGTCCTCAATGTGCTGCCCCACTAAACCCTTTTGTTTGAGATTTATCAATTGGCCAAAGAAGGTGTTGCTCTTTGTATCCTCATAATGTGCTATCATTTCCTCCGTAAAAATTGACCAAGTGACAATTTTTTTACGGGAGCAAAGCCACCGATACCATACAAATGTATTTTGTTCTAAATGTAAAGTTGCAATGCGTACCTTTTGTGTGTTTTTCACATTATGGAGATCAAAATATTGCTCCATCTGTAGTATCCATGTTACAGGATCCTTTCCATCAAACTTCCTCATATCCATTTTTGGAATATGGTGGTTCTTCCCGCCAACATTAGAGTTTATGAAATCACGATTGAAATTTATTTTGTTCTCATCATGAGGTTCTTATACTATCTTTTCACCATTAGGAAACATTTCTTGTATCAACTTTGTCAAACCTTCGATGTCTGCTTTTAGATCTTTCTTCATGTTTTCCATGTTGTCTTTCATGTCTGCTTCCATTCCATCCATCTTAGATTCCATGCCTTTCTTCAAACCATCCATCTTCACTTCCACGCCTTTCTTTAAAACTTCCATTTCATTTTTTGTTGCTCTTTGCGAGAGTGAAATTTGTTGCACTTGCTCTTGTAATTTTGATAGATCATGTTGCAATTCTTCATCTTCATGAGTCATAGTAGAGCCTTCTAAAGGCTTAATGGGTGTTGAATTATTTTTACGAGGCATATTTTAGAACCCAATACTGATATCTTTTCTATAATATGCCCTTGGAATCAATTCAAATTGATTCTTCAAAAAAGACTTATGCAATTCGCAAAAAAAATACACACCTTTTTCTTGCTTTTGAGGAGCTCGATATTGAAATTTCATTGTCTCTGTAATTGCAGCACTTCAATATCTGAATTTTGGTACCGACGTAGCCCTATGAATTATATTTTGAATGCCACAGGTTTGACCTGATTTGGATTCTCCAAGACCAAGTTGTGTCCAATCTCCCACAATGACCTAATTATGGACTGGTTCAGTACAACGAACTTGTACGACTTGCCACGTGTCACTGTTTTGTCCTTCGGCTCTGAAATAAATAGCCAAGAAATTAAATACCGTTTAATAGCAACCATTTTTTACGACACTCCAATCCGATGCTCAGAGAGTGAGTTATGAAGATTTTCCCACGATCACCTCTTTCAGATGAAATTCAGGAGCCTGAAAAAGCACTACCTTCCGCAGATCATATCTCCGAAAATATTGCGAACCAAGATCTAAATTTTTTTGAAAATGTTCCTCAGGATTTATGCTTAACACCCTATGAATTTTAGCTTCTGAAACTTCGTAGAAAAAAAGTTATAGCGAAAATTCCACGATGACCTGTTTGGAGCAGCGAAACCCTAGAATCCAAAGCTCTGATTTCAAATGTTGTGTAATAAGCTCCAAAAATAGAAGAAGAGAGATATCAATGCCTTATAAATAAGTCACTTCGAGGGTTCAACCTCCAATAAATTATATAAATGAACAATTCTTGGATGATACAATTTACAAAACCTCCTTTCTATATATAGGAATCCATGTGGCCATAATGTAATCGTAGTGGGCCACAATGTAGTCCTCGCTGACCTAACAATAATAATTTAAGGGCACAATAATAACAAAATGGGGGTTACAAGGGTACAATAATAACAATAAGGGGGTTACACTAATAACAATAAGGGACTATACTAGTAATATTGAGACCTAACACAATGAATATGTACATGTATTGATATGTATGAATGTATTTTTGAATTCATTATAAATTCATATTTTTTATGAAGCTTCCCTCTCATCTCGTGAGGTTGGTGGTGGTACATATTCCCTTGGAGGGCCATCAATAGGTGTTGGCGAATTGCGTTAAGGTGGTGATATGTATTCTGCAGATGCCAATCAACGGATGGTTGTGTTGGTTCTCAACCAATTGGTGGTTGTTATTGTTCTCAACAGTCTCAGGATGGGAACGATGGTAGCCAACCATATCGAGGTGGCCATCAATTTGAATATTATCTTTATTCAATTTATAAAAATTTAATTACATGTGTTTTTTTAGTATAAATTTTTTTATATATTGATGTAGAGAGTGAAAATGTTGCTCCAAATGTTTCTCGAAAATGACGTAGGACAGAACATGTCATTCAAGAAGAAGGTTGTATACCAACCACAACTTATCTGCCTGAAATTTTTGACATACCTTGGGAATCAAACATGCAACAATGCACCTTACAAATATTTCAAAATATTCATACAAAATTGAAGAGAGATCTTGTGGCTTTGACTTTCCCTATTGAGAGTCGACAAAGCTTGGAAATAGTTACTCACTCTTTAAGCGAACTAGTAGATGTGTACCTAAAGCTTGGGCCAACCATTGATACTTTTGTAGAGGTGATGAGAAAAATAAAGGAAACAATGATGGGTCCTGATACATGGGAGGTTGTTAAACAAAGAGTTACTACAGAAATGGCCAAGTCTATGTTTAATTTCAAAGAAGAGTTGAAAATAAAGATGCTAAAAGTGCAATATTTCAAGCACCTCATATAGCTCGTTATTTGTATGATAGACACCTTGTGGCCTATGGAAGACTCCCGTGGAATGACAAGGTTCCGATTTATTTTGCAAAACTATTTTATGCAAAATTATTTTTGGGAATGAAACCCAATTACAATGACATTCCCTCTAAATTTTTTGGTCCTGGGAAAGGTCTATTGTATGACCGTAGGGGTGCTAGGCATAATGTTGAGTTTCCTCACCCTAAGCTACCATTGGTTAGTTGACCTCTTAGTTTCAAAATTTTGTGGTTAGATATGGATGCCACTTTTCAAATTAGTTGAGAAGCAAGGGATGCCATCGTTGACAATGTTCATAGTGGATTGGGTGGAGTTGATGTTTGTCTGAATCGACAAAGAGCGCGTGAGAATGCATGCACTAATTTTGTGTATTATACAGATGAAGAGATAGACAACATGAATGTTGAAGATCTCAAAACATTTGCAAAGAATTGTCGCAATGGTTGGCAGGACCTAATTATTCATGAGCAAGAGGGCATGTGAATGGTATGTGTTAATGGTTAGGGTGATTATTTTAACACATGTAAAATTTGTAATAAATAAATATATACACACATTTATTTGTATACATTAATCTAACAAAAATGTATCATTATATGTTAACACCAATTGTAGTTGTCATGCTTGATGAATGAAGAAGATGTTAATATCAAGGTCAAAGCCTCCAGTTCAAATAATCAAGATGGGTCTCACCATCAATCACACAATCAAGATGGTTCTCACCATCAAGATATGTTTGAAAATGTTAGTGTTTTTAAAGTGAACATGATGATATACATTTGTTTTTTATCTATTATTATATATATCGAAACATGATGACATATTTTTAAAATAAATAATTGTGTAGACATGTACATGTATATATATAATAAAATGTTTTAACAGATTCTGATTCCGTCAGATGTTTTTGCGATGGTGGTACATTCTTCTTCCTTGGGAGATGTGCCAAATCCACCATCACAAGTATGAACAATTTTTCACTTTTAAATATGCTTTTGAATTATATATTCCATCTCAAAAAGTACCATTAAAAAATGAGATATCTAGATCTTGAGTTATTTTAAATTTTTTGAATTTTAGGTTTTTGGAGATTTCTTTCTGAGCCACTCTTAGGAGATGTGCCAAATCCACAAGCACAAGTATTCAAATTTTCACTTAAATATATGTTTTTAAGTTATAAGTTATAAATTGAAGTTCAAAAGTTTTATTATAAATTGAGATCTAGATCTTCAGTTATTTTAAATTTTTTGAATATTAGTTTTTTGGAGATTTTATTTTGTAGCCTCTTTTAGGAGATGTACCAAATCCACCAGCACAAGTATTCAATTTTTCACTTAAATATATGTTTTTAAGTTATAAGTTATAAATTGAAGTTCAAAAGTTTTATTATAAATTGATATCTAGATATTCAGTTATTTTATACTTTTAAATTTTTTGAATTTTAGGTTCCTATAGAGGATTTATTTTCTCCACAGACTCTAGTGATGGAGTGTATGATGGAGATAGGAACATCCACACCATTTCAACCATTTGAACAAGTTGTCTAACTTTTTTTTTAATATTATTGAAAGTTAATTTATATGCATTTTCATTTGAAAATTTTTAATATATATATGTGTGTGTGTTTGTGTGTGTATACACACACACACACACACACACACACACACACATACATAAATACATATCTATATATATATATGTTTGTGTGTGTGTATATATATATAATTGTACATGTATATTGTACAGTTTATTGTGGAAGATGTTCCAATCGGGGAAGTTTTAGTAGATGAGCAACAAATGGAGAGGGAACCTCATGAGGTATTGCATGATTTTTTTTACATTTTGTTTTTTTACATGAAGTTCTATATATTCTTATTCAATTTTAAAACATTAAATTTTAATGTTTGTACACATTGTGTACAGGTTCTCTATGCTTCGCAGGATAGCTCGAGGATCATGAATTTGTTGGGAGAGACACTACATCCATATGTATTTGATCAATGATGCACATGCACGTGCAACATTATATTTGATAGATTTAGCCTTAAATTTACTTTTTTATAGATAGTCTTATCTAGATGTAGTCATATATAACTTGATACTTGTAACACTATACATTGAACTTTCGTATATATATATATATATATATATATATATATATATATATATATATATATATATATATATATACTTCTATTGTTCATGTGAGATATAAATTTTGGACATATTTTACTGTTTGGATATATATATATATATATATATATATATATATATATATATATATATATATATGTGGTTTTGAACTACATTTACTCTTGTGAGGAATGATTTTAAATTTTGGATAGTTACATTTGGCATGTGATCACATGTTGTGATATAATCTTTCAAGTTAAATTACAATATAATGTTTTGTTTTTAAAATTCAAGTTGTCATTTTATTTGTTATTTATATAAAATGAATCTCTAGATGGAAATTTCAAATTACATTTTCACAACATTTTTGATGGTTGAACTACATTTGGCATGTGATTGTGATCTAATTCTTTGTTTTTAAAATTCAAGTTTTCATTATATAAACTTTTTAAAAATATAAAATGAATCTTTGTAGAAATATCGAATTACAAACCATAATTTGGATAGTTGAAATATATTTCGCATGTGATCACATGTTGTGATATAATGTTTTGTTTTTAAAACTCAAGTTTTGGATGGTTGAACTACATTTGGCATGTGAAGTAATGTTGTGATATATAATGTTTTGTTTTAAAAACTCAAGTTTTGGATGGTTGAACTACATTTGGTATGTGATTGTGATATAATGTTTTGTTTTTATTGGATAGTTGAACTACATTTGGCATGCGAAGTAATGTTGTGATCTATAATTTTTTGTTTTTAAAACTCAAGTTTTGGATGGTTGAACTACATTTGGCATGTGATTATGATATAATGTTTTGTTTTTAAAATTCAATTTGTCGTTTAAAAATAAAATAAAATTCAGATGAATATATGTACATAGAAATGTTTTAAGTACATGTTTGAATATATGTTAAAATGATTGAAGTACAATATATATATATATATATATATATATATATATATATATATATATATATATATATATATATATATATATATAAACAATCGTAAGATTATGGGTCTTCTTAGATGTGTCAAACAATCATAAAAGTTTAAAATTGCATTCTAGAACATATATATCCAGTATGTGTAACATTTTTCATCAATGCACATAGAAAAACTACTTTAAGTTAATTGCATTCTAGAACATATATATCTAGTACATGAAACATTTTTCATCAATGCACATAAAAAAACTACTTTTAGTTCATAGTAAGCTGGAAATTACAAAACACATACCACACATTTTGCATTCAAAAATGAATATTATAATTTACTTTTAATTGAAACGCATGTCTAAAACAAAATCGTGCAACTTCAAATTTTAATTATATCAATTATGCTAGGTACACAGATATGTACATTTTTCAATAATGGCATTATGACAAATTTTACCATAGAATGTATGATATTGTTTAGACCGGATAATATAGACATGTGTATGTGTAAACGTGTATAAATTACTAGTGTGCATGTACCAAAACAATGTACATGTGCAAATACTTGGACTTGGATACCATAACAAGGCAGTTCAATTTTTAGATGAGTTATGGAAGTTCTAAAACATGAATCCAAAGAGAAGAAATTGTTGGGCAATTCAATGAAAAAAATTCCAATGGAATGTCATCTTCAATGATCCGTTCTGATCGGATTTTGACATTTTCCATTTCTTAATTTTCATTTTCTTCTTTAATTGAAATTCTATAAAATTTATGTGTGCTGCACACACCAAGTGACTATATTGACAGCTTATGACATTAGGTTCATAGCCTTGAAAGTAAAAATAATCCCCACTTTGATTATTTTTTCTGAAAAGATAACCTTTCAGTATAATATACCCTCTGTCATATGGAAACCCATGATCATTATAGTTTTCTAATAATTTCATCTTTTGTTCAATGCAATGCATTAAATAATACTTCACATTTTCTAGATCTCTATCATTTGAAATAAATTCAAATGTTACCTTCTCTAACAAGATCATAAACTCGATCACCATCAGATGATATTGTAGTCTCCTCTTATTGCATTTCTTCAAACATTGCAACGGACATTTTCCCCTTTACATTTAGCTCTTTATGTTGCCAATATTTTACATACATTTTGTTTTGACAAACATAATTGGACTATATGTTGTCTATGCAAACATGACAAAAACAAGAATATTTTCTTTTATCCAATGCAAACACATTTGCGGACAACTTTGTTTTAATTGAATGCAAATTTTGAGTCCCTTTTATTGTTTCAACGTCATTTCCATTTGATCTATCTACATATTCGACCCCAATATGCCAAAAAAACCTATATGGAAAATTCAAAGAAGAATGTAAATATGATATAAAAATACCAACAAAGATAATCATTGTGATAAATGTACAATGTTTTAAATTGGATATCCAATAAAAATTAAATTGAATGTACCTTCGCACTTCCCTTGATCGGTTAGTCTCATGGCTTAGTGCAGTGATGCACCATTGAACAAATTCTTTAGCGTCCACAAGTCGGTTTGTAGAGGGGTCCATTTGATATCTTTGAAGTGCTCATTTTATGCATGCCCCTGCACCATCATGTTCTCCTTTTCCACGACCAATCTCAAAGAAATTCCAAAAATGTTTAATGCAGGTTTTCATATGAAGACAACACAACCAAAATAACACATCCATTCATTGTTTTCATATCCAATGTTCATTGAATTTTATTTCGCGACTTTTCAAGGAGTCATAAATATTTCAAAAACAATGTTGTACAAAATATGTATCATGTGTACGATCGTCACTGATATAAAAGTGATATTCATTAATAACATGCCGATTTTCACTGGTGTTCTGTATATGATCAACATTTTGTTTAGCATGTCTATATAGAATATAAACGAGTATGGAGACTTGGTCAAAATGATAGTATTCACTCTTAATTTCTTTCTGTGGAACAAATATGTAGTTTTCTGCAAATTAAATTACTGACAAAATGGTCCTTGGTGGAAAAAATTCACGGGATTTTTTGAATTTCAAGTCTTGCCATCAAGCTCTTTGGGAATGCTTGGTGTATTTATAAATTTATGCCTCAAACTTTCTCAAAAAATCTATCACAAAAAATTATTCTTCTTGTAAATCAATTCTTTTAGCAGTTGTAGTACTAACATGAATCGATGTATGGATATATTAATATATCTTCCATTTCACTTTCATGTTGGACAATGATTGATCATTTATATTAGTGTGATATGAAATTTCCTTTGAATGTTATGCCAAAAAGAGTCCTTAAGCCCAAAAAAAGTCTTTCCAAAATCAAACCAAATGAATAAATGTGCAGAATTATGTGAAAATAATGCATCCGTTTACGTCAATTTATATTGCTGCAAAATGTTTTTTTGGAGGGGCTTCGTTGAATTTTCTGGCTGATGTAAAGTCAATTAAAAGTTCGGCTGAAAGTTTGTGTCGTTAGACTTGATGGGACGTCAGGGCAATTAATAATTCGGCCAAACTTTTTTTTAATATTCATCCGAAATATACGTCTGAAATTATGCAGAGCCGAGCTCTAAACACATTTATTTAACTTTGGACTGATTAAAATCCATGAAACTTTGTGAATTAACTGTCGGAACAAAGACAAGCATTTGCAGAATTGAATCTACTTTCAGGAAATATAACTTTTATGGAATTTCATAAATATTTACTAATTTTAATTAATTTTGTAATAAAACAAGTGCAAACAAATTTTTAAGGTCATTATGATTCAGTGAAAGCAATATTTTGTATCTTCCAAAATACACTATAAAAAAAATTGAAAAAATGCATTGCATTGGTCCTCGTCTGTAATGGGTAGTTTTTAGATTTTTAGTTTATAACTTATATGTGGAGAAATTTTGTGTGCACCAAAACATATTCAAAATATGTAGTTTTTTCATAGTAGATCAGTTAAAAAAATTCTAGTAATTATGATATGCATCAGTTGGTTTCATAAATATAACGAAACCGAATTAGACTCTGTCTAGATTTCTCTAACACATTTTGTTTCTCAAAAACACAAAGTTTTCAAAGAATACACCAGTGTGTATTAACATGACTTTTTATGAATCCTTTGTTTGTTACAAAACACGCACTCAAAGAAACACTATGTCGACATATCAAATGTGTATGAAAAAATTCCAAAAAATAAGTAATAGAAAGCTAATAAAATTTCTGACAACTTTTATGTTTATCGCAAAATGAAATTCTAAATAGAAAAATTGTTTTGGCTTGCAGAAAGTTGAAGAATAGAAAAAAAATGAAATTTTTTCTCAAAAAAGGGCAAAAAATGTAACCCAACTTCACAATTTCATTGAATTTATTTAGTCAAATTTCCACAATCATCGCATTTTTTACCACAAACACATTTCTTTTCGTAAAATAATTCATGGCTTTCTCTTCCATGTAGAATTTGAGATATGAAATCACAGATAATGGAAGGAGGAGGTGAATCTTTCCAAAATGTTGTACCAAAATTAAGGAATGTGTCATAATATAACTGAAATTCCACATGATAACGACAACAAAAAGTGTCATGTATGGTGATAGGTTTTACATACCATGCATTTTGTTGCACAAAAGCATTGATTGAGACATCACTTTCACGATTCTCTTCTTTGAACTTGTTGAACAACTCTATCGGAGTGGTGTCCAAGAAATGTTTTGGATGTACTTCGTACTGATTTCGTGCTATTCTTCTCTTCGCATCACATCCCTTGCATTTGGAAAAACACGTGAATTTTTCATATAATATTCATATATTGTTTTTTTTTTAACATTTTCTCCAAGTCTATCTTTGTATGGTTGCCTAAAAATAGCTCTCCAACAAGCGAGTTCATCATTTAGATCTATTTGCAATAGAAATTTCCGATGTTTGTGCAAATTTTTTTGTGAGGTTCCTAATGCTTGTGCCATATATTTTACCAAACTATTCTCTTTAGTACTTGATGAAACCACTGCCATATGTATTGCTCTACATGAAACTAAACATTTTTCTGTCTAGATATTGAATTATAGCACTATTTATATTTTGTACCACATTTTCCTTCATTTTTTATCTTTTGTTGATTTTCGAATACTCAATAAAGTCATAGCTTCTTTTAATTTCCTTAATGATAGGAGACATTTCAACAATTGGGATTGAAATTTCACATTTTTCTTTATGAAGTACGTATCAAAAATGTGATTAACACGATATCGTATAACATGGTCAGCTCTTTTATCTCCATATGTGTGAGTGTCAACATTTTCTAACATCTCATCATCGACATTGATTTCATCTGTACATATTCGAATTAATAATACATAATAAGTTTACACATTCAATAAATAACTAAATTAAAAAATATGTATAATTTCAATAATATGTGCATGTGTTCAACACACACACACACACACACACACACACACACACACACACATATATATATATATATATATATATATACCAGGTGATTCAATTTATTCATTTGAATTTCTTTCAACATTTTCACCATCTTCAATCATTGGTTCAATATCTCTTTCACTTTCTCTTTCAAGATTTTGTATCTCATCATCAATGTTTTGAGGAATCTCTCTCTCTATTTACATTTCAAAATATTTTTCAAATTAGTTCATCAAATAAAAATTAAGCTTCACATTTTACATTAGGAAAATTTATATATCAAATTTATAATATTTAAATTTACATACTTGCTTCAACTTCTAGTTGAGGTTGATTTTCCCTTTCAATATTTGAGTGTTCTTCTCTCTTTTTTTTGCGATATTCTCTCCCCTATTCTCTATGTTCCTCAGGGTCTCTTATTCAATCATATTTTCTCTTGCAATTCCTTCAATTTCCCATGATAATTGAGTATGAAGTTCAAAAAAATTCCTTCAAAAATTTAGACTAAAACTGTACTAAAAAAGCATCACAAAAGATTTAATTAAAAAAAAACACATTTTAAAAATTTTGCAAAAAATACATACTTCATTTCAAAACACTTTTAAAAGTCTGAAAAAAAAATGTCTTATAAAAATGAAATGAAGCTCAAAATATTTCCTTCCAAGTCATGCTAAAAAAATTCATTTAAAAAGTTAGACAAAAACTCATTTAAAAAAATCATTATAAAAAATTTACTTCAACCTAAAACATGTACTCTAAAAAAATGTGACTTCAAAAAATACCTCCAAAAAATGTCCATTGAAAATTAAGCCCAAATTCTTAAAAAACGCCACTTTAAAAAACACCTCCAAAAAATGTCCTTTGAAAATTAAGCCGAAAAAGCCTCTAAAAAAATATCACTTTAAAAAATACCTCCAAAAGGTGTCCTTTGAATATTAAGCCTAAAAAGAGTCCTTTCGAAATTAAGCACAAAAAAGGTCCAAAAAATGTCTTTTGGAAATTAAGCCCAAAAACCTCTAAAAACAAAATACATAAAAAAAAAATGTCCTTTGAAAATTAAGCCCAAAACCTCTAAAAAAAAAAATAGCTTAAAAAAATGAAGCCCAAAAACATTCAAAAAATGTATCACATACCTCCTTGTTCTCTTCACTTTCCATCTATTTCTCTATCTCCCTCTGTCTCTCTATATCAACCCCAAAACATACACGCTCTTTCTCCAATCTATCTATATATCGCTCCCTCCTCCTCTCCCTCTCTCTCTCTCTCCCTGCCCTCCCTCTCCCCCACTTCTATCCCTCTTCCCTGCTGCTATCCCTTTTCCCTCTCTCTCCACCTTTCACCCTCTATGTCTTTATATTACCTCTCTCTCTCTCCCCCTCCATCTCCATCTATCTTTCCCTACCTCTCGTCACTCTCTCTTCACCTTCCAACTTTGTTACCATGTGCCTCTCTCTCTCCTTCTCTCCCCCCTTCTCTTCATATCTCCTTGTTTGCCTCTTTCTCTCACCCCCAAACATACATACTCCCTCTCCATCTCTCCCTTGTCACTCCCCCTATCTCTTCACTACTCACTCTCTATGTATTTCTTCTTCACTCCTTCTCTCCCCATCCATCTCCATCTCTCTATCCGTTCCTCTCCCCCCCTCTCTTTTTATTCCTCTCTCTCTCTTTCTCTCCTACCTCCCCTTCTCTTCCCCCATCTCTCTCTCTCTCTCTCTCTCCCCTAAAATCCTCTCTCTTCCCCCATCGCTCTCTTCCTCTCTCTCAAGTCATCTCTCTCCCTTTATCTCTCGCCTCATTCAATTTCCCCCTGCTCTCTCTCTCTCTCTCTCTCTCTCTCTCTCTTTGCTCCAATCCTTTCTCTCCCCCCATCACTTTGCCTCACTCTCCAACTATGTTACTATATCCCTCTCTTTCTCCTTCTCTCTCCTTCTCTCCCGCCTTGTCTCCATCACTCCTTCTATGTCTCTTTATGTCACCTCTAAACATACACACTCTCTCTCCATCTCTCCATTGTCACTCCTTCTATATGTATTTCTTATTCATTCCCTCTCTGTGCCTCCAACTCCATCTCTCTATTCATCCTTCTCTCATCCTTCCTCTCTCCCTCTTTCTCTCCTACCTCCCTCTCCCTTCCCCCTTCTCTCTCTCTCTTTCTCTCTCTCTCTACCCTCCAATCCTCTCTCCTTCTCTCTCTTCCACCTCCATCATTATGTCTCCCTCTCTCTCCCTTACCCTTCTCTAAATCTCTCACTCTTCTTTTCCTCTCTCTCTCTCTTCATCCCTCTTCTCCCCTCTCCTTCAATTAATCTCCATCTCTCCCTTGTCACTACCCCTATTTCTCCACCTCTATCATATGTCATGATATATAAATATATATTATAATATAACAAATTTAATATTATATTAATCTAATGTTATTAAATTTAATAATATGAATATGAGTATTATATTTAATAATAATAATAATATTAAATTTTTAATATTAATGTTAGGGTTAATAATGTTTTTTTTTCCATGGTATTAATAATAATTTGGTCCATGGTGTTTGGCCCAATTTAGAATTATAGGAGGCTGAGGTGGACAGAAAGATGCTGGAATATTTCAATGAAGAAGTAAATGATCAACTGAACCAATATGATAAATCACTAACAAATGCAAAAACCTTGTTGAAAAGAACACTTCTTTTGAGAAGAGTAATGAAACACACCAGAAAGAGAAACCTATGGTTACAGTCTGAAAGGAAGAAGCTCAAGGGATAGGTTAAGGAATTAGAGGATCAAATGGAGACGATTCAGGAAGAATTGAAGAAAATAGGACTTAAAATCAAAGTGATAAATGAGCCTGAGGAGATGCAACCTTCTAGTGCTAAAGATGGAGTTCCTAGAGTTTGAAGAGTTAGCCTAAAACATTTTTGACAATTTTGCAGCATTCATGAACCATCATTTTTGGTTTTAAAGGTGAAATTTTGAGGAAAAAGGGAAATTTTGTGTTTTTTTGCCTGTTACGTAATTTCGTAGTGAAGCCCAGTCTTGAAGGCCATATTTCACTACGAAATCTCTGTAGATTACTTTTTTCAAAAAATCATAATTTTGATGGAAATCAAAGGAGGATAAAATTTGTGTTTACCTTATTTTATCCAAAAAACATATCCAATTCACATAGGAAGGCTAAATATTGACCTAGATGGGTGAAATGTAGTTGCTACCAAACCACACTACGAAAATACCTGTTTCACTATGTTTTTGCAGCAAGCAGCTTTTGGTAGTATTTTGGTATTTTAAAGGTGTATTGAAGGCCATCCAACCACATGGAGGAATTAAAGGGTATCAGTGGAACACTCCAACAGATATTTTCTCCTCTACGAAGGTGTCATCTTTTCCAGCTTAGCATAAAGACAATGCCCGGGTTTCATGATTATATTTTCCTTAAAAGTAGGGTGATTGGTTGCTATATCTAGTGGGGGTATTTGTGTATTAATTATGGTTAGTTCCACTCGAGCACTTGGCCATTAGTGATGTAATTATCTAGTTATGAAGTTAGTGGATGTAATAAATAATATGTAGAGTCCTAATAGGCTTCTAAGTCTAAAGTCATTAGTCTTGGGCCGTGAATACGACCACTTTTTAACACTTATTTCATCTATTTTTACTTTTCTTTATCATGTCATTTATTATAATTTATCATATAAATCCATCTTATAATGATTTATGCTCTTATGGATGAATGTTATTTCTTCTCCTTTATTTTTAATAAATTGATGATTATTATGCATAATTTTATCAATGATGGTTTATTAATATATTTTGTAATATAGCTTACCATTTTAGCCTCCAATATATTTTCCAGACTGCAGATTTGATTTCCAAATCATCATGAAATATTCCAATTCAGAAATTTGCTGGAATAAGAAGTGACAGTTTTGCGGTTAATATTCTGGGCAAATGAAGAAGAATCTGGAAAATCCGGAACATGGGTTTTGTCCAGAACGAGCCCAATTAATTTTAGAAAATAATGTTTTGCCCAATTAGGCCTATATTGAGAGCAACACAGGGTTCTTTGAGCATGATTTTATCATATTTGTTGTTGCGGCCGTCCTCCAAATCTCAGCTGCAAAGCCAAATTCGCCTTGCTCTTGTTGAAAGATTTTTGGAAATATATTTTCTTGTTGATCAATTGGTTGGGAACAATTCAATTTTGTTATGAGAGATCCGATTTACTATTTAATTTCTCCTCTCTCTGATTATAAAAGGAGACGTTTGTAAAAGAGAGGGGATGGATGGATCATAATTGTTGCTTTTGTGAATTGTAAACTTAATCAAAAGCTGTGTTATTGAAAGCACAATTCCATTGTAATGTTGCTACAGTTTAATAATTAATTGAAGTTGTTGTTCCATTCGCATTATCTGAAGTATCTTGAGAAGTGCCTGCTAGTGGTTAAGGGCCCGACCCTTGGCAGCGTGAACTGCTCCTTTGTGTTATATTTCCAATTCCTGTAGCGTGTGATCGATTCGCTACATACATGTTACTGTGATTTTATTTCATTAGTTGTTTGTCATTTTACTGTCTTTATGTATTACACGCTCTGTTTATGAGTTATTTCATTATTGTATGATCTAAATCTTATTTCTTACATCGTGGGTTAATTGAGACAGCATATTTCCTTACTTAGAACATCCTTGAATTCACAGAAGTGATATTGGTTCTATCTTACTTTACTGTTTCATTAGAATGGATTGCGTTGTCGTTCCTTCCCCATTTAACAATAATCTTAATCCTCTAATTACTTATCTTGTTATGCTTTGTTGTTCAGAATTTGATGTTCCATTCCATTTATTGTTTCATTTAACTGCTGTTCATTTCAGAGTGCAGATACAAAGCTTTGCTATTCAGTTTGTTGTTCAATAGGATTTACCGTTTAATAGAGTTTTGTTGTTCAATTCCATTAGTTAATGTTTGTTGTTCGATTCTTCTAGTTTTAGTTTGTTATTCATTTACATTGTTGTTCGATTTCAATGTGTTGTTCAGTTTCAATTCATTAGTTTCTAAATTTTATTCCTTTCAGTTATTTTCATCAGCACGAAGATTGAGTTTGCTTTCATTTCGATTGCTTTAAGATCACCAACTGTAAATGACACTGGTTATTGCTTCCAAGTTCCCAGATTGGTTATCTTGCATCGATTTCTAAGGGAAGGAGTTATTGCTACTGTATCCCTGATCGATGTTTTGCAGATTGGTTTAATTAAGGTTTCAGAGCATTTCCATTTATGTTACTGTAGTTAGATTTCTTTTTCAAGCATCCATTTACTCTTGTATTTCGAACACTGTACTACATATTGCAAGGCATTACTCTTGGATAAGTTGCTGCCTCAGAATGAGTACACTCTTGAAATAAAAAGTCACTCCCGGATTGATAATTAATGTGACATAAATAGGTGTTAAAAAGATACCTTTTATGGCTCGACATTTTGGCATCGTTGCGGGGGAGAGTGTATGCCATTTAGAAAGAGTGATGCATATTTAATTTTTTCTTCTTGGGAAGAATTGGGTATTAAAGACGGAAGGTAAGAACCTGCGTACTGAGCAAGAAACACACTTGTTCATTGGCCCACTTCACAACAAAATTGAGTGAAAACTTTAGGTATAAATGAATTCTTACGTTTTTTTTGAATTTTAGAGGTAGAAATTTAGAAAAAAAATCTTGTAATTCCACTCGAGTGGTGATGTAAGCACCACCCATTTCACTAACCAATTGACAGGAACATTGGAAGGAGGATCCTTAAAGAAACACCTGAAGAACATCTTCTATTATGGTAAGAAATGACTCACATTGCAACTTTCGAATTCCCTATCAAAGATCTAGGAGTGACACAAATGCACGTAATTCCCCCATTGTCTCTACCAAATTTTCATGGTTTGACAAATGAAGATCCAGATACATTCTAATTTAAGTTTGAAATAATTTGTAGAGGATATGATTATTGTACTAACGATCAAAGGTTGAAATTGTTTCCTCTTACTTTAAAAGGAGCAGCTCTCCGATGGTTCATGAGCCTAGGTGGAAACTGCATCCAAACATGGGAGGACATGAAGAACATATTCTTGAAGAAGTACCAAGACTATTGCAAATCCAATGAAGATATTTTCGGTATGACACAAAGGGAAGATGAAAGCTTGGAGGACTATGTAGAGCGATTTTGATACAACCTTCAAAAATCAAAGCATAAGCATTTGGAAAAAGAGATCTTGAAAACACTCCTTCTTAAAGGAATCAAAGATGATTTTTTAGAACTCTTAAATCTGATAGGAAAAGGTGATGTTTTTCAGTTATCATATGATGATGTTTGTGAATTGTGCATAAGGTATTCAAGAGGAATTTCCAAGGCTAGTAGGAATTCTAGAGAAGTTTCTTCTTTCTCTTCCAAATTTACTACAAGAACAAGAGACATAAGAGCTGAAATCAAGGTTTTATTTGAAAATTTTAAATATGATTTTATTAGCTCTCTAAAGTCACAATTGAATGTTTTGCAGGTTCAGATAAATCAAGAATTTGATGAAGTGTTTTGCCCTCATGAGCATCCCATAGATAATCACTCTTCCTTATCTAATTTGGAAGTAGCATATCAAAGAGATGGGGAAGCTGCAACAAGGTCAAAACCATGGAAATCATGGCCTACAGGTATGGTTCAAAACACTTCCTCTCCATTCTCTTACTTGCATAATTCGTTATGGAATACTCATATGTTAGGGCAGCCATGCCAATCTCAATATAACCACCACCAATCTTGTTTGCAAGTTTTGAATGGTTCACTTTATAATTGCATGACTACTCTCCCTCAACTTGTAGCACAAACACATCTTCCAGCTCTTCCACAATGCCTTGTTTGCCGATCAAAATCATCCACTCAACACAATCAACTACATCATCAAGAGGCTCCATTCCCTACACAATCCCCTGCTCAACTCATTCCCCACCCACACGATAATAAACCAGTACAACATGCTTACAATGTTGAACTGCAAAATTCACTCACCCTTCACACCCATTCTATCTCACATGTAACATTGGAAAAAACTTACACTGAGACTTAGAATGAATCAAATCCAAAAATTGTAGAAGTTATGAAAGAAAATGAGGTTTCTTCTAGCTTGTACCAACAAACCATTTTAAAAGCTCAAGAACTTCATGAAGCGATGGCTATGGGAAATCAAGAAAGTAACGGATACATTGAAGATTTGTTTCACTCCATCATTTTTTTGCAACATCACTCCATACTTCAACAATTTTTGGCACCATCTTTTCAAGGGAAGTTGGCTTCTCATACCCTAATTTTTTATTAACATACATTTTTCAAATTTGGGTATGTACATAATGGAAGCCTTATTTCGAAAATGGCTCCTTTGGAAATACTCTTATACGTAATCATATTCATTTTCCAATTCAGAGTAGGATAGTGGAGAAATAAATAAAAGAGGAAATAAAACAAACATTTTTTTTTAATTTTTGTAAAAATAGTTGTTTCTTTATTGCAACACGCTGTGAAATCAACATTGATGATGAATATTTTAATTTATTTATGTATGTAGATGAATTATATTGCAAATAACCATTCTACAAACACTTATATTCATTTTTATCATCAATATGGAAAAATTGCTTGAATATCATTTTTTTTGGCTTGCGGGCTTGATGAAATTCCTGAAAACAAAGTTGGGACAGTCATGTTTTGGGGGACCAAAAATGAATATTTTTAAAACTTGTTTCTATCATAAGTAGCCCTTGATGTTTACTTTCCAACCTAATTGGAATCACTCAATTTGGATTTGACACGAAAAAGTTAGAACCAAAACATTGACAGGGTGTCTAATAGGAAGCTCAGGAACATAGTTGGGACAGTCAGTTTTTTGAGGCCTAAAGGACTATATTTTTAAAATATGTTTCTATGGAAGATTCCTCTATGAATCTAGTTTACAAAGAAATTTTAATCACTGAATTGCGATATCGTATGAGAAATTTATGACCAAAATACTGACTGCCTATCATAAATCAGCACTCTTGAAACTCTGTTTTCTCAGTTGTTCCTTAACATATTTGACCCATCAATTATTCTTGTCTTCAAAACCTGTTTCTATTGGAGATACATAAATGATCCTACTTTAATCTCCAATTTGAATTAGTTCAATCCGCCATTAAATGAATAATTTATGCTTGAAATACCAACTGTTGGTCTGAGCTGGAAAATCGAAAATGACTCTACTAAACAGGTTGTTCTAAGAAAGTTTAACATACCATTACATGGAATTTTTAAAACCTGTTTCTATTGGAGATAAAAATTTGAATTAGCTCTCATTTGGCTTTGGAATCACTCAAATCGGATGAAAAACAAAAAATGTATGATTAAAACACTGCTGGTTAGTATCGTCGACCACTGCTCTCCCGCAGGTAGCAAATATAATTTGTTTTATTTTTCCGTGGATTTGTTCTACAGAGTAACTACTTGTTAGTTTTTTTGCATAATTCTTGGATTAGGGGAGCTTTATCACCTCTCTTTCTCCATGATGTAATGTTTTATTGAAGATAGACACTTGTTCTTTGCAGGTCTTAGGAGAACAAAAAAAGTCAATTTATGGACGAGCGATTCTTGAGAGAAATTTTAGTAAAACAAGGGAAATTCATTCAGTTCATTACCTAACAGATTTATAACAAAAAGAAATGAAGAATTGGTTCCCATTTCAATATTCATGTCACTGCTGCCAAACATTTTTCAAAAGATCATTTTTTTTCATTAATAGATCTGATATTCTCTTAGAAATAACATCATAGCTGTTGTAACTTAATAAAGTGTTGTTTCTTTTATGATTTCTTTTATGTTTTTGTGTTTCAGGTGTTGATTCCTCTAAATTATAATTTTCGCTCCAGTAATAATTGAACAATAAGTACCCCACCATGCAAGTTTCAGTTACAGAAGGCAATTCTTCGGTAGCACCAATTCTGTAAAAAAAATAAAAATAAAAAATAAAAATAAAAAATAAATAAAAAATAAATAAATTATTTTTTCTTAAAAACTGTACATAAAGTTTGTTTTCTTTTACTTTGTTTGTTTTTTTTGTATAGAATTTTATTTCTTGAACCATTCTTACTTTTCTTGTGAATTTTTGTTGTTCCTTCTTTCGAAAGGAACAACAGTTTTGTTGTGAATGTTTTTGTTGTTCCTTTCCAAAGGAACGTCACTTTTCTTGTTCCTTTCGAAAGGAACAACAGTATTATTGTGAGCATTTTTGTTGTTCCTTTCGAAAGGAACAACAATATTTTTGTGAACGTTTTTGCTATTCCTTTCCAAAGGAACATCCTTTCGAAAGGAACAACAACATTTTCGTAAATTGTTTTACTATTCCTTTCCAAAGGAACAACACCTTTTGAGTGCATTTTTCTTGTTTAAAAAAAAACATTTCTAGATTTTTTTTTGAATTTTTCATGACTTTTTGAAAGGAAAACATACAATTTATGAAAGGATACACAATCATACAAATTAAAGCTTATTGTAATTAGCAAATCAAAAGAAATCGTCATTTTTAAGAAAGTTGTTTAGTAATAATAAGAAAAAGGAAAAATTGACATAATCAATAACATGATTTTGTTGTCTTATTACCACTAAATTCATATGATTGATTATATTTATCATGTTGGTTCTTTCCCGTATTTTATAACTTTTTTTGATTTTTACTTATGGAGTAGACACAAGGACATATTCTTTTCTATTGAGCTATTCAAACTTCTTCCACCATCCCTGCTCTTAAGGAGTGCTGAGCCATCCTTTATGAATAAATATGAAAGTGCGATATGAAAAGAAAAATATTTACATATTTCATTAATAATTTTATAATTTGACAGATGGAGGATAGGGGGTCTCATTAAGAGCCAGCCTACCATGTTCATAAGGAAGCAAGTGAAGTGGCATTCCCATCATGGCCACCAAACCAGGGATATGGTCCAATGGACAATTGAAAAAATTAAGAAGTCCTTGGAACAGGAGGTCTCATCATGAGCCATCCTGCCCACTTTTCACTTCTTCCCAGTGAATGGCATTGTGATTTATCTGATCACCAAGCCAGCACAATGGCCTCTGTTATGACAATTCACAAGCACTTCCTCAGCATAAATAAAAGACAATGGTTCCAAGGGTGAAAGAGCAACTCTGTCAAGGTTATGGACACCTGTGGGTAACAGAGCTCTACTGATGGTATTGGAGTCACATTTATACACATCAATAGTAATATTAAACCCTTTTCCCTATATCTCTATTTAAATATTAGATAAAAGTTAAATCCTTAACCTTTGATTTTGAACCTATTATACATGAAAATCATCATAAATCGATCACATTAGTTTAAGTGGGTAATAATCGCATTTGTACTTATGTTTATCTTAAGCTGTCCCTTCTCCTTATCCTTAAATCATTACAAAATACTTCTATATCTGTTTATGATTTATCACATGCATGGATTTCAGTAAATGCTATAATTTCATTGATTATATCATAAGTATGTATGTCTTTCTAGGTTGTACAATTGCTGTGTAGTACACTGCTCTTCTATTTTTCTGATTTGCCACAATATTGATACTGCATTTTTACAGAATTTGTTTTCTGCTTGAACTTTTTTGCATGCATCTTATCTGTTGCCATTCCAAACTGAAACTGTGGATTCTAGAAAATTGCATACAAAATTGTGATTTGTTTACACGAGAACAACAAGTATGGGGGAAAATTCTATTTGCAGCACGACCACACTATTGCAATTAATAGCAAAGGCTCGCAAATGTGCACAATTCTTCAGACATGATGTGCTTGCATGGCTTCCACCTTTTGCATCACTTTCAGTAACCACTCAACCTACATCATCTTCAACAAAGGCGAGTCCCTACATGTGATTCCACATTTTTTTTTGGAGGTAACAATTGAGGTAAAATAGCATAATTTTGTGATTTATTATGAATTTAGGAGAATTTCATGAAAATCCGTTGAGCATTGTTTATCATCATTCATTCCACATCTTTACCACTTCCCATTTTTTTAGACATGTCTCATCTTTCGGTTTGGGGGAGTGTTGATTTCCTTCATTTCTTTCTTTTGACCATGTCAGTAATATTCTTTATCATCCATGGATATTTTTATTCATTCTCAACACCTCCCTTATTCCATGTTGTTTTACACCAAGCATAGATTTCAATAGATTGTAGCAACCACCTATCTTTGTTTTCTAGCATCGCATGAGGACATGCTAATTCTTCAGTTTGGGGGGGAGGGGGGATTGCTACACATGATGGATGTTTTCCACTTTCTTTCTCATTTAAGACATACAATTTCATTTGTATATAGTGCAGAAATTGTTTTGCATATATCTTTAAAAATATGAACTGAATTCTTGTGTTTTCTGAATAATAAAGAAGTATCATTAAAATACACAAAGCCAAATAATTTCACGCTAAATTAGTTCATAAAATTTCGAAAACTATGCACTATCACCTACAACCATTTTTTTATATCTCATGATCCGTGCATCAAAACAATTTGATTTTTGAGAAAATGGTTAATGAGGGTTATTGTTACTTATGTCACATTTTTCTGCAACTTCATATACATATAATTGAATGTCAACTATAAAAATTGTTATGCCTTCATCAAGATTACTAAAATTGAATATCCATTATTTGAGGAAAAATTCATTTGTTCCATCCATTTCATGAGTTTGGATGAAAAATTTTCTTTGCTTAGTTAACGCATGGGTTTTGTCTTTGGGTTGCATGAGGACATGCAATATATTCAGTTTGGGGGTATGTTGGGCCGTGAATACGACCACTTTTTAACACTTATTTCATCCATTTTTACTCTTCTTTATCATGTCATTTATTATAATTTATCATATAAATCCATCTTATAATGATTTATGCTCTTATGGATGAATGTTATTTCTTCTCTTTTATTTTTATATGATTATTATGCATAATTTTATCAATGATGGCTTATTAATATATTTTGTAATATCACTTACCATTTTAGCCTCCAAGATATTTTCCAGACTGCATATTTGATTTCCAAATCATCATGAAATATTCCAACTCAGAAATTCGCTGGAATAAGAAGTGACAGTTTTGCGGTTAATATTCTGGGCAAATGAAGAAGAATCTGGAAAATCCGGAACATGGGTTTTGTCCAGAACGAGCCCAATTAACTCTGTTAAAGAATGGTTTGCCCAAATTCGGCATGTATTGAGAGAAAATCAGGGTTATTTGAGCACGATTTTCTCATATTTGTTGTTGCATCCGTCCTCCAAATCTCAGCTGCAAAACCAAATTCGCCTTGCTCTTGTTGAAAGATTGTTGGAAATATATTTTCTTGTTGATCAATTGGTTGGGAAAAATTCAATTTTGTTATGAGAGATCCTATTTACTATTTAATTTCTCCTCTCTCTGATTATAAAAGGAGACATTTGTAAAAGAGAGGGGATGGATGGATCATAATTGTTGCTTCTGTGAATTGCAAACTTAATCAAAAGCTGTGTAATTGAAAGCACGATTCCATTGTAATGCTGCTCCAGTTTAATGATTAATTGAAGTTGTTGTTCCATTCGCATCATCTGAAGTAGCTTGAGCAGTCCCTGCTGGTGGTTAAGGGCCCGACCCCTGGTAACATGAACTGCTCCTTTGTGTTATATTTCCAATTCCTATAGCGTGTGATCGATTTTCTACATGCATGTTACTGTGAGTTTATTTCATTAGTTGTTTGTCATTTTACTGTCTTTATGTATTACGCGCTCTGTTTATGAGTTGTTTCATTATTGTATGATCTGAATCTTATTTCTTACAACGTGGGTTAATTGAGACAACATATTTCCTTACTTAGAACATCCTTGAATTCATGGAAGTGATATTGGTTCTATCTTACTTTACTGTTTTATTATAATGGATTACGTTGTCGTTCCTTCCCCATTTAACAAGAATCTTAATCCTCGAATTACTTATGTTGTTATGCTTTGTTGTTCGGCATTTGATGTTCCATTCCATTAGATGTTTCATTTAACTGTTGTTCATTTCAGAGTGCAGATACAAAGCTTTGCTATTCAGTTTGCTGTTCAATAGGATTTACCATTTAATATAGTTTTGTTGTTCAATTACATTAGTTAATGTTTGCTGTTCGATTCTTCTAGTTTTAGTTTGTTATTCATTTACATTGATGTTCGATTTCAATGTGTTGTTCAGTTTCAGTTCATTAGTGTCCAGATTTTATTCCTTTTAGTTATTTTCATCAGCACGAAGATTGAGTTTGCTTTCATTTTGATTACTTTAAGATCACCAACTGTAGAGGACACTGGTTATTGCTTCCAAGTTCCCAGATTGGTTATTTTGCATCGATTTCTAAGGGAAGGAGTTAATGCTACTGTATCCCTGATCGATGTTTTGCAGATTGGTTTAATTAAGGTTTCAGAGCATTTCAATTTATGTTATTGTAGTTAGATTTCTTTTTCAAGCATCCATTTACTCTTTTATTTCGAACATTGTACTACATATTGTAATGCATTACTCTTGGTTAAGTTGCTGCCTCAGACTGAGTACACTCTTGAAATAAAAAGTCGCTCTCGGATTGATAATTAATGTGAGATAAATAGGTGTTAAAAATATACCTTTTATGCCTCGACAATTAGGTGTCTGTTTTAGTTCCAGGTATATAGTTTATTGTTAAGTGAGGTGTTAAAGATGATGGTTCGATGATCTATCTAGATGGGCAGATCCAATGTAATTGACAAAAGGCTATTAATAGGTAGAATTTCGTGGAAGAAAGGGTTGGAGAATGTTATCCAACACTACCACTTTTGTAAAGTGTTATGATCAGTAATATACGGTAACTGTGTCTTTCATCTTCACCTGAGATTCTTTTTGTGTTTCAATGAGAATTTGTCCTATGTATCTTAATATTTTGCTTTCAATATCTTGAGGTTTAATTACTCAGAAGTCATGTTCTTCATGCTCTAACTTCCTTTAAACATTAAGCTATTGTATATCTGTGTGTGTTATCCTTTCTTTGAAACATCTACATGCATTAGCTATCACAAGAAGAACCATTTCATTGAATTTGCTAACACTGACTCCATAAGCTCAATGGTAGTAAGCCCTATACATTTTTCACCTCCATACAAACACATTCAGGACACTATCACATAGTTAACCATCTAATTGAATCATATTTGAAAAAAACATAGTTATTTTTTTTTAGAGAGCCCTCTAAGGTTGAAGTACCTAATTTTCAGTCAAAAGTTGGTTTGAAAGAGTTACTCTAGGTTATCTCGTGGAGCAGCTCATCTATACCAACTTAGTGATAACACATGCTTTCAACCTTAACAAACCATTCAAATTTTATGAATAAAACAGTAATGATTCGTTGTATAATATCAACCTCTCGTATGAGACTAGAGAGACCAATTATTTTGATTAATTAAATAATAAAAAATCAAAACTATGATTTAGCTCTAATTACTGAATAATCATCTTTATCTTATTAGATTATTTAATATGATTTTAAAACATATATTACACAACCATTAAATTTTTATGAAATAAACATGACATTAGAAATAAATAAATTCGAATTAAAACTAAATTACTGTGATTTTAAAGCATACTTTTAGTCTCAAGAAACCATTAAAATTTTATGAATAAATGTGACTTTAGAAACATATAAATTGAAATTAACTCACAAGTAAGATTTATAGTGCTTGTGCTCCTCCTCTGACCCCTCCTCTCCTTTAGCTACAACTTTCTGATTGAACTTGGTAGCTTCATAGTCACAACCAACCTCCATAATTAAAGCAGCCTAGATCCATATTAACTATGGATCTATCAAGCACCGAGATGGATCAAATACGCTGAGGTGCAAACCTCTTTTTTGAGTGGAAAACTTGAGGAAATGTTTGCACCTCGAGATATTTGATCCCTCTCGATGCTTGATAGATCCGGAGTTAAGATGGATCTAGGTTGGTTTCATTCATGTGCGACCAAGGAAAATATATCGATAATATGAGGAACAGATGATTAATTTTATCAATAATATGTAAATACATCTAATATTAATATAACCATTTTAAATATGCTAAATATGTTATAGATTTATTGGGCCATTTTAATTTTAAATTCGCTTAGTTACCTCGGTTTGTTGAGATGATAAATATTGTAAAATAAATTTAATGATGAAATAAAAAATTTGAATGCAAAGTGACAATGTAATAATATTGAATGATAGAAATTGTGAATAATAATAATGTAGTCAATTACAAATAGTCTTCATTGTGATCAATCTCAAACTATTTTCTTCTACTATTCTTATTTTCACCCTTGTTAGTTTTGTCATCTTTTCATATTGATTATATGAAAAGGACATTTGAAATAGTAAACCATTTAGATATTTAGCTCGAGTTCTTGTATTACACATCATACCTTGTCTCTCTTGCTCTCCAATATTAATAGGTTTAGTTACTATAACACAAAAAGAAATGTATAGTGTCAATAATTTTTTGTTCTTACACTAAAATTGTTGCACACGATTAATCCAATGAATTTAAAATTAATGTACCATCATACATCGAAATACATCAAATAGGAAATCAACACATACACTGAAATCAATGCATCTAATGCAAGAAATCAAATAAGATTAGAAAACAACATCTACACTGAAATCAATGAATCTAATGCAAGTAATCAAATAGGATTAGAAATCAACATCTACACTCAAATCAATGTGTCTAGTGTAAGTAGGAAAATATGATTAAAAACCAATATCTACACTAAAATCAATGCATCTAGTGCAAGGAATCAAATAGGATTAGAAATCACCATCTACACTGAAACAAAGGTTTTTAGTGTAGGCAATCAAATAGGATTATAAATCATCTACATTTAAATCAATACATCTAGTGGAGGTGATCAAATATAATTATAAATCAACATGTACATTGAAATTAATGCATCTAGTGCAAACAATCAAATAAGATTAGAAATCACCATTGACACTGAAATTAATGCATTTAGTGCAAGCAATAAAATAGGATTAGAAATCACCATATAGACTAAAATCAATGCATTTAGTGCAAGAAATCAAATAGGATTAGAAATCATCTACATTGAAATCAATCCATCTAGTGCAAGTAATCAAATATAATCATAAATCAACATCTACATTGAAATTAATGCATCTAGTGCAAGCAATCAAATAGGATTAGAAATCACCATCTCCACATAAATCAATGCTTTTAGTGCAAGAAATCAAATAGGATTATAAATCATCTACATTTAAATCGATGCATCTAGTGCAAGTAATAAAATATCATTTGAAATCAACATCTACACTAAAATCAATGCATCTAGTGCAAGAAATCAAATAGGATTAGAAATCAACATCTACACTGAAATCAATGCATCTACTACAAGAAATCTTCCCTCTCTCCCCCCTCCATCTATATCTATATCTCCCTCCATCTCTCCTTATTTGTCTCTTTATCTAACCCCGCCAAACACAGACGCTCTCTCATTCCATATCTATCGATTTATTTGTCCCTCAGTGCTCACTCCTCTCCATCTATCTCTTTTGTCTCTTCACCTTCCATCTATATCTCTATCTCCCTCTGTCTCTCTATATCAAACCCAAAACATACACTCTCTTTCTCAAATCTATCTATTTATCACTCCCTCCTCCTCTCCCTCTCTCTCTCTCTTTCTTCCCATGCCCTTGCTCTCCCCCGCTTTTATCCCTCTTCCCTACTGCTATCATTTCTCCCTCTCTCTCCATATTCCTTATCACTCCCCCCGCTCTCTCTCTCCACCTTTCACTATTTATATCTTTATATTACCTCCCTCTCTCTCGCCCTTCATATCCATCTCTCTTTCCCTACCTCTCTTCACTCTCTCTCTTCCTTTCTCTCCCACCTCTCTCTATCTCTCTCTCTATATTCACCTTCCAACTTGTTACCATGTGCCTCTCTCTCTCTTACTCTCCCCCCTTCTCTCCATATCTCCCTTTTTTCCTCTTTATCTCACCCCCAAACATACATATTCCCTATCTCTCTCTCCCTTGTCACTCCCCCTCTCTCTCCACTACTCAATCTCTATGTGTTTTTTCTTCCCTCCCTCTCTCCCCCTCTCTTTTTCTTCCTCTCTATCCCTTTATCTCCTACCTCCATTTCTCTTCCACCATCTCTTTCTCTCTCTCTATCCCACAATCATATCTCTTCCCTCATCACTCTCTTCCTCTCTCTCCCTTTCTCTCTCTCTCTCTCTCTCTCTCTTCCATTCAATCCTCTCTCTCTCTCTCTCTCTCTCTCTATCTTTTCGCTCCAATCCTCTCCCTCCCCTTCTCCTTCTCTCCTCCTCTCCCCCCTTGTCTTCATCACTCCTTCTATGTCTCTTTATCTCACCCCTAAACATACACACTCTCTCTCCATATCTCCCTTGTCACTCTCGCTATATGTCTTTATTATTCCTTCTCTCTGTCCACCTCCAACTCCATCTCTTTATCCCTCCTTCTCTCATCCTCATCTCATCCTTCCTCTCTCTCTCTTTCTCTCCTACCTCCCTCTCCCTTCCCCCTTCTCTCTCTCTCTCTCTCTAATCCTCCTTACTTCACTCTCTCCTACCTCAATATTTATGTCTCCCTCTCCCTCTATTACCCTTCTCTAACTCTATCACTCGTCTCCCTCTCTCTCTCTCTTCCTTCATCTTCTCCCCTCTCCTTCAGTTAATATCCATCTCCCCCTTGTCACTCCCCCTATTTCTCCACCTCTATCATATGTCATAATATATTAATATATATTATAATATAACAAATTTAATATTGTATTAATATAATGTTATTAAATTTAATAAGATTAATATGAATATTAGATTTAATAATAATAATAATAATAATAATTTTTTTTTTTTTTTGCATGGTGTTAACAATAATTTTGTCCATGGTATTGGCCCATATACTTCATATATAATTATATTTTGATTTCTAATCCTATTTGATATATTTTTATTTATTTACCTTACCTCTTTATACCGATTTTATATTTATTTATTTACCATACCTTTCTTTTATATACGGTATTTGGCCCATGGTTTTTGTCCCATGGTATTAATAATAATTTTTCCCTTGGTCTTTGGCCCATAGGATTCACCAAAATAAAAGCTCTTTTTGAGTTTTTGTAAATATAAAGTGGTTTAAGGAGTAAATATAAAGAGTGGTTTTATTTATTTACCATACCTCTAGAGTATTTATATTTATATTTATTTACCATACCTCCGGAGTAATTATAAAAAAAAAAAGTTTTATTTATTGATCTGAATGGATTGTATTAGTTATGTTGTGCTAAGTATCCAAAGAGTAATAATAATGTGTGCACAAGTTTCTCCTTAATTTGCAGGTTAAACAAATAGTTTTGGCTTTGTTAAAAAAATTATTGTGTGAGGATTGATTAAGTATTTTACTTGTTTATCATTATATAGCAGTAAATAATAGAGAAATAAACTTCACAAAGCACATTACTCAACAAATTGTTGAAGAAGTTCACCCCTCCTGGGCTACATCTATTGGTCCATCTCCCAATGGCATGTACCTCTTGTATTAATTTTCTCAAAATGCAAGTACAAGTGAAAATAAGCCTCAATAGGAAAAACTCTCTATAAAATCAACTTCAGAAGGTATGAAATATCTAGAGATAACTATTCATTTACATAAAACAGATAAATAAAGCCCAATACACTGCCTTCTCCATGATGGCCCTGATGGCTCCTTGATCTTCCTCGAAGCTAAAACTGTTGAAGATGACCTCTGTTCGACCTGAAACCTATGCAAAACTGCTCATAATGTCGAATAGAGCCAAAATTGACTATTTTTTCACTCAATTTAGTACAATAATGAGGAAGTTATGGCTTCTCCAAGAAAACTGCCCAATGTCCCCCAAAAATCCCACTAAATGTGGAGTAACTGCTAGTTAGTAGTGCCAAACTGGCCAACCTCTTGAAAATGGCAGAGACGCCCCAAATCTGGTGAACAGTTAGTGGTCAAATTAAATGTTAGGTGGGGTGGTATGTGATTGCCCCTGCTCTAACCGTCATAGAATCCTCCCACCGTTACCGTAGCATTTAATGTTTTTTTGGAACGTGACCACATTTAACGGATTGTGTAACCATTTCCACCTGTGGTTAGGAGAGCGCTTGGTTACGAGCGTTTGGTTGTATGAAGATTGAGCTAGCCCTAAGGGGCTAGTCCCTTTTTTTTTCACCGGATTGAAGTTTCAAATTCAAATAAAATTTGTGGCCGATGCTTTTCAAGAACCATCCACGTGGCCCAATGGTATAGCATTGCATTGTTTGTTAAGAGGTTGAGGGTTCGAAACCATGAAACCTCAAATTTTTTTACAACACGCCATTACTGTTGAACTGGGGGCCATGTGGCGGCCTTTGAACCTACCATGCGGTAGCCTGTGACTGGTTAAAAAATTACACAGTCAAATCGTCCTCCAATGATCCTCTGCCACTTGTCTTCATCTGATTAGCCCCTATGGAATATTCCAAGGATTTTTTTTTTTTTTTCCCAAAGTTTGAAAGTCAAATTTGGTCAACTCATTTTTGGAGTTTACTAGACAATTTCAAACCTCAATAACGTCTGCATACAACCTCGGTTTTGAGAACCATTCACGGCGCTAGAATCGTAGCGACGAGACCTTTCCATTCAGTCAGATTGCAACTATTTCTGAGCAATTTCATTTTTGAGCATTTTTCATAATTTGGACATGATCTCCTGATCACACCTCCACACTGGGAAGCTTTTGGACCCAAAAAGCCTAATATATTGATCTGTATAGTAAATGAGAGTACAACGCCCTCTTCTCTTCAGCCTCCAAACACTTGCCTTTCATGGCTAGTGACTTTGAACCACAACTAGAAAGCAATTGACACTTCCCTTCCTGGATGTGTTTGTCCTCCTGTCAAGAACTGTCTTTCTTGCACTTACTAAGAATATTTATGGAGAGAAATTTGCAGAAGGTTGCTGAACATCACTGCCTTGAGAAATGATCCAAGGTGGCTCAAAAAAACATGAGATTACAACATAAATACATGCATACAACCGAAATTTTCATATGTACAAAATGAGTATGTCTCCCAATGTTAAGAAGTCTATCCACTTCCATGGCAACTTTTGCTGTTGAAACTCTTATTCATGTGAAACATCCATTATCACATCAATAATGGAATCCTTGGTTCCACTTGTGCCAATCTTTCTGTCGTCTTGTTGCATGTGCTTGGGACAACTAGTTGGATGCAAATTCCAACAATGGGAGACAACATGTCCCCTCTTCTGGAAATATGTGAAAATCTTATGCAATTTCTTTGAAAGTTGCCTTTGCTTCATCTACTTCTTGTATGCCTTCTTCCTCATCCAGCACATTTTAACATCATGGTTAAACTGACCACAATATGTACAACAACTTTTTCTTCCTTTTATACATGCAAAATTGTCATGCCTTGCAGAAACACAATCAAATTGATCACGGGAAGATTTATACCTCTTGTGCTGCTTTGCATGTTCATATTTTTTGCCTTTATGAGGAGATGAACTAGTATATGCTCCAGCTTTCATTTGCAGACTAACATATTCGTTCTTGTCTTGAAAACTGTCTAAACTCGCATGCTTGCCATAAGCTGCATGTCTATCATATTCTTGCTATGACAAAGGCTTAAAGCAAAGGCAATCATATTTGAAACAAATTTGACATATTTTCATATTAGAACTTAGAACAAAATTTCTCTTTGAAGTAGCCTCATATGCCTTCATGAATTTGGAGTCTTTGCCATTAGCTTTCACATAACCAAGACCAAAATTCTTGGGTCGTTCCTCAACCAAAATAGGATCAACCATGCCTTGTTCATGCTTGCCTACACCCTTGCCTTCATATCCCATTTTAATCATTAACTTGGACCCTATACCTCTCGTGTGCTTTTCAAAATAACCAACACATATTTCTAATAAGGAAACTGAAGACAAATTAAAATGGATTACCTCTTCCTCACACATGTTCTTGGTCAAAGCTTCTTGAGCTTGATGGAGCTGCATCTCCATATCATGCAATCTTTGAAGAATTTCTTCCTTCTCTTCCTTCATGGAAAAAAATTGCTCACGAAGTTTAGTTCTTTCTCTTCTATCCTCAAACATAATCTGCACCATGTCCTTCAATATAATAAAGTCATGCTTCATATCTTCATCGAAGTATCTTGTGAAGGAAGAAACCTCACTTGTAGAAGTTTTCATTATGATGTCAATGAAAAAAAGTAACTTCAACAGAGTTCACAAAGCTTTAAAAAACTATAAACAAAGATTTTGAACAAAATGACAAGATTTTTTAAACCAAATGGCTGTAGAGACAAACTCTTATTCAAACAACCAAACAAAAAACAATCGTCAAGATGGTTTCTATTCCAAGGGTGACCTTGAGGTACTTTAGGGTAAGGAAGAAGCCTTCAGCCCTTTCTTCCTTTTTGTCCTCTTCAGGACTTAGTTATCAATAGCTATCCTTTCACCTCTAGCAAACTTAAACAACAGTCAGTTTGCAAATAGTGAAACAATCAATATTTTACACTGTTTTAACACCTTTCCAGTAATACAAGTAATAGCTTTCTATATCAATCAAGCAACCAACCTCACTCTGCACAGATCACAAGAGTCGTTATGAAAACTATTAAACAAATCCTTTTGCACAAATGTTAAATAGAGAAAATACTCTAGCTTAACCTAATGCTCAACCTAAGCTCTGATACCAACCTGATCTGAATGGATTGTATTAGTTATGTTGTGCTAAGTATCCAAATAGTAATAATAATGTGTGCATAAGGTTCTCCTTAATTTGCAGGTTAAACAAATAGTTATGGCTTTGTTAAATAGATTATTGTGTGAGGATTGATTAAGTATTTTATTTGTTTATCATTATACAATAGTAAATAACAGAGAAATAAACTTCAAAAATCACATTACTTAGCAAATTGTTGAAGCAGTTCACACCTCCTGGGCTACATCTGTTGGTCCAGCTCCCAATGGCATGTCCCTCTTGTATTAATTTGTTCAAAATGCAAGTAAAAGTGAAAATAAGTCTCAATAGGAAAAAATCTCTGTAAAATCAGCTTCATAAGCTATGAAATAGCCAGAGATAACTATTCATCTACATAAAACAGCTAAAGAAAGCCTAATACATTGCCTTCTCCATGATGGCCCTAATGGCTCATTGATCTTCCTCGAAGCTAAAACTGTTGAAGATGACCTCTGTTTGACCTGAACCCTATACCAAACTGCTCAGAATGTCAAATAGACCCAAAATTGACTATTTTTTCACTCAATTTGGTTTAATAATGAGGAAGTTATGGCTTCTCCAAGAAAACTGCCCAATGTCCCCCAAAAACCTCATTAAATGTGGAGTAACTGCTATTTAGCAGTGCCAAACTGGCCAACCTCCTGAAAATGGTGGAGGCACCCCGAATCTGGCAGACAGTTAGTGGTCAAATTAAATGTGTAGGTGGGGTGGCAAGTGACCAGCCCCACTCTAACCGCCATAGAATCCTCCCACCATTACTGTAGCATTTAATGCTTTTTTGGAATGTGACCACATTTAACAGTTTCTATAATCGTTTCTACCCGCGGTTAGGAGAGGGCTTGGTTACGAGCATTTGGTTGTATGAAGACCGGGCTAGCCCTAAGGGGCTAGTCCCTTTTTTTTTCTCTGGATTGAAGTTTCAACTTCAAATAAAATTTGTGGTCGATGGTTTTCAAGAACCATCCACGTGGCCCAACGGTAGAGCACTGCGTTTTTTGTTAAGAGGTTGGGGGTTTGAAACCGTGAAACCTAAAAAGTTTTTACAACACGCCATTACCGTTGAACTGGGGGGCACATGGCAACCCCTGACTGGTTACAAAATTACACGGTCAAATCGTCCTCCAATGAGCCTCTGCCACTTGTCTTCATCCGATTAGCCCCTGTGGAATATTCCAAGGAATATTTTTTTTTAAAATTTTCCAAAGTTTGAAAGTCAAACTTGGTCAACTCATTTTTGGAGTTTACTGGACGATTTCAAACCTCAATAACTTTTTCATACGACCTTAGTTTTGAGAACTGTTCATGGCACCAGAATTGCAGCGACGAGACCTTTTTGGTTGTTCAAATTGCAACCATTTCTGAGCACTTTCATTTTTGAGCATTTTTCATAACTTGGACATGATCTCGTGATCATTTATTTACCATACATATGGTTTGTTTATATTTTTATTTATTTACCATATCTCTTTTTTGAGTGGTAGTAAACCTCTTCATATTTTAAATTTATATGGTTTTAATTTATTTTTAATGAAGTTTTAATTGTTCATGGTTATTTAAGTTATTGGTTAAGCCACATTATTTAGATTTTAATTTTTAATTTTTAATTATTTATTTTGGCTCCTGACATACTTACACATCGAGGTCATACTAGGCTGTAGAATGCGCCTCTGGGCACAATAAAATTAATTAATATCAATTCAAATCAAACTAAATTCATCCTTTAGAAAACAAAATTGTCTTAAAGAAAATCTAAAATATCTAAACTAGTTGAAATGATTAAAACTTACATATTTTGAATCAAGTGGGTATGTTGTGGTTGACTCTATTGATATATAGAAATGAATTGCACTACTCTTATATAACAAGGTATTACAACATCTCTTCTAGATTGTGGTGGAGAGCATCTTGGCACAATAATTAGCTATCTAAAAAATCAAATTCTCCATTATTAATTATGGAAAAGTTATTATTAAAGCTGCTTGTTATTTTATAGAAAAATCATTTTTTTTTTAGTTTATAGAAAAATCAATAAAGTGTATATATGGTCTTAAAATCAATAAAATGTATATATGGGAAAATTTTAAATATAACTACTTGACCTTATTACAACATCTCTTCTAGATTTTGGTGGAAAGCATATTGGCACAATAATTAGCTATGTAAAAAATCAAATTTTCCATTATTAATTATGGAAATGTTATTATTAAAACTACTTGTTATTTTATAGAAAAATCAATAAAGAGTATGTATGCCTTTCTAGACTTAGTAGTCATATCGTTGCCCTAGGTGAGTCCTTTGTCCCATAAACAAGGGAGTCTCATACACCAATTTGGTGTGTGGCTAGGCCTTTACGTCAAAAATAAATAATAATACTAATATATGAAAATAAAGTCAATAAATGTATATGTATATATGAAAGTAAATTTTAAATATAACTGTTTGACACTTAAAAAATTAATTAAATATCATTTATAATATGCAAATTTCATAAATGTGTTATAAAAGAGTGAAATACAGGTAACCACTAGATGGCATTCATTCCTATAAGTCTCTAACACAAAGTCAAATATTGGTAATCGAAAAGAGCTGCGAGTTAAGCCACATGTCCAATCCATGCATCCACATTCAAAATGATGAGAGATGGCACCCTGAAGCATGGAATTTGCATTGCTCGTTAGGTCAAGGGGTGATTTTCTAGTCAAATACAGTGAATAAATTTGCAAAACTATCAAAATATTTTCCTTAATGTGAAGATGTATATGGATCGCGAAGATGTGAAAAATTTCAAGTATTTTCCTTACTGTGAAGATGGATCGAGAAGATGTGAAAACCTTCATAGGTGGATGTAAATTTTTTATATTTCATCGAAATTGTAATCTAAAACTATTAAAATTAGAAATGCATATTAATCATATTTTTACAACCAAATTTAGAGTAGATTTCTGTTGTCTAAATTGTGAGAAAAACTTGTGGATCATTTATGTTGTCCAATTTTTAAGATATGAGGATCATTTATTCCACACCCTGATGTATCAGGTGGATTTGGTTTTAACTAGTTGTTGTAAAATAACATTTTAGTTATTATTTTAAAAGGAAAGACTAAAACAATTATCATTTTTGGAAAAGCTAATTTGTTTTATTATTTTGGAAAATAAAATTGGTTATGGAAAGTAGTTCCATAAAAAGTAAAAAAAGGGTGATGGTAAAAGTATTCCAAGAACTGAAAGGTGGTTGGACAGTTTTGAATAGTTATCTGCTCCTCTGAGGATAAGAGAATTATCCCAGTGAGGAATGGGGGGTTATGTTCATGGACTAAGGAAGAGAGTGGAGAATTTCCTGAGCTGGTAGAGACTAGTGGAAATCACTCATCGTTCCTAAGGAATTTCTGGTACTGACTGGACTAGGAGTCTTGAGGTCACAGCAAAAAAGTTTGTCAACCCGTACCTTTCAGGAGTGGAGCACAGGGGCAAGATGAGTATGTAATCACCTCTCTTGAAGGTTGGGAGGACCTCAACAGTGAATTGCATAATCAAATAAGTACTTGTGCAATTCAGTACTTTCAAACAGGAAAAATCTTAAAGAACTGTTACACAGTTAAGGAAAACTAGTGGCAGATAAATAATGTTGTGTGTTACTAATGTATGAGAAGATTTATTTCTTAACGTTTTTAATAATTTAGTAATCATTTATGTTTTCTGTAAAAGTATTTGTAAATTATTTAGAATCTTTATTGGGTAAAATGGAAATGATGGTAGGAGAACATTGTTATAAAAATATAGTTGTGCATGGTTACTGTATAACAGTATATGTGAAGTCTTCTTTTACAAAAGACAATGAAAGTAACACTGCATGGAGAAGAATCTATAGGAAACATGCGATGTTATCATAACTAGTGAAAGAAATATTCAAATCGAGAAATAAAATAGCATAACAATAGAACTCAAGGCAAGACAACCAAAATAATAAATCCTGTAAGACTAAACATAGATGGGTATATTGTTGATTCTGGGTACGAGGCGTAGCCTCAACTCAAAATACGTTGTTTACCCAAGAATACTATACAAGCACAAAACTACAAGGTGGTCTGGTTGCCTGAGATATATCAGTAAAAACTCCGGTTGTGATAATAATTATTTACGAAAGTATAATATTAACAATGTAAGAGTAAATAGAAGACGTTTCCAACAATTAAATACTATAGTGTCAACTAGCTAATTCATAAAGAAAAACAACCTTATGATGCAATGAAAGAAAAATGGAAACAATGAAATATTTCATGAACTTGCCAGTGGCTCTGAATTCTTAACCTATTACAGTAACAACATGAGATATAAGATAATTGTGTAACTTTATAATCACAAAGAGAGCGGGTGCTTTAAAACTATGAGTAAATCTTAAAAACAATAGTCCGAGAGATAAAATAAAATCCTGTAGGAAAACCTGTTCATAAGTAAAACATTTTATGTCATTATAGTGCTTACAATCCTTCTTAAAATACATGAGCATAGAAGAATCCATTCGAGATTGAAGGGTCAAGACCGACAGAATCTCGCTGCCAGCAGACCATTACAAACGAAGCAAATAAATACAGTCAATAGAACCAATACATAACTTTGACAACCAAATAAGGATAAAAGCCCTCAACTATTCCAAGCTAAAGTAAAACATTTTTTGGATGACAACACATTAAAAATCGAGGAAGAAGCCTTGTAACAAGAAAACATCCTCCCCTTAACTCAAATGAACTCGATACAATAGTACCTGGTAGGACAAGGGCGTAGTGAGTGGGAGAAATCCATGATTCTTGAGAAAGGGCAGAGGATTGAACTAGCTTTGTGAATGCAATTACTTGTATAAAAGAAAAAAAATGACCAAATGGGTCAGTAAGTGAAGACACATTAACTTGAAATTGATGCTTGAAATGATAAATGAAACCAAAAGATAAATGTGAGGAATCATATATACCTATAGGGTTAAATATTCCGGTTAAAGCTTAATGTTTGCCGAGCTGGAGAACAAAAGAATCATGGATGAGAAAGGAACATCCAAACGGAAAATCAACTGAAATTTAGGGAAGAAAACGTATAAAGAAGAAAGCAGACAAAGGCATCACCTGAGTTCAAGAATCTTGAATTGACTCATAACACAATATGCAAAGGCGGCACTCCATTACTCTTGTAGAGAACATTGTTCTCACACTAAAAGAGATGGCACGTAGTCACGCTGAATGGGTGGCTTAGCCGGCGGAGGGAGTTGAGTCAACAGTATCAAACCCTCGAAGGGTTGCAGACAGAGCTGCCACACAAAACAGTGAGAAATGAGAGTTGGGTAGTTAGGGTTTTGGTAATACCTGGTAGACTTCCCCCATGGGTCATCTAACGATTTAAGCTATGTGTATGCTGATGCACAAAGAAAGAGGCATAACAAGAGACATTATGAGAAGGGGGTCAATGTGACAACCATCCCAGAACACTGGGAAAACCCAACCATGACTAGAAATGAATCCTGAGAAGTGGATTTAGCTTAGAGTGGATCAGCACCAGCAAGCAAGTAGACTGCTAGAGGAACAACAACACCAAACTAGCATGCTATTAAATACAGTGCAGAAGCTACAGGAAGAAATGGTGTGGGTTCAGAGTGATATTGAGCACTTGATGCAAGAGAAAGAAAATATACTCAAGATATTTTCAGATAGGAAGAATCAGGGAATGGAACAACCCAGTCCTGATAGAGACATGCAGGAAGGTAAAAAGTGACAAGCAAGGGACCACAACATTGACAGAGTGGAAAGAAGCCCTTCACAACGAAGCAACAAAAACATAAACTATAATGAAGTACAGTCTGGCAATGTGTCAGATCAACAAGAAGTTAAGAAGCAAAAAGTGGAGCTTCAAGGTGAGTTTCGAAAAATAAAACCACCTACATTTGATGGAGAAGCTGAGGAAGTGGTGGAGACTTGGTTGATAATTATGAATAAATATTTTCAAGTGTATGAGTACAACAACAACCTAAAAGCCCTATTGGCCATATACCAGTTGAGAGAAAAAGCCACCTTGTGGTGGGAGGAAGTAAAGAATGTTCACAGCATTGAACATCAAGATGTTACATGGGAGACATTTCAACAATACTTTAAAGATAAGTATTTGACATAATGTCTTTATGATGAGAAATCTATAGAATTTCATGACTTGAAGCTGGGTCAAATGGTTATGGACGAGTTTATTACCAAGTTCACATCCCTGTTAAGATATGTTCCATACCTCAGAGATGAAAAGGCTAAGGTTGAAAGATTCTTGAGTAGTCTGCCAACCCATATGAAAGAGCGAATTGAATTTGTAAATCTGAGGACCATGGATGAAGCAATTCGTAAAGCATGAATGTGCTATCAGTAGTCCAAGGCAAAAGGGGAAGTGGGAAAAAGTTGGCAGCTAAGAAAAGGACATAAAAACAGCTCAAACTTCAAGGGTTCCAGAAGTAGTAATTTTAAGAATTTTTCGCGAAGTTCTGTAAGCAATCAGTTTGGCAGAAATAATCAAAAAACCTGATGGATAGCTGAGGAGAGGCCTATGGAGGCTTCAAGAAAACTTGAATAAGGAAAAGTGTCCAAGCCACCTCTATAGTGTTGGGGGTGTGTTGAGGCACATTATTATAAAAATTTCCCATAGCAAGGGAGAAGTGAAGTAGTTGCAAACTTGTAGGAGGCTTCTAGAGTAGGTGATGTGGCTCAAAACTTACCTGGAATCAATGCATCGTTGGAGGATCGACAGGTAGATTATCAGCCAACAATGATAGAGTTGGAAGGTAAGTTACTGTCTCAATCTGTTTCTATTTTGGTTGATCCAGGTGCAAGTATAAGTTATGTTAGTCCCAAAATAGTGGAAGTATGTAAATTCAAAATTCAGAAATTCAAAATTTCTTGGCTCATACAGCTAGCCACAAGAGCAAAAAGAAAAGTAACTACCAAAATTCCAAACTGCACTTTGGAAATTGTAGACTAGCAGTTAAACGTGGACCTAAACATATTTCCATGGGGATCCTATGATGTTTTGTTGGGTATGGATTGGCTAGAAAAGCATTGGAACTTGGTGGAATGTAAAGAAAAGATTATTTATTAGAGAATGCAAGATGGAATATGCAAGGAGATTCAGGGTATCAAGAAACACTACAGCTAAGTCCTATCACAGCATCCAAAATGAAAAAGTGTATGAGGAAGGGATGTCAGATTTTTTCTATCTAGGTGGGATATGCAAATTCCAAGGAAAAGCCTCCTATGATGGAGAACATACCAGTGGTACAATATTTCATGGATGTCTTTCCAGAAGAAATACCCAGATTACCACCAAGAAGAGATATTGATTTTACCATTGAATTAATGCCAGGAGCATCACCTGTGTCAAAGGCTCCTTACCGAATGAGCATTCCAGAATTAACTGAATTAAAATTGTAGTTACAAGAACTGTTGGACAAAGGACACATTATTCCAAGTGTGCCCCCTTGTGCAGCACTAGTGTTGTTCGTGAAGAAGAAGGATGGAACCATGCGAATGTGCATGGTCTATAGACGGCTCAATAAATTAACAGTAAAAAATAAATATCTTTTACCAATGATTGACGATCTATTTGACCAGGTGAAGGGGGCCATAGTATTCTCAAAAATAGATTTAATATTTGGATACCACTAGATCTAAATCAAGGATGAAGATATTTATAAGACTGCTTTCCGTACTATGTACAGGAATTATGAGTTTGTGGTGTTACCCTTTGGGTTAACAAATGCATCAACGACATTTATGAGGTTAATGCATGGTATAATTCACCCTTTCCTGGATAACTTTGTACTCATATTTATTGATGATATTTTAATTTATTCTAAGAACTAGGAAGAACATAAAGAATATCTAAGGATTGTGCTAGAAATGTTAAGAAAACATCAGCTGTATGGTAAGTTCAACAAATGTGATTTTTTCAAAATAGAAATCCAGTACTTAGGCCATGTTATTTCAGCAAAAGGGATTTCTGTTGATCCAGAGAAAAGACAATCATGGAATGGAGGGTACCCAAAATGTGGCGGATATCATACCCTTTAAAGGATTGGCTGGGTACTATCGAAGATTCATTGAAGGATTATCCAAAATTTCTTTTCCAATCACCTATTTGCAGAGAGAAGGAAAAGTCTTTAAGTGGACTAATGAGTGCCATAACAGTTTCGAGAGGTTGAAGTAGCTATTGACCATGACACCAGGGTTGAGGATAGCTGACCCCAACAAAGAATTTGAAGTTTGTACAGATTCTTGTAAAGAGGGAGTTGGGGAAGTTTTATCTCATGAAGGGAAGGTAGTGGCCTATAAGTCAAGAAAGTTAAAACAACATGAGCAAAGATATTTAACCTATGATCTAGAATTAACAACAGTAGTACATGCACTCCGGGTATGGAGACACTACCTGCTGGGAAAGAAGTTTGTAATAAATATTGATCATAGTAGCCTAACCAGTTACTTCAAAAAATATGATTTAAACTCCCGACAAGAAAGATGGAATGCCTTCCTAAGTGATTTTGATATGGAAATTCAGCATGTGAAGTGTGAGGAAAACTGGGTGGCGGATGCCTTAAGTAGGAATTTGCATTGTGTTTATGTGCTTTACCATAATCAGCTTGAATGAAAATTCTTGGATCAAGTGAAAGAGGAAGCATAGAAGAATCCTAAATACCAATTCCTATGGAAGAAAATGGAAGAGGCCAGAAAGCAAGGAAACACTTCTGAGTATGGAATTAGTAAAGAAAAAATTCTAATCTTCAGAGGAAAGTTGTATGTACCAAACCGTGTGGATCTAAAGGAGCTGATCATGAATGAATATCATCAAAGTAATTATACAAGACACCTAGGATACCAGAAAATGTTAACTGTTATTAGAAAAATATATTTCTGGCATGGTATGCGTAGAAACATTGCTGAATATTTAAACAAATGTTTGGAGTGTCAATAGGTCAAGGTGGAGTATCGACATCCCGCAGGATTGTTGCAGCCCAAACTAGTACCTGAATGGAAGTGGGAGTTCATATACCTAGACTTCATTACATTTTTACCACATTCAAAGAGGCACAATGACTCCATCATGGTGGTGATTGATAGGTTGAATAATTCTGCACATTTTATACCTGTCCAGTCTACTACAAGACTGTACAGATAGTAGATATTTTTATGAGAGAAATATTCAGACTGCACGGCATTCCAAAGACTGTTATTTTAGACAGATATGTGAGGTTTATTTCAACATTCTGGAAAACTTTGTTTACAGGTCTGGGGACCCAAATAAATTTTAGAACTGCTTATCATCCCCAAAGGGATGGAAAAACATCATCGGTAAACCAAGTTTTGGAAGACATGTTGCGCATGTACATGTTGCAGCAGTCAACCGAGTGGGAAGAATACTTATACCTAGTTGAATTTGCTGACAACAATGGTTACCAGGAATATCTTAAGATGACTCCATTCAAATCTCTATATGGGTGGAAATGTCGTAGTCCCTTTAATTGGAGCAGCCCCAAAACTAAGTTTATGCTTGCACTAGAAATGCTGGCTAAAATGGTATCGGAGGTAAAGAAGATCAGGCAAAACCTGAAAGTTGTAGAAAATCGGCAGAAGATATACGCAGATAAGAAGAGGACTTATCGGGAATTTTAGGTGGGTGATAATGTGTATGTGAGGATCAAACCCAAGAAGAGTAATTTGAGGTGGGCCTCTTGTGCCAAGTTAGCCCCCAGGTTCTGTGGACCCTTCCAAATTTTGGAGAGGGTAGGACCTGTGGCATATCGAATGGCTTTACCCAACCACATCCAGGTGCACAATGTGTTTCATGTGTCCCTATTAAAGCGATATGCGCATGATCTAAAGCATGTAATCCATTGGAAGAATATTCAGGTAGGATAGAATTAGAAAATCCTAACTTGAAGCATGAATTTTTTATGAAATTTTGACAGGAAACTTTGCTATTTGTAGGTAGATCTAGACGACGAGTTTCTGGTCGAGCCTCAACGCATAATAGACAGGGGAGAAATTATGCTCCGGAATCAAGTCATCACCTAGGTTAAAGTGAAATGGAAGCACTTCGGCCTAGATGAGGCTACTTGGGAAGACGAGGGATTTATACGTGAGGCTTACCCAGATCTATTTCTTGAGCTGGAGTGAAACACCGAGGACAGTGTTACTTCACGGGGTGGAGTTGTAACAACTAGATTTGACTTTAACTAGTTATTAACTAGTAAAATGACATTTTAGCTATTATTTTAAAAGGAAAGACTAAAAAAATTATCATTTTTGGAAAATTTTATTTGTTTTATTGGTTTGGAAAATAAAATTGGTTATGGAAAGTAGTTCCATAAAGTTGATGATAAAATTATTCCAAGAACTGAAAGGTGGTTGGACAGTTTTGAACAATTACCTGCTCCTTTGAGGATAAGAGACTTATCCCAGTGAGGAATGAGGGGTTTTGTTCATGGACTAAGGAAGGGAGTGGATAATTTCTTGAGATGGTAGAGAATAGTGGAAATTACTCAGTATTCCTGAGGAATTTTTAGTATTGACTGGACTAGGAGTCCTGAGCTCAGAGCAGAAAAGTCTGTCAACCCATACCTTTCAGGAGTAGAGCACGTGGGCAAGAGGAGGATGTAATAATCTCTCTTGAAGTTTGGGAGGACCTCAACAGTGAATTTCATAATTAGATAAGTATCTGTGCAATTCAGTACTTTCAAACAAGAAAAATCTTAAAGAAATATTACACAGTTAAGGCAAACTAGTACCATATAAATAATGTTGTGTGTTACTAATGTACGAGAAGATTTAGTTCTTAACATTTTTAAGAATTTAGTAATAATTTATGTTTTTTGTAAAAGTATTTATAAATTATTTAGAATCTCTATTGGGTAAAATGGAAATGATGGGCAGGAGAACACTGTTATAAAAATATAGTTGTGCATGGTTACTGTATAACAGTATATGTGAAATCTTCTTTTAGAAAATAAAGTGAAAGTGACAATGCATGGAGAAGAATATGTAGGAAACATGTGATGTTATCATAACTAGTGAAATAAATATTCAAGTCGAGAAATAAAATAGCATAACAGTAGAACTCGAGGCAAGACAACCGAAATAATAAATCCTGTAAGACTAAACATAGATGGGTAAACTGTTGATTCTAGGTACGAGGCATAGCCTCAACCCAGAATTCATTGTTTACCCAAGAAGAATATACACACACAGAACTACAAGGTGGTCTGGTCACCTAAGTTATATTAGTAACAACTCCCGTTGTGATAATACTTATTTATGAAAGTATAATATTAACAGTGCAAGAGTAAATAGAAGACATTTTCGATAATTAAATACTACAGCGTCAACTAGCTAATTCATAAAGAAAAACAAACTTATGATGCAATGAAAGAAAAGAGGAAACAATGAAAGACTTCATGAACTCGCTAGTGGCTCTGAATGCTTAACCTATTACAGTAACAACATGAGATTTCTTTACTATAAGATAATTGTGTAACTTTATAATCACAAAGAGAACCAGTGCTTTAAAACTATGAGTAAATCTTAAAAAAAACTGTCTGAGAGATAAATAAAATCCTGTAGGAAAACCTATTCATAAGTAAAACATTTTATGTCATTACAATGCTTACAATCCTTCTTAAAATACATGAGTAGAGAAGAATCCATTCGAGACTGAAGGGTCAGGACCGGTGGAATCTCACCGCCAACAAACCATTACAAATGGAGGAAATAAAAACAGTCAACAGATCTAATACATAGATTTGAAAACCAAGTAAGGATAAAATCCCTCGATTGTTCCAAGCTAAAGTAAAACACTGTGTGGACGACAACACAATAAAAACTGAGGTAGAAGCCTTGTAAGAAGAAAACATCTTCCTCTTAACTCAAATTAGCTTGCTACAGTAGTACCTGGCAGGAAAAGGGTGCAGTCAATGAGAGAAACCCATGATTCCTGAGAAAGAGTGGAGGATTGAACTGGCTTTGTGAATGAAATTACCTGTATAAAAGAAAAAATGACCAAATGGGTCAGTAAGTGAAGACACAGTAACTTGAAACTGATGCTTGAAATGATAAATGAAACCAAAAGAAAAATGTGAGGAATCATATATACTTGTAGGGTTAAATATTTCGGTCGAAGCTTAATGTTTTCCAAGCTGGAGAAAAAAGGAATCATGGATGAGAAAGGAACATCCAAACAAAAATCAACTGAAATTTAGGGAAGAAAACATATAAAGAAGAAAGCAAACAAAGGCATCACCTGAGTTCAAGAATCTTGAATGGACTTGTAACTCTTTGTGCAAAGGCAACACTCCATTACTTGTGTATAGAACACTACTCTCACACGACAAGAGTTGGCATGCAGCCACGATGAATGGGTGGCTTAGCCAACAGAGGGAGTCAAGCCAGCAATCTCAAACCCTCAAAGGGTTGTAGACAGATCTGCCGGACAGAACAATGAGAAATGAGGGTTGGGTAGTTAGGGTTCATGTAATACTCGGTAGACTTCCCGCCGTCGAGATCACCGTAGATCTTCTATAGAATCAAACGGTGAGAAGTGGGACAGATGGTTGTCCACATTAAACTCAAACTAGAACAAATATCATGGATAGTGGGTGTAAGAACTCACGTTATTAATATCAGTGCATCTACTTTCCAGGTGGTTCACGAACCAAATCTCAAGACTGATTACCTCATAACAAAGGCCATAAAGATTTGTACATTGATTAGATTTTTAATACGATTGATATTAAAGCGTACCAGGTACCTTGAACAAACAATATAACTAGAACTTTATCATTGCAGAACTAAACATGATATATATGCTAATTTACCATAAATACAATTATATCCAAGGTTATGTATCACCTATAATATAAGGGTTGAAACTTAAGAATTTTGCCATGATGTTATAATCGCCAAGGTAGGAGGTAAATTTTTTTTATTTTTATGTGTATAGTGTTAAGTGTTACAAGTGGTATTAGAGCAGCGTTCAGATGCTAGGACCCTAGGGGTCATCTAATGATTTAAGCTGTGTATATACTGATACACATAGAAAGAAGCATAACGGGAGACATTATGAGAGGGGGTTCAGTGCAAAAACCACCCCAAAACACCAGGGAACCCCAACCACGACCATAAATGAATCCTGAGAGGTGGATTCAAATGAGTGTGGATCAGCACTAGCAAACAACTATAAAGCTGGAGGAACAACAACACCAAACTAGCATGCTGTTAAATACACTGTAGAAGCTATAAGAAGAAATGGTGCGGGGTTGGAGTGATAATGAGCAACTGATGCAAGAGAAAGAAAATATACTCAAGAGCCTTTCAAATAGGCAGAATCAAGGAATGGAACAACCCAGTCCTAATAAAGACATGCAGGAAGGTAACAAGTGACAAGCAAGGGATCACACCATTGACAGAGTGGAAAGATGCCCTTCACAGAAAAGCATCAAAAACATAAACTATAATGTATTAGAGTCTGGAAATGTGTCAGATCAACAAGAAGTTAAGAAGCAAAAAGTGGAGCTTCAAGGTGAGTTTCGAAAAATAAAACCACCTACATTTTATGGAGAAGCTGAGGAAGTGGTAGAGACTTGGTTGATAATTATGAATAAATATTTTCAAGTGTATGAGTACAAAAAAAACCTAAAAGCCCTATTGGCCATATACCAGTTGAGAGAAAAAGCCACCTTGTGGTGGGAGGAAGTAAAGAATGTTCACAGCATTGAACATCAAGATGTTACATGGGAGACATTTCAACAATACTTTAAAGATAAGCATTTGACATAAAAATTTTATGACAAGAAATCTAGAGAATTTCATGACTTGAAGCTAGGTCAGATGACTATGGACGAGTTTATTGCTAAGTTCACATCCCTGTTAAGATATGGTCCATACCTCAGAGATGAAAAGGCTAAGGTTCAAAGATTCCTGAGTAGTCTTCCAACCCATATGAAGGAGCTAATTGAATTTGTAAATCCTAGGACCATGGACGAAGCAATTCGTAAAGCACGAATGTGCTATCAGCAGTCCAAGGCAAAAGGGGAAGTGGAAAAAGTTGGTAGCTAAGAAAAGGACAGAAAAACAACTCAAACTTCAAGGGTGCCAAAAGTAGTAATTTTAAGAATTTTTCACGAAGTTCTGTAAGCAATCAATTTGGAAAAAATCATCAAGCAACCCGATGGCCAGCTGAGAAGAGGCCTACAGAGGCTTCTAGCAAACTTGAACAAGGACAAGTGTCCAAGCCACCTCTGTAGTGTTGGGGGTTTGGTGAGGCACATTATTATAAAAATTTCCCACATCGAGGGAGAAGTGAAGCAGTTGCAAACTTGCAAGAGGCTTCTATAGTAGGTGATGTGGCTCGAAACATACCTCAAATCAACGCAGCGTTAGAGGATCGATAGCTAGATTATCAGCCAACAATGATAGAGTTGGAAGGTAAGTTATTGTCTCAATCTGTTTCTATTTTGGTTGACCCAGGTGCAAGTCTAAGTTATGTTAATCCCAAAATAGTGGAAGTATGTAAATTCAAAAGTTAGAAATTCAAAAGTCCTTGGCTGGTACAACCAGCAATAGGAGAAAAAATAAAAATAACTGCTAAAATTGTAAACTACACTTTGGAAATTTCAGACAAGAATTTAAATGTGGACCTGAACATATTGTCATTAGGGTCCTAAGATGTTTTTCTAGGTATGGATTGGCTAGAAAAACATTGGACCTTGGTGGATTGTAAAGAAAATATTATTTATTACAGAATGCAAGATGGAACACGCAAGGAGATTCAGGGAATCAAGAAACCGCTACAGCTACGTTCTATTACATCATCCCAAATGAATGTGTATGAGGAAGGGATGTCAGATTTATGCTATCCAGGTGGGATATTCCAATTCCAAGGAGAAGTCTCCTATGATGGAGAACATACCAGTGGTATAAGATTTCATGGATGTCTTTCCGAAAGATATACCTAGATTACCACCAAGAAGACATATTTATTTTACCATTTAATTAATTCTAGGAGAAACACTTGTGTCAAAGGCTCCTTACAGAATGAGAGTTCCATAATTAACTAAACTAAAAATGCAGTTACAAGAACTGTTGGACAAAGAATACATTCTTCTAAGTGTGTCCCCTTGGGGAGCACCAGCGTTGTTCGTAAACAAGAAGGACGGAACCATGCGAATGTGCATGGACTATAGAAATATCAATAAATTAACAGTAAAAAATAAATATCCTTTACCACGGATTGATGATTTGTTTGATCAGGTGAAGGGGTCACAGTATTCTCAAAAATATATTTAAGATTTGGATACTACCAGATCCAAATCAAGGATGAAGATATCTATAAGACTGCTTTCTATACTAGGTATGAGCATTATGATTTTGTGGTGTTACCCTTTGGGTTAACAAATGGACCAGCGACATTTATGAGGTTAATGCATGGTATATTTCACCCTTTCCTGGATAACTTTGTACTCATATTTATTCATGATATTTTAATTTATTCTAAGAACCAAGGAAGAACATAGAAAACATCTAAGGATTGTGTTGGAAATGTTAAGGAAACATCAATTGTACGCTAAGTTCAGAAAATGTGATTTCTTCAAAATAGAAACCAATACTTAGGCAATGTTATTTCAACAGAAGGGATTGTTGTTGATCCACAGAAAATCAAGACAATCATGGAATGGAGGGTACCCCAAAATGTGGCGGATATTCAATCCTTTATGGGATTGGCTGGGTATTATCGAAGATTCATCGAAGGATTCTCCAGATTTCTTTTCCAATCACCTTTTTGCAGAGAAAAGGAAAAGTATTTAAGTGGACTAATGGGCTAATGAGGGCCAGAATAGTTTTGAGAGGTTGAAGCAGCTATTGACCACGGCACAAGTGTTGAGGGTAGCTGATACCAACAAATAATTTGTAGTTTGCACAGATGCTTGTAAAGATGGAGTTGGGGTAGTTTTATCTCAGGAAGGGAAGGTAGTGGCCTATGAGTCAATAAATTTAAAATAGCATGAGTAAATATATTCAACCTGTGATCTAGAATTAACAACAATAGTGCATACACTTCGGGTATGGAGACACTACCTGCTGGGAAAGAAGTTTTTACTAAAGACTGATCATAGTAGCCTAACCAGTTACTTCAAACAAGATGACTCAAACTCCTATCATGCAATATGGAATGCCTTCCTAAGTGAGTTTGATATGGACATTCAACATGTGAAGGGTAAGGAAAACCGAGTGGCGGATGCCTTAAGTAGGAAGCTGCATTGTGTTTATGAGCTTTACTATAATCATCTTGAATGAAAATTCTTGGATCAAGTGAAAGAGGAAGCACAGAAGGATCCTAAATACCAATTCCTATGGAAGCAAATGGAAGAGGCTAGAAATCAAGGAAACACTTTTGAGTGTGGATTTAGTAAAGAACAAATTCTAACATTCAGAGGAAAGTTGTATGTACCAAACCATGTGGATCTAAAGGAGCTGATCATGAATGAATATCATCGAAGTAATTACGAAGGACACCCAGGATACTAGAAAATGTTAACTGCTATTAGAAAAATATATTTCTGGCCTGGTATGTGTAGAAACATTGCTGAATATTTAAAAAAATGTTTGGAGTGTCAATAGGTCAAGGTGGAACATCGAAATCCCAAAGGATTGTTGCAGCCCATAACAGTACCTAGATGGAAGTGGGAGGTCATATACCTAGACATCATTACGGATTTACCACGGTCAAAGAGGCATAATTACTCCATCTTGGTGGTGATAGATAGGTTCAGTAAGTCTACACATTTTATACTTGTCCAGTCTACTTACAAGACTGTACAGATAGTAGATATTTTTATGAGAGAAATATTTAGATTGCATGGCATTTCAAAGACTGTTATTTCGGATAGAGATATGAATTTTACTTCAGCATTCTGGAAATTTTTTTTTACAGGTCTAGGGACCAAAATAAACTTTAGCACTACTTATCAATCCCAGACAGATGGACAAACAGAACGGGTAAACTAAGTTTTGGATGCAGCAACCAACCAAGTGGGAATAATACTTACACCTAGTTGAATTTTCTAACAACAATGGTTACCAGGAATCTCTTAAGATGAGTCATTTCAAATCTCTATATGGGTGGCAATGCTGCACTCCCATTAATTGGAGCAACCATGAAACTAAGTTAATGCTTGGACCAGAAATGCTGGCTGAAATGGAATTGGAGGTAAATAAGATCAGGAAAAACCCAAAAGCTGCACAAGGTCGACAGAAAATATACGCAGATAAGAAGAGGACTTATTGGGAATTTGAGGTGGGTGATCATGTGTATGTGAGGATAAAACCCAAGAAGAGTACTTTGATGTGGGCCTCTTGTGCAAGTTAGCCCCCAGGTTTTGTGGACCCTTCCAAATTTTGGAGAGGGTAGGATCTGTGGCATATTGGCTGGCTTTCCCAACCACATTCGGGTGCACAATGTGTTTCATGTGTCCCTGTTAAAGTGATATGTGCATGATTCGAAGCGTGTAATCCATTGGAAGAATATTCAAGTAGGATAAAATTAGAAAATCCTAACTTGAAGCATGAATTTTTTATAAAATTGTGACAGGAAACTTTGCTGTTTGTAGGTAGAGTCAGACGGCGAGTTTCTGGTCGAGCCTCAACGCATACTCGACAGGAGAGAAATTATGCTCTGGAAGAGAGTCATCACCCAGGTTAAAGTGAAATGGAAGCATTTCGGCCCGTATGAGGCTACTTGGGAAGATGAGGGATTTTTACGCGAGGCTTACGTAGAGCTATTTCTTGAGCTGGAGTGAAACACCGAGGATGGTGTTACTTCTAGGGGGGAAGTTGTAACAACTAGATTTGCTTTTAACTGGTTGTTAACTAGTAAAATGATATTTTAGTTATTATTTTAAAAGGAAAGAATGAAACAATTATCATTTTTGGAAAATTTTATTTGTTTTATTATTTTGGAAAATAAAATTGGTTATGGAAAGTAGTTCCATAAAAAGTAAAAAAAGGTTGACGGTAAAAGTATTCCAAGAACTAAAAGGTGGTTGGATAGTTTTGAATAGTTACTTGCTCCTCTGAGGATAAGAGACTTATCCCAGTGAGGAATGGGGGTTATGTTTATGGAATAAGGAAGAGAGTGGAGAATTTCCTGAGCTAGTAGAGACCAGTGGAAATCACTCAACATTCTTGAGGAATTTCTGGCACTGACTAGACTAGGAGTCTTGAGGTCACAACAGAAAAGTCTGTCAACCCGTACCTTTCAGGAGTGGAGCACGGGGGCAAGAGGAGGATGTAATCAACTCTCTTGAAGGTTGGGAGGACATCAGCAGGGAATTGCATAATCAGATAAGTATTTTTGCAATTGACTACTTTCAAACAGGAAGAATCTTAAAGAACTGTTACACAGTTAAGGCAAACTAGTAACAGATAAATAATGTTGTATGTTACTGATGTACGAGAATCTTTAGTTCTTAAAGTTTTTATGAATTTAGTAATCATTTATATTTTATGTAAAAGTGTTTATAAATTATTTATAATCTCTATTGGGTACAATGGAAATGATGGCAGGAGAAAATTGTTATAAAAATATAGCTATGCATGGTTACTTTATAACAATATATGTGAAATCTTCTTTTAGAAAAGACAGTGAAAGTGACAATGCATGGAGAAGAATCTATAGGAAACATGTGATGTTATCATAACTAGTGAAAGAAATATTCAAGTCGAGAAATAAAATAGCATAATAGTAGAACTCGAGTTAAGACAGCCGAAAATAAATCATGTAAGGCTAAACATGGATGGGTAAAATATTGATTCTAGGTACGAGGCGTAGCCTCAACTCAGAATATGTTGTTTACTCAAGAAGACTATACACAGACATAGCTACAAGGTGGTCCAGTCACCTAAGTTATATCAGTAAAAACTCACATTGTGGTAATACTTATTTATGAAAGTATAATATTAACAGTGAAAAAGTAAATAGAAGACATTTCCAACAATTAAATACTACAGTGTCAACTAGCAAATTCATAAGGAAAAGAAACCTTATGATGCAACGAAATAAAAGTGGAAACAATGAAAGATTTCATGAACTCGTGAGTGGCTCTGAATGCTTAACCTATTACAGTAACAACATGAGATTTATTTACTATAAGATAACTATGTAACTTTATAATCACAAAGAGAACCAGTGCTTTAAAACTACGAGTAAATCTTAAAAACAACAGTCCGGGAGATAAAAAAAAATCCCACAGGAAAACCTATTCATAAATAAAACATTTTATGTCATTATAGTGCTTACAATCCTTCTTAAAATACATGAGCAGAGAAGAATCCATTTGAGACCGAAGGGTTAGGACCAACGATATCTCACCGCCAGCAGACCATTACAACCAGAGGAAATAAATACAGTCAACAGAACCAATACACAGCTTTGAAAAGAAAATAAGGATAAAAGCCCTCAACTATTCCAAGCTAAAGTAAAACACTGTGTGGACAACATCACAATAAAAACTGAGGCAAAAGCCTTGTAAGAAGAAAACATCTTCCTCTTAACTCAAATGAACTCGATACAGTAATACGTCGCAGGACAAGGGCGCGGTCAGTGGGAGAAACCCATGATTCTTGAGAAAGAGCGGAATGTAATTACCTATATAAAAGAAAAAACGACCAAATGGGTCAGTAAGTGAAGACACTGTAACTTTAAATTGATGCTTGAAATGATAAATGAAACCAAAAGACAAATGTGAGAAATCATATATACCTGTAGGGTTAAATCTTCCAGTTGAAGCTTAATGTTTGCCGATCTGGAGAAAAAAAGAATTATGGATGAGAAAGGAACATCCAAATGAAAAATCAACTGAAATTTAGGGAAGAAAACGTATAAAGAAGAAAGCAGAAAAAGGCATCACCTGAGTTCAAGAATCTTGAATGGACTCGTAACTCTATGTGTGAAGGCGACACTCCATTACTCCTATAGAGAAAAATACTCTCACACGACAAGAGCTGGCACACAGTCATGCTGAATGGGTGGCTTAGCCAGTGGAGGGAGCCGAGACAATAGTCTCAAACCCTCGAAGGGTTGCAGATAGAGCTGCCCCACAGAACAGTGGGAAATGAGAGTTGGGTAGTTAGGGTTTGGGTAATACCCGGTAGACTTCTCACCGTCCAGATTACCGTAGATCTTCTAGAGCATCGAACAGATAGAAGTGGGACCGATGGTCGTCCACATTAAACTCAAACTACAACAAATATCATGGCTAGTGGATGTAATAACTCACATATTAAGATCAGTGCATCCACTTGCCGGGTGATACACGAACCAAATCTCGAGACCAATTACCTCAGAACAAAGACCATAAATATTTGTACATTGATTGGATTTTTAATATAACTAGTCCTTTATCATTGAGGAACTAAACATGCTAATTTACCATAAATACAATTCTATCCTAGGTTATGTATCACATGTAATATAAGGGTTGAAACTTAAGAGTTTAGCCATGATGTTATAATCACCAAGGTAGGAGGTAAAAATAATTTTTTTTATGTGTATAGTGTTAACTGTTACACCAGATGACCCTACCCCAGAAGACATCCAATTTCAAATGCTTTATTTTGTTCGATAGTGACGCTACCTCACAGTAAATGAATTTTTTTCATGCTTTCTTTTGCTCGATGGTGACCCTACCTCACAGTAAATCCATCTTTGACACACTTTATTTAGCTTCACCCACGTGGAAAAAGCTGCCCTGATCACAATGTTTTACATAAAAATAAAAATAAAGTGAATGTATTTTAGTGTCATGATAGAGCAGAGCACCCCACATCTCTGGATGCCAACTACAATAGGTGCAGTGAGTTATTAATATGTTGTGAGATGCAGATTCGATAAAGATGGGTATCTAGTGCTCTGTTTGGTAATGCATCTTATAATTGCTACTCATCCAATATTCATTCAATGACATACACGTATAATTTATGTTTTCATTGCTTCAATAATAATAATAATATACAGTTGTTTTTATTAAATTGGTGATGGTTTGGATTTTGTGAAAGATGAAGGCCCATTTATTTATATATGTATATATATACTAACTGCTAGAGTCTGGTAGCATATTCGTTCCACAACACGTCTCTCTAGTTGATGGCACTTTAATTTTAAAGAAGGAAGAGCCTGTTTTATCAATTTTATTATATTATGTTACAAAAAATTTCAGTTGAGTGCAAATTAATAAACTAGTTTCGTCCCATGAATATCAAACTAATGGAACAAAAGGAGATATGGTTTAAATTTAAAACATGACAGTATTTATTTTTAATTGTGTGCCATAATGTAAAAGAAATTGACTTGTCATGTGAGTGACAACTGTCGACCTGTGAATTATATCAAAACAAAGGGCCAGAAATTTTGTACCAGGGTGTTTGACAGGTCACGACACGAGTAACATCGTTATACTAGCACTGTGTATTTAACCTCCACTTGCTACCTACATGAAATGGTTTGTCATGTCACCCTCTTCTTGAAAGGACAACATTGACCTATGCATGTATGGATTTTAGTGGGTTTTCTCATTTAATAAATCTAGGGTTTAAGACAGGTAAAGTATGGTATGGTTTACAGTTTTAATTTTGTGAAAATTTTAATGTATTTTTTTTTATTCCAAAATAGATGATTATTAGTTGTTATGGGCAAATGCAGGCTGACACATCATTGTTATTTAAGGACAACTATGCTAGGTGGAGATGAGTAGGCTTTAGGGGGTAAGCTTATCTCTTATCACATATAGCTGGGTCTTGAGCCATTAACCAGCTCATAGGCAATCAAGCTCAGTTTTAGGGCATACTCTAGGCCCAAATATGTTTTTTGTTATTAATGAAGAAGGGGTATTTTTTAATTAATATATGTTTATAAATATTGAAATAAATTTAATGGGGAATTTATAGGTATTATAGAGGTGTTATATATATATATATATATATATATATATATATATATATATATATATATAAGGTGATTTATTGGGTAAGAAATCAATGCACAATTAATAATAATGACTATCTTTTGAAAATAGAAATCGATAGTGACATCTTACCTTTGCTCTTTGTTGAGATCATCTAAGTATTCTTTGTTGAATACCTCTATATATTTGTAAGTTCTCCTAAGCCCCATTTTTATTTGTATTTTTGTATATGTGATTTTACCTATATTTCTGTGTGGCTTACTTTGTTGAATGTTGGTTCTATGCATTTGCAAAATCTCATATCTTAATTTCACATTTAAGGGTATAGGTGCGGATTTTAAATCCCATTTTTTTGTTATCTATGTATATTTTTGAGTGGGTCTTCTCTATTGAAAAACTAAAGGTTTTTATATATTTATAATGATTGGGGAGTTAATATCACCACACAAGTGTACACACAACATATGTTATCCTTCCCAGTGCACCTACACACAATGAATTACACTTGATAGTTCAAAACATCTGCAAAAAAAAATCATTGTAATGGAAAGAGGAAGCTCAACTGATTAATCACAAAAACCAAAAATTTGAAAAAAGAAGAAAATTATCTATCCTACTTAAAGGATAGTAAGAATTCCCCTCGACAGATCAAGTTTGGAGATTTAAGGTGGAAAGAATTGACTTGATGCAACTCATTTTTCTAAGTTTACAAATAGATGGTAACATACATAGAACACTTCTTAGGAGAATGTAGACCATGTATTACACTGAAGAGTCGTGAAAGTAGTTTAACACCAAACCTTTGAACCACCGATTATCTTAGTATAATTGCATATCCATGTGTTGGGATGTTAGTGTTCCGCTCACCCCTACTTTTTTTTTGTTATTTTTTAATTTACTTGCTTATAAGAGTGCTTTCCTATGTATATACTTGGGGTATGAATAAAAATAAATTTTAGAAATGTTTAAGAATTAGATATATAGTGTAAATAGAGAATTAATAGATAGATGTATTGGTATGAATTCAACAAAATATTTTCTAAAGGTATTTTGCACTTAATAAATCCCCCTACTAGTTAATATCTGCAATATTACAATCCTCAATAACAATAAATTTATATCCAATTTTCCCTTTCTACTACCATATATTAAAATATTTAGCATCTTAATTTATCATTTTAACTCTTCTTTTAAAAAAATAAACATCTATTTCCTTTTCATAAGATACCCATTCTCTACCTAAAGTGTCCCCTTTCTTGTTTCCAAGTATGCTAGTTTTACTATTAGAGAGTATAGTCCTTTATTTAGCAAATATTGTTTATATATTGTTGGCTAGTATTATTATTAGTCCTTGATGGAAGGCCTCAATACTATATTGATCACTTTTTTGTTGAATATATAGTAGTTTTATCTTTGACTTTCAATTTTTTTGGTTTTCCAAGGTTCAACATTAGAAAATGTTCTTATTAGAATCAAAATAAATCAAAAACGTTTTTTCTCTGGAGTCATATTAGACTTAAAATTTGTTGTCTTATTGTAGGCTTTACGTATACCATTATTGTCATAGATTAAAGATTAACAAACGATTAAAATTTGAAGTAAAAATCAATCATAAAAAACCATTGTTATTACATTACCTTCTTCAACCAGATAATTACTCTTAACAAACAACCATCCATACACCACCTTCTTCAACCATAAAAGTGTTTCCATCACCATTATTAAACTTCAATATTGGAACATAAGGTGTTATTTTTTCATCACACCCTAAAGGTTCTAGATATAGTCAGTCAAAATATTGAATAATAGAGGATTGACTGACTGGACACAACCAATTGAGGTATTAAATATAGTTGAGTGGTTGACCATTGAAGCAGTTGGCCATATGATCAACTAAGTGGCCAGGGATCAAGTGAATAGTCAAGTAAACTTGGATAGTTGACTAGACAATTTAACATGAGTTGACTGGAATAGTCATCTAGCCAACAACACATAGAAAATTTAATGGAAATGGGTGGAATTTCTAACGCTCAATTATGGACCAAATTTGTCATGCTTTAAAGGAGTTAGTTAGATTTGGATATTGTAAATAAAGGACCCTATGGGTTAAATATGTGTCGATCATGTGATGAATTATTATTTCAATATCAAGCATTATGATGTTTTGATCCAAATGCACTCTACTTAATTGTAATAACGATGTCCTAGACCCCACCCATCATCTTAAAGCGTGACTAATTTTATATTTATTTATTTATTTTATATTTATCATCAAATTTTCGTTTAGGTTTATCCACAACATAGTATCAAAGCTATCAATTTTTACCTATCATTGTTGTCTTGAAATCATGTTGAGTCAAATATTGTAGTGATTGAGTCTAGGTTGATTGATTTATTGATTGGAACCTATTTCAATAATTCAAATATATTAGAATTTTGAAGATGGATTCCAAGGCTAATCTAATTATTTTAAATGGACAAAATTACGTTGTTTTGGCACCAAACATTGTAATATTACCATTTTTTTGTCACTGAAAAATTGCTAAGGGGTTTTGCCCAATTTTGATTAAAAGGTGGGGGGGGGGGGGGGGGGGCGCACGGATATTATTTTTATTATAAAAGTGTAGAAAAATAATATTTATTGGAGAATGCCAACAATTATTATTTTATTAAAATGACAACAAAAAGTTATTAAGTGGAAAATGGCTCCCACCAATAAAATCATATTAAAAAGGAGTTTAGAAAATAATATTGAAAATGATTCTAGAAGCATGGAGAGAAATTATACAAGGAGAGGAGACTCATTTTTTGGGAATATTTTAACTATTATACTTCAAATTTCATCTTCTCTTGGATTTTTTTAGCACAAGGGCCAAGGTGTTGTTTAGCACAAAAATTCCAAGCAGAATTCCACCCTGATTTTTAAGATCTTCGAGTGTCTCCTTAGTGAGGAAGTTGGGAATTCCATTTCTAGGCTTCCATGGAGCTTATCGCAGTTGTTTACCCAGTTCCACATATTTTCGGGGCCAAAATCAGTTTGAAGTGTCCATTTGAGAATCAACTACAAAGGGTTGGAGTACGAGAGGTTTTGTAGGAGATTTCTCTCATTTGAGCTAGTGAATTTGAGGTGAGTTTGAAACAATGAGAAGTTGGAGGATTTTGGTATGAATTTATCTTATTGGGATCAATGTGCAAAGCTACGCAGATAGGGGAAAATCACACTAATTGGGGCTTTCTGGTTTATTGGAATTTGCCCAAGATTTTTCTAGGATTTTCTAGGTTTTCTGAGAGGAGTATGTGGTTAAAATTTCATAATTTTTTGGGCATCATTGTTGCTAGAAAAAATATTCCTTTAGCAGTGAATTTTATTAGTAAACTAGGTAATTCACACCACTTGTTGGGCTTGATTTTGGCATGGAGTTAAGTGAAAAAAATTCTATTTTTTTATGGGTTTGGTGTGAGGAGCTTCGTCTTAATTTTTTAGAATTTTTTGAGCAATTGTGGGGGTAAGAAACTCCATTTCTTCTTCTTCAGTAGCAACAATATTTTCTGGGTAGTGTGTGCTACCTTTTTGGGTAATTTCCAACACTTGGGTCTTCACATTTTCACCTGGGTTTTGCATTTCTTGTAGAAGCAAGCATAGGTTCTATTATTCTCACTTATATGTATCATGTTCTTCATATTTAATAAAATGGCTCAACACTTTTTCCCTATTTCTTTGGTGTATTGATCGGTGCTTGCATGTAAATTTTTTGTTTGTTGTTGCTAGTTCATGTTTTGGTAATTATTATTAATTTTTCAATTAGGAATATTACAGACATGGAAACCCTAATAGAGAGAAAAGGGGTTTGGAAATATATGAAGACTATGATTCTATATATGAAGGATGACCAAATGAATTTTGTCATTGATGGAAAGAATGATAAGGTTGTTGTGGTCATTACAATCTATATTTCTCAATAAATTCATTTTGATACGAGTGGGCAACTACCATCATGAGGCCTAAAAGAATTTGAAGACATTGTTTGGTAATGGTGACAAACATTAGGTCATGTAGTTACATAAAGAGTTGATCTATCTTAATTCCAATTCCTTTGAAAATTCGAGTCATGTAGTTATTGAAAGATTTTATCTCTCTTGATTCCCATTCCTTTGAAAGGATTGATGACTATTTAGTTCATTTCAAGGGGTTGCAACTTGCAATGGAATTTTAGAAAATGTGGGAAGAAATTTCTGAAGAAATATGGACAACTCATTAAACAAATTATGATGAATTTTAAAGCACCTTATGATGTGTTCTACTCCTCATTTTGTACCAACTAGAGATTGCATGTAGGTTTTAACCCTGAACAGAAATATCTACACACGATTCTTATAACAGAAAATAAACAATAGCAAGAGCATAAAACATAAAATAGATAAACAAAGATATTTTCCCCTGGATCCCAAATCGGGACGACCAACTTGATTTTTCATTATATTCCTTTTAGTGTTACAACACATATATATACATGCCGGAGCATACATAAACCCCAATCCATTAACCCTGGATTAGAACATAATCGTAGTTCCCTTGACCGGATCTACAAAAATACCAGGGGCCGAAAACCATCGAACCCCAAAACCATGTGCAAAACCATGCACAAAACCATGGGCGGATCCACCTCGTGACCCCCCAACTACGCCCGACGCAACATACAACGCGTGGGGCTAATCGTGGAAAGAATATAACACATACCCAACATTGCAAAAGGATGATGGTAAGGACTACACATTTGATACTATGTTATTTATTAATTAAGGACCAAAATAGGTCATTCGATGAAGGAAATATTAGTGGTATGTATCAAGAAAATTTTCTCAAGGGATCGAGTATGCCATATTAGAAGGAGAGAGGAAGTATACATGAATGCCTCAATTAGAAAGCTAAAGATAAGGGTAAAGAGTTGACATCGACTAGGAAGAATAAGAAGAAGAGACATGTCACTATTATGGAAAGATAGGACATGCAGAGGAAATATTTTGGAAGAAGAGTGGAAAGGTTGAGCAAAAGGTTAATGTCATTAGTGAAAATGTGTTAGCCAAGAAATTGACTAGTCAGTTTGATGGAAGCATCACCTTTTTTGTTATAACTCAAGCATTGCATGCTCACATGATGCATAATGAATGTGTTTTCAATTCTAGTTTCACTCATCATCTGGCGAAGGATGCTTGTTTTCCTCCATAACTAAGGTTGTTTAATAAAATATTTAATTAGTAGATGATTTTTATCTTGACATTGCTAATCATGGTGATATACCATATCAGCATTGTATAATCATGAGTATATATCATGTGTGTAGTGTTGGAAATTAAGAGAAAATCCCTTAGTTGTGGAAAGGAATCAATGCTTAAGACATGCTTAAGACATTTTTTTAAATATATGTCACAATTAGTTATATCAGGTGGTCTTCATTCAACCTCTTTGGGAATTAATTCTTTAAAGCCCTCAATAATTTGATATAATGAAATATTCTGCAATGCCATTAACTGCAGATATATGAATGAAAGAAGAACTGTAGATGAAACTTAAAATGATATCATGTAGCATAGAATCTATCACCTTAAATCCCAGAATTAATTTATGAAGAAAGAACAGTTTGAGTGAAGGAGTGCATATTAAGGTTTTTTAACTCTTACTCATAGATGCAATTAAGAGAACGACAACTAATTTACTTCACTTCATTCAAAGAAGAAGAACACAAAATGATACAGGAAAATAAAATCACCATCAACAATTGCAGGAAACTTGATGTTTTTTGTTGTGGAGGTAAATCCCCTCTGCGGACAAAGGCGATCCGTACTAGCCCAGACCGGGTCTAGCAACAATCGTTCACGCTATAGTGCAGGTTCCTAATTGCAAATAAAACAACTAGCGATGAATGCTTACCTGGAATCCAACGTTGTCACTTGTAGAGAAAGTAGCGCTCCCATTCCTTAGCTCTGGCAGATCACAATCCTCACGATCTCTGTGATCGGACACCTGCACACACAAGAAACAAAACAAACGCAAGCATAAAATCCAGTATATGAAACTATATGTCAGTCAGAGGAGACATAACTCATCATCATAATCAACAATAGGAGTGGAACCATAACCAATAGTCGCTTATCATTAATCAATCAAAGAAGAATACAACCATAGCTCTAACGCTGAATTATCCTTCGGAGGGTCACCAGCGGAACACGTCTCGAAAAATCCTGTCGGGGATGGGACAAACCTCTCTCTTCAGATGTCTCGACAATAATCTCCTTGCTTGGATTTTGCCTTAAGGGAATGAATCAAGGCTCTTGCAGCATAAGGCTCTGATGGCTCTTGGGAACTTGGAGACTCTACCATTCAGCTATTCAGCCCCTTCATCAATGGATGAAGGTTATATTTATAGAGGAGAGGAGGAGGTTGGGATCCCTACAATAGTGGAAGGGAGGCCTTATCCCTTGGGAGGTTCCCCATAAGGTGGAAACAAGAGGCAAAAGGAGGAAGGTCATGGTTATTCAGTCGAAACCACTCCTGATGACTCATCCATGAAGTTGTTGTAATCGAAACTTCGCCTCTTTTTTTTAAAAAAAATTCCAAAAACAGATTGGCGCGGGTGCTTAACTGGGACAGAGCACCAATTAGCATGGGCTCAGTGTTAATTTTCCTCATTGGCGTGATTACGTAATGGGCTACCAGCGCCAAGGAAAAAACAGGTGTTTTTAGGGGTCTGCTCAGGAAATGATCAACAGAAGAAATGTTGTCCTCATGGAAAGGGATGCAATGATGGTATTTGCAAGGCATGACCTCTGCTTATTGGTCACAGAAATGACCCTCCAATGGGCGAGATGGGGATTGCAGGGACGGTGAAAAATTACTGTGTAACAGATGCCCCCTAAAGCATGAGGCCTGAAAGAGAGAGAGGGGTGAAATGCTTTACGAGAACGTGTCCAACTGAAAACACCACCGTCGGAAAACCTGCGTAGAGAAATACAACTGATATCTCAAATAGATGATATCTATGTGGTATGGGTGCAGCCATCCATAACAGAGTATGTAATAATCCAGATCCAAGGCATGGATGTAGCCATTCAGTGAGGATCGGTAAATAGACTCACGTATGGTCGCAGCCATCCAATCAGTGAGTCATGTAACTAATCATAATAATCCACAAAATCACAGCTTGGATTATAACAAGCAGAATCTAGGGTCTTGCACTCCATCTCGACCCGAACAAAGTACAAGTTCAAGCATGCGAATAAGTGAGCTGAAGTCGAACATGCAAGAACACCGTCTGAGTACCAGCCAATGATGAAAGTTGTTAATAGACACGAGAGGTACCACCATTAATGCCAATGGTCCTCAAGGTACTACAGGTACAGTCTACGGCATGTGAACAATGAGCTGACGTCGAACACCCGCAGAATCACTCGATCGGAGGCCAATGATGAAAACCTCACGTTGAATGCGAAGAACCTGCCATTGAGGCATGCAGGCTCTAAGGTACCAGAAGGGAGTCTCTAGATCAGCTTCCTGGATAATGAGCTGAAGTCGACAGGAAGTGACCTTGATCAAAGGTGGGCCATAGTGTTTCCCACATCATCGATGCGAGATAGAGGAATATAATGTCTTTGTGAATCAGGACCAGATGAGAATCAGAGGAAGGTTGAAATTTGCGGAGGTCAACTTCTCTTGAACATATCGGCGGCACGACAGTGGATTTGGCAGTATTTGACATCAAAAGTTCAAGGTTCATGGTGACAAGGCAAAGAGAAGATGAGAGGTCAAAACGGAACACCCAAACCCACGGAGGCAAGTGGAAAATGAGATGAGATGTCCCCAACCCAACACGAATGCAGACAAGTGCCATGTTCAAGAGCGACATACTGCCGACACGAAAATGATATTGGTTCCATTTTCCCCACCATTTCTGGCGAGTACCTCTTTATTTTTACACAAGCTTGAAGAGGATACCATATGATTGTCATATAAGTCCTCCCTTCGGGCGAATCCATCCTAGTACATTTAACGAGCCCTAGGAAGGAGGAAATCGAATAACGTCATTACGACTGAATCCAATGTCATCAGAGTTTAACGAGTCTGAAAAAGGAAGAACTCAGTGTCTTTTCATGTTTAGAGAGTCTAAAAAGACAGCAAAAAGTGAACTCCGCAGGTCCCTTTCCGTAAATAGTTCCTCAGATCCGAAAAGGTAGAAAACGATACCTAAGAAAACCTCCTAGTCGTGATAGGCTAGGGTATTCCTTTTTCGTAAATAATCTATCCCAGCCCAAAAAAGGGGTAAATGTATACTGGGTAGATGTCGTTTCGTGTCCACTTTAATAAGATCGAACCGAAAAGGGACTCATAAATCTTTTCATGTTTAGAGAGTCCGAAAAGAGCTAAAAGTTGACTCCTCCTGGAGGAACGAGTGGTATAAAGGGTAGCAACTGGTTCCGGTGATGGTGGAACTGCTCAAAACAAATAAAGTTCAAGAGGCTGGCTAACAAGACCACTCATCGTAGCGATTCCTCGGGAATGGGTAAAACAACCAAGTGAAGGCATGTGATCGGCCAAGTAGATAGTGACGATGGAATGAGAAAACCAAGGCTCATTTGGCGAAAACAAGCTGATAAAATGGCAATCACGAGAGGTAAAATGGGAATGGTTTCATTTTTACACAAGCTTGAAATCATAAAACTCTGCTTGAAGTTGGTTTCATTTTTACACAAGCTTGAAACAAAGATAAACTATGCTTGAAACCGGTTTCATTTTTACACAAGCTTGAAATGGAAACAAACTATGCTTGAAAATTTAAGCATGCCCCCAGCATGGTGATTCAATTTGAGGTGCATGCCCCCCAAGCTTCAGTCCATATGAAAAGCATATGGAGTGAAGGTTCAATTTACGAGATCAAGAGAAAGACTCAACTGGTATTTTACAAGATCTTAACAAAGACTTGAATTGAACAAGAACGTGTTTCATTGTTTTAACGAGGTTGACACATTAAAAGAACTATCCTCGGACACCCTTGTTTCATTTTTTAGGGAGCTTGACACAGGAAAGGAACCATGCTCCGACCAGCTTGTTTCATTTTTTAAGGAGCTTGACACAAGAAAATGAACTATGCTCCGACCAGACCCGGTTTCATTTTTTAAGGAGCTTGACACAGGAAAAGAACATTGCTCCGACAGACCTTGTTTCATTTTTTAAGGAGCTTGACACAGGAAAAGAACTGTGCTCTGGCCAGCTTGTTTCATTTTTTAAGGAGCTTGACACAAGAAAACGAACTGTGCTCCGACCAGACCCGGTTTCATTTTTTAAGGAGCTTGACACAGGAAAAGAACCATGCTCTGACAACCTCATCATAATGAAAAAGAATTCATCGCTTCCAAGAGTTCCACTCCCGATGGAAGGAAAACATCCTAGAAGTTAGGGCCCAATTCCCCCAACACCTGATGCACAACGACACTATCACTGAGTATAGGAACATGGTAGGTAGTCACATAGTTGACCTGTGGTGGGGATACTGGCAGGCCAGTTGCCACATCAAGACCAAAGAATGAAAACTGATCAATGGTCACAATCTGTCCTTCATGTGGAAAACAGACCACATGAAAAAGGGAGGAGACAAGTGCTCCCATGGCATAGGTGTAATCGCGCCCCAAGAGCATATTGAAATCCAAGGGGCCTGGAACAACCATCACGTCCATATGGACAGTTTTACCTCCCAAAGTAATAGGTAACCTTGGAAGAATCCCTAACAGTTGACTAGTTCTTCTGTTAAATGCCAACAGATTCTGTGTAACAGGTGCAAGCGGCAGTGAACCGAAAGCATGCCAAGTAGTTGAGGATAAAATACTAACAGACACGCCTTCATCTATAATGGTGCTGGGTATGACCAGACCAAAAGGCTATACTGTGATCTCGAAAGGCACATAAGATGGAAGGCGGTATCCTGCAAATCGATTCCAATCGAAGGAAGCGACTAAACTACTCGGAGGGGCTACCATCGAATCGAGAAGGTCTTCCCCTAGTGTTACGGAAGAAGGAGCATCCTCCTCGACCTCCATCTCGAAGGTGGGAGGGGTATCCTTTGGGACCTCCATCACGGGAGGTGGAGGAGCAGCTTCTTGAGGTATAGGGAAAGGAGAATCTTTCTCCAAGTCCGAAGAATCTAAAGAAACCAGAAGAACATGAGGGGTATGAGATCCACTCTCAATGGAAAATACCTGGTGCACCGTAAACGGGGCCAGTTCAACCGATCCCACAACCAATGGTTGGTCGGGAATGGATTCTTGAATTTTAATTTCCGGGGGAGCGGGATCGACCAAGGATGACTATTGACCAATCATGGAATCAGCTGGTGGAGGACTCAAAGAAAGTTGATTATAACCAGCTGGAAGGCATGTTGTAGAACCGGTTAAGTTGTCCAAAACTCTTTTTGCTTCATCCATATATGGAAAAAGGTGAATGGCATGGTGCCCTTCACACAAATTACAGGGATTAGTAATCTTACCCTACTTCTTAGGAGCTTTACCAGTACTAGTAGAAGATGTGCCCCCAACCTGACTCCCAGAAGCCAAAGGAAATGACGGGCGACCATTGGACCATACTTCAAGCACCTTGGGAATGCCAAGGCAGTCTCGAAGAAGATGGTCTCCTGTGCACAACATGAAAGGGAACTTGACTTTCCGCGGAGGGTTGGGAGGTTTATCAAGAGAAGGCTTCTTAGGCGTAATAGCCGCAAACCTAGCCTCTCCTTTATCGAACATCTTCTTCTTTGTCTTCTTCTTCTTCTTCTTAGCCACCTGGTTACTCGAATCCAGACTTTCATCAGGCGAAGTAGAAGAGGAGGATGCAGAAACAGACAAAGAAGGGGAGAGGTCCACCTTGGAATCAACATGATGTTGTTCAGGCAGAGGAGACAGTTGAACAATATCCGGGACATTCGGGACCATAGAGGTTGAAAACAACCAAACGGGCAACCCAACAGCTAACCCAAGAAGGGACAATGTTACCATATAAGGAGCACCAAAATTTCCAAAAGGAGGAAAAGGACCAAGATTCCCATCGGAGGGGATTCCTTGGTTGGTGAACTCCGGGAAAGTTTCCATGAGAAACGATCTTAGAACAACACCCTAAGGAAACTAACTCTAACCAGGAATATTCCGTGGGCAGTTAATTTTTAAAACATTGAAACAAAACTCTACCGTTTCATATTTTAAGAGTCAAGAACCAGGCAAAAGGTGACTCTATCACTTTCAGATTGGAAACAAGCGTGAAAGGACAAGCGCTTGATGATCTTTTCAAATTTAATGAGTCATAAGAGATCGAAATGACTGCTCAGGAATTCTAGGCAAAGGGTGTACCAAATAACCGTGAACTGCAATATAAACCTTGGTTTCAAAATGAAAGAGAAATCAACCAAGGACTTAATGTACGTGCAGGCAATCTCCCCGAATGTTGTGTCCAGTGTATCACAGGTATAGGGCAGCAGACTCGGCTTCCTATGGATAAAGGATAGAAACCTAGTGGGGTCTCCCTTTATATACGTGACGGTACAGGGAGCACAAGTCCATACTAGTGCTGTCTAAGGCCAAGAGGCGAACGACAACTACTAGGTTTAACGACGCCGGAACACGTCACTAGCCTGGACCTCTAAATATTTCATTAATGTTTCAATGTTGCCTTAAGGTAAATTGAATAAATTTTAAGGTTGATCTTCAATTATGTCTCGGTTTCAAGGCCCTACCGTATGTCATCTAACAATCTCCTGTATGCAGCTATATGAGAAGAGAAATCTTTTCAATTCGATGAATGCTATCTAGTTAAGGGAAGAGCTTCGAACAATGATGCAACAAACAACAATACTGAAAATAAAACTTTTTCCAAACTAGATGAATTTCACTATCCGAAAGTAATTCCAAACATTCAACGATGCGAATAATGCAATGTAATCTATGCAAAATCCTCTTTTTCGAAAACTATGCAATTGTAATCTATGCGCAACTTCCTTTTTCCTTTTCAAATTGTAAGAATGCACTCAATGCATTTTTCGATGAAATGAGAATCTACTTAATGCATGCTTTTAATGAAAGAGAATGTACTCAAAGCGATTTCTAGTTTTGAATCATTAAACAATGTAATCTAAATTCAATGATGGATCTCAAAAAATACTTTTCAATGCAATGTGATCTAATGCATTTTAACGAAAAGAAAACTATGAGATGAAAACTAAAAATCGCAAATCTTCTTAATGAAGGATGAATGCAAAAGAGATGTAAACAAACACTAAGAATGCAACCGTTGTTTCAAACACTTTGTCACGGAATCCCTCAAAAGGTGACAAGACATATGAGGTCAAACACAAAGAGGACTTCCAAAAAAAGAGATCAAAACAAGGCATTCATTCCCTTTTACATCAAACCATCATGGAGAGAAGACATTTCAAACAATGAGAAATGTAATCTATGCTCATACAGTGTAAATATCGGAAGGGAAAGACACACTGGTGAAGGATTTAGGGAAAAAATCTCAATTTTCACACACCCTGAAATTGGCACGACTTTATCATTGACAACTAGCGCCAATTGGCGCGACTTGCTCACTGACAACTAGCGCCAATGGCTAATTGGCACAGGTTGCTAACTGAAAACAAGCACCAACGCCTGAAAATGAAAAAAAACAAAGAATTTCTCCCAACCAAGACCAGACTCACCACTTCAAGCAGAATCTCTAAGACTCAAATGACCCATAGAATCTAGGCTCAAAGCGAGACAAAGCGGAATTCGAATGAAGAAGAAGCCAATCACTCAAATAATGCAATAAAATGATAGAAAACCACCAGACGAATGCAGAGAAGCAATCACAAAGTTGACTGAACAGATAGAAACCGAAAACTCCTAAGGGAGGCTCGACACACAATAACACCTAGATGCCCTAGGGCTAAAATGTAAAATCGATAGAAACGGGCAAACAACCAAAGGAAGAAGGTCACAGTCAGTCAAACAAGGCTCCAGAACACTCAAGCAGTCAAAAAAATGAAACCAAAACCACAGATCAAGCTTAGAAAGCTCAAAACCAAGCAAACCCTAGCACCTTTCAGCATTGTCGCGACTGTCAGGCTAAAACTAGTGCCATGACAGGATTGGTGCGGGTAGTAAACTGGCAAATAGTGCCAATTGGCGTGACTGTCAGGCTATTAAGCGCACCAGTCAAGTTTGCAATGAAAAAATAAAAATAAGCAATCCAAGAAGTAGACCAGTGATGTTGGAGTTCAAACCAAAAGCCAAACCCACGAAAAGAGCCAGCCAAAAGAGCTGATCAAGCAAGCAAAGTCAAGAATCGACCGAAAGACAAGACAATACTCCAAGTGTTCAGTTCATAAAATAAACTGGAGATTGACTGAAGCAACATTGATCTACTTCACTAATGCAGAGCAAGAGCATTTCGAAGGCTATCTGGCTAACTTCAGGCTCCGTCCGTAGTTTATAAAGCAAACAACAAGCTAATTCCCCAGTGGAGTCGCCAATTTGTTGTGGAGGTAAATCCCCTCTGCGGACAAAGGTGATCCCTACTAGCCCAGACAGGGTCTAGCAACAATCGTTCATGCTATAGTGCAGGTTCCTAATTGAAAATAAACCAACTAGCGATGAAGGCTTACCTGAAATCCAACGCTGTCGCTTGTAGAGAAAGTAGTGCTCCCATTCCTTAGCTCTGGCAGATCACAATCCTCACGATCTCCGTGATTGGACACCTGCACATGCAAGAAACAAAAAAAATGCAAGCGTAAAATCCAGTATATGCAACTATATGTCAGTTAGAGAAGACATAACTCATCATCATAATCAACAACAGGAGTGGAACCATAAACAATAGTCGCTTATCATTAATCAATCAAAGAAGAATACAACCATAGCTCTGACGCTGAATTCTCCTTCAGAGGGTCGCCAGTGGAACACGTCTCGAAAAAGCATGTCGGGGATGGGACAAACCTCTCTCTTCGGATGTATCAACAATAATCTCCTTGATTGGATTTGGCCTTAAGGGAATGAATCAAGGCTCTTGCAACATAAGGCTCTGATGGCTCTTGGGAACTTGGAGACTCTACCATTCAGCTATTCAACCCCTTCATCAATGGATGAAGGATATATTCATAGAGGAGAGGAGGAGGTTGGGATCCCTACAATAGTGGAAGGGAGGCCTTATCCCTTGGGAGGTTCCCCATAAGGTGGAAACAAGAGGCCAAAGGAGGAAGGCCGTGGTTATTCAGTCGAGACCACTCCTGATGACTCATCCACGAAGTTGTTGTAATCGAAACTTCGCCTCTTTTTTTAAAAAAACTTTCCAAAAACAGATTGGTGCGGGCTCAGTGTTAATTTTCCTCATTGGCGTGAGTACATAACGGGCTACCAGCGCCAAGGAAAAAACAGGTGTTTTTAGGGGTTTGCTCAGGAAATGATCAATAGAAGAAATGTTGTCCTCATGGAAAGGGATGCAATGATGGTATTTGCAAGGCATGACACTGCTTATTGGTCACATAAACGACCCTCCAATGGGCGAGATGGGGATTGCAGGGACGGTGACAAATTACTGTGTAACATTTTTTTTCATTAATTTCTCAAAAAAGTAAGTACAAAATTGTAGCCTTCCAGAGGTCCAAAACTCAAAACCCTCCTCATTCTTACAATCTTGCTTAAATACATATAAAATCATCTTGTAACTGCTGAAACTTCTTGAAACTACTCAAACTACCTAAACTGTCTAAACTACTTATTACATTGCAATTGAGGACATCATTACAACCTCGATCTTTTAACGATAAAGATAAATAAAACTTGGAATATTAATCTATTTGTTGAATCTGATTTGTTGATGATGTGTTTCCCTGAGGTGCTGATGTGTCACTTGGTGAATCAGTCATCCATGCCCTACATTTTTTCCATATTTCAATGTTGGTTTTAGGAGAATTGACCAACTTGTGATACTCTAGTCTGAAAGCAGTGATCCGGTAAAAGTGGGCCTTTCAATAAACAAGGTCTTAACCATCCATAATAATTGAAAACGCGTATGCAAGAAAATGGCAATTGTGGCTCCTTTTAAGACTGCATTTTTTTCATGAGTATTATCAATCTTTCTTTTTGATCCCACTATCAAAGGTTCATATGAATCCCAAGATAGCAGATTTCCTTGCAGATCCTAACATGATGGTAGCCCAGATCTAGTCCTTTTGGCAAACATGGTGTTGAATTTATCTATAGCCTGTTTGATCTCTATCAATTTCTTCTTTGCTGATTTCCTACAAGATTTTTTCACAATTAACTTATTGATCTCTGAAACACATATGTTCTATCTTTGATTTCATGTTCTTCTAGCTCCTAATGTCTTGGAATTGACAAATTCAATAAACCTTTTTTTCCCATAGAGCTATGTTAAGAAAATTTTGCTTATCAACAAGAATAAGGTTGTGTAAATCCCTGATTATGATTTTTTCCTCTGACACTATAATCAGTGATTCCCAAATTGTTTTCATTACTTCAAAAATTTCATTCCACACAATATCCTTTGCTTTAATTAAAGATATGTTTCCCTTTACCTCTTATTTAGGACTCTTGATTTCTTCATAATTTTTCTAGCAATTAGATTTATATTTATTAACTTCTCTATCTTTGGCATGTATTATTTTCATTGTTGTATCAAGATCACTCTGATTTTTCTTAAGATCAACCTCTGCCATCTTCAATTCTATGCTCAATTGGGAAAATCTAGCTACTGGATCATCATCTCTAGATGAAAAAACTATGGTGCAAGTATGTGATTCAATCTGACCCTGCAGATTAACCATTGTCTCCTTTAATCTATAAATTTCCTCCTCTTTTTGCAATAGCTACTGTAAAAGACTTTCCTTCTAATTTTCTACCTCTGCCACCTCTGCTACCATTGGATGATATCCAATAGGTAGCTTTAGCTTTTTCTTCAAAAAATTAATTTCTGATTCTGCACTTTTAGTAATTTTTGTACAGTTCATCTATCATTGGGATCCACTCCAATATTTACAATTATTTTCTTCAATTCTTCATTTTGAGTTGAAAGAGCCCTGGAATTAGCCTTCTCTAATTTTAACTACTTAATCACCTTTCCCAACATATTGTCAACCTTATAAATATCTTCCCTTGTTTTATTTAATTCATTAACAATCAATTGACCAATTTGCATGTGTAAGTTAAATTTATCAAGTAAAGGGATCTTTTTAGTATCGACAGATAGATTACAATTTTAAAATTGTTGGATGACCCTACTGTCATTTCTTTTAGGTGAGAGAAAGAAATTTTCAACTGATCCCTTTCTAAATCCATAGTAGTAAACAATTTGGTTTGATTAGGAGTAAACTGATACTCAGCTTGAGCCTCCATACTTGCTCTGATCTTCTGGTTCTTTTCTGCAGTTTGGGAAAAGACCTTCTTAATCAAAGGTACCTGATCATGAATAGCTTCATGTCTTGATGGTGAAGCTGGTGCATTTTGAGTATGTCCTAATTGAATTAAGAAACCAGGTTGTTTGTTTGGTATCTCTTCGGTTAACTTAGCTCTTTTCTCAGCTCTTTTTTCTTCATCCTCAAAATCAAAAACTTTTTCTTTTCTTCTTTTACTTATCCTTTCAGAGATTATTGGAGTCTGAATGGTAGTGCTACTAGAGCCTACAAAACCTTTGTTAGCTAGCTTCTCAATTTCAGGCTGATTGTCATGAACAAAAGAAGAATAAACATTTTCAACTCTCTTGTTAGATATCACGTTGTATGGATCATTAGCCCATTTCTCACCTAATAAAAAATGCATGCTTTCTAACATCTGGTTTGCCTCATTTATTGCTTGTCTCATATTCATTATGAATGGTCCCACAGTCATAGGCAACTTAAATATATGGCCTTTTTTCATTGGAACAAAATCTATCTGATCTACATTCAAGCTCTGTTTAATAAACTCCAAGGCAAACATTCTCATGGGAACAAACATGGGTAATCTATAAGGCTCAATCCCGGATCCATACAACCTAATTTGAAAATAATCATCATACACAAACCAATATCAAAATTTACAATTGACACTAAGTTGAAGAAACTCAAGAAATTCCTAGGCCTTCGGTAGAAAACATGGAGGATTAATTCCATTCAAAATATTATATGAAATTGGCATGAAATAAACAAAAAAATCAAACAACCCTCCCTCATTAGGTTCATTTCTTATTACATCTATCCAAAACACCACAGATGTCATTTTCTTATTTGAATCAACAATATTAAACCCCAAAGGTATAAATTATTCCACATTTTAATATAAGAATAAATAAGTAATCAGTGAGGGAAACCTGAAAGACCCAGTGAGGGACAGGCTCATAAGCTGAGAATTAATGTTCTCTTGCCAGTAGGAAGGAATATCTAACACCACATTAAGCTTCATCATTAAAGAAAATAACCCAAGCACCGACCTATCAATTTGAGCAGCATCCTCCTTTCCAAGTATATTCGAAAAAAAATGTAGTACGGGCTTGACTTCTACATCGAAAAGCTCCAAGGGAAACTCTTTATCATTCGGCGAAAAAAGTCCTACTTCTGGCTTTAGAAATAAAACCACCTATATAAAATCCTTCCTTGTAAGACTGTCATATAGTGCCACCAATGATTCTTTAGTAAAATTGACATAATACTCTGACTCAGGATAACGGAGGGCTTGGTGTATTAACAGAGATATGACTTGAAGAACATTTTCTCCCAAATTATTCATCACAAAGCACTTTCTAGGGTACAATGAGGATACTAGCCAATGTACGAATTCTGGAAAAATATGGGTTTCCAGGATACATGCAGACATAACACCAGACTTGACCATGGTTGAGTAGACGGGAGAATTATTCTCATCAAGTAAGACTTGTTGATAAAAAGGTGATGCTCAACTATGCATAGGGTATCCTTGACATATTTTGTAGTGTCCATAAGCGGGATGTGGCTGGAAGAGATAGAGAGGGACGACTGTTTAGCCATGGATCTACTCAGGGTGGCAACTATACAAACAGAAAGGTGAGAAATTAAATGAATAAGATGACTCTTGGACAATTAGAACTGAAAACCAACAAGAGGAAAAGCATAATTTTAACACATTTTATAGATGGCATGGGATTTTGGAAATGCATGTGAATTCAATACATGACTTGATAGATAACAAACATATGACGTAACATACGAGATGGCTCATTAGCTGGCGACGTTAATTGCCTGCGTCATGGGTTGTCTATGTCACTGCAGAAGCACTCTGGAGTACGACAGACTCATCAGAGGCCTGCCCTCGCAATGATCATGAACTGTTGATCTTGTTCAACAAGCTTTCAACTGGGTCAACTGCGGAGGCACCCTTGGTGTTATCCTTCGGTCTATTTATGCCTGCGGGTTTCTGTTGATCCAAATCAACATAATTTCTTTTAAATCCCACTCCATGAATTACACGGGTGTTAATCCAATGGTCAGACCCACCTTCACATTTTTGCACAATATCTTAATTGACCAACATATAAAACAAAAAATATTTTTTCAGAATATAGAAAGTTTACATTTTTCCCTTTTATAGTATATATGCTTTTTTTGTGTTTTGAAATTTTTTTCGAAAGTAAATGCAAATGAGCCACAACATCTGTCTCCACTCGGGGATAGTGTTTTTTGCCACAAAAGACTAAGAACCGCAGATCGGTGCCTTCACCTCGGGCATGGAGTCAAATATTGTTTGGTGACATATGAACAATGGACAATCTCGTAATTAAAATGATGAAATGTTGAATTTTAGTGCTGGAAATAATGCTTCAAATACTGCCCATTCACAGGAAGCTGCAAATATTCTCCATCTAAATATTCTAGGATGAAAGCGTTGTTTGACCTAGATTCGGTAATTCTATATGGACCGTACTAGAGAGGGTAAAAGTTACCATGCTTCCCTTTCTCTTCTCTTCTGGTGTCCCATCTTAGTACTAAATCTCTTGCTTGAAAGTGGATTTCTTTTGCTTTTGTGTCAAATATAGACTTCATTTTTTCCTGATAAGTAATCAAGTTATCTCTAACTTTGTTTCTTATTTCTCTTGACTCAATCACTTTGTTCATTCTTCTCACCAGAGCATTAGGTTCTTCCTGAGCTTCTTGAAGGAAAGTGATCACTGGTTTGGCCAACTAATTAGGACAAAATGCCTGAATTCCATAAACCAACTCAAAGGGTGATTTTCCAGTGGACCTCTTGGTAGTTACTCGAATTGCTCAAAGGGAAAACTTTAACTTTGAATCCCAGTCCTTCTGATTTTCTGTGATTGTCTTCTTGAGAATCCTAACCAATGCCTTGTTTGAAGATTATACCAATCCATTTCCTTGTGGATGGTATGATGTGGAATGTGATAAAATACCTCTTGGTAGTTACTCGAATTGCCCAAAGGGAAAACTTTAACTTTGAATCCCAGTCCTTCTGATTTTCTGTGATTGTCTTCTTGAGAATCCTAACCAATGCCTTGTTTGAAGATTATACCAATCCATTTCCTTGTGGATGGTATGATGTGGAATGTGATAAAATTACATTATATGTTTGATAGAAATTAATGAATTGAGCATAATTAAATACCTGAGAATTATCAATTGCAATCTTGACCAGACATCCAAACATGCTGAAAATGTTCTCCTCCAAAAACTTCATCACCACTTGATCATTTTATTTTTTGGTGGTATTTCTTCAACCCACTTTGTGAATTCCAGTCCCCATTGTCTGAAAGTTTCTTCTATGAATACTGGAATGAGAGGTAATGGAGCAATTATTTTCTTCTCAGCAAACAATTGACATTTTTGACAACTTCTGACCAGTCTATATCCATCTACAAATAGGGTAGGCCAATAGAAACTTGACTTGAGGAATTTATGGGTTGTGACCTTCCAAATATAATGCCCTCCACACAAAATTTCATGGTATTACTTGGTAACTTCAATGGATTCATCTTCAGTTAAGCGCAACAACAAGATACCAGCAGGATCTTTCCAGTACTATTTTTCTTCTACTATGGCATATGACTAAGATTTAATCTTGAGGGCTCTATGCTTTGATCTATTCAACGAAGTTGGATAAGAGAAAAAACATAAATAATGAACTATGTCTTTATACCAATATGAGCATAAATATTTGTATTGAATACCTGATTTGGACTTATTTTGACCTTCTTCATTTACAGCTTCATCTACTGGTGCTAACAAATTGATTCCCAATGCTTGAAAATTTGTCTCTACTAGCAACTTATCCAAAACTTTCCCCTTGATCAATTTTCTAGGTTTAATATTGATATCATACTCTTGAATTTTTGCTATCCATTTCCCTATCTTTCCTTCTACATCACTCTGAACCAACACATATTTAACAGTAGAATTAGGTACATAAGCATTTATTTGGTATTGTAACACATAAGTTCTAAAGGCTTTCAGTGCTTTGACAAATGAATACATTTATTTCTCCAAAATGTTATACTTGATTTTAGTATCTCTGAGAACTTTGTTGAAGAATTCCACTAGTTGCTCTTTATTTTCCTCATTTTTCTGCAATAACACATCAACAATAGTTGTGGGGGAAGAAAATGAGAATATCTGAAATTCTTTCTGATAATCTGGACTAATTAGAACAAGAGCTTCCTCGAGAGCCTCCGTTATTATGGAAAATGATTCTCTTTCTTCTTTATTCCATTGCACTTCTACTTCTTTTTCAACATATTGGTTATTCTTCTCAAAATTTCTGCATAATTTGGCACAAACATTCTCAAAAAATTTATCTTTCCTAGAAATCTCTGAATATCTTTCTTGCTTCCGAGTAAAGCAATTGTCTATATTTCTTCCACTCTTATTGGATCAATCTTTACCCCTTGCTTTGAAACTATGTGACCCAATAATTTGCCTTCTTCCAAGGCAAACACAGATTTTTTGGGATTTAGTGATAGGCCAAACTTCCTGCATTTTTCGAAAGTTTTTTGCATATGTTCTAGGTGTTCATCATTTGACCCTGAGAAAATAGTTACATTGTCCAAATATATAACCACACACTTGTCACCAACAAACGCTATGTCCATGGCCCTATGAAAGGTTGCACCTACATTCATAAGTCTGAATGGCATCTTTGCACACATGAAAGTGCCCCACGGGGTTGTGAAAGTTGTCTTTTCCTGATATTCCTTATCAATTACCACCTGATTATACTGAGAGAATCCATCAACCATATACATCATGTAAGCTCCTGTCACCTTTTGTAAGACATAATCCTTTTTATGTAAAGGATGATTATCATTTAGAGATGCTCTGTTCAGGTTCCTGAAATCCACACACAATATTATCTCTCCATTTTTCTTCCTTGTAGGAACTAGATTAGAAACCCAATCAGAATATCTAAGAGGAACTATGATTTTTTCTTGTAGCAATTTCTTCACTTCTTTTTCAATTGGAGCTAGTAATAATGGATTAATTTTCCTGAGCTTCTACCTGTGTGTTTTAATTCCTTCTTTCAATGGAGTCTTATGATGTATTATGATTTATCATATTTTTTTAGGTCTTCATATGAATAAGAAAACACATCCATATACTTCTTGAAAAGATAAATGTATCTTTCTTTATAGTTTTTGGAAACAACTTTGAACAATTTCACCATTTTTGGTTCCTGTTGTGTTCCCAAATTACAGTTTTCCATCTCTTCCTCTTGATGTGTTTTCTTTTAATCAACAACAACATCATTAGAATTAAATAATATTTCAAGAGGAACTACACCTTTAGGGAGCACATTATATTTCAATTGGATAATCTTCTGAAAACCTATTGACTGTTTGAGGTGTCTTATCTCTGCTTTTTTCTCTGTATGTTCTTCTTCTTGATCTATCTCAACATATTGAAAACTTCCAATCGTTGTCAAGAACTAATTTTTTATGTTCGTCATCTTCAAACACCTGTCAATGTTTCACATTGTCATGGATAGAGGGTCTATGTCTAATTTCAATCTCATACCTTAGCCTTGGATTTATTGGAGGCCTAAAGGTGATGGCTACAACTACTAATGAGTCGTCCAATCTATTATCCTCCCTTGGAATAAACTGAATATTGAAGCCTTCAAAATAGTTCTCTTTCAAATCCCAAACTTCATTCCTATATGATCTTAATCTCGGATGCTTGGTTTGATAATGATTTTTAATCTGTCTTATTATTAATTCAGAATCACCGAAAATCGAAATATACTGAATTCCCATCTTATTATAAATTTGAAGGGTGAAGGTCAAAGCCTCATACTCATCCACATTATTCATTGAATCAAATTCTAACTTAAAAGAAAAAGGCATGAGGTTACCTTTTGGTGATATCAGCAAGAATACAGCTCATGTGATATCCTTGGAGTAGGCACCATCAAAGTAGAATTTCAAAATCTTCTTTGAATGCAGCTCATTATGTACAACCATTGAAGATATTTTCTTCTCTGTGTCTTCAGCAAATTCTGCATCTTCATGCAGCATGAAATATGAAAGATCTTATTTTTCCTGACTATAAATAGGGGAATTACCTGCATCTTTCTTTGTAATGGTTTTCACAAACCTTGTTTCCCTGTAAAATCTCCTTTCTTCCCCATTAAAAACATGAATGATAGCATAAGTGAAATCTAATTTTAAAACTCCTCCCAACTTTTCTTCCCGAGATCTTGAAAAATCATTGCAAACTTGGCTGGAATGTCAACAACAACTATGTCCATAAAAATAATTTTTGCTGGAATGTATGCCAAAGACACTACCATGTCTTTAATTAACCCAACGCATTTCACCCTCTTGGAATCAAATGAGTACATGTCCCTGTAAGGTTTAGTAGTCTGCAAATTCAATTCCTTCATGAAAAACAATGACATAAGATTATGGGAAGCCCTTGAATCCAACATACAATTATGAATAATAAAATCATGAAGCAATAATGAATTATAATATGGAGGAACAAAAGAATATACTTCTTCTACATGAGGGCCAAAGGTGACCACTGTATTTTCTTCTTGCAAATTCACAGTATCATTTATATCTTCACTCTATGAGAGATTAATAAATTCAGAAATTTCCCTTTTGTAGACTGTTGTTTTAGCTAATTATAGAAGAGGTACGTGAATCTTGACCTTCTCCAACTCTTTATTTAAACTAAAAATATGAGTTTTTTTAGTATTCCTTTCAAGTTATTCTTCACTCTTTTTATAATTTAAAACATTTTCAGGTACAGGAACAACTTTTTCCAAAATGTTGGTATCAATTAATTTTTCCTGGGAAGATTCACCCTACTGCACTTCTATTTTATTTACTGAATCTACAGGTTGTTTCCCTTTATCTACTTTCTTTACAGGGTTCTTTTGTTGTACAATCGCCATTGGAGGAGGGATAGAATCTTATTGTTCACCCTCACTGTCTAGCACCCTAGATCTCTTTCTCGATTTGAAATCATATTGTTTATGTAACTCGGATTGCATGAAATATGTGAACTGTTTGTAGTATTCATTCATCTCTTCTTCATAAAAAGATATTTCATCCTTAGCATGTTCTCCCTCACAATCTTCTTCTTCATCTTCCTCTCTTATATACACAACAAATATTTGATCTTTTGCTTCTTTTTTTTCATCTTCTGTTGACTCTCCAGGTGTTGCTTCTATATATAATGGTGCTTGGACTTGATCCTGATCCTTCTTTCTCTTTGCAAAATTTGTAGGGCTTGTTTTTTGAATTGAGGATTAAATCCTCCTCTGTTTTGGTGTACCGGTCTTTGGGATTTTTTACTTTCCAATTCTATCTTAATTAACTTATTTGAAAAAAAAATTATCACCTTTGTCATATCTTCAATTCTTTGATCTTCTGTTGATTCTTCTTTTTCTTTCCCCTTCTCTTAGACTAATTTTTTTTCTTTTATCTTTCCAGCTGCAATGATATTGGCTCCAATTTATAAAACATCTGTCTGTATTTTCTCAAGAGTATGGGATCTCCTCTCTCTAAGTGTAAAATTGAAACAAGCTTCAAAAGCCCCAACAAAAACTACCTTCGCTCCAAAAGGAGGGGACTTCATCTCTACAGGTAAACTATTATACAATTTATTGAATCTTTTGACAAACTTAGAAATATTATCATTAGGTTTTCCTTTAATTGCATTGGATTCTATTAATGAATAACCATGATCTCTTTTCTCACCCCATCTCTGAGTGAATTTATTTTCTAACTCTTCCCATGTATTAATTGAACCATTTAGTTAACATTTGAACCTTTTTCTAGCCTCTCCATCTAGAGACTGAACAAAAAGTCTCATTACAACATCAAGATGTTCTACATTCAAATTTTTAGCAAAATTGGAAAACAGAGGTAAATGTTGTTCTGCAGTTACTTCATATTCTCTAGTGAAAAGAGGAAGTAATTTAAGATATTCTTGAGGCATTGCATTCATTGGTTCCAGAAGATTAACTGGTGCATATCTATTCATAAAAAATCTCATGTTACCATATTTACACCTTAATTAACTGTTCCTTGGGTAGATGTAGTTGATGTACCAGTTGTGAAAGTGAATGGGGGTGGTGGTGATAAAGTGGATATGGGTGTAGGTTGATAAAAATCGTAGAAGGAATAACAATTGGAATTTTTTGAATTTGTGTGAAATTAAAGGAAACCAACTAAAAGTAGTGTTCTTCCAACTCAGGTGCTTGAAAATGAATGGGTGTGAAAGGTGAATCTTGTTCTAAGAAAGGAAGTGATTTAGAGATATCTTCAAAAAAGGATTATAAGAACTGCTACCAGGAGCATACAATGTAGTACTAGGTGTTGAAGGGGTTTTAGTTTTCTGAACCCTTTTAGAAACCAATATTTTAAGGTCGGACAAAGCAGGGACTTTTTGCTATGAGGTATCTGACCTCGTGTGAGGCCCTTTGAAAGCCAAAATTCCTCAAATCTAACAGTTGTGGAGCATATGTGAATTGAACATTTGAATAATACCTTGTTTAGTTGGGTATCTCTTGGACTATGTCAATCACCCATACCCCACAACATTATAGCGTGGCTTAACGTAAGAATCAAATATTAGTAAAAATGACTTGATGTCTCTAACATGCCAAATATTTACCAACAAAATTTTGGATAAAGTTGTGTACTATGCCAATTAAATTTTAATTATTGTTTTAATTAGAGCCATCAATCCTGTGACGCTAGCCAAATATTGGTGTGGGAAAAACTCCTCAATTGCTCACCTCAAAGTTTTCAAATCCATTACCTGAGCACATCTTTATGATAATTCCATAAAGGGATTGTATGCAAAGAGGCATTCCTGCATCATCATGGGCTACTATACAGAGTTAAGTCATTATATTAACTATTTGATTCTATCAAGCAATAAATAATTATGAGGAAAAATGCGATATTTAATGAGAATTATTCTCGCATTAAGTTGTTGAATTATTTTGGAAAATTGTATAGAGATCCCTTTGGGATTTTTAATGATAATGGATTTATTGTTCCCTTTTTCAATTGTTTGACCATTATTTCATCTGAGTAAAAAAACCAATAATCATCTCTCACTTAAATTGTAACCTATGTTGATCAACTTTCTAGAGAAAATATCAATTTTCCAACACCTTGTTTACTAAAAAAATTAAAGCCATTGAACCTGGTGTTGGTGATGTTACCTTAGGCTAATAAAATCATAGTTATAAGCATCATGCTATTATTTCTTTAATGGATCATGTTAATGATAATTGCGATCCAACCATCCTATAGTAATGCATAAGGAAAACACAAATGGAACATGCTTTGCAAGTTGAACTTGATTATCTTTTGAAGAATCACACTTGGCACTTAGTTCCTTAATACAAGGGAATAATGTCATGAAGTGTCGATGGGTATATAGTACAAAATTCACTCTAAATTTGTTTTTAAGCATCATAATATTGTTTGGTTGCAAAAGTATTTAAATAACAAGAAGACATCAACTACACCAAAAACTTTTCCCTATTACAGAGATGAATTATGTTCATTTGGTCCTATCCGCTGTTACTAACTCATTTTGGATGGAAAATTCATTAGATGGATGTAAATAGTTCCTTCCTTCATAATGTTTTACCTAAAGAAATATGGGTCAAACCCCTAGTTTTGTTACATATTCAAATCTTACTTATTGATTGAAAATTTTGTTTTATAGTTTGAAGTATGCCCCTTCAGCTTGATATGTGAAAACGGATTATTTTTTTCTCAATCTAGGGTTCAAATGCTATGAGTACAATCACAAAATTTACGTAGTGCATTGTAATGGTGATACTTTAATTATTTCATATGTGTTGATGACTTGATTACCACTATAAAAAACATTGAAAAAGTTCTTATATTGAAGATTTGAATTGCTAACACCTTTGAGATGAATGACCTAGGTCTTATACATTTATTTCTTGGTCTTTAAGTTTTTCCATTATCCAATGGTATTTTCCTCTCTCAATCAAAATATGTATTGGAATTTTGAAACAATTTAGGATGGACGACTATAAGACATGTTTCAAACCTTTTCATTTGGGTATCAATTTAACTAAATAATGTCAATCCCTAAAAGTGAATTCTACCATTTATCAAAAAATGGCTGGTAGCCTTAATTATTTAACCCATAGTAAACTTGATATTTTATTTCCTGTGAGTGTCGTCTCGTATTTTATGCAGGATCAATGAGAAATCCATTAGAAAACTACAAAGATAATTTTTCATTACATTAAGGGTTCTTCTCATTTTGGTATTAAATACCGTTGAAGTTCAAAATGCTTAGTTAGCTTCACTAACTCTCATTGGATAGGTGATAGTGATTATGGAAAATTCACTTTTGGCTATGTATTTAATATTAATTCTAGATCCTTAATGTGGTCAAGAAACAAATAATGTGTAGTATCTATATTGACTACATGATTTTAATATCATGGAGTTGTTAGTGTAAGGATTGAGGTAGGTTGGATTTGCCATTTCCCACGAGGGCTTGGGTTTCCTGTTGAGGACTTGAATGCTATTTATTGTGACAATTGAGGTACCTTCTTGCACATAATTATATATAGCATATCTAATTTCATTCTCACTACTTGAGATAGTTGCTTCAATAGAAGGTTGTCACCCTTTGATATTGCAGTACAAATGATGAAATTGTTGAGATCTCTACAAATCCTTTATATAAATCCAAGTTCACTGAGCTACTAGGAATTATTGGGCCTTAGGGAGTAGTAATAATGAGTGAGGCGGTGTCATAAAAACATAACTTTACCTACTTAACCTCAAAAACATTGTGTTCATGGGAGTGGGGTGGAATCTAAGATAATTTTGGTTCATAAAACCTATATATATTTTGGAGACAGTCAATGAAATTATCAACTAATTGAGGATCAACTAAGTGGAGATAGTCAATACAAGGATTAACTATATCCACAACAAATGAGTGGTTGAAAAATAAAACAATCAACCATATGATATTCTTAATGGATAGGAGAGACTGTATAGTTAGGTTGACTTGGATATTCAACTAGCCAAGGAAAGATGAGTCAACTGGAATAGTCAACTAGCTAATGAAACAAAATGGATTTCACATAAATAATTCAAACTGTTGACTCTCATTTATGGACTAAATCTTTTGTAATTCAAGGGAGTTGGTTATACTTAGAAACTTAAAATAAAGGACCCTAGAGTTCAAATATGTATCAATCACGGTTTAATGCATGAATATGGGATACTGAAGTTTCAAAATTTTACTCTTTTATCAAACTGAAGCCCTCAAAATTCATATAAGCATTGTGAATTTTTATTTGCAGTTAAAAGACAATTTGTGGAGAATTATGTTGTTGTCATAATGATATTTATTGCAAAATATTTTAGTGTCATATAATCTATCACTTTTCTATTAAATGGAATTTTTTTCCTTGCAAATTTTGGCACATCTTAAGCGGTATGTGTGTTTTCACATAACATAAATTAGTCTAAAATGTGTAATTTTTAATATATATATATATATATGAGAGTGATCTACACAGAGAGAACTAAATTTTTCATATTATTTTTTTTAATGAAAAATTATATTTTTTATTATTTTACGAAGTTTTTGAAGTAATATTTCAATTGTATTTTGCAAACACATGTGTTCGCGTAATATCTTTTTCTACTCTTGATCCGAGTTCCTTAAGTGCTAGATTTATCCAAGACTTTTAATTCTGTGATGTGGTTATAATTTCATTTAAAAGAGCATAAATGACCATATATGCATGTTGTAAAGAAGAGGGAACAAGACAACAATCAACAACATAAGAACATGAGACGTTGATAATGAAGTTCACCTAGTGTGGCCTATGTCTACGGGCTCAGTGTCAAGATGGGGTAGGCCACTTCATATAGTGCTGGAAACGGTGGTGATGTACATGGACTATGTTTTCTATCATACAAGGATATATGTTGTCAACATGAGTGGCTTGTCTCTCCACGAGACGTTATGATACAAGGACTTTCACTCACAATAGGTCTCCTATCAACATGAAATAATCACACACAAGGTGAAAATGAGGATCCCTTACTCAAGGTTACATAGGGATCTCAATCAAAAATAAAAATCCACGGAAAATACATCTCACATGAAGTAGAAGCATAGATCCTGCAACATACATCAAGCAGGGATATAAACAACATATTACATCTCACAACAAATGATAAAGAAGCACATGACATCAATATTGTATATACCTCAACCCTTGAAGTCGGTTGAACAAGTGGATGCTCAGTTGTTGAATTTATTTACACCATCAAATTTGTGGCATTGAGAGGCATAAAATCGATTTCCCACACATGTGATTCTAACACCGTCACTCCAATGTAGAATATGGCTGAAAATGGGAAGCTCTGCTACTAAAACGGACATCGCCATTGAGTTCCTATTTCCGAGAGGTGTAAAATCGACATAAAATTTGTCAAATTATGACTCTGGCAAGTTTTGGACCTTAAGGAATCTTTCTGAGGCCCCTCATTATTCTCTGGGAAAGGTTCCGGCCTCCTACCAGACTCAGGGTTCTGCATCTGCAATAAAAAAAATATTATTCGTTGAAGAATGCGTCTGTCTCCCCCACATCACTGAAAAGTTGAGTTCATATAGAGACTGGGTGGGTGGAAATGTCAATGGAAAATTGTTGGCGCATTGGCTTAATAAGTCAAGTGGTTGGAGATGGATCGGGGGATCAAATCCCGCCCCTATCGAAATAGTTATGGTGTGTTATTTATTTTTTTTGGAACGTTGTTTTGGTTGGGCCGCTCATGGATCAGATCAAATTATGTGGCCGGGCAAGTTCAATTCCTGTCGACCTATGTTTAATGGCCATAAACGTTGGGCTGTGAGTAGGGTCCCGGGTTAGAGCCACGGGCCCTGACCTCACGGTTAATCCAAGATATATATATATATATATATATATATATATATATATATATATATATATATATATATATATATATATATATACATATATATATACATATACATATACATATACATATACATATACATATACATATACATATACATATACATATACATATACATATACATATACATATACATATACATATACATATATACATATATATATATATATATATATATATATATACATATATACATATATACATATATATATATATATATACATATATGTATATATACATATATACATATATATACATATATATACATATATATCTATATATATACATATACATATATATATATACATATACATATATACATATATATATATATATATATATATATATATATATATATATATATATATATATATATATGGTTTCGGAGGGGTCGGTGGGGTTTGGCCTCTCATCGACCCTATTTTATATATATATATTTTTATTTTCTTAAAACCATATCATATTTTGAAAATTCTTGAAATCAGAGGTTATTAGGAAAATTAGATACCCAACAAATTCGCCCGCTTCTCGAGTGCTACATTCCCTGTTAGTTGACGATGAAATTGGAGGACATTTAAACTTGGCCCACTACCCAACTTTGACCGCAACTTTGACTCACTCTAACTTCTTCTAATGGGTTCACATTGGAGATCCATTCACACCAGTGGAATAAGGGTGGCGAGCACTTCAATCTAAGCTTAGTTTGAGAGAAATTCGACCACTTTGAATTTTGACCATTTCTGAGCCTTCTTGGTCTCTTGAGGGTGTTTATAGCCACCTAGATCAATCCTCCCCACTGAGGATATTTTGGTCCACCAAAAGCACGGAAATAATCTACAGCTGCTTTGTACATTGTCTGTAACACAATTCTTCTGAAAGGTCACCCTTCATTCTCCTTCACCTTTGTTCTTTAGAGCCATAAGTGATGAGACGACACCTACATCCTGTGCAAAACTATAGTACAATATTATTACAAATTACGTGATTAATTACATGACCAACTATGACCCGAGCATCCCATACTTGCCACTATTTTATAACTCATACTCTGTGGTCAAGTTTACAACAAAATGGAATCAATACCCCAATCATCAATACAAGGCCAAAACATCATTGTTGCTTCACGAGTGATGGAAAACACATCATCACTTTTACATTTTAGCATGCAAAAACTGATTTACAAAAATATGGCCATCACACACTACCACACCTAGAAGAACCATCTCTCACTTATCAAGGTGAATGGGTTGTCTCCATGTGGCGCATTCACTTGTCGAACCACTGCTTCAACTGATTCATGCACTAACACTTTGTCCTTGAGACACTACTCTGGATGGAGCCTCCAACATGTGGCTCTTTGATGAACACTTCTATCACAATGACTATAATGGGTATTCTTTCTCCAGACCTACTTTACCTTTATCTTTCCCTGGTGTGGAGAAGGCATTTCACGTCTCATCCTCTTTCATGTTGCCATTCTCTAATAACACTCAACAAATACATGGTTATGTAATCCACAAAAACTACATTTTTTCGATGCCATGATTTATGTTCATTATTAGCAACATGCTTGCAACCAAAATGAACATTAGAATACTAAGACTTGTTATACCTTTCTTGTTGGTCTTTGGTGCAATCATGGCGATAAGAGCTTTCCTCCGCTCTTTATATTCAATGTGCACTGTCATAGGATGATGGTGAAGTGCTCCCATCATTCTCTTTCCCCAATGGTTTCAACCATGTATTGGAAGCTTCTTACACCTTTTTGCATTGTCCTTCAATGTATACCAAACCTATGAATCGAGGTCTCTGCACAATCTCCAATGACTGAGTTATGCCTTGGCCATTAACACCAGGTCCTCCTCCTTTATACCCCATTTTGGGAAGTAGTATCATCCTAGTTCCAATAATGGGTATCTCCACGCTTCCAACAGAAATAATAGCATGTGAAGATGAACTTAAAAAACAATCATAATTTTTTACCTCAACTGTTGATTCAGAAACAGGTGATGATGGCTTCTTTAAGCCTTCGTTGCACTTCAATTCCTCCAAGGCCTCTTCCGCGGCTCACAAATGAAGTTGCAATCTCTACTTCTCCTCTTTCTCTTATTGTAGTATCCTCTTTAATTAAAAATTCTCTTCTCGAAGACTCTAGTTGATCTCCTCACTTGAATGATGAGAAGATGATGAAGGCAATGACAAAATGCATAAGCACTAGAAGATGTGGATAAAGCATCATTCTTTGATATTTCTTTCTCCTCTTCATCTATTCTCTTCTCATAAGCATCATACATTATGTCCACCAATTTGGACATCCATAGAATGGCCTCATACATGTCTTTTTCATCCTCCATTTTTTCACATTCAATCTTTGTTTGCACTCAAAATTCACATCAGCGAGAAGACCGCTCTGATACCATCTTGATCCAGGTTCCTTCAGTGTTGGATTCATCCAATAAATTTTACTTCTATGATGTGGTTATAATTGAATTTAAAATAGCATAAATGAACATATATTCATGCTATAAATAAGAGGGAACAAGACAACAATAGGAAACATAAGAACATGAGACATTGATAACGGATTTCACCCAGTGTGGGCAATGTCTTTGGGCCCAGTGTTAAGATGGGGTAGGCCGCTTCATATAGTGCTGGAAATGGTGATGATGTACATGGAATATGTTTTCTATCATACAAGGATATATGCCCTCAACATGATTGGCTTGTCTCTCCATGAGATGTTCTACTACAGGAACTCTCACTGACAATAAGCCTCCTATCATCATGACATAATCTCACACAACTTGACGATGAGGATCCCTTCATCAAGGTTACATAGGGATCTCAATCAAACATAGCAATCCATGGCGAATACATCTCACATGAAGTATAAACATAGATCTCGCAACAAACATCAAGTAGGGATCTAAGAAACATATTACATCTCACAGAAAATGATAAAATAAGCACATGAAATCAATACTACATATACCTCAACCCATGAAGTTGGCTAAAGAAGTGGATGATCATTTGCTGAATCTAGTTGCACCATCGAATTCATGGCATCGAGAGGCATAAAATTGACTGGTCACACTTGGGAATCTGAAACCGTCACTCCAATCTGGAAAATGGCCGAAAATTGGGAAGATTTACTACTGAAATAGACATTTCCATTAAGTTCTTGTCATTGAGAGGTGTAAAATCAACATAAAATCTGTCAAATTCTGACTCTGGCAAGTTCTGGACCTCAAGGAATATTTTTGATTCCCATCATTATTCTCCGGGCAAGGTTATGGCCTCCTGCTAGACTCAGGGTTCTGCACCTGCAATAAAAAAATATTATTCGTTGAAGAACACGTCGTCTCCCCTGCAATACTGAAAATTTGAGTTAATATAGATACTGAGTGGGAAAAGTTGTCAACAGAAAACCGTTGGCATGTTGGCTTATTGAGGCTAGTGATTGGAGAGGGGTCGGGGGATCAAATCCTGCCCCTCTTGAAATAGTTATGGCACTTTATTTATTTTTTTTGGCACGTTGTTTTGTTTGGGTTTCCTGTGGATCGAGCCAACCTACGTGGCTGGGCGGGTTCAATTTCGGTTGGCCTATGTTTAATGGCCATGACCGTTGGGCCATGGGCAGGGTCCTGGGCCAGAGTCACGGGCCTCGGCCCCATGGTTATGGTTACAGAGGGGTCAATGGGGTTTGGCCTCCTGCTGAACCTATAGATATATATATATATATTATTTTATTTTATTTTATTCTTTTCTTAAAACCATATCAAATTTTGAAAACTCTCGAAATTGGAGGTTATTAGGTAAATAAAGTACCCAAAAAAAATTTATGCTTCTTGGGCACTAGGTTCCCTACCAGTTGATAGTGAAATTGTAGGAAATTTAAACCTAGCCCATTGCCTAACTTTGACTACAACTTTTACTCACTCTAACTTCTTCATACAGGCTTGGATTGGAGATCCATTCACACCGTTTTAATCAGGGCGATGAGCACTTCAATCTGAACCTAGCTCGAGAGCAATCCAACCACTTTGAATTTTGACCATTTCTAAGCCCTCTTGGTCTCGTAGGGGTGTTTGGACCCACCTAGATAAACTATTTCAATAAATTCAAAAAATAAGAGTACCCTTTTGAAGACGACCTGTAAACAAAGCCATTTGTATTTTTTTAATTTTCTATATTTTATGTTATTTATTTTTTATTCATCCCCTTTGAAATTGTCCAAAAAAAATTCTTGCGGATGCGGGTGCACATTAACGAGGTTTGGAAGGACGGTTCTTGGTGGCAACCAGAGCATGGCACATGGACTGTCCATATGGCCACCCACGAGCTCATACGTATGAACATAAATTCTGCCAACTACGAATGCATTCGTTCATTAACTCTGCACTCCCGCCGATGCTCGCTCCATTTTTACAAGATGAACCTGCCGAGCAGGTCTTTTTCTCCATTTCAATTTGGTTTTTTACAACCTAATTTCTCCTCTCCTATTTTGCAGGGCTGCGAATGCCCCCCTCGTATCTCGGAGCCGAGCTCCCGAACGCATACCGGGAGGCGTTGTGCCCTTCTTGGCTGTATTGAGATTACTCCTGGAGCACACTTTTCTCAAAGCCTAAACTGTCGCATGCATTTGACCTCGACTTCTTGGCCTGCTGAGTCTATCTCCCCACCTAAGCCTGAGCATCACTATTCTCGTTCTCATTCCAGTGATACTATGCCTCGCTTAAGGCATCAAATGCGCTGCCGCCGTAGCAGCAGCAGTGACAGAGCCATTAGCACGCCACCTTCTTCAAAATCTGATACTTCCTCCTCTTCTCAGGGGTATTCCCATGGTTGCTACCCTACAACTCGAAGTGGGTGAGGCAGAGACTAGTTTTCTGATTAGACACATCCACAATTCAACTCTCTATTTCCTCATACCGCTTCTCCATCGCAACCAGCCTCCACTCCTGCTGCCACAGTCACTTCCAATCCTCCCTCGCATGCTGTCCTTTGCCAAACCACTCACTCCATGGAGTTTCATTACCCCTGCACAATGGATAGACCTCACATCATCGCCTTCATTACAGTCTCTTTCCGAGAGGAATTTTTCCACTCCGATGTCCTCGATGCCCCCAATCTACAGAATCCTGGCACTTCTATTGGCACTAAGAAAGGGGATCCCAGTTGCAAATGTGGTCATAGGAATGACATCACTGGAAAACACCTTGGGGATTATCATGAATATGCCAACGCTAACGACATGATCTGCACTGACATTCCCACCTATGCAAAAGATGGTGCAGAAGCTGGAAGCAATGAAGATTACAGGTGCTCAATCGTTGAGGAACCACCCTCTCCTACAAATGACAAGTAAATACTTTGGTTTTTGTTGGTCTATGGTCTTGGGTTCTAATTCATTTGGATCCCTTTTTGTTTTCCTGAATAGTAATTTTTTTTTTTAAATGAACAAGGATATATGTCTTTTAACTATATTGCTGGTTTCCCCTGCGTGGGTGGCAAAAAACCTCCTTCAGGGACTGGTTTCCCAAATATGGGTAGTCCAGTTTCATGTTTTTTTGTTCACTTGTGCTTGGTACTTGGGCCTGCACTGCTGAGGCCTATGCCTCTATGTATTTTTATGTTACATAAATAGAAATAGACTTACTTAGAAAAAAAAAACTGTCAAAAAAAATTTCAAGCATTATGTTTAAAAGAAATTAGATGAAAAATATCATATGATTCAAAAATTCCAATGTCATATGCCATTGGATAGAGGATTCCTTCACGAATTCAACATGATCAACTCTGTCACATAAGGACAAATTCTGCCTGAAATTCTAGGGTACAAAATGGTGTTGTAAAGAAATCTACAGAAGGGGACCTAAAGCTTCATTTTAGGCCCCCAACAGCTCGATTGAGCACTTAAAAAGCTCGATCGAGCACAAAGGTAGGAACAAGCCACAATTTTGACATGATTTGAAATTTTTTATTAGTACTCCCTACCTATGACTAGGGACTATATTTATTGGTGATAATTCAAACAACATTGAATTCATACAACTTTAGATTCATATCCGAAGTTTCTTGAATATTACAAATTAATTCTATTCAATTTAAAGCATATATGTATTTTTTATTTTTAGAATTTCAAAATCAAATTTCTCTTTGGTTGATAACGAGGTGATGGGACTTAATTTTCCTGAGGTATGCAATTTTACTTTTTCTATTTGTAAGTATTGACGAATGATTTTAAAAAATACAATTTTGTGAATGACCATTTTAATAGGCTCTGATGATTTAACACTACTCACACTGAATTTTGGGGATTACTAGCTCTCACATTCAATTTGAATAATTGCGCAGTCAAGGAACCCATCTAGCTTCTCACCATCACACCACTTACTCACCTTGCATGGGCACCTGCTCGACCACCTACTCACCTTGCCTGGCCACTTCCTCGGCACTTTATACATAGGAATATGGTGGCAAATCCATAATGAAATACATTGTTGAGACTGAGATTAAATTCCATATATCCATAACTAATATAAAATGAGAAAACTACTCCTGGAACATCTAAAACGTGTTGTACTTACATGTTCCATTCATGGATTTCATTCAATAAAACCACAACTAAGTAGAATGGTTTCAAGAGTCACATACATTGGTTAGTTAGCATCTATTTAGTTCTTTCTTGTAGTCAACCCCTGTTACTCTTGCAAAGAGATATTTTTCATATAACAATCTAGATGACTTATTTCTTAAAAATAGCCACTTCTCATAGTTTAATGATCTAAAGTAAGCTAATATATATCAATGCTTCTAATAAAATATAATATAACTAACTAACTAACTAACTAACTAACTAACTAAATAACTAACTAACTGAATATACATACATACATACATACATACATACATACATACATACATATATATATATATATATATGGATGTTAAAGAAAAATAATACTTATCTATCGATGCATCTTCGTAAGAAATATTAGTCTGTGCGACGAATTTTGTAGGGAAGCCATGTGCGCATTAATGCATCAAGATTGTCTAAACCAGGATGTGCATTTATAACTAGGAGGAATCCCTAGGAGTTTTGTGCAAAACACATACTTTCATTTGTTGGTAAAATCTCCTATAAAGGAAGAAGATCCCAATGAACTTATTCTTATACCGTTGGGAACAAAACTTATGAACAAATACCCCTCCTATTGATCTATCGAGGTGGGGTTTGGCACATACTAAAGCATTATTAAATGAAAACCAATCCCTCTTGAAAATTTTTGTTTTCTAAGGCCTCTCTCCCTTTGATTATATCACATTATCGTAGATTATCCATTTCACATTGTAACTATATTTGCAAGCTTAGATAGACTATTTTAGGATTTTGGTTGTTGAATGTTGTGATGAGTGCCACAATTGTGATTTGAGGATTGAATGCAGGTGTGTAGTAGTGTCTCTGTTAAATATATAAAGTAGAATAATAACATATGTACCATAGTTACCAACTTTAAATTTGATTCAATATGGAAAAAATTAGACCATCCAAAATTCAATATGGAAAAACATCTTATAAATATTATCTTTTCAAAAAATTTAAAAATTGAAATGTACAATCATGATATTCAAGAGTTCAAAGACTCCTAATTTTTTGTTTTCAATTATGTTATAAACATTGCAAATAGAATTAGATACAACACACCATAAATTATATGATGCACAATATAAACTAATTTTCCACTACAACAAACCATACATATTCCACATTACCAAGAACAACCATGTGTGGAATGAAGTCATGTGTTGAGTGTGCAAACATCCTCTAAAAATATTCTTAGAAAAAACATGCATTATTTTTTATAAGACAAAACATTATTGTAAGTTGGTACTTAATGGCAAAGCATATTCATAATCAAGGTATTTTTCTTTACCTATTATTGAGTTCCATTTTTGTTTTAATATTGTTCCATATTTTGCTTTCTTTTGCAGTTTTTGGCAGGCCATTGGAATAATAATGACTCTTTTTCTTTCCATTTCACTTTAATTTGCATCTTTATCCTATTAGTAACATAAATGTATTTTGCAATACATTTTCCAACCCCTACATTACCATGGATTAGGTTCAATTTCATTTTTTTCTTGAATAAATCTACATGTGATTAAATGATTAGCATAAATTAGTTCATCAATGCTAGAGTAATGCTCCTCTCTCATGTAAATGACATGATTTATAGACATGGAATCAAAGTAGTCAGAAAAAATTTCTATCAAGGGCTCATGACATTGTGAAAAACAATTTTGGATGTATGTTGTATGATTTGGATATATTTCTAGGAATTGCAATTATTTGTACAAGTCAAGGGATTGTTTTCTATTCCCATGCTAGGCTAAGTCTACAATTATTGCATTCAATGTAATTACATATTATTTTTCAAAAATTTCCTGACGCGTTACATGAATCCTCTATATTTTCATTTTAGTATTCATGACAAACAAAAAACATTATAAAGTGAAACAAATATCCAAGAATCAATGTTTATGTCAACTTTATGTTTCTTAGAAATTTATTGGAAACATAATTATCATACCATTCCAATGACATGGAGTTTCAAATGAATATTAGTAATAAAATGAGAAAATTTCGCACAATGTGAGTACAAGTAATTTCTTCATAATTAGTTCATTGGTTTCTTTTATTCCAACCCCACAACTTGAATCCCAAGAATGCTTCTTGAAGATATATTCACTACACCTACCCTAATTGCACTAGAAATGATGATCCTTGTGGTATTTGTTTGGAGGTAATTAAACATGCAACATGGGATGGTGTATATCAAGGCAGGTGGAAGAAGAAATTGAATATGTGCACAACCAAATATTCCACACCAACTTTAAATTAGTGAATTAATCGAACTGAATCACCAAATTTATGAATTATTTATTTGAAAATGAGAAAGGCAGAAATATTTTCTTATTCTTGATAATTACTTGTGATGTTTCTTATTATTACGATTATTTTTACCTTATTTCTTTTAGCTCATCAAGAAATTACTAAAGCGGCATCACATAAAAAAAATGGGCACTAGATGTAGGAACATGCCAGGGAAAAACCCCCCTTGAGGGGAAAACCCAGTCAAGAAAATATTCCTTTCAATTTCATTGAGACTCTTCACCCTAAACCAAGAACAAATGTTCCCTCCACACTAAGTTAGCCTCCATAATTTCAACCCCTTTCCAGAAAATTCGACTAGGCAACAAATTTCAGCATCATATGACTTCTAGCATCAGTGAAAGTTGGAAGACTTCAATATCCCAATCCAGAGCCCAAAACAAAGAGAGAGAAAGAGAGACACCCATTTTTTTTTTCTTCTTCTCCTTATACTTCCCAAAACTCGCACTTCTTTCGGCTTCCCAAAAACAGACATCGAACTTCACAACTTCAAGAGATATGGAATTGCTTGAGAGAGTGTGCTAGCTGAGGTCAAATAGATGTCTCTTTGGCCTACATGATCCAACATGATCTCTTCTTATAGAGACAAAATTTTGGTTTTTAGACTTCTGTGGTGATCATTTTGTAAGAAGTGTTCCGGATTATCCAATACTGTGGATAATCTGGAACACTTCTTACAAAATGATCTCTTCTATGTTATCTTAGTGTGGAGGTCACATAATTCATATTTTAATCAATATTAAACCTTTTTACATGATTCAAAAGCCCAATAAGGGTATCTTTAAAATTACAATGACTCTATTAACTCAGAATAAATCCTAGAAATCCTAAATGGGGAATTTTACCTAGAACATGTTGACCCAAGCATGAAACCTGTGCTTTATTATGTCATAATAATAATAATAATAATAATAATAATTCTTTTCTTTATTCTTTTGAGAAGTACATTAAATGATGACTCAAATACATCAAATGAAGATTAAACCTAGTTACAATTTCCAACTCTCCCTCTTAACTAGGGAGGTATTCATATTATACATATACAATGGAAGATATAATACTATATGAACAATGTAGAAGTTTAGGCACCATAATTCCATGGACTATATTACTGACCAAGGCAATCTATCCATTGGTCACTCAACAATTTAGGAACCGCAACACCATGGACTAGATTCCTGACCAAGGAAATCTATCCATGTCGGAGTAAGATGGGATAAAGATTTCAGCCACTCTAGGTACCATCAGGCTTACTTGCTAACCATCAACCCAAGGAACTAGGTGCACATCCACCCAATGCGACCCTCCCTTCCAGACATTAGAAAAAGTGTTGGCCCAATATCTTCTAGGCAATGCTTCACTTGCAAAGCCTAAACACCCCTTGATCTAACAAATCAAGGATGACCAGTCTCTCCCAATCAAAATGTTTGGTAATCAGCATGCTATCAAATACTTCAAGAGCATCATCTATACAAACACAACCCCAATCAATAATATACTTTCACATGTACATAAACAAATACAAACCCCTAGGTTCATTCTTGATGTTGCTCCTTAACTCAGTAGGACTACCATATGAATCTTTGACAGAAGATTCCTTAATTATATACTTGCCTTCTCCTACTTCTCATATAGAAACATATCGTTTGAAATTAATTCTTTAATCAAAACCAAGCTATGTCCTCCCTGTCAACCAAGAATAATCTCTTCATTCGAACTCATTCTTAAACTTAGGGAGATCTCTTCTATACAAGATTCCTAAGGGAAATTGACTTCTTCTTTTCATCATAGGAAAATCTTTCGTGGCTTCCAATTTCATCAGAGTTATCATTATCTTCATCATTCCTACCACATCAACGAGCATCTTAACCATATTGAATATTTTGTACCTGAAAAACTTAGGTAGAAAGTACAACAAAATATATAGAAGCATGAAGTTAGCCATATCGAAGTCATGGAAGCATTTCAACTTTATACATATCAGATACCCAAATAGGAGACATATACTCTTTAGCATTTTTCTAGGGGCTTTTGCTTAAACCCTAGGTTACTTCATAACAACTTTCATTATATCTATGGTTTTAATTTTTCTTCCAAACGTATAACATACCTTAGTACAACATATAGAAAACCCTAGAAACAATTTTCAGTATTCAAGATGACAAAATATTAGTTCATTCATATAGTGATCCCTAAAAATAAGTCAAAAGAAAAACATCTAATAAATATAATGTCATATATATTAGACTTCACACTAGGATTTTATACAAATCCTAGATTTCATACAAGAGAATTAATCAAAAGTCAATCACAACTTAGTCATTATCATGATAAGCTTCAACTAGGGTTAGTTGTAGAGCCTATATTTTCAATCAATCATCAAAACTCAAATTTCAACAAACTTACACAAATCTCAAAACATCATTCTATTAGAGATTTTTACTTCTAATAAGATTTAGCTCAAAAACCCTATAATTTAAGTTTCACAACCTTAACAGTCATTAAATAGATCTTTCATATTGTTGCATCACTCATACTATACAATTTAACTACTATTAGGGTTTATCTATAAAACCCTAGATTTCCAAATATCATCATCCTAGAATCTTGGACAAGTACTTCTATTAAATACCAAAAATTGTGACCATCAATAACTAGGTCAACACACATATCTAGGAATTCATAATCATGCATAGGAATTTCATATCATGTGTTAGTCAAACCAAACTTCACAAAGATTAATAAGAGTGAGACATCGGATTAGACTAGGGTTTGATCTGACAAACACACCCATACCAAGAAAAATAATTCTAACACATTATAAGGGTCTTGCTTACACTTTCCACAAAACCCTACTGAGTTAGGGTTTCAATGTAGAAACATAACAAACCAAACATTACCAAAACTTCAAAGGGTCTAGATTTTAGAGCTTATCATTCAACCCTAAAAAGTTAGGTTTTCGTGATCATACCAAAATCTCAAAAATGACATTATCAATAAAATTTAAAATAGAATTTCACAATATCCTAAGAAGTTTTAGGGTTTTAGACATTCACATTAGAATACCCTTCGGTTAGGGTTTTCCAGAACCTTTCAAGGGTTCTACAAAATCAGTTAAGAATATGAGTGGGGTGGGTTGATTTATCAATTGATGAATCACTAAAAATAAGAATTAATGTGATTCACTATAGTTGGACACAACAATTTTAATAATATATTTTCAATTGAATAAACATGTATCATGAAGAAGTTAATGTTTAAATCATATATTTGTTCCTTGACAAACCTTGCCTTAAGAGGCCTTCCTTGATAACCCTTGAGAGTATAGCAGATGTTTTCCTAATCAAGACAATAGAGGGAGAAAGGTGATTATTATTGATATAATCGAAAATCAAATAAGTACATGAAACCAATAAATAAAAGGAAATGAGATACTTATCTTTGGCAGTTGTTGAGGGCTCCCTCCAAATCTTGAGGGATACATATAAACTTATAAAACAGTAAAATGTATTTTCCAAATACATTACAAACCTATAAATCCTAAAACATCAAAAATAATATATCCTAAGCTACAAACAAAGAGCTTATTAATGAGTGTCCCTAATGTCATATTCCTCAGCCTTGAATTTCTTTGAGTCTCCTTCTTCAACAATGTTGGCTTGATCCCTTTATCTTTTCTTGTTTCTTGGATTGTTGGGACAATCACTTCTATAGTGACCCTTCCTATGGAATTGATAACATTACACCTTAGACATATCAACTTTAGTCCTTGTTCCTTTGAATTTATTTCATTTATGTTGATCATTGTAGGAATTTGATGTCCCTTCAGGATTGGAAGCGAATGAGATCCTTAATTCTTCCTAATTGCAGGCAGTCCATATTTCTTCAAACATGGGAGCTACCTTTCGACTCTTAATTCCTGCAACAAATGCACTCCAAGTGGGTGGAAATCCTAATAGGGTAGTGATCATGAGTTATTTTTCTGGAAGAACAATTTCATCAATGGCCAAAAGTTCATCCTCGATTCTTTCTATATTCGCAAAGAAGGAGGCCACTGTGTCTTCATTACTCATATTTGTAGATCTTAGCTCATTATTAAAACTTGATACTTGACCAATGTTCTTAATAGTGAATAGCTTTGACAAGGCTTCATACATTTTCTGAGCATGGTCGATGTTGGATATGAATGTGACAAGGTGGTCCTTTCTTCCTTCTACCATTAGATTCATGGCCACCAATTCCCATTCCCTGAATTTTTCTTTTTCATCATCACTGGAATTCTCTATCAGCTTCTTTACATTTCCTTTAACCAATTTCAACACCTTATTCTTTTCGAGGATGAGGTCAATACTCTTCTTCCAAGACCTGCAGTTTGAGGCTCCTTCAACTTTTTTTCTCCCTTAATTGTGTTAGAAATATTCCTAGAGTATAGGAGATTCCTTCCTTGAGATGATCCTTTGAATGTGATGAAGAATCCATTTTACTTCCTTCATCACCAAAGATCTAATACGATGTTATAAAATTAGAAAGGCATACATATTTTCTTATTCTTGATAATTACTTTTGACGTTTCTTATTATTACGATTCTTTATATCTTATTTATTTTAGTTCATCAAGAAATTACCAAAGAAACAACACATAAAACAATATACACCAAATGTAGGATTTTTCCAGGAACCCCCCCCCCCCCTCAAGGGGAAAACCCAATCAATAAATTTTTCCTTTCAATAGTATTATTTGAGAATCTTCACCCTGGACCAAGAACATACCTTCCCTCCATACCAACTTAGCCTCCAGAATTTTGACCCCTTTCCGGAAACTTCGACTAGACAGTAGCTTTTAGCATCATACAACTTTTGTCGGTAGTGAAACTTGGAATCCTTCAATCTCCCAATTTATAGCCCAAAACAGAGAGAGAGAAGCACCAATTTTTTTTTTACTTCTTCTCCTTAGACTTCCCAAAAATCACACTTATTTTGACTTCCTGACAATGGACTTTGAACTTATTCATGACTTCAATAGATATCAAACTACATGAGAGAGTGTGATACAAATGAATTCGACTTGCTTCCTTTTATAGGATCCAAGTGAGGTCAATAGGTGTCTCTTGGGCCTACATGAGCTGACATGATCTCTTCTAGGCCAACTTGGTGTGGAGGTCACATAACTCATATTTGACTGAATATTAAATGTTTTTACATGATTTAAAAGCCCAAGAAGGGTGTCTTTAAAATTAAAATGTCTCTATTAACTTAGAATAAATCCTAGAAGTCCTCAATGGGGAATTTGACCTAAAACGTAGTGACCCAAGCATGAAACCCATGCTTTAATAAGTCACAATAATAATAATAATAATAATAATAATTTTCTTTATTATTTTGACCAAGTACATTACATGATGAATCCAATACATCAAATCAAGACTGAACCTAGTTATAATTTCCAACATTATTTAGGCCAATTTGATCAAATTTAGTAGCTACAATGTGTACCCAAGAGTGTAGTGGGTCTAAGAATGCACATAGCCAAGTGGTGGGAGAGAAGGAAATGGAGTTAAAGGGTAAAATGGGGCGACAAAAAATACAATGAAATCTACTAACTAAAATGAAACTAATTAGGAGGGGTGGAAGGAGGGGGAGGGGTTATATACAACCTCAATGGAAAATATCTATTAGATACTCCTGGGGGCTTGGGTAAAGGGTTGATAATTAAGTGGAGATGTATGACCTTGTCATAATGTTGGAGAAAGACTTGAATAAATCAAATATGGAAAATTTGGGGGATTCTTTCCTTACAATTAAGAATTTGAAAAAAATATTTTTTCCTAAGGAAAATCACCTCAATCTTCTACTCCAAAGAATTACAAGAGCTTTGGAATACTTCAACCTCAAATAATTCTACCACATCTTTAAGCATCAATATTTATAAGCTAGAAGAAAATATAATATTTATTGTCTTATTAAAGCAATACAAACATACATAAATGGAAAAAAAAGGGTGGAGAAGCATTCCATGAATACCCCCTCACCTTGGTGCAAATGTAAATGTCTTAGGTTCTTTGGCCTAGAAAATTTATCCTTATCTTCAACTCAAACATTAGTATTATGGGTAAAAATGGGGGGCACATTTGGCATGGTGTCGTGACTCTTATTAGTGTTTCTATACATACAAATGAATTTACTTCAACCTTCTTACATGCCCTGATTACAAGGAAAATATGGCGATCTCAAATATGGATGCCCCAATTGTGTTTTCAATTATGAATATTAATAGTGGTTGACATAAAATCACGTGTGGGATTACTTTGAGGCATATTAAATTCATGGCCTTCTAGTATTATTCTATTCATATCTAGTTAATCCCTGACAAATTTGGGTTATGGTTCAACTGTCTATAAAGTTGTTATGTAATTTTTTTCTCAAGCCTAATGGAAGACTTATTGATTTTCTTTAGTTTTTAGTTTAAATTCCATGGAAAAAACAACTTCATACCCTGAGTGAACATCATAAGACACACTTTATTTAGGGCTCGCCATAGAGTCAATTCTGTCTTGGTGGACATAATTTGAATTTCCTTAGACTTTCACATCTTCATCCTCCATATGGTCCCTTATCACAATCGCTTCTCTATTTAGGGTAGAACCCTCCTCCTGTTTTATATTATCTTTGTTGGTAATTGAATTTTACTTCTTGAGCGTAGTATATCCCCTCCTTTTTCCACTGTTAAATCTATGCTATATTGTCTCCGGCCACTTTAATTCTCCACTTGGGATGTGATTTTATTATTTAGTTTACCTGGCCTGAGCATCCCTGAACTATGAAACTCTGGGTTGGTTTTATATCTCTCGATAGGACTTGGATTCCCCTCTATGCTTGAATCATGATGTCATATATGAGGCTGTAATTTTTTTTTTGGGGGTCATATTTGTCTTGGTATCTCACTCTTGTATTCTCCCCACTGAATTCCTCAAACTTCTAATCCTTCTGCAAAAGGAAAATAGGTTATTCCCTACCTACAGTTTGAGAATGTGGGAAACAAAGGTAAATATGGGAATAGGGGCTAAATTTGTAAGCAACAATTGTTCTCAACAATTTGAATCTCTCTGATTGGAAAACATGGATATAAATTAGGAGCTACACCAAAAAATTTCAACTTCCAATAACCTCCTAGAATAAATACAAGATATGAAGGGAAAATTAGCTCACTGAGAGGATGTAATAGATGCTCTCCATTAGGAGATGGAATATTTAGAGATGCAACTATCTACCAGTGAAAATTAGAATTCAAATTTTTGTGCTTCCATTCGACATATTAGTATATGCCTTCGTGATCTCAACTGGAATTTAGATTATGATTTCACTCATATTCGTTGTTGTACACCCTCTATAGAATTTTTTTGTTACTTTTTAAATTATGCAAGGTTTACACATGTTTCCTTATAGTAATATTCAATTTTTCAATATAGTATTTTTTGTATTTTTAGCAATCTCCTCCTTAGAGGACCCGCTCCCCGATGAACCAATGCAATCAATTTCCTGAGAAATTTTCGTGCCTGCGCACAAAATATATTAGAAAGTATACTCATTTCTATTGAAAAAATGAAACTATTTCAAAGCATGATCTCTGTCTACCTCGTTCACACACATGTGATGAAGAGTGAGCTAGAACCAATTTGAAGCTAGATATGTAATATTTTATTGATTGAAAAAATTGGATGTCTTAAGGACACCATTTACTAGGAAAATATATTTAGGCTTGGGTTGTGTTGGAGGGGCTATTTGACTTAGTTGACTAGCCTAGTCGAGTCAGAAAAAACACATTGAAAGTAGGTCGACAAGCTTGTTAAGTCGACGACTAAATTGGATTAAGTTAAGACTAGTCAATAATTAGATCGTTGTAATTATCTTGACATAGTATACATATTTATGAATGTATCAATGTATCAATGTATCAATGTATTAGTTTTTATTAGCTTTTAAAAGATATAATAAAATTTGTGCTTCAGTTTTTCTCCACTACTCGTGTCTCTTCATTCTCTCTTCACACATGTGCTTTGTTACCTAATGTATTTACTACTGGTAACCATGCATAATTTTCCCTAGATTACAAAATTGGTTCCATTGTCGGTAGTTTTGGACATGAGGTACAAAAAATATGCAAGCCTAAATGTTAGCATTAGAATAGATACAACAGTGGTGGCAAAAAAAAAATAATAACTACCTGAAGAAATATGCGAGAAGGAACAACTGTCATTAGTAGAATCCAAGGAAATGTTTTTCACAGAAGTACACAAATGGTTTATTAAAGGTACCCTAACAAAAATAAATAAATTCCTCAAGCAAGTTTCTCATGTAAAACCCACAAACTAAATTTGATTCCCGACTTGTATTGAAATTATCAAATGACGACCGAATGAATATGCACGAGTGGGCCAAATCAATTTTAGATGCCTTTTGTGAGGAATGAGTAATAAAAGAAAGAAAATATATCAAACATATCAAAGCTACGTTCTTAGACAATCTACAGGATAGTTAATTTTGCAAGCTTCCACCTATTGCACAAGTTCCTCCTCGACAAGGGAGCTCACCATATTTTCGAGTATTGAACTCCATTGTAGATTCCAATAAATACTGTATGACAACAAAGGAAGATCAATTGGAAAAATTTCCCCAATTCCCAATGTAAAGATAAAATAAAGAATGGGATTACTTCTTAAGAAAATAAACATGTTTGTTGGGTATTTCCTCACTAACTGACACTAAGTTAGGACAACATGGGGGGGGGGGGGGGTGGGACATGTAATGAGTCGTGAGAAGTAAAGAAAAAAAAATTAAATAATTAAAGTTGGAGAAGTAGATACAAATTATAAATACAGAAGGAAGACGGTCAACTGCTAAGAAACACCAAGAATAATGTACCCTACAAAAGAATAATCGACGATACAAGAAATCAACCACTATTTAGATAATAGTAAGGAACAAAAGACAAAAATGAAATTAATAAAGAATAGGAATGTGAGAGGATGTAAATGAAAAATTGAGAGTATGTGAGAGAATATGCATAAGACTCGTATATGAGTTGAGAGGCATAGAAATTATCACTCTAATAGAGAATAATGGTATACAAATAAGTGGTATAAGACATTTGAGATTGAAGTCTAGATATCAGCAGGTTTGAGTCAAGGAAGAAGATACATAGAAGGTTTCCTAAAAAATAAGAAAGGTTTATATGAGTGGTTAGTCATGCCATTCAACCTATGCAATGCACCAATTACATTTATGAGGTTAATGAATGATATATTGCACCCTTTTATAGATTCATTTGTTATTGTCAATTTGGATGATATAATGGTATTGTTATCACAAAATTGCACTTGATTGGCTGTTGATCAGACAACTCTATGTAACTGTTTCAAACCAGATTTTGACTGAAGCTTAGCCTCTTCAGTCTGAGAGGGCTCTCTCAAAAGGGTTTATGATATTTGATAATAATAGTACTAGATGGATGAATCTGTTTGAAAATTAATTTGTTTTTTAAGATTGCAAGTTGAAAGAATGCATGCTTGCTACTTTTGGGCTTATGGAGTCAAAAAATCGATAGATCTAGTGGCAAGGTTTCTTGACATGGAAGCTGAGGCATATAGTGGTCTTTAACAAAGGAAATTCACTAATAAAACATAGGAAAACACAGTCATCTCACTACTAAAGGAAGTCAGAGCATAGAGTTATGAATTCTGAGTAATAGAAATGAAATCTACTACAAGTAGTAAAACATAATATGTAGACCAATAAAACATAAAAAAACCCCATGAGAATCTTAGGTATATCAAGAAGAAGTCACTCTGTATTAATGATATGAGTCAAAATACATAAAGCAACAGTTTGGTGCAAAACGTCTCCAACCCTTTACTACTTAGATGATTTTCCTTTAAATAGACATTCTTATAGTAGGGATGATCTACCCCTTGGCTAGATTTATCGAATTATTCCTATGACACATCATATAACAGAAAAAACATGTCTTTTAACAAGAAAATGACAACCACACCCTAAAGATGACATTTCCTAATAGGACTCAAACTCCTATTTATTACATATTATACCTTATCTTTGTGAAATAGTTACATATCAGTTACAAATAAGCATCACATGCTCAAAAAGGATATGACATATTTCATCACCACTTTACACATTCAAAACCCTCCTAGACATGTGGAACAAAACCTTATTTTTCTGGAACGCAAGACCTTTATCTTCAACGAGGGCTTTAGCTGATGAGGTGTCTCCACAACACTTTCTTCAAGTCATAAATGTTTCATGGAAAGGTCCCTTGACTTGTTGGAGGAGTCCAAATTTCCAAAAATGGCATTAAAATACTCTTAAACCTTCAAAAACAAGTCGCTAAATTAAATTACGGAAGATTGATTACAATCAATGTCTTCTCAAGTTCACAACTTATGTAAAAAATACAGATAAACAACCTCTCTTGAGGCTCAATTCCTAATATTTATGCTATGACTGTAGAATATAAGAACAATAAATCTATTTTTGATAAAGACAAATCCTAATAATTTGAAGATTCTTAGGATGCTAATTTTAAGTTACAAAAAGTCTTAATATTTCCGGATGATGAAGTTAGAAGCTCGTCCTTAACTAATTTTCTTCGAATAGAAATCAACTCCATTCAATTAGCTATGATTACTTAGAATAACATCGAGCTATATGATATTTTATGCTCAATCCAAGGAGAAACATCATGTTCCATCTCATCGATATATTCCTACTCAAAATGAGGATCCAACTATGAGTAAATAGAATCTTTTTGATTGAATTACTTCATAGAGGAAATAGAATAATAGAAATACATTAAACACTTCTAGAATCTATAGTACATAAATTATCATATCCTAAATGAAAGAAAGGCTTAAGAAAATAATAAAAGAACTAAACTAAGGTAAGGAAATTATAATAATTATGAGACCTAATATTGTGGCAAGCCAATATTTGAAAGGATTATCTATTGTTTATCAGAAAATTGGTTTCTAGTCATAGAAGTTTATTAGTGAAGTTGCTGGGATGGAATGAGTTTGGTTTATTTTGTTAACTATATTGTATTGTATACTTGATTTTATTTGCACAATGATTTTATTTTAGAGTGTGAGACTTGAGGTATTGAGCAGTTGATTTATCTCAAATTGGTTATTAAATATTGATGCATGTTGCTAGATTTTTCCATTGAATGTACATTTTGAGCAAAGACTATTTTGAAATTTAGTTTTGTGTTTTATATTGTTATTAAGAAAAAATTTATTGAATCCAGTGTGAAAATAGATGACATGTGGCCCACATTGGTTTGAACAAAGGTAATTCCAATATGAAAATGCATGAAAGAGAGGTCTATGTTGATTAAAGTGGGTAGGTGCCTCCAACTAGTGAGTTCCAGCAAATCAAAAAAAGGGAGTGGCTGCTTTGTGTTGGTTGGTTCCAGTGAAACAAAGAAGGGAGTGGGTGCTTCCTATTTGTGGGTTCAAATAAAATAGATAAGGGAGTGGGTGCTTCCAACTGGAAGGTGTCAGTGAACTTTTGTAAATGAGATTGAATTAATAAGAAGAACAAGACAAAGTGTATGGTTGTTTTTCACCCAGAAGGGTTTCCACCTGATATCTAGTATTCTTATGTGTTTGATGATGTTTACCTAATGTGCTATATGATCCTCTTATGGTCCATATGTTCATGTATTATTTTCTACTCACGTGTTATGTTTAGATCAGGTGATATATATATTGTGATGCTAGTTAATTAATTATTTAGTGTTTTGTAAAGAAACGGTAAAAAGTTGAATTTGTGATTTATTGAGTGAAATATTGATTCAACTGCAACCCCCAATTATTTCCAACATCCACTTGTAAAATTTGGTCTATTTTAGCTTACTCTATCCCTGTAGGTACTATAGTGGTTGGTGATCTATGTGGATTATTGTCTTCTTTCCCGTCAGATGGTGTTTCCACTTCTTCACATCTTGCAATAGGTCATAGGACCTTGTCGTAGGTAGGGTAATTAATAATTTCTCCATTAAATAATTTAGAATGGTAGCATGCAGGCCTTGCTTCATAAATTGAGACCACTCCAATAGCATACCCGCTTGTAGCTATCTCTAATTTGAAGGGTTCTTATAATTTTGGTAATGCTAGAATTTGTGGTTGACTAATCTTCTTCTTTAACTCCTTAAAGGCCCTTTGTTGACCCTTTCCCCACTAGAAACTCTTTCCGCTTTCTATTATGTCATGGAGTGGAATTTATACTACTAAAAATGAGGCTATGAATTGCCTCAGGTACTGTGTTTCCAAAATGAAATTTCTAACCTTAGAAACATTACTAGGCATTGAACATTTCATGATGGTCTCCATCTTGGTAGGATACATCTTCAACTCTCCTTCACTTAACAGATACCCCTGATACACTAGAGAAGGTTGTGCAAACTCAAAATTCTTGAGATTTACTAGGATTTGGTGCTTCTTTAATGTCTCTAGCACATCTGTAAAATATGATATGTTCTCTTCCTAGGTAGCACTGTATACGTAGTATCACTCAAAAAAAGTGAAACATCATTTGACATAGTCTTAGAAGTTAATTTGTCAAAGGTATGGTCATATAGTTCATTAGGAAAATTTAAATTTTCTCATATTAGCCTATCCTAAGGTCCAAACCCACCCCCATTGAAGTCATATCATGTCCCATCAATCATTATTTGCTGACATATTCCATTTCCCAAGATTTTGAATTTGAAAAGGTCACTTTAGCCAAGATTTATTGTTTTCGTAGAAAATTACATAGTAAAAAGGAATTTTTCGCTACGAATCTGCTAATACTTTCGTAGCGAAACTGCCAGAAAATACAACAACTACGCTACGAAAAGGGCTTTTTCTGTATGTCTTTTCAAATTTGGTGCAAGGTGTTACTCAATATTAGAAGTGTTAGGGTGGATGCCATTCAAGTCAGTTAGGGTTAAATCAAGGTACAATGGTCATGGTTGAGGTCATTATTACTATTTTTAGCATGTATGAGTCATGATTAAGCTATGGGCTATCATCGAAACTTTAAAACATTACCCAATTGATTCATTTGTGATTCTCCACTTCATCTTTGCATGCTATTGAGCTTTGGAGAGTAGTTTCACCAAGCCAAGCTAGTGGTTGGCATTTTCAAAGGTTGTAGGTGTCATTAATCAAGCGAGGCAGAGAAGGTATAAAATCTCCATGGATGAAAAGAGGAAGACCAACTATCCTATCCGTCATCATTGTTCTGAACCAACACCACACCGTTAGTGCTCTCTACAGTGGCAAAATACAGGAAATAATCATGATGATAGTTGGTAAGATGCAATAAAGGAGTACTAATCAGGGCTTCCTTCAAAGAATCGAAAGAGTTTTGGTAAATTTCATCCCAAATGAATGGGATTCCCTTTTTCAATAAGCGAGTGAATCCTTTTGCAAGGTCGTCATAGTTTGGGATGAACCAACGGACAAAATTGGCCTTCCCCTGCAAGCTTTGTAGTTGATGCACGAAAGAGGGAGGATACAAATTTATTATTGCCTCAAATTTAAGAGGATCTAATAGAATGTCTTCTTTAGACACTACGAAACCTATGAGGTGACCAGATTATACATAGAAGACAAATTTATGAGGATTTAACCAGATATTATAGTGTCTACATCGAAGAAAGTTTGCTCTTAGATGTTCAGGGTGATATCAAGGTTTCACGGAATGAGTTGGAAGGTCGTCAAGATATGGTTGAACGATGTGAAAAATATCATGAAAGGCATATGAAATAGCTCTTTGGAAAGTGGTACTCACATTTTTCAACCCAAAAGGGAGTTGCTTGTAGGAAAAGGTTCCCCATGGACAGATAAAAGTGGTTTTATGTTGATCAACTGGAGCAATGTTGATATGGTTATAGCGAGAAAAACCGTCCATAAAATAAAATATCTCACTCCCAGCACATTACTCAATGATTTTATCGATAAATGATGTGGGATAATTATATTTAGGAGATGCGCGATTGATATCACAGTCATCAATGCAAACTTGGATGGTACCTTGTTTCTTATTAATGGGAACAATATTGGATGCCCAATCCATCAATGGTATGGGATAGATGAAACCAACCTTAAGAATGTTTTTGACTTCCCCTTTAATGGGATCAACCTTTCTTTGGTGCACAGGATGAAACTGCTGAAGAATGGGCTTCGAGTCTGGGTATGTAGGGATTTTGTGCATGAAAATAATAGGGTCTATGCTAGGCATTTCCTTGTAATACCATGCGATGAAATCACATAATTCATTAAAAATCTCGGTGTAGATCTTTACCTCATTAGGAGAACAAGAGGCACCAATGTGAACATTCTTGACAATCCCTGGTTTGACAGAGATATCGATGGGAATGGTGGGAGATATATTCCCCATGTTTCCTTTAGATAACACTTCATGAATCAAGATAGGATTCTAAGTAGGCCAGTCGATTCAGACAAAACATGGGATTCAAGACAGGAAGAGATCTCACCCAGGCTGGGGAGACATGAGGAACGATGATGGCCATCATCCCATGGAGTTTCTTCTAGAGACATAACCTCTAAAATACTTTCGTTAGTGGGGAATGTCTATTTCAAGGGATCATCTAAATCCCAAGAACCAAATAGGGAGATTGTGCATAAGTTTCGAGAGATGAAACCAATTTGTCGTTGGTTTCAAAAACAACCTTAGAAGCTAGAAGAATTCTCTGATACATTTGTTTTGCAAGACTAAGATGCATAACTTCACCAAATATTTCAATTGGCTGGGATTAGGAATAATCCATGGATCGTGACCAGATGATATGATGTTGATAGTGATGACATTAGGAGGTGGGAGTGGAAAAATTCCCATAAGGGACAAGTCCTTGAAAAGGCCCGCTGCAACATTCTCATAGGGGGTAGAGGTATTCCCAACATATGGAATGTTTCCTGTTGAAGAATCAAAGGAGAAGAAAGCGATCTTATCGAAAGTCACAATATTCAATTGATGAGGAAAGCTAAGAGCACAGAAGAGGGAGGAGACCACGCAAAGCATTGCATGGGTCCAAATTCATCCAAGAAGGAGGTTATAATTCAGGTTGGCATCCACCACCTCCTCTTCCAGGTTTATTGTCCTTCTCGCCAAGAGGATGGGTATGGCTTTGAGAATACCATAGGACCAAGAACCTCTACCATAAAAATATTCCAAAGTGTTTGGGGACTAACTTAATGGAGGAGAGCCAATGGCTATCCAAAAAGTGATAGACATGATGCAGGTCGAAGTGCCTTCATAAAAAATAGTCCGATGAATGGTTTTCCCCATCATGATAACTTGAATAAGGAACACTGCTTGAGATGGGAGGCAAGGAAAAAAGTTCTCAAGATCAAAAGTGATAAGGTTAGAATCCACTGGATCAATGCCTCCAATGGTAGATAATAGTGCCTTCTATTGTGATGGACACGATTGAAGGGCTTCCAATATTGAAATCTCTAAAGGTGCCTTAGATATATCCTCTACAATGTTATAGTGTTGAGCATCTCATGCATTCATATGATAACACTATTTCCAAAGAACACCTTTTTGGGTTGGCCAGATAATGGAATCGCTACTAGGTCTCTCACTCTAGAGAAGACCTGAACTAGGAGGTATGGAAGAGAAATGATTATCTTTGGCATATTGTTCCATAGGAGATTTTCAAGGATTCGGGTAATATTTCAATCGTGTGGCAACAAAAATGGGTTTTGTGCCAGCCATAAAAACTTGGGAGCTTCCACATGATTAGGGTTGATATACCATTTTCATCTGCTGGGATGGGAATGGTTCTTTCAAGATAGTCAGATTTCTGGGTGTGCCCTTCAAGATACGGGAAACTTTGGCATGTCGAGGACAATCCTTGTTGTAATGGTCATCATCACATATCAAACAAGGATATTTAGGCTTACGTTTGGAAGCATCATCAGTAGATGACTTATTTTGATCCTATTTAGGGTTATCATATTTGAATTTTCCTTTGCCATTTTTCTTACCTTTTGAGGATTTTTCTGCTGCGGTAGATTGGACATCATTTACCTTAGAGGTTTTACCAGGATTCTTCTGGTTATTCGATGGTTTGGAGGGTGCAGTGGAAGTGGTGTACTTAGACTTTGAAGAAGCCTTGGGTGCACCACTATTATCATGGGCCACTGACCCAATAACACCATCAATAGGAGGCATAGTAGGAGGTTGAGACGATGTCAAATCAGTTGAAGGTCACAGTGCATCAGGTAGAATCTCATACAAGGTTCCATATCAGGAATAAACCAAATCTAGATATTGAGCACGAGCGATGAATTCCTCTTCCATCGCACAACCACCCATGGCGAGACATTTTTCTATTTTTGGAAAAAAATATTTCATGAACCATTCAGTCAACAACTGATCAGGGATCTTGAATTTGATGAGAGGATGTCTGTGTCTCCATTTGTGTATATGATCCAAAATATGGGTTCTAGTTGACTGTTGCAATAATGTGAGAAGGTGGGTGTCGGTTTCATAGAGAACAGGTAATTGAAAGTGAGTGAGGAAGTCCATGACCAGGGTTTTAAAATCAGAGAAGACACTTCAAGGGAGTTCAATATATAATTTTGTCATGCACCTGTGAGAGTGTGTTGGAAAAGACGTAGATGAATTGAATCGTCAACCAAATAATTGGAAGAGAACCATAGATGGTATGTCATGACATGGGCTTGGGCGTCTTCCCAATAATTACCTTCAAACTTGGGGAAATATTCCATAATCTTGGTTGGAATTGGTGGCCAATGCAACATATGTTGGATGGGGTCATTTGTGAGCTTAGAGACATCCAACAGTTCCAACATAGAAAAAAATGGAAAGGGAGGATGGCGAGGAGAAAAATGTCATCAGAAGCCACCCACCTGAGGATTCCAACCTAGTTGATATACATTCTATCCCTAATAGGGAAGATTTTGACCTAGATACACATATTATCCCCATCGTTTGTAAGGACCTTGTTTCAGCTGTTGTTGAATGTATGAACCCTGCTAGGATTGTTGATAAGGCCCCTGCTAGGTTTGAAATTGTGGGCCTTTTTAAACATAGGGTCTAGCCTGAGGTCCATGTTGAACATGAGGTCCACCTTGGGGTCCTAGTTGGGTCTGCGGGTATTGAGGGATCTGCTGATATCGAGTACGAGGGTGAGGCCCCTACTAGATTTGATGGCACTGATCCTGCGGAATTTGCTGGTATTGGATACCAAGATGATTTAGGTGAGAATTAAGTTGACCCAAAGGGATGTTCATACTAGTTTGGGTGTAAAGACCAAAATGAGGGTTAGTCATAACGACACCCATTGGATGTTGGGGTTGATGGGCTATTCCTGCAAGACGTTTGTCATAGGAATATTCTGATACTTCATATTCGGCTGTTGAAAATATTCATGAGGTATGTTGGGTTGTTGAACATACAGATATTGTATGTTTGTTTGTTGGAGATGGGGTTGCTTAACCTGAAAATATTGAACTTGGGGTTTTTGATAGACAAATGCAGCTAGTTTTTCGGCTACGAAAGCAATGTTCCACTTAGACTAGCATTAGGTTGTCCCACCCCCGAAACGGGTTCAGAGTTCAGATGCCCCCCACTCGAAAGGGGTGGTGCATAAAGAGGATTGAACTGCTCCCCTGGCATGAAATAAATTGTAGATTTTCCACTCAATGGTGGAACTGCAGTAATCATAGATATCGATGGGGGGATAGAAGATTCTATTGAAATGGTCATTTGACCTATAGTCACTGTAGGTAAAAAAATAGGTTGAGATGCATCAACCATTTTCAAAACGAATGGGCCAGAAGATGGGGAATTCCTGTTGACCAAACAAGATCCGAGAATAAATATGTAGCTCTAGAATCTCCTAAAAAAAGGATTTCAAGAAAGGTATACTGATGCGAAAGTAAAGATACGACTTGACTACAGGGTATTTCTGTCCCACTTCTTGTATCTTGAGGAGTGGTGACATAAGGATAGCCTTCAAGAGGAACCATGGATGAAATGTCTTGCAGAATATGAGTTGAAATGGTTTCATGTAAAGTGCTTTGACGGACACTCACAAATGGAATATCATCACTGTTATATGCCATTTGAGGAGGAAGCAACTGACGAGAAGTAGTGCAAGATGCTACTAAAGAAGAAAAAAAGGGAAAACCAGGTGCATCAAAAGAACTATAAGCCTGTTGAGGCGAGATCACTATCGAATTGAAGAGAATAATTGGAGGAAAGACCGTAAACTGTGCATATAGTTGGGGAATTTCTGGCTCAAGATCCCTAGATGACGATGAAAGAAAATTGTCAGGTCGTGGACGCGATGAAATTGGTTGTACACTTATCACAATCCTAAGTTTAGTGCCTTCAGCTTCAATGGGTCCAAATGGAAATTGGGGGACCTCAAGAGGAGGGTCTTTAGATCCTTTAGAAGAGGAAGGAGGTGAATCTTATGATTCAGCCACAATTACCATTAGGGAAATTTCAAAGAGAGAAAAGGTGAATAAATTTTGAGTAATTTAAAATTTACAATTAACTAGGAAAATAAAAGGCCGAAGAACTGCATAGGTAGGATGTTATCATGGGCAATTGATTTTAGAAATTAAACAAAAAGTAAATAAAAAAGGGTGAACCAAGCATAAAGGATTATCAGGTATCCATGAAATGTAATATAAACCTTGATGATAAATGATAGAAAAAACTACCAAGGAATTAACGTACTACAACCGATCTCCTCAAATGTTATGTTTGATGTATCACATCTACAAGGTATTTGACTCGGTTACCTATGGAAAGCTTGAAACCTAATGGTGTCTCCCCATATATAATCGACAGTATGTGGGAGTCCATTCCGCAGTAGTGTTGTCTAATGTGTAATCGTATGATAAGAGTGTCCCCTTATACTTTTCATACATGGAGATTAGTCCTATATACTTCCATACATGGGACAGGGTTTCACCTCCAGAATGTAACAAAGACTGCTAGTGCTAGCTCCTACATTTAATGATGCTGGAAAATGTCTCTAGCCTAGACCTCTAAATTTTTTTTGTTAATTTCAAATGCTCCTTATGGTTAATTGGGTAAATTGTATAGTTGATCTTCAGTTAAGTCTCATTTTAAGGATCGATATCGATGTCACCTGAACCCTATAATGCAACTAAATAATAAAAGATATTATTTCCATTTCAATGAATTATAAACTAATGATGGAAGAAACACAAACAAGAGTGAAAATAATGAAACAAACAATGCTACCCCCCAACTAGTTCCTCAAATTCAAGCTTATTCAAAAATTAAATTGCTTCTCTTTCCACTAAGATGCATAATATTTTTTTTGTTTTTTATTTTACATTAAAGCTCAAAATTAAAATTCAATTAGTGAACTAAAATAAAATCAACCAAAATAATAAATAAATGTAAAATAATTCTTTTCACTGATCTTTCTATCGAATGGAAAACAAGATCACATAAAAAATGCACGAATGAAAATCACTTTCACTATTTTTCAAAGTGAGCAAACCATATCCAAACTTCAAGATGAAAATCACTTTCAACTTACTCTTTTGAATTCAGGAACTAAAGAAGACACATTCTCCTAAACTTACAAATCCAAAAAAATTGTGATCTTATGTTTGACACTAAATTGAAGGTGATTTCTATGTGTAGTGATAACCAGTGCAACGGAAAGAAACTTCAAAAACAAGAAAAAATAAATGCACAAAGGAGTTTGAACTAACTGGAATAGGATCCTAAAGAAGGTCCTATCAATTCTTTAACAACAAGCACAATTTACTAGCGAAAGAACAATATCCCTAGAAGATCTAGAAAGCAATTAAACTTCACTCTACCTCAAAAGCAAGCCAAAGAAACAAAACCAACCACACAAGCAAGCTAATCACGAAGGCAGAAGATCATTCAGACTTTACATATGTTCTTTAGGGGTCACGACACACTGGAAAGTTAAGGGGAAACCCTAAATTTTCCTAGCTCCAAGATCAACGCTTCTATGGTGAGCAGAACGGTGTTGAAAGGCTAATCAATGTAGATTCTTTGTATAAAAAAATGTTGTTAGTGATATTGTGAGAATAGAAAATGCGTTGAGTGCTAAAAACAAGGAAAAAGAAAAATTAATTTCACACCAAAACTAGACTTGACAAACGAAATTAACTATCAAACTTTATGGAAACCTATAGAGACCTAAAGAAACTTAGATCTCAATGATAGTTCAAACTGATCAGAGATCAACCCAAGAAAGGAAGGCTAAGAGGCTAAAGCTCCACAATGGAGTCACCAATTCTTTTGTGAAGATAAATCCCCTTTGTGGAAAAAAGTGATATTTCTAGACCTATAGTGGTTCTAGCATCTTGTGATACTTTCTAATGCAAGCTTCCTTAGCTAATATTCAAAATGTGACGAGAAAGGAGATAAAGGTACCATTTCTTGATGTTATTCTTAAACACTTTGATGATGGCCTTGATCCACGATCCCTAAGGCTTGCTCCTTGCCATTGGTGGCACATTAATACCTGTGGATGATCAAGAGGAAACATCAAACATAATCCAATACATAATATTCATGAACATCAACTCTCTAACAGATCAAGGAACATTAGACTATTTTCACAAATGATTAGATAATTAAAGAAATAAAACATCAGATGTTTTATTAATGAATATAAAAGAGAGAGCTTACAACCCAGGCCTTGATTTGGAGAACTCCCTTTGGCGATGTCTGAGTCCTTCACCGAAGCTCTAAATCATTCCTTATCTAGAATAGATTAGGCTTTATCACAATACAAGAGTGTAAAGGGAATGAATGATCTTATGAGCCCAACAACGGTCAACCAGTAGTGCAGGTATGGGGATCAATTTATATGAAGGGATAAGAGGCTGGGAGCCCATGAATGGAGGAGGAAGGTCCACTTTCTAAGGGATAAACCCCCATTGATAAGATAAAATCTCTAAAATCAGAGAGCTCGACCCTATCACCATTGAATAACAACCAACTTGCCACCCTGGAGCTTCTAGAGGTCGAATATTCTCCTCATTTTGAAGAAATTCTATGAGAAAGGGATCAATGAAATTTTCCTAGAGAAAAGGGCACTGACAGCACTAGACAAGAACTGTCAACCTGCATTAACTCCTTCAATATTGAATACCATGCCATAAATTATACCCATTGGGATAATATTTTGTTGATTTTCCATGCACAACTGAATTGTGGACCACTCCATCTTAGGTTCTCCCATTTTCTGCCATGCCTGATTTGGTAGTACATTTGCATTAGATCCCAAATCCAAAATTACCTTGTCCATTTCAAACTCACCTATCTAAGCCATCAAGCACATCTCTTGACCAGTCCTTCTCTTGTTCTTGTAAATTTTATTGACAACCTTTTGCTCCATATGAGACTGCTCCTTCTTTGCGCAACTATCAATCAAATCTTGAAGATTCTCAAGTTCCTTTTTATTACGTAGAAGCTTGATAAATTCCTGTAGAAATGGTTTTAACTCGGCATCAGCCCCTTTGATGGTATTTATGGAAATATTTCTTGGTTCCTCAGATGTCGATGTGCCATGATCTGTTAAATACTTCTTTTCTTCAATGAAGGTCTACTTCTCCCTTTGTAAGCTAAACCCCTCATTTTTCTTAGGAGATTTCCGGATCCAAACATTGGTAGAAGTTTTTTGCCTTATACCTTGCCTTCACCAGTTGTTGCACCACTTCTGGTTACAATATTCATGCTAGGTTCTTCATCGCGCAATTACACCCTCATCATATGAATTTTTTGCGTGGGTGTTGGCATTTTATTTTCCCGCATGTTTGCAAACAATACATGACAATCTTCAATAACATGATCAAATTGTCGACAATACCTTCATGATTGTTGTGTCGGGTTTGGACAATCGCATGCATAATGGCCAGCCTCTCCACAATTTTAAAAAATGAGTTGTCCCATTCCACGACCAACTCCTCCTCCTCTTCCTCATCCCCTACCCTGAAATCCACCTTGCCCAGATGGCGATGCAGGTGAATCTTGTCATCTACTTTCAACCTGCAATCTATACGAATTAGCCTATTCAACCATGAGATTGAAGCTGTGAAAGTTCTTTCCATCATGCCCCATAGATCGAAAAAATGTGCAATACAATTATTTGAGACCCGAAATATATTTACCAATTCTCGGACAAAAGTCTGTTGCATGTTGTTCAGTTTCTTGACATATCACGCACCACGACAGATGGTTCTCACTCAGCCTTGCCACAGTCTTAAGTGGACTCAGTCCTCAAACTACCATATACTCACCCAATAGAGTGCATTTCTCCTTGTAGCGTCCTTCGTCATTGCAGCGTATGCACCATAATCCACCACACACATCCTTTTATTTTCCCTTCTGTAAACTTTGTAGTTCTAAATGCAAGGTAGCCAACTGGCTTTGGATTTGTTGAACCCCGAGTTACATATTCTGTATTGGTGAGGCTTCTAATTTCATTGTAATTTCCCCATATTCGGCTTGTTTCATGATCTTATGATAGTATATAGGTAGGTGCAGATGTGGTAGCAACATGGAAATGGACCACTCCTTGTGTTGTTGATCATCAATAGAAAAACCTCCTTCTATAATAGTGTGTTTCAATTGCTGATATAGCTCCCATAAAATCTCGTTTACTGCTTGATGGATTTATTTTAATTCAGTAAAAAACTGCGCATATGATTTCATCTTTCTGAACTGTCCCTTCGATGCATCTTTTAACTCATCAATCGTCACATTAGGGTTTGTTATTGCATAACTCATATACCAGTCCAACGCGCGTTCTTGAAATGCGATAGTGAGTTGTGATTTATTAACATTAAAATCATTGACTTGTTTTGTTGTCCACATAGCCTCTGTGATAAAATAGAATTGTTCTATATCTTCATTTCCAATGCCCCTAAAGTTATATAGTTTCATAGAGTTAGTCATATCAGAAACTAGTTGTGGAGGTGGAGGTGGGGTGGACGAGATTTGAACTTTGCCTAGATTTTTTCTTTTGAATGAACTGATTCACCAGAAATACTTGTTTCAGACTCATTTTCATTGTCCAATCTACCTTTAAGGGAAATATAAACAAAATCTTCCTCTAGGTTTTCTCTATAAGTTTTTCTGTTGCACGAAGAGCTAGGTGGACCCCTTCTGAATATTCACTCACTGTGGGTGCATAGAGTACCCTTTTCATAGAATAACATCTTAATCCACAAATTTAAGATGTAGGAACTTACCTTTTGGGCCTTTTAAAATTCTCCTTTCAGCTTCAGAATATGACACAAATGCGTTAACAACAAATTCAGTAATGCATCTGCCCGAAATTTTATCGATCCAATAATCTACTGTGTGGGTAATCTTATTGCTAGATTTCTCCAATTACTGGATCAATTTAGGCATCCAATTGGTAATCGCATTGTCCTTCAAAAAAGTCTGAAACTCAAAAATCCAAGATAACCACTTTGGTAACTCTGTAGCGAATAAAATCTCATGGAATTCTGTATAGATATACTTTTGATCCTAATCTTCAGCAGATAACTTTGGATTTTGATTTTCTTGGATCACAAATTCGTGGACCCTTGTATCAAACCACTCTTGGAATTCGTTCCTCATCAAATTCCACATCAAACTTCAATCAAATAGATCCCGGTCCTGACAATGAAACCATTTGTTGGCTTGAGGGGTCCTAAGGTAGGTTCAGGGTGTGTTGCGCAACCAATAAAACCCTGCAACTATTGGCCCTTTCGACAGTGATCTGCTTGCGCAGAACAAAGTCTAACTTGAAGCAGTATGGGGGAGTGCTGGAACCAGGTTCTTGCACTCTGAGGGAGCTTGTGATATGGATATTTACCCATTATTAAAAAATATAATAATTACCGCTCTATGCAATGACATTCCTAACCCAATTCAAATCCAACACAGAAAACCCTTAATTGTAATATAGTCACACGCGAAGCAGAAAATTATCCTTATTCAGGTCTACTTAACAAAAACATGAATAACTAGTTCACAACTACATAGATATATCCTTTAACAGAGATCATAATAAATCATGCAACACTTACGCAAAGACAAGAATCTACCATCATATTTGTAACTTCACTAATAACAACAGAAATATAATTAAATCGATGCATTAACACATAAGCATAAAAATCATACAGGTATGTCACAATTCGTCAAAACTCCTCTTTATTAATATACCTTTAATCAGTACAAAATTATTTCTCCTGCGCACACAGTAGTGTGGTCCTTCCACACAACTCAAGACTAGGTCTCTATGAACACAGCCAACAGGAGCCTATCCAACCCAGACTAGTACAACTTTCTAAAAATTAGATCACGTAAGACATGATAAGATCTCAGATTCGATATATATTTTATTTAACTAGACTCATACATATTTATAGGACTAAGACACACAAATACCATGGTCTCAAATCATGGGTTGAGCCCCATGTTTTCCCTTTAACCCACTACAATGATAAAGGAACTGTAACCCACACCAAAGTTCGTTGAATTTTCTACACACAATGCATTTCTACAAAATTAGCCAAAATTGTACCCAAAACTTGACCCTAGGGGACCCTAGCCCACACAAATGGAGGGGTATCTGCAGACCCGTTTTAGATTTCATTCACTAAGCGTTATCAATAAATATTTATTCATTTAAACATACTTCCATAATTGGGTTATTATATTAGATTTATTTTATTATTTATTATTTTAGACTGCATACATATATTTACAATATATTTTTCTCATATTTTTCTCATTTTTCTTCTACTTAAGTCCCATAGTTTAAAGTCAGAGTGCGTCAAAAACACGATTCAGAGGATTTTAGGCTAGGTCATCATGTGAGAAGTTCTCCTCAGGGCTACCCAACCCATGGTAGGGAATTCCTTCCAGTGGTTGATCACCAAGAAGGTCAAGACTCGACCAACCCTTTGGTACGATGGTAACCATAGTGACCAATCATAGGAAAACACACTATAGTACTAGTTGTGGGAAGCAATTGGTTCTCTACCCTACCTTTCTCTAGACATCTCTTCTTGCGGGGATCAGATTCTGTCACATAAGACATTATCTAGAAAGCCACCTAAAATAGTAAATTTAGGATTTTTTGAGGATTTAAACCACCTATAGGCTAGAGGTCATTTTATTTTATAGGATGTTCTTGCTTGTTTTAGAGTAGCATATTAATATAGTTAGTCTATACTTGGAACCACTGCACTAGGTGTTTTCTTGTTGTTTTCTACTCTTTCTTCTCATATCATCCCTTATTCCTAAGATTCATCATTGTCTTGAAATCATTGCACTCCCTTGGAATTTGTTGCGGATAATTTGAGGCCTTCGCCCTCATTTTTCGTTAGGGCATGTTACTCCTTCACAACGAGTAGAGTTCATCCTTTGAGTCCTCCATTAATTCCTCATTTTGACTCTGGTTCTACTGATTCTTCTAGTTCTTCCTTTGATTCTTCTTCTTCTCAACCTCATTTTGTCACCATGTCAGGCATCAAGACATGTGTGGGAAACAAAGGTGGTAACCCAGGTTCTAACTCAGGTAACCCCACTAGCAGAAAATCTTTTGGTATGGTCACTCCTACTCCTTTGCTACCCTTCATGGCAGGTTTGAATCTCCCTAATTTTAACTAGCTAATCAATGACCCTCTTCTCCATAACCCCAATTGGCCAGTTATGCCTACCAAACTTCCTTCCGACATACCCAATTTTGAAGTAAATCTTGGAGAAGATCCTGTTATCATTCTATAATTTTAAGAATGGCAAGAATAATTATATAGGATAACATCAAAACCGCTTTGGAGTCTAGAATCTAGCCCTCCTAGACTCAAAGAGGGATATCACTTTTAGATTTAGCTTTGTTTTATGAATTTTATATTAGGTTAGTTATAATTATTGTAGAGATTGATTTTTTGATTGATTGTTTGATTGAATTAGTAGTTCAGTTTATTCTAATTCCATTGGGCTATGGAGTCATAAAAGGTTGGGTTATTGCATCAAATTTTTAAGAGCATCCACAAGGCAAGCTAACTACACTTACTGGATCTTGAAACAAAATGAATTTTGAGATGAAAGAAACAGTGAATTCATTAATGGTTAAAAAGAAATTAAGAATTTATTAACCAGAAATCAGAAGAAAAACATTCAAATTGTAAACACAGCCATAAATAAGGTTCTCTAACAAAAAATCTTAATCTTCAAATACATGTTTTACAATTAGATTTAAATGATGCACTGAGAGAAAAAAAATGGAAACATTAACACAGAAAAGGAATAACATCATCAGATAAACATAGCTCAAGTATCATGTAAATGGTCTTTTATTATTGATGCTCCAACTTCGAGAAAATACAATGCTCCAATAGAAAATTTCAACACTCCAGGGCCCAACCCCTGATACTCATAATGTATGAAGTATTTAACTGAATTCTACAACAATTATCGTATCTACTAGGCAATCTATTATTAATTACAAAATAAACAAAATTTGACTAGTGTGACCACGAAGTGGACACAATGAAATTAATTTGACATCTAGGCCTATTTTTTAGAAGGTCGTTGTTGCATGATCAAATCTGGTGATGTGCTAGCTGATTTGGCTAATCTGGTGCTGTGTTGATCTGTCTGATATGCTGGCATTTACCCTTCTTCATATTCACATATATTTTCCCAGTATTTCTCATATATAATTTTTATCCTACTCACCTTTCGATGTATTTCATCTGTCTCTGTGAATCTAACAAAAATGGGCTTCAACACAAAATGTGTTTAATTTCATGTTGAATGAATATATCGTTGCTCATGGCCTTAAGGAAAGCTCTTCTTGTCATTTCTCCTCTAATACCTGCAAACCTGGTTGTGGACTTGGCAATGTCTTTCAGTTTCTTTACATAGTCTTCCCTGGTAATAAGCTTATCATTTATCACGAACATTGAAAGCAACCCTCTTTTGGCCAGCGACACAATTCTCTTAAAGAATCTACTGACATCAATCTCTAAATTGTGGAAATTTTCCTCCAACTATCTGACCAAGATTTTCTTGGTGAGCACCTTCTTGACCTCTATAATTCTTGTTGTTCTCTCTTCAACTCAAATTTCATCTAATGCATATAATCTATTTGAATTCAGAAATCTAATGATGTTATTTGTTGTCTCAGGCATGTCCCCAAGTTCCTTGGTGACACTAGCTATTGTATCATTGACATTTTCAATTAATTTCTTCTATTCAAATATGATTTAAATGGAAGGCCATATTTCATTCATAGAGTCAATTATACTTTTCCATATGATCTCCTTTACCTAGCCTATGATGTGACCAATATATGGAAGCTTCCTTCTCTACCTTTTTCAATATTTCAATCTGTTTTTGGGCTCTTTGTACTTCTATCTCATGTGCATTATCAGATCTTACCTATTGATCCTTTAAGATATTAATTTGTGCTTCCATCCTTTTTACCTCCTCTGTTTGGATGGACATATTCTCCATGGCTTTAGCCAGTTTTTCTGTACCACTTGATGTACCTGTAGTTGCTGATGTAGTTGAAGGGAAAACTACAAGAGGAACGACCTATAAGGGAATGATGGCCATCTGTGCTAATTTTTCCTTTCCTTTACCAATTTCTCCATTTATGTCTCCATCTGCTTTAGTTGTGCTGACTGTTCCATTATCAACTTCATCATCTTTGATTTTTGTGTTTCATTCTCCTCTATGTCCTTAGTCATAGGTTCTTCGGTAGCTAACATTTTGAGATTCTTTCTTAAGGCTGCTATGTCTGCATTTTTCTTCTTCAAGATCTCTTCTACTACCTCTATATTTTTTGGATCATACCTGATCTTCACAACTATATCCTCCAAGGATTTAATTTTGGTACCCTTTGCAAGAGAATAAATATTCTCCATCTTGAGGTGTGACTGAATATTGGCCAATGATACCTGCAATTTACATAGACTCATTGCAATGCTAGTTAAGGTAGATCAGATCATCTCTCTAGTTTGTTTGTGCATTTCCATCTGATCTATTAGGTGGATTTCATTGACATTAAACTCAAAATATGTTTTCTTGAAACCAACAGGTGTTTTTGGCTGTGAAATCTGGGCCTCTAAGAAAGCCATGCGAATATTTTCTTTCTCTAAATCAAAAGATGATAGAAGCCTACTTTGTGAACTTGTGGTTTGATTCCAAAATTGATTATAGGTGTTGGTCTTCAATATTTCATTTTTTCTCTTGATCTCCCTGAAGGTGTCATATATTGCTTCCACCTTTTCCCCTATAACATCAGTAGATGTAGGTATTTGAAGGCTTTGCTTTTGAACTGGAATTGTAGTTGAAGTTGTAGTGGAAAATATATGTTGGCCACTTGTTGGAGAGGAATCCTATGATATTTATCACTGTCTTCTATGTCCATGTGAATTTTTTCTCTCTTCCTATATTTCATCTTGAAATCCTTGCTAGATGTATCAGTCCCCAAAGGTGAATGGTCATCTCTTGGTATTTTTATTTTTGCCACTTTCTCTTGTTATTTTCCCTTATCTTTCTTATCCTCTGTATTATGCTTTTCTTGTGGAGCAGGGTTTTTGTATACTTGAAGATGAAATTACCTGCTCTTCAGCCTCCTATAAGGTGTTTTATGTCCACTCTGTCTGGTTCATAATTTTTTCAATCTCGAGCCTGTGAGTGTGAATGTATGGAGCTGATTTGTTTTCTACCCTATTCCTAGAGATAATGCCCAATGGGTGATACGACCAAGTGAAACTATGTGTAAAATTAATCTCTTTTAGCCTCTTCTCAGCTTCCTCTCATGTTGTTCTACTATTGCAAATGAAAGGACCAATTTGGGATTTGGCCCTGAACTAAGATTTCTTTTTTGCTGATAAAAAATTTACTTCATATGCATTAACTATCTGTCTGATATATTCTAGGGAAAAAATACTCATGGGGATGAACTTTGGAAGCTTGTAAGAAGGCAACTCACACCTATATATTCTTAGCTTTGTATAATTTTAGTTCAATTACTAGTCTCTAGTTCTGGCTTCGTCTGATAGCTACATGATATTTTTAATTTCTTCACTGATCCTTGGTTCCACTTTGCTATTGAGGATGCTCATATATGGATGCACAAACGATTCAATGAATCATTTGTATGTGAATTATTTCTGATCTTTCATCAGCATTGTTGTCCAGAAGATGACAGACTGAGGTTGTGAATATTTATTCAATTTTCTCATTGTGAACTAAAACCTGTTTGCCTGAAAATATACAAACATATAAACAATGACTGAAGTGTATTTAAACACTTCCTCTGTATGAAACTTGAGAAATTGATCATGAATGTCATTTGCCAGGAATTGACTGAAATTGAACATAATGGAAGGTTTAGAGTCTGATGAAAGCATTGACAGGAAGCCTATAATTTCTTCATCTAGCCACTGGTCTGAATGGTATCCTAGAAGGTAAGAAAGGAGAGTGACTATGTGTTGAGTCCTATAAGGGAATGTAGAAGATGGGTATGGAGGATTATTCTTGGGCAGGGGAGTGTTTGAAGCCATGACTAATTCAAGGGTTTTGGCTCTACTGGAAAAATCTAATTTCTGATAGAATTTCCTTAGTTTTTCATGGGAAAAGGGTGTAGTTTCTTTAATGACATGAGCTTGCATCATCTGCATGATAGACTGAGCACTAACGGAAAATAGAACCTCCCCTGTGGGGGAAAAAACAACCCTCTGATTTACATCATAACATGCCTAACACTTTCTTATGTCATAAATCCTATGTCATCAGCTTGATGGATGAGTTTATCTTCCAACCAACATGATATGTCGAAAAGGTAAAATTCCGAGAGAGTCTCATGAATCTTAAAATCCCCGTCAGCAAAGGAAATGTGATCAAGGTCCATAGGAGGGTGAGCCATTATATTCAATGGCTCTATCCTTCTTCTTTGGAGGCATGGTTGGTTCTTCTGTATTTTTGGTATCTGCAGGTGCATGCATTATAAGGGGATTAAACAGAGAGGGGAAGAAATAGAAGGAATTTCTAGTTGATTTGAAGACAATTGGAATTTTCCGCTGATCTGCAAAACTTGAGATTTGATCACATGTTACAATAAAACACTAAGAGAACACGGTAACCTTTGAAACAAGCAGGGAAAGGTGATTTTGTAGGATGACGGGGTTTTTTTTGACATGGCACGGGCTCGTTGGATAACGGATTAAATAATTTAATGTTTCAATGGGTCTTTAGACATGAGTGGGGATGATTGGGTGCACGTGAAGAGAGTGATAAAGTGGAGCATCGGGAATGGAGGAGGGTTAACGGTCAACAACATGGTCTAATTATGGCAGAAACTGATTTTCGTAGGGGGTCTAGGATGGTAAGAGGAAACACATGGTGGGGGGGGGGTGTGAAAATATGGGCGCTTGACACGTAGTGGATGAGATGGTTTTGGAAACCAGCCTTTTCAAACCCCTGCCCCCAACATTAAATTTCAGAGAATTAGGGAAGGGGGGGAGCAGAAACAAATATGGTTCGTCGGATTTGATAGTGGGGGCGGAGATGAAGTGGAAGGTGGCTAAAATTTAACGATGACGTGATAGCTGAGTGGACGGTGGGGTCAAGTGGATTAAATGAAATTTTGGTCAAATTGTAAAGTATGGAACTTCAGGGTAAGACATATAATATGTCAAATAAATTTTTAAATGAGTCCATCCCCAAAACTTACGATAAAACCCCTTTAATTTTTATTTTTTCTCTATACATGAGAACACATGAAATCTTTGGAATGATGCTTTAGAATAAGTTTAATGTATCTCCACATTTATTTTCTTCTTTCATTCTCCCTGTTGTGGTGGATTAGTCACACGAGTGTATGAAATTTCACCAGTTTAAAGAGTGTGGTCTACTCTTTAAACTATTGGTAATAGGCAGAAAGTGGTGGAGCTCAAAATCACACAATTAAGTGAAAAAAGTATGCAAATGTATACTCAAAGTAAACTAAAACTAAAACACAAATACACATAAGCTATCAAAGAGAGTCAAAATGATAATAATACCAACGATGGCTCAAAGGCCTCTTCTTATTAAACATTTGAAATGGAGAAGAAATTTTACCCACCTTCCAAAGGGCACCTAGGCAATGGCTCTAGGTCCCAATGCAAGGATGTTTCCTTCCAAGCTTTGCCTCTGATGCAGTCTCCCTATCTCTCTGTCGTGGTGGACTAGGATTTTTGGGTGGCCAACAATCAAGTCCTCTTCAGCTCCAGCTTTGGGTCACACACTAATGGTGTTTCTTGGGTAACTTTGGCTAGCATAACAATGTGATCACCATTTATTCATCTCTTGGTGGCTTTATATAGGGAGTTTCAAATCCTCCTTCACTCCCTTGGTACATGATGGATGGTGACCCAAGGGAGAGGTATGATTCCATTGTGTGATCAAATATTCCTTTGTGTGCTCACGTAGTGTCTAAGGAGGCGTTGGTTGCTGTCCTTAGGCAGCTTCATATAAGGAGTAATTGTCCTTTGCTTGGTATGGTCCCGGAAACGGCATTTTTCCATTTCCAGGAATGCGTTCTTATCGGGAAAAAAGGTGCACAAAAGGCGCTCTTATCGAAGGATTAAGTGCACATTTTAGCATTTAAGACTAGTTCAAATCTGATTTTCTCAAAACCTTAGAGATTTTAAGTACTTTCTTGATTCCATAATGTGTTCCTGCCCTGTAAATCCTTAGGCTTGACATTAATTAATGCCATCTTCTGTTGTACGATTTTATAGTGTTAACACTCCCTACCCTTTCACTAATCTAACATTTTTTCATCATTATTTTGCAGGGTGCATTTAGGCTTGCAGACCCCTATCTCTTTTTATGAAATTCTAACCTACTCTTTCCCTTATTTCTCATATTGATTCAGTTTGAACTGTTGAATCAATTTTATTTCTAACTAGTTGTTGATTTTCCAAGATTGAACTGTTTGGAAATCCTTACTTTCTAACCAATCCAACAAAATTTAAAATTTTTCAATCATTCTTCGACTGTATGAATTCAACAAACTAATCTAATTTGTAGTGGCATTTTGATTTGCAGCACTTTCAATATTATTATTTTTGGGGTTTTCTTTATTTTATTTTCTTTTTTCTTTGTATCCTTTTTCAATATAGCCTCTTTTCTTTTTCTCTTTTCATATTTTTTTTGGAAATAATTTGAATATTTAAAATCATGTACAATATGAAATTGAAACTATAAAATACTCAATCACCTTGAGATCCTATAATTTATAGGACCCTAACAGTGGCTCCAGCTAGGGATGGCACTTCTCCAAGTGAAGTATCATGAATATAAGATCCGTAGCCTTGAGTACTCCATTTTCTGCAAAGGATTCATTTGATTTATTTTTATGTTTTATAGCAGCTCATCAAATCAGGCTTGGGGCCTTCTCCATGGGCTTCAACCTTTGTTAATGAGTTATCCAAATCACAAATTGTAAAAATATGGTATTTACAATGATGAAAGCTCAAAATGTATTCTTAAGAGAAGTAATTCTTCAACATTCTGCCATTGACAGGACCTCCTGGCATCTCTGTTCCATCTAACTCCTTCAGGAAATATGCATTGTTTCCTTTGAAAGAATCAATAATGTATGGCCCTTGCCAAAGGTTGTCAAATTTTCCATGTTTATCTTTGCCTTCTCTTCTGGAATCCCATTTTAAAACTTTAGTCACCTAGATTAAAATCATCAGCCTTTGTTCTTCTATCAAAAAACTTCTTGATATTTTCTTGAACAACTTGGGCCATGTTATATACCTCTTCTATGGACTGTTGTAATTGGATAGTTTGATTGATCCTTCTTTGTACATCATTTGGTTCATTTTGTATTTCCTGAATGATATTCATGACTGTAAATCCTAAAGAGGAAGGAATAATTGCATACATTCCATAGACCAATTGGTATGGAAACATGCCAATTTATATTTTGGTAGTAACTCTATCAGCCCAAAGTGCATTGACCAAATTGTTATGCCATTATTTCTTATTGTATTCCAAGATATTTTTGATAATATTCACCAAAATTTCTTTTGAAGATTCAGGAAATCCATTACCTTGAGGGTAATAGGTTGTTGAAAGTCCCAAAGTTGTGTGGTACTTATGAAAGAAATCAACCATTTTCTTGGATTTTAAGGCTGCAAAATTATCAGTGATGAGTTTTCTAGGACAACCAAATCTAGAAATGATATTTTTTTCAAGGAATTTGATAATGACAGAATCAATCACATTTCTGTAAGGAGTGGCTTCTCTCCATTTTCTAAAGCAATATGTCGCAGTAAGAATCCACTTACGCTAGGCAGAGGATGTGGGATGAATTTCTCCAATGAAATCTAATCCCAATTGTTGGAAAGGTATCTCCACAGAAATTGGTTTTAAGGACAATGGAAACAATGTTCTCTTTCCTTCAAAAATTTGGCATTTGTGGCAGGTAGTTACCATCTTGTGGAAGTCAGGGAAAAGAGTAGGCCAATAGAAACCAGCCCTAAGGATCTTATTGGTAGTTGTTTTAAAATAGAGATGGCCACCATAGTCACCTTCATGGAATTCCTGCATAACTTTATCTGCATCTTCTTTTAGAAAACATTTGAGTAAAACACCTCCCACATCTTTCTAGTATAAGACATTTTCTAGAATGCAGAATTTGACAGCTTTCAACTTTACAAATATTGATTTAGTTTTTGACAAACTAGGAGGAGCATTCAAATTAAACAAAACATATAAGATATATGCATACCGGAGAGAATTTAAGAATGCTTCATTAATTAGTGGAGTCATCAATTCCTCTTTATCATCCAATGAATAGACCATGCTGATATCTAGTGCATGAAAATTTGATTCAGCTGTCAATTTGGCTAATCCTTTCCTTTGATCAATTTAGTAGGTTTGATTTCTAAATCATATTCCAGAATAACAACAATCCATTTGCCTCTCTTTCCATTAGGACCATTCTACATTAAAATGTCATTGACTACTGCATTATGCACATAAGAAATAATATGTGAATTTAAAATGTAAACTCTGAAATCTTTTAGTGATTTAACTAGAGAAAAAGCCTTTTTTTCCATGATGTTGTACTTTAAAGGTGAATCTCTCAAGGTTTTTCTAAAGAATTCTATTGGTTGTTCATGTCCTTCACTTTTTTTCTGCAATAATATAGCAGCAATAGTATGTTCGTACGCAAAATAAAAAATTATGAATTCTTGGTAAAATCTGGGATAATTAGAACTGGATTTAATGCTTGCTTGACTAGATAAAACAATTGTTTAGCTTCAATGTTCCACTTAATTTCTAAATATTTTTTAAGCATGTTGGTTATATTTCTCAAAATTTCTGCAAGATTGTGTATGAATCTCCTTAAAAAAATGATTTTACCAATGAAATATTTAAGTTGTTTGATGTTCCTGGCATGAATAATTTTGAGTATACCTACAATCCTACTAGGGTCAATTCTAATTCCATCTTTAGAAATAATGTGACCAAGAAGCTTTCCTTCTTCAAGGCCAAACAATGTTTTCTTTGGATTTAGGGAAATTCCAAACCTTCGACATTTCTCAAAATCTCTTCTTAGATGTGCCAAGTGTTCTTCATCAATTTTTGAATATAAAGTAATGTCATCAAGATATATCACAATAAAATGGCCACTTTCGTCAGCAAAATCAATGTCCATGGCTCTCTAAAAAGTGGCACCAACATTCATTAATTGAAAGGGCATTTTCACATACATGAAAGTACCCCAAGGAGTAGTAAAGGAGGTTTTATCTTGATCATCAGGATGCACTAAATCTTGATTATATCTTGAAAATCCATCTAACAAAGATATCCTACTAGATCCTACTACCCTTTGCAATATGTGGTCCATTTTTGGTAAGGGGTAATTGTCCTTAGGGATACTTTGTTCAGATTCCTGAATTCAATGCAAAGTCTGATTTCACCTGTTTTCTTTATTGTAGGCACAATGTTGGATACCCATTTAGAATATCTATGTGGAACTATGATTTTTGCCTCATACCTTTTCTTGATTTCTTTCTCAACCAAGGACATTAATACTAGGTTTATCCTATGCAGTTTTTGTTTAAAAGGTTTTTGATCCCCCTTGATTGGAATTTTGTGTTGTATGATGCGAGTATCATAAGATTTTAGGTCCTCATAGGTCCAAGAAAATACATCTATGAATTCCTTAAACAGATCTATATACCGTTGTTTTATAACGATAGTTAGTGATTTTGACAGTTTTATCATTTTGTGGCTTTGTTCACTTCCTATGTTACAGTCTTCAATGTTTTTCCCCGTTGGTTCTATTTTTAGTTTTTTGGCCACGTCATTAAATTCAAACAATTATTATAAAGGTACAGGCCCTTTAGGTAGGATATTATCCTTGAGTTGAAGTACTTCAAATTACTCTTTTTCTAGGTCTTTATGTATTTTTGTTTTATGTGCGGTTTTATTTGCTGAAATATTTACATCAGAAACAATAGATTGTTTATCTATACTAATTTGTACATCAGTGTGACTGTCTTCTTCACAATATAAGTCTATGTTTCTATGTTCAAATTAATTTGATTGTAGGAAAATATCAATTTTTTTATCATTACCGAATACTTTCCAGTATCCCATGTTATCAGGCACAGATGGACGACGTTTAATCTCTACTGTGTATTGTATGTTTGGGTGAGGCAACTGACATGTGCTTGTTGAAAAGGTTAAACCATTTTATAGGATGTTTCGATTTCTCGGAATAATAGACATATCCTACTCTTAAAATGTTATTAGAAAATCAAGCACAACATTTCTGTATGCTCTTAATATATGATGTTTTGAAGAATATTCTCCTTTAATTTGTTTTATGATTAGTTCAAAATCACCATGGATAGAAATCCTCTTAGCTCCTAATCTTTCCAGCAATTGTAATCCTAAGAGCAGAGCTTCATATTCTGCTATATTGTTTATGCATAGAAAATTGAGCTTGTAGGAGTGACCTTCTACATGATTTTTCCTTGCATTATATACCCAAATACCTGCTCCTGAGCCTTATTTGCCACATGAGCCATCAAAACTCATATTCCAAAGGGGTTCATTTTCAGGTTCTTGTTGTACCATTTGTATTTGTTTGTCATGTTTTTCATTAATGTCATTTTCTGCATGGGTAACCTGTGTGTCAATGTTTCCAATGTTATAAATAATAGAGGATTCAAGGTTGATATGGATAGAGTACAAAGGATAGTTGTGTGGTTTTTCTTAACTACTCACCATTTACTTCTTTAAAGTCTCCTTATACAGTCTTATTTTTTGACCAAACACTGGTATTTTGGAATAATTCATATCCATTTGAAGGGTCTATTGTAACTTTTCTCCCCATGAGTGTGACAAAAGCATGCCACACTTATGATGGATGTCAGCTACTACTATATCCATCACTAGACTCTTTGTTGGTATCTGAGCTAAAGTGACACGGAGATCTTTGATAAGACCTAGACATCTATCTTTTCTAGAATCAAATCAGTACAAATATTTACAGCGTCTAGTAATTTCAAGGCCAAGTTTCTCCATAACAGACTTTGGCATAAGATTATGTGATGCACTTGAATCCAACATGGGATTATGGATATTTTTTTCATGAACATTAAGATTGACATAGAATGGAGGGATAGCTCCTTCTTGATATTTACCATCAACTTTTGGCCCAAAAAAGAGTTCAGTTTGATCATCATTTAAATTAACAGTATCAGTAATTTCCCCTATGTTTAGTACCTTTAGAACCTGAGTCCTATACACATTTTTGTTTATCAATTCAGTGAGAGGAATAGAAATTTTCAGTTTAGCAAGTTCATTCTCAATCCTGAATGGCATTTGAATTTTGAGCAGATTTGAAAAATCAGTGCTTCCAGCCACTACTTTTTTGGTAAGTTCAGTTTTTTGACTTGTACTAGGGATATCATTTTGGGTAGTTTTGGTAGGGGTATCAACTTTTCTCCTAGTAACGTTTTATGTGTTCTTCTTTTTTGAATTGTTTACACTTTTCTTTGAATTTTATGTTGTTTTGTTAAGATCAGGTTCAAAGACCTTTTTGGCATAGTTTTCAGAATTCTTTTTATTGGAATTATCAGAGTTTTTATTGCTTCTAAGGTCATACTATTTGTGAAATTCCATGATAGCATTATAAAATCCTTGTTTATAATCATCAGATCCTTCATATTCAAATTCTGTTTGAGTTAATAAAAATAATTCTTGTTTTTCTTGAGTGAGGAAAATAGAGTCATCTCATTAATTCCCATTAAGTTTATCTGATTTTCTTCTACTTCTTCAACTAATACTTCATCCTCATCAACATAATTCTCTTGGAATGGAGGTGTAATTTACTGATTAGGACCTATTTTCTCTCTCTGTCTTCTCTGAGGGGGGTTTCTTCCAGGATTTTGATTTCTATTTTGACGAGCTGGTTAATTTTCTCTAGGAATAGTTCTCTCGTTTAGATTAATCCTCTCCATCATTCTCTCCATATTTCTAACCAATTATTCAATTTTAGCAGCAGATGTGGAAGTTGAAGGTTCTTCTCTTATAGTAACTCTTCTCTCAATTATCATTCTAGCTCTCTTTGCAAACAAGTTGGCTTCTACGCTCACTTCATCCCTCTGCATTTCTTCTAATGTGGCCGAGTTTCTTTCCTTAGCTGATAAGACATTTCTGGCTCAAAACCATATGGAAATTTATTAAGGCTAAACCTTGTGGTGGTTTTATATGAGTAGGTATTTCATTATATAAAATATTGAATCTAGTGCAATAATCCTGAACACTTTCAACTGGGGCCCTCCTAATGTTTTCATATTCAGATAAAATCTGAAAAGGGTTATTTTTAACTTCCCACCTTTTGAGAAATGTTTGATGAAATGTAGGGATGTCATTGATGTTGTTTGGAGATAAATATTTGAACCATTTTCTAACTTCTCCACTAAGACTCTGAGCAAACATTCTTAACTTAACACTTTCTTCATCTACCTCTTGAAGGTCAAAACAATCATTCATTTTTTCGAGATGTTGTTGGGTAGTTACAAGAACAGTTCCATTAAATAGTGTAATTTTTGACTGGTAATCATGTGGCATAGCTGCCAAAGGTGCTGGAAAGACCAATGGATCATACCTAGCTGCCATGATTGATGGATGTGGTGGAGGTGGATTAAAAATGAATGAAGGAGGAAGATTGAGTGGAGGAAGGTAGACAGCAGATGAAATAGGATGGATGATGGGAGGAGATGTGTGTGTGGGGGGGGGTTGGGTAATCTTATGAGGAAGGATAAAATAAGTGGTGGGGATTATAGAAGCAGTAGGACTAGCTATCTTAAGATGGGTAGACTAAGAGGTAATATAATAAGTTACTATAGTCAATGCAGTTAGTTCTATAGATTTTTGGAGGTAAGCATCATCAATGGTTGAAGTGAACTCTATTACCAAATCTTGGAGAGTGTGAAAATATTGGAGAATATGAAGATAAAATTGAGTTTGTGAATAAGCTTCTCTCACTAGACTTCGTTGTAGAATAGATGGATCAAATACTGTCTGGTCTATCCAATTCTTAGATTTAGTCCTGAATAAACCTTTTTCAAAGTGTAAATCAAACTGGATGTCCTATAAGGTGAAAAAATTTTCTGGGAGGGAATTTTATCTGTGAAGAAATATATTACATGTTTGACTCTCGATTCTAGGAGTTTTTCTTACACAAATTTCAGGATTGTCAACTATAGTAGGAGGATTTGGATCAGGATGTGATCTAGTAGAGATTCTTTTAGGAGATAGAATTCATATATGAAGCACAATCAAATTGATTATTTACAAAACCTAAAGGAAAACCAATCTTAGAAAATACCTCTATCATACAATGTTTTTTAACCGGGGTTTCTGAATTTGAATGAATTGTCATTTTTTTCAATTAAGTCCCCTGTATGGCCACCACTATGTTATCGTTCTATAATTTTAAGTTTGGTAAGAATAATTATATAAGACAACATAAAAAATTATTTGGAGTCTAGAATCTATCCCTCCTAGACTTAGAGATGGATCTCTCTTTTACATTTAGCTTTGTTTTATGAATTTGATATTAGGATAGTTATAATGGTTGTAGAGATTTATTTTTTGATTGATTGTTTGATTGGATTAGTAGATCTGTTTATTCTAATTCCATTGGGCTATGGAGTCATAAAAGGTTGGGTTGTTGCATCAAATTTTTAAGAGCATCCACAAGGAAAGCTAACTACATTTACTGGATCTTGAAACAAAATGAATTTTGAGATGAAAGAAACAGTGAATTCAGTAATGGTTAAAAAGCAATTAAGAATTTATTAACCAGAATTCAGAAGAAAAAAATTTAAATTGAAAACACAACTAGAAATAAGGTGCTCTAACAACAAATCTTAATCTTCAGATTTCTCTTTTACAATCATATTTAAATGATGCGATGATAGAAAAAAAAATGGAAATATTAACACATAAAAGGAATAACATCACTAGATAAACATAGCTCGAGTATCTTGTAAATGGTATTTTATTATTGATTCTCCAGCTTCAAAGAAATACAATTCTCCAATAGAAAATTTCAACACTCTAGGGTCCAACCCCTGATACTCAGAATGTATGAAGTATTTAACTAAATTCTACAACAATTGTTGGATCTACTTGGAAATCTATTATTGATTACAAAATAAACAAAATTTGACTAGTGTGACCATGCAGTGGACATGATGAAATTAATTTGACATTTGCCCTATTTTTCAGAAGGTCATTGCTATATGTTCAAATCTGGTGATGTCTTGGTTGATTTGGCTAATCTAGTGCTGTGTTGATCTGTCTAATATGCAAGCATTTACCCTTCTTGGTATTCAAAAAAAATTTCCCACTATTGCTCATCTGGAATTTTTATCCGAGTCACCTTTCGATATATTTCATCCATCTCTGTGAATATAATGAAAGTGGGCTTCAACAAAAAAATTTGTTTAATTTCATCTTGGATGAATGTATCATTTCTCATGGCCTCAAGGAAATCTCTTCTTGTCATTGCTCCTCTAAGACCCGCAAACTTGGTTGTGTCCTTGCCAGTGTCTTTTAGTTTCTTTACATAGTCTTACCTGGTAATAAGCTTATAATTTATCATAAACAGTGAAGGTAACCCTCTTTTGGTCAGTGACTCAATTCTGTTAAAGAATCTACTGACAACAATCTCTAAATTGTGGCACTTTTCCTCCAACTGTGTGACAAAGCTTTTCTTGGTGAGCACCTTCTTGACCTCTATAATTGTTGTTCTTCTATCTTCAACTCCAATTTCATCCAATTCATACCTTCTCTTTGAATTCAAAAATATAATGATGTTATTTGTTATCTTAGGCATGTCCCCAAGCTCCTTGGTGACACTTGCTATTGTATCATTAACCTTTTCAATTAATTCCTTTTGTTCAAATATGATTTGAATGGAAAGCCATATTTCATTCATAGAGTCAATTATGGTCTGCTTTGCCTCGCCTATGGTCTGATTAATGGAAGTTTCCTTCTCTACCTTCGAAAATATTTCAATTTGTTTTTGCGCTCTTTGTACTTCTATTTCATGTGCATTGCCAGATCTTACATTTCGATCCTTCAAGATATTAATTTGTGCTTCCAACCTTTTTATCTCTTCTATTTGGATGGACATATTCTCCATTGCTTTAACCAGTTGTTTTGTACCACTTGATGTACCTATATTTGTTGATGTAGTTGAAGGGAAAACTGCAATACGAACGACCTCTAAGGGAATGATGGCCATCTGTACTTATTTTTCCTTTTCCTTTACCAATTTGGCCATTTCTGTCTCCATATCCTTTAGCTATGCTGACTGTTCCTTTATCAGTTTCATCATCTCTAATTTTTATGTTTCATTCTCCTCTATGTCCTTGGTCATAGGGTCTTCAGTGGCTGACATTTTGAGCTACTGTCTTAAGGTTTTTATGTCTACATTTTTCTTCTTCAGGATCTCTTCTACTGCCTCTATATTTTCTGGATCACATGGGATATTCACAACTAAATCCTCCAAGGATAAATTATGGTATCCTTTGCAAGAGAATAAATCTTCTCCATCTTGAGGTGTGATTGAATATTGGCCAATGATACGTACAATTTAGCCAAACTCAATGCAGTGCTAGTCAAGGTAGATGAGATCATCTCTCCGGTATGTGTGTGCATTTCCCTATGATCTATTGGTTGGATGTCATTGAAATCAAACTCAAAATATGTTTGTTTGAAATTAGAATGTGTTTTTGGCTGTGAAATCTGGGCTTCTAAGAAATCCATGCTCATATTTCCTTTCTTTGAATCAAAATATGATAGAAGCCTGCTTTTTGAATTGGTGGTTTGCTTCCAAAATTGATTATAGGTGTTGGTATTCAATATTTCATTTTTTCTCTTGATCTCCCTAAAGGTGTCATATATTTCTTCCTCATTTTCCCATGTAACAACAGTAGATGTATGTGTTTGAAGGCTTTTCTATTGAAATGGAATTGTAGTTGAAGTTTTAGGGGAAAATATATGTTGGCCACTTGCTGGAGAGAAACCAAGAGTGTCTATGATATTTATCACTGCCTTTTGCTCTGATTCCTTTCTTTGATCTATCTCCAAGTGAATTCTTGATCTCTTCCTATATTTCATCTTGAACTCCTTGCTAGATGTATCAGTCCCCAAAGGTGACTGATCATCTTTTGGTCTTTTTACTATTGCCTCTTTCTCTTGTTCTTTTCATTTATCTTTCTTATCCTCTGTATTCTTCTTATCTTGTGGATTAGGATTCTGTATACTTAAAGATTAAATTACCTTCTCCTCAGCCTCCTGCAAGTTGTTTGTTGTCAACTCCGTCTGGTTCATAAATTGTTCAATCTCGGGCCTGTGAGTGTGAATGTATGGAGTTGATCTATTTTCTACCCTCTTCTTAGAGATAATTCCCAATGGTTCATAAGACCAAGTGAAACTGTGTGTAAACTTCATCTCTTCAACCTCTTGTCAACCTCCTCTCCTGTTGCTCTAATATTGCAAATGAAAGGACCAATTTGGGATTTGATCCTGAACTGATATTTATTTTTTGTTGATACAAAATTTACTTCATCTGCATTAATCATCTATATAATATATTCCAGGGAAAAATTCCTCACGGGGAGGAACTTTGGTAGCTTTTAAGGAGGTAACTCACACCCATATATTCTTAGCTCTATATAATTCTGGTACAAGTACTAGTCTCCAGTTCTGGCTTGGTGTGACCATTGCATGATATTTTTAATTTCTTCACTGATCCTGGGTTCACTTTTTTGTTGAGGATGCTCATAGATGGATGCACAAACAATTCAATGAATCGTTTGTACGTGAATTATTTTTTATCTTTCATCAACATTATTGTCCAGAAGATGACAAACTGAGGTTGTGAATCTTCATTCAATTTTCTCATTGTGAAATGAAACCTATTTTCCTGGAGAAATACAAACATATAAACAATGATTTAAGTGTATTTAAATACATCCTCTGTATGAAACTTGAAAAACTAATCATGAATGCCATCTACTAGGAATTTACTGAAATTGAACATAATGAAAGGTTTAGAGTCTGATGAAAGTATTGACAGGAAGCTTGTAATTGCTTCATCTAGCAAGTAAAAAGGACAGTGACTATGTGTTGAGTCCTATCAGGGAATGTAGAAGATGGGTATGGAGGATTCTTATTGGGAAGGGGAGTGTCTCCATCCATGAATAATTCAAGGGTTTTGGCTCTACTGGAAAAATCTAATTTCTAATATAATTCCCTGAGGGTTTCATGAGAAAAGGGTGGAGTTTCTTGAATGACAGGAGCCTACATCATATGCATGATAGAATGGGCACTAATGGTGAATAGGACCTCCCCTCTAGGGGTAACAACAACCCTATGATTTATATCATAACATGCCTGACAGTTTCTTATAAACTCGGGAAATTGTGAGTTCTTGGAAAGATGTAATATGGCAGGTTAGTGTCCCACAATCATATGTCATCAACCTCAATGATGCGTTTATCTTCCAACCAGCAGTATATGTCGAAGAGGTCGAATTATGAGAGAGTCTCATGAATCTTAAAATCCCTGTGAGCAAGGGAAATGTGATCAAGGTACATAAGAGGGTGAACCATTGGAGTCAATGGCTCCTGATCCTTCTTCTTTGGAGGCATGATTGCTTCTTTCGTATTTTTGGTATCTGTAGGTGCACAGATTAGAAGGGGATTAAACACAGAGGGGAAGAAATATAAGGGATTTCTGCTTGATCAGAAGGGGAATCAGAAGAAAAGGGTATTGAAGAAGAGGGATTTTTGCTTGATTTGAAGACAATTTGAATTTTTTTTTGATATGTAAAACTTGGAATTCGATCACCTGTTACAATAAAACACTGAGAGAACTCAGTAACCTTTGAAACGGGTGGGGAAAGGTCATTTTGTAGGATGGCAGGGCTTCTGTTGACATGGCGCTAGCCCGCTGGGTAAAATATTAAACAATTTAATGTTTCAACAAGTCTTTAGGAGATTGTGCGGACATGACGAGAGTGACAAGGGGAGCAACAGGAATGGCGGAGGGTTAACAGTCAACAACATGGTTTAATTATGGCTAAAATTGCTTTTCAAAGGGGGTCTAGGATGGTAAGAGAAAAATCATGGGGGGTGCGAAAGGATGGGCTATTGACATGTAGAAGATGGGTTGATTTCAGAAATTACCCTTTTCAGACCTCCCCGGCTCCTAATGTTAACTTTCGAAGAATGAGGGGGTGCAGAAAAAAATATGGGTTGTCAGATGTGATAGTGGAGGCGGAGATGAAGTGGAAGGTGGGTGAAATTTTAGAATGACGTGATGGGTGAGTGAATGGTGGGGTTGGGCATATTAAATGAAATGTTGGGTGGAGTGTAAAGTATGGAACTTTAGGATACTATGACATATAATATTTAAAATAAATTTTAAAATGAGTCCATCCCCAAAACTTAAGATAAAACCCCTTTATTTTTTATTTTTTCTCTATACATTAGAACACATGAAATATTTTGAATTATGCTTTAGAATAAATTTCATGTCTCTCCACATTTATTTTCTTCTTTCATTCTCCTTACCCTTTCACTAATCTAACTTTTTTTCATCATTCTTTTGTAGGGTGCATTTAGGCTTGCATAACCCTATCTCTTTTTATTAAATTCTAACCTACTCTTTCCATTATTTCTCCTATTGATTCAATTTGGACTTTTGAATCAATTTTATTTCTACCTAGTTGTTGATTTTCCAATATTGAACTGTTTGAAAATCCTTATTTTCTAACCTATCCAACAAAAAATTAAAACTGTTCAATCACGCTTAGACTATATGAATTGAGCAAACTAATATAATCAGTAGTGGAATTTTGATTTGGAGCACTTTTAGTATTATTTTTTTTGGGGTTTTATTTCTTTTCTTTTCTTTTTCCTTTATATCATTTTTCAATATACCCTCTTTTCTTTTTATTTTTTCATATTATTTTGGAAATCATTTGAATATTCAAAGTCATGTACAATATGAAATTGCAACTAATAAATACTCAATCACCTTGAGATCCTATAATTTATAGGACCCTAACAAATCCAAGAAATCATGTTTTCTCATTTCATATGTGGCGATCATCAAATTCTATCACTGAAGACTCCATCCATATTCATCTATTCCAGCACAATCTTACTAGAGTTGCTACTAAGTGGTATGTCAATTAACCCAGTGCCGCTCATTCCACTTTCGCGACTCTTGCCAAATATTTCCTCTCATATTTCTAGCTAAAACTTCGTTATGAAACTGGTACTAAACTCTTGACTTCTTTCTGTCAAACTTCTGCCACTCGCCTATTTGACCATGCCCAAGAATGGAGCAGAAGGAGGAGAATGTGTAGGGCCTTTGAATTCGAAGACCGTGTTTACATGGATTTGTTCCTTAGATAAATTTTGGCCACCAATAGTTAATATGTCACTTCATAATTCTCTCAATCTGAGGAGGATATTCTCTAAGTATCTTTTAAATATGACTTGATCTATGCTCAGTCAGGCTATGTTTATATCGTTCTTCCCAATCTACCTTGACCCAGTGCTACTAATGCACCGGGGACATCTCATTCAGGCAGATGGCATCATGGGATCCATTTAACATCCTCAACCTCAACCATATAATCCACCTATGAGGAGTTATGTTCAACCCCAGGGAGGGACTAGTTCCTCTTACAATTATCACCCTCCCCATTCTTCACATGGAAACCCTTATCTAGGTCAAAGCACGTCCTATGCATATCCCCAACAGCATCAGTAGATGCCATGGCTAGCTGTTTCGCAACCTATTTTTCCAAATTTTTCCCCTCCTCATTATTACCTGTATGCATCTCCTAACGCTACGGCCCCTCCGGCACTAATGCCCTAGTCTCCTCCTCCACCTATGACATGGCATCAACCTCCTCCTTAAGGTCAAGTGTATGCTCATCAGAGCATAACTAATTCCCCTAATCCTAAGAAAAATTAATAAGGGGAAAGGTAACCAGAACAAAAAATATCAAGGTAATCAGGGAAACTAGGGTACACCACCTAATGCACCTCTATGAAATAAGCCTAATCCCACATCCAAAAAATAGTGGGGAAAACCCAAGAAAAACAAAGGTCTTGGTAAGAACAAGACTTATTCTGGTTACGACATATATATCCATTATAATTATGAGTGTCTCCTTTTACCGTAGATGAGTCATGTATGGGAAGCTGAAGCAACTGCTTCTAGAGGAAAACAACACATAGCTCCTCCTCCTCTTCCTTCTCCCACTTCATCTCAATTGGTTGTGCTTACCAATAATTTTCCTCATCATGTATTTCTAGCCACTCAACATACACAAGGTCATGCAACTCCACAACCTTCACAATATGGTCACAACTATTATCATATCCTTAAGATGAATTCCAAAAAATTCAACACCGAACAAGTCAACCTTTAGACTCAATCACGCCAATATGACAAGCCAACTTCTAATTATGTCATTGAGTCCTAACCTCAAGTTTCCACCAAGCCTATGTCATCATCAAATGGTACCTTACATATCCCTCAGCCTAAGGTAGAGATATCCCCAAGATCCCCAAAGTTTCATTACATCGAAACATTTCTTCTGCTAAATCTGTTGAGATTCAACAAGATGATGAGCTTAGTGAAAAGATTCGCCTTCACTAAGTGGGCCTGCAAGCTATTTTTGGCGCAAGTCTATTTTTAGACATGGTGATCATATTTCAGAAGTTGCAGGATGCTATTTTTGGATGGTTGGTCAAGTTGGAAAAATAGATGAAATTCTATTTTTAGAATATTTGGAATAGTCTATTTCTAGATCATCGATCTAAAAATAGAAGTGTCGATTATTATTAGCTCTTATTAATAATCCGACAATAAACAGAAAATTATTCTCTTGGAGAACTTAATTTCAGTGCACAGATTTGTCAAATCAGTGGGCTGAAGGAATTACACAATTCCTAGGGTTTTTTGGTGGTTCATGCATGGAGGACTCAGTTAGAACTGAAGTGGAAAAGTTATGATAGGGTTGGAAGAGTAGTTCATGGAGTTGTATTCAGTTTAACTTAGTTAAAGTGAGTTAGACTCAGTTGATCTAGTTGTATCTAGTCTAACTGAATGATACACTAGTGGAAGTGGAGTGAATTAATTAGTTAATTCATTCATAAATAATATCTCATCAATCAACTGAACAATACAGCAGTTAACTACAGTGCATGGCAGTTCTAGTGGAGACCCAGTGGAGAGATAGGTGAAATGGAAAGATGGACTATCTGTTGTGACTATATTGATGCATTGATTGCACCACACACACATTGGAGTTTCCAATGAGGATTGCGCAGTCAAGGCAAGAGTAATTCAAATTCATTCAGAGCTATTCTTCAGCATGGATTGCGCAGTGGAGGCAGGCTAGTAGGTGGCAAGAAATCTATGCATGGATTTGCATATTTCTTCTATGTTAGTGTGTGATGATTGATTATACTAAGAGCTTGATGTACTAAGATTTGTATGAGATTGTTACATGATCTCCATGATACATAATATATGATAATTGGGGTTTTCAACTTCAGGCTTTCTCGTTAAACAATTTTGTTATGTGTGATTGTTTTTATTGCTTAATGTGTTTGCAATTGATTTTAATTTCTGCAAAAGATTAATAGTGGAAGGATTCTATATTTAGAAAGAAGATAAATATTGTTAGATCAGGAGAATATGGATATATGCATGCATCTTGTATATAATTTCTACATGGTATCGAAGCAGTGTTAAATCTTGAAGATTACAATTGTGAAGAATTGTTAAGTTTGTGCTGGTGGATAATTCAAATTTGCTACAGAAGATTCTTGGTGTAGAAGTTGACTATACATTGAAATGTCTTTCAATGGGTTGCGATTGGAGTATTCCCTTGATGTGAGCTTGAATTACATAGCTTGGAAGGATAGGATGGAGGCAGTGCTAGAGGATAATGCACTGAAGGAGTTCATCGATAATGATGTTCCTAAGTCAGGATCTAGCGATGTTGCATTACTTGACGCATGGCAAAAGAAGATAGCAAAGACAAGAAGAATTTTGTTGGAAGGTGTGAAGGACCATATTGTGTCCAGCCTCCATGGGAAAGCCACTCCATTCTTAATGTGGAAGGCTTTGACATATTTGTTCCAAAGCAGCAGCGACCAGAGGAAGTTGGCGCTGAAAGACATGCTCAGAAAAATAAAAATGGAGAAGGGCGACAGTATTCCAAAATATCTCACGAAGTTTGTCCACTATGGGGATGAATTGGGAAATGTGGGGATTACTGTTGATGATGAAGACTTGGTGAGCTTGGCTCTCCTTGGGCTTCTGAAGAGTTGGCATAGCTATGAAAACTCTGTCAATGGACGGGAGAAACTAACGAGATGGGAGCGACTTTGGTCGGACCTTGTGCAAGAGGAGATAAGGTGAGGTACCAAGGATGGATCTTCATTGAAGAATGATGATGAAGAGAATTGTGCTTTTGCTGCCAAAGCAAGGAAAGGGAAGGGGAAGAAATTTCCTTCAAAATCCAAAGCTAAAGGCAAGAAGCAGGATTTGTCCAAAATGAAGTGTTTTCACTGTCACGAACATGGACATTTCGCCACTAACTGCCCACAGAAGAAGAAGAACAAGAAGGATGATGGAGATGCAGCTGGAGAGGCCTTAGCCTCACAATTTGAACTATATTTCTCTTTTATCTCATGCTTCATTTCAAGCTATATGGGATCGGTGTGGTATCTTGATAGTGGTGCGTATTTCCATATGATGGGAGATAAGGAGTTGTTTAGTGACTTGGAGGAGAATGACCTCCAGATGCATATAGATATGGGCGACGATGGTCGATATAGTGTGACCAGAAATGGGACCATTACCTTTGAGAGTGAGTCTAGTAATCATTATTTTTGAATAATGTTAAGCATGTTCCAGTTCTGAAGAAGAAATTTGTCTCAGTTGCAATGTTGGAAGACAAAGGTTATGATGTTGTTTTCAGTGAGGGAAAAACTTTCCTTCAACATAAAACAACGGGTCAAACAAAGAAGATAGGGATTTGAGTTAAGAATCTCTACAAGCTAGAGGTAGATGGCTGCGCTGCAAAGGTGGGCAAAGCAGAAGAAGTGGTGAGCCAGGATGAGGGATAATTATGGCATAGGAGATTGGGTCATCTTCACCATGGCGCTTTGATATTTTGTAGCAGATTTCTACTGGACTTCCCAATGGTACTCTTGCATAGTCATATCAGTGCAAGGGATGTAATATGGGTAAGTTTGTGAAGACCACCTTTCATGAGAAGGCGAACCATGCTTCAGTGATCCTGGAGAGAATTCACACAGACATGTGTGGACCTTTCTTAGTTGATTCATTGGCAAAACACAGGTATTATTTTATATTTGTTGATGACTATTCTTGTATATGTTGGATCTTATTCATGTAGAAGAAGAGTGAAACATTCTCAAAGTTCTATGAGTTCAAAGCATTGGTGGAGAAGGAGTCAGGGAAGCAAGTGAAAGCTCTATGGAGCAATAATGGTGGTGAATACATCTTGAGTGAATTCAAAGACTTTTTTAGCAAAGAAGGAATTTGAAGAGAACTTATAGCACCTCATAACCCACAGAAGAATGGGGTCATAGAGAGGAAGAACAGAAAGATCGTGGATGTTGCACGAGTTATGCTTGAGAGGGAGCTAGACTTGCATGCAGTGAAGGAACTGCTTGTTTCGAAAGATGAGCTTTTGAATGTGGACCAGCCACAAGAGGAGATTCATGGAGTGGAGGAGTCCCCTCATGTAGAACCAAACATTAGAAAGGGTAGAAAGTGTACCATATAAGCTGAGAGACTGAAGCTTGATGCAGCACAGAATGTAGGAGTCCCTATATCACAATGCAGGCAGAGACAGTCACCTGACCGATTTACTGCATACATGGCTCTTATGAGAAAGTGTATTGTAACAGAGCCATCTTATTTTGAAGAAGCTGTTAGGGTCTCCGTAGTTTTGAATATTGGCAAGAACAAACATTGCAGAGCCAACATCAAAATCACTTTGGAATCCTAGGATCTAGCCCTCCTGGATTCAGAGAGGGATCTCTCTATGTAAGTGTTTTCAAAGATATGATATTTAAGGCTTATGATATAATTTTAGGCTAGCTATGAAGTACAAGGGTTTTGTTTGTTTTGGTTGGGATGGATATCATTAAAATGAAGGGAGTATTCTAAGGGGTAAAGGTGTAAGTAGGTGGAAAATGTTTCAGCTGATAATATAGGTAAGAAATAGTATCAATCCATTGGGCTATGGAGTCACAAAAGGATTTATTTTCACAACAAGTCTCAAATGTGGTCTATGGGGCAAGTCATCCATGTCAAAAGATCTCTTTAAGTTGATTTATGGTATGGAACATTAAAGTGTAGTGAAGAAGTAAACATATAAGAAAAACAAAAAATAGCTTAAGATCAAGTAAGTATTTTTAACCTAGCTTGCTTTCAGCACACTCAAAGGAAAACAAAGAATAGCTTATGATCAAGTAAGAACTTTGAATCTAGATTGCTTTCAACATAATATTAATAGAAAACATTAAAGATAAAACAAATAATAGCCTAAGATCAAGTAAGGAATTTTAACCTAGCTTGTTTTTGGCATACTCTTAAAGGAAAACAAAGAATGGCTTAAGATCATGTAACGACTTTTAACCTAGCCTGCTTTCAACATATTCTTAAGGAAAACATTCAAGATAAACATAAAAAGTAGTCTAAGATCAAGTAATGACTTTTAACCTAGCCTAATTTTGACATACTCTTAAGGGATCTTTTCAAAGTAATAGTTGGAGATAAACTAGAGGACAAGGCTAACCATAGACTTCCCTAGTTCATCTTTACTTAGCAGACTTTCCAAGAACATTCAAGAACATAATCTCAAGTTTTACTCAGCAAGACATGGGCTCACCAACATTCCTTGACTAGTTACACTCTATTGAAATCATTCCCAAATACACAATTAGTAGAATTCATAAAGATAAAGCTTATCAGTGAGATTTAGGGTACTTTGCAGTAAATCCTAATCTATATTCGTTGTTATTTATCAGAGAAAGTGGACAGAATAGAAAACATAAGAAAAATAAAAATTACAGTAAGAAAAAAATCACCATTGACATAGACCAGGATCCCATAAATCAGCTTTTGTATTTGATGTTCAAACCAATTACAATCTTCAAGTCCAGTGGGTCTTTTACAGCTTCAAATCTCTCATCTCAGCCTATCTTTCTTCAATTACAAAATAGAGCTTCAACATCCTCAAAATATATTTACATTCAACAAGTATGCAACCAACAATAATAATAAACTCCTCATGTGATATTTATAGGTAATTTTAAGGAGGTGGAGTGAAAAGAAGGTCCATTTATTTAATTAACACAGAGTAAATGCTTCTCAGCCCTTGGGAGGCCAAATGGAGAATTTTTCAGATGTTTTAACTCTGTTTCAATTAATTTTACATTAAATTTTATCTACTTCAGTCACTTTTGTTGACTTTGGAGGCTTTTGGTAGGCTGGCAATTAATTCTGAGCTGTCTTTGGCAAATATCTCTGACTGTGCATTCAATGTGTTTTCTTTTGAGGAAATAATTCTGCAAGTGGCACTTCTGATCTTTGGAGCAGTAAAGGCTTCAGTGATTTGGCATTTAAATCCTTCCTTTGGGTGATCTGTCTGTATTTGACACTTTAAAATCTGTTTAGGCCTTTAGTATTGCTTTTGTGCCTTATAATCATCTTCAGGCCTTTAAACCCTTTCTGCTGACTGTATTCACCTTTAATCCTTTTGTTTTAACTATTCTTTATCCTTAACTGTCAGGATAAGCTCTTTGATCTTCAATATTTATGTATTAACCCTTTATCTTTAAATATTTGTTGACCTTTTAATTCTTTAACACTATGTTCGCTGGTGTACAGGTGTCTTCGGCACACGAAGGGTTAAATGATATAACCAGTGTTCATAAAACATTGATTAAGACCCAGATTTTATACCCCCAACAACTTCTTTTCTGCATTGATTAGGCTTTAGAGATGGTAATCTTTGGCCATGTGTCACTGTTTCTTGGCTATAAGACTGTTTTTCTTTAATAACTTGCCTTTTAAAAACTGCAACAAACCACAAAAAATGTTATAAAACTTGCAAGGGAGGGTTTTGACTACTTCGGAGGCTGGTGGATGTAGAGGAGCAGTGAGCCAGAGGGAAGAATGCTTGGAGGGAGGCAGAAATATGAAAGGAATGGTTTAAAAAAATCGAATTATGGCGCGGAATGGAAAAATGGTTTTGTGAAAACCGTTGGCAGTTTTCGCGCAACAAATGAGTGGTGAGTGGTTTTTCCTGGAGGGGACACGATTCAATCAAAAAGGGACGTGTGGCTTTTGAAAAACCAGCGGTATCACGTTATTTTGGATGGTTAAACCTCGGACGACAGATTTACGTGAAACGCAATACTGATCGTTGGATGAGGCGGGGCAGATCCAACGGTGAGGAGAGGAGCACGATGGGAAAGGTGCATGGGTGAGGTTTTAGTGGGAGCCAGGTGGAAAGAAATGATTGGGTGCGGTGGCTGGGTAATGGGAGACAGACCTCGATAGGGTTGGATGTCAAGAGCCATTGGATTTCATAGATCGATGGCAGGGGTTGATTATATGGGTGAAATGATATCAATAAGTTGTTGGAATAGGGGAAAAAGGGGAAGCATGGTGGCCATTGATCTTTACAGATCAATGGCGGGGATGGGTTCATGGAGTGATAAGGTGTGGGAAAATATATAAAGGGATGGAAGCTTTAAGAATAAGGAAGGGCAGGGTCTGATGGAGGGATAAGGTGACCTGAGGCAGAGAAAAAGGGGCTAGTGGCTAGGATTTTTAGCGCCAGGTCACGGGTGTTGGTCATATGACCGGGAAGGAGTTGGGGGCTAAGACATTAGGGGCTTAAAACCCAAAGTTTCAATATGAGCGAAAAATGGCTAAAATGAGGCTTTTTGAGGTGTTTTTTAAGGCTCTGATAAGGAAAAAGGGAGAGTTTAAACCATAAACAAGGATTTTTTTTATCATTTTAAAAAGGGATTTTGAAGGTTTTTTAGGATAATGAAGGGTAAATGAGAAGGAGAAAAGGGGATTTTTCATAGGAAAATGGAGGATGAATAAGGGCCAAAATGAGTGAAAATAAGCTTAGAAAATGATGGAACAGGCCTAAAAATAGTCTCTTTTGATATCAGCAGGGTTTCTTAGTGGGTTTTTTGAATGAAACAGTAGTAAAGATTAATCTAAAATTGGAAAGCACCAAAAGGCTTCAAGAATGAGTAATTTTCTATGAAAATGATCTCTTGAAGGCTTAAGACCTGTTTTAGCCATCATTTGCTATGACAAAAATTTACTGATGGCTAACAGTGGCTCCACTTAGGGATGGTAGCTCCTTGGAGGTGTCAAGAACTTCAGAATTAATCTTTGGGATGCAGACCCGTGCCTTTATCCATTGACAACCTATTCTTCCTTGATCATGCTGCTTAAAAAATATGATCAATACTTCATATCAGCAAACAAATTTCTTCCAAACATTCTACCTACACAGCATAGGTTTTCCTAACATTTTTTCTTTGTAAGGTTCACTTGGACTTGCAAACCTTTTGACATCAACATTTTATTCTTTTATTGAAAGCAGGAAATTGATCTAAATCTACCCTTATTTCTTCCATGAGTTCAGATTAAATAGTTGAACTCATTAATTCTCTACCTAAGCTACTATCTACTAGGATTAAATTGTCTGGCAAATTTTATTCTCTATTTTCTAAAACATAAATTTAAACACAGTCAAATCAAGATTAGAATTTTTGATTTGCTATGGTGTCTATGGTTGTATGTACAAGCTGCACATAGACTTTATTTGCAGAAAATTTAAAACAAAACTGTGAAGGCTTAAGATCTAAAAATTACAAGAATCCTTCATTCTTCTTATGACCCAGATTTTGATCTATTTAGAGTCCTCTTTTTTCTCTACCTAGTTCAATTTTTCAGTGTATTAGAACCATTCTTTTCTTTTTCTTTGGCTCAAATTTTGGTCTGATTAGATCCATTTCTTTTTATCCTAATCTAATCTACTGATAAGCCAAGATTAAATTTTTTGGCTAATATGATTCACTAACCTATCAGCAGTAAATTGAAATCTATTTAGTCATGATTAGGATGTGTGACTAAATAGCAGTGTTCTTTTGGTAGTGGCATTTAAGCTTGCACACTTTCAGATTTTTCTTCTTTTTTGGTATGGGGTTGTACCTTTCTTGTTTTATTTCTGCCCTCTTTTCTCTGTTTCTATTTTTTTTGTATTTTTCTTTCAATTTTTCTTTTTCCAAAGCACCAAACAAGAAACTAACTAAATGCTCAAGGGATGAGCTTATTTTCTTTCCTATCTAACATAATCTAACTCTACAATATTGACATGTTTTATATGATACAATAGTAACAGTATAGCCAGTTGAGTAGTGACAAAAGGAAAAATAAATTATGGCTGCTTGTTAGGGGTGTCCATAGTACATATTGAAGATTAATCCTTAAAATCAAGGCTATCACAGAAGGTGGTAGCTTTTTATGCACTTGGCTCTTGCAAAGGATCCATGCTTGATAACTTGAGCCAATTAGGACCTCCACATATTCTTCCCTAGGATCAACAAAGAAAAGAAGAGAACTCTCTTCCTTTTGGCCCTCTATGATTGGTAGATTGTCTGCCTTTAAGACATCAGCTTTGATGATTGCATCTTCATTATGTTCCTTGTAAGCATCATCATCCTTCACCTGTAAATAAACAAGCAGTGAAATTTCTTCTTTCTCTAAATCTATGCTTTCTTCTAATGTAAATTCAGGTTCTTTGGATGACAGATTTATATCAGCAATGGGAGAAGATTTGTCTTGAACAGATAATATGTCTTTAGTAGGACAGTCTTCTATTTTTTTTCTTCCCCAAAGACTTGCCAGTACTTTTCATTGTTTGGGACAGCTGGTCTGAATTTTTCTTGAATTATGTATTGTTTGTTTTCAAAAGGTCTCAGACATGTACTAGCAACAAGGGCTGACTTATTAGCAAGACTGATTTGGTTTTTAGGAACAAGGGTAAGTTGGAACTCTTTAAATGATTTTAATAGGTCAATAACCTCATCCTTATAGGCTCTAAGTCTGGGATTTTTAACAATGTGTTCCCCATTCACTTGCCTAATTACCAACTCTACATTTCCATGAACTGTTATCCTCTGGGCTCTTAATTTTTTCAATAAGTGCAGCCCTAAAAGGAGTGCCTCATACTCTAATATGTTACTTGTGCATTGAAAATTTAATTTATATGAATGGCATTCAACATGATTGTTTTCTGGATTGTAAAGCCATATTCCTGCACCTGCACTAGTTTTACTATATGACACATCAAAACTCATACTCCAAAGAGGACTAGTTTCAGATTTAACATTAATTTCCCGACTATCCTCTTTGTCTTGGGTGCCATTATGTTGTTCTGTGATATGGGCACTATGTTGATGATTGTCTTGTTCCAATGAAGGTTTGGAGGCTAGCTGCTTGTTCAGTATTTGATCAATTTCTTCTTCTGTCAAAGGGGAAGATGTTTCTATGTTTCTTTGAGCAGAAGTACAATAGTCCTCTTTCTCTTATGTTAACTATTTTTGAGGCTAGATGTCTTCTTGAGCCTCTTCGAGGGGATCTTTACTTGTGCTTGCAGGAAAACCTTGAGGATTTTCTACTATCTCCTAATCTTTTTTTGTTTCAAACAATTCCTCATGATTATTATGACACTCAGTTTGAATACAAAGTTCATGAGTTGTTTCTTCTACATTATCATCATGCCACTCTTCCTATGTAATCTAAAATGAGTTGTAATATAGAGGGAGAGTCCCTATATGTGCTATTTCTCCTTCCATATCAGATTTTGCATTTTCTAAGTGGCTACTTGTTTCCTCAAAGCACTACTCATTATTAATATTTGCATTTTGTTCGTAAAGATCTCTTAACAGGAAAACACAAGTTATAGGTAGGCAATCAGGAATTTCTTAAAAACCTTCCTCATCATCTTCTATAAAGTATTGATCATCATACATGTCTTGCTCATTGTCTAGGTCTTGTAGGGGTTGAGCTTGTGTTTGATCAGGGAAAGGTATGGGTTGCTCTAGATTATCAATATTCAAATTAGCCTCACCTAGAAGGGATGATGAATCATTATTTACGTTGGCAGGGATATCTTGAGGAATGTCCTTTATTCCTTGATTGCTTTATTCCTCAACTGATTCATCTAGGTGCATATGAAATTCTTGAATGGCTTCTAACAGATCTTCAGGATGCATATTAACCAAATCCTCATCAATACCTAACAGGTATTGTATAATGTTTTTAGATTGATCACAACAATTTGCAGTCCATGATAAAGATGAAGGGTTTTCTTTATATTCTTCATAAAATTCTTGGTGCATGTCTTTTAAAGAAAACAAGCTCTTAGGTTCTAACCATTCATACCAATCTCTTGTCTTTCCTTCTAATGTTTCCATGAACATTTTCATAAGACAGTTCTCATGCCATTCAACCTTTAACCTCCATATATGTATATGAAACTTGATGAGATGTAACAAAGGGTCATCAAAATTTTCATCTTGAAAGATAGGTAGTTTTTTTAACCAATTTATTTTAGGCATTTTGTGTGGGAATCCAGGGATATGATCTCTACTCATTGGGAAATATCTTATTTGTATGCTTGGATCCATGTTTGTAAATCAGAAAAGAGGTCACTGTATCTTGTCAACCAGTTCAGAGTCTTCTACCAGTGGATTCATTTGGTCTTTTAGGAGTTGTGGAGTCGCCAAGTGGAAATTTTTATCTTTTTGAAGGTAAAATGTTTTATGGTCCACCACCATTGATTTATTTAATTAACAATATAAAATGTTATGGGTTTTCTTAAGTCTTAAGGATGTACAAGATGTAATTCACTCAAAATTTCCCAGTGGAGTCTTAGGAAAAAACAGTGGGGTCAGCAGGCCTACTAAATACCAATGGAGTCACTAGGTGAAGGATTTTTACTTGTTTTTAAAGTTTGGTTGTTGTTCACCATCAACAATCAATAATAACCAGTCTTGGTGACACTTGATTCATTTAGAAATAGGGGTTTGTTGAGTTGTGAAGTTATCTATTACTCAATAAATCTCCCCAACAGAATTGCCACTATGTTAGGGTCTCCGTAGTTTGCAATATTGGAAAGAAAAAATGTTGCAGAGCCAACATCAAAAACACTTTGGAATCCTAGGATCTAGCCCTCCTAGATTTAGAGAGGGATATCTCTATATAAGTGTTTTCAAAGATATGATCTTTAAGGCTTATGATATAATTTTAGGCTAGTTATGAAGTACAAGGGTTTTGTTTTTTTTGGTTGGGATGGATATCATTAAAATGAAGGAAGTATTTTGAGGGGTAAAGGTGTAAGTAGCTGGAAAATGTTTCAGCTGATAAGATAGGTAAGAAACAATATCAATCCATTGGGCTATGGAGTCACAAAAGGATTTATTTGCACAACAAGTCTCGAGTGTGGTCTATGGGACAAGTCATCTATGTCAAAAGATCTCTTTAAGTTGATTTATGGTATAGAACATTAAAGTGTAGTGAAGAAGTAAACATATAAGAAAAACAAAGAATAGCTTAAGATCAAGTAAGGACTTTTAACCTAGCCTACTTTTAACACACTCAAAGGAAAACACAAAATATCTTAACATCAAGTAATAACTTTGAATCTGGCTTGCTTTCAGCATACTCTTAATAGAAAACATTAAGGATAAAACAAAATATAGCCTAAGATCAAGTAAGGACTTTTAATCTAGCCTTCTTTTGGCATACTCTTAAAGGAAAACAAAGAACAACTTAAGATCAAGTAAGGACTTTTAACCTAGCCTGGTTTTAGCATATTCTTAAGGAAAACATTCAAGATAAACATAAAAAGTAGTCTAAGATCAAGTAAGGACTTTTAACCTAGCCTGCTTTTGACATACTCTTAAGGGATCTTTTCAAAGTAACTGTTGGAGATAAACTAGAGGACAGGGCTAACCATAGACTTCCCTAGTTCAACTTTACTTAGCAAAATTTTCAAGAACATTCAAGAACAGAATCTACAGTTTTACTCAGCAATACATGGGCTCACCAAAATTCCTTGACTAGTTACACTCTATTGAAATCATTCCCAAATACACAATTAGTAGAAAACATAAAGATAAAGCTTATCAGTGAGATTTAGGGTACTTTGCAGTAAATCCTAATCTATATTTGTTGTTCTTTATCAGAGAAAGTGGATAGTATGGAAAACATAAGAAAAATAAAAATTACAGTAAGAAAAACATCACCATTGACATAGACTAGGATCCCATAAATTAGCTTTTGTATTTGATGTTCAAACCAGTTACGATCTTCAAGTCCAGTGGGTCTTTTACAGCTTCAAATCTCTCATCTCAACCTATATTTCTTCAATTACAAAACAAAGCTTCAATAGCCTCAAAAGATATTTGCATTCAATAAGTATGCAACCAACAATAATAATAACTTCCTCATGTGATATTTATAGGTAATTTTGAGGAGGTGGAGTGAAAAGAAGGTCTATTTGTTTAATTAACATAGAGTAAATGATTCTCAGCCCTTGGGAGGCCAAATGGAGAAGTTTTTAGATGTTTCAAATCTTTTTCAATTAATGTTACATTAACTTTTATCTACTTCAGTAAATTTTGTTGAATTTGGAGGCTTTTGGTAGGCTGGCAATTAATTCTGAGCTGTCTTTGGCAAATATCTCTTATTGTGCATTCAATGTGTTTTCTTTTGAGGAAATAAGCCTGCAGGTGGCACTTCTGATCTTTGGAGCAGTAAAGGCTTCAGTGATTTGGCATTTAAAGCCTTCCTTTGGTGATTTGTCTGTATTTGACACTTTAATCTCTGTTTAGGCCTTTAGTATTGCTTTTGTGCCTTATAATCATCTTTAGGCCTTTAAACCCTTTCTGCTGAATGTATTCACCTTTAATCCTTTTGTTTTAACTGTTCTTTATCCTTAACTGTTAGGCTAAGTTCTTTGATCTTCAATCTTTATGTATTAACCCTTTATCTTTAAATATTCACTGACCTTTTAATTCTTTAACACTGTGTTCACTAGTGTACAGGTGTCTTTGACATGCAGAGGGTTCAATGATATAACCAGTGTTCTTAAAACATTGATTAAGACCCAGATTTTATACCCCCAACAACTTCTTTTCTGCGTTTATTAGGCTTTAGAGATGGTAATCTTTGGCCATGTGCCACTGTTTCTTAGCTATAAGACTGTTTTTCTTTAATAACCCGCCTTTTAAAACCTGCAACAAACCACAAAAAATGTTATAAAAACCTGCGAGGGAGGGTTTTGACTACTTAGGAGGCTGGCGGAGGTGGAGGAGAAATGAGGCAGAGGGAAGAATGCATGGAGGGAGGCAGAAATACGAAAGGAATGGTTTAAGAAATCGAATTATGGCACGGAATGGAAAAATGGTTTTGTGAAAACCGTCGGCGGTTTTTGCATGGCAAATGAGTGGTAAGTGGTTTTGCCCAGAGGTAATGCGATTCAATCAAAAAGGGACACGTGGCTTTTGCAAAACCAGCGGTCTTGCGTGATTTTGGATGGTTAAACATCGAACGACAGATTTACGCAAAACGCGATACTGACCATTGGATTAGGCGAGGCAGATCCAATGGTGAGGAGAGGAGCGTGATGGGAAAGGTTCGTGGATGAGGTTTTAGTGGGATCCAGGTGGTAGGCAACGATTGGGTGTGGTGGATGGGTAATGGGAGGTAGGCCCTGGTGGGGTTTTATGTCGAGAGCCGTTGGATTTCATAGATCGACGACGGGGGTTGATTATAGGGGTGAAAGGATATCAATAAGTCGTTAGAATATGGGAGAAAGGGGAATCATGGTGGTCGTTGATCTTTAAAGATCAATGGTGGGGATGGGTTCATGGAGTGATAAGGTGTGGGAAAATATATAAAGGGACGGGAGATTTAAGAATAAGGAAGGGCAGGGTCCGATGGAGGGATAAGGTGACCTGAGGCAGAGAAAAAGGGGCTAGTGGCTAGGATTTTTAGCGCTAGGTCACGGGTGCGGGTCATATGACTGGGAAGGAGTTGGGGGCTAAGATAGAAGGGACTTAAAACCCAAAGTTTCAATATGAGAGAAAAAGGCCTAAAATGAGGCTTTTTGAGGTGTTTTTTAAGGCTTTGATAAGGAAAAAGGGGAAGTTTAAACCATAAACAAGGATTTTTTTATGATTTTAAAAAGGCATTTTGAAGGTTTTTTAGGATAATGAAGGGTAAATGAGAAAGAGAAAAGGGGATTTTTCAGAGGAAAATGGAGGATGAATAAGGGCAAAAATGAGTGAAAATAGGCTTAGAAAATGATGGAACATGGCCTAAAAATAGTCTCTTTTGATATCAACAGTGTTTCTTAGTGGGTTTTTTGAATGAAACAGTAGTGAAGATTACTCTCAAATTGGAAAGCACCAGAAGGCTTCAAGAATGAGTAATTTTCTATGAAAATGATCTCTTGAAGGCTTAAGACCTGTTTTACCCATCATTTTCTATGACAAAAAATTAGTGATGGCTAACAGAAGTAGTGCAGGAGCCCACATGGGTAGATTCCATGGTGGAGGAGTATGACTCCATTGTCATAAATAGTGCTTGGGAGATTGTTCCAGGGTCGGTTAGTAAATCAATTGTAGGATCCAGATGAATATACAAGGTAAAGCAAGCTACTGATGGGAGCATAGAGAAGCATAAGGCAGGATTTGTTGCCCCGGGCTTCTCACAGATTGAGGGGATTGATTATGAAGAAACCTTTGCACATGTCACATGGTATTCTTCCATATGGACCATACTTTCTCTCTCAACGCAAATGGGTTGGCACATTCATCAGATGGATTTGAAGTATGTGTTCCTTAATGGGATCATTGAGGAAGAGATGTACATTTAGCAGCCTGAAGGATTTGAGATCTTCAGCAGCGAGTCGCATGTGTGTAGACTCAAAAGAGCATTGCATGGGCTGAAGCAAGCACCATGTTCTTGGTACACATGGATCGACGGCTATTTCATTGGACTTAGCTTCACCAAGAGTGAGGAGGATGCAAACCTGTACCAAATTGTGGTAGAGGGTAAGATTTTAATCATTTTTCTTTATGTTGATGATTTAATACTAATGGGTGATGAGCAGTTGATACACTCATGCAAGGAAGACCTTGCAAAGGAGTTTGAGATGAAGGATTTGGCAGCGGGAAGGTGAACTATTTGTGTCTCAAGGCAAGTATGCTCGGGAGATACTTGAGAAGTTTCACATGCAAGGCTGCAATCCTATCGACACTCCTCTTCTAGGAAATAGGAGGAAATAGGATGCTACATCGACAGAGGTAGTGGATGCCACTGTTTATTGACAGTTGGTGGCTTCGCTCATGTATTTAGCTAATGCAAGACCAAACATATGTTATGCGGTGAACCAGCTTTCACAAGTGATGGTTAAGCCTACCAAGCTCTTTTGGAAGGCACGCAAGCATGTCCTGAGATATCTCAGGGGCACATATGAGTATGGTTTATGGTACAGACAGACGGATGAGGTGAATTTTCATGGCTTCACCGATGTAGACTGGGCAGGCATCCCAAAAAACATAAAGAGCACATCAGGAGGGATTTTCAGTATCAGATCTGCAGCAGTTTCTTAGTACAGTAGGAAACAAAGATCCATGGCACTCAGTTCAATGGAAGCAGAATACATGGCAGCAAGTCAAGCTGCATGTGAGGCTATCTGGATGAGGAAGATCCTAGTTTGTTTTTTCAGTTCACATTTAGATCCTACAGTGATCCATTGTGATAATCAGAGTTGCATTAAACTCTCGATTAATCCTGTGTTTCATGATAGATCTAAACATATTGATATCAAGTATCATCATATCAGAGATTGTGTGCAGTGGAACATCATGTTGCTTCAGTACATTCCTATGGAAGATCAGGATGCAGATATTCTGACGAAGGCACAAAGCAAGAGAAAATTCAAATACCATAGAGGCAGGATCGAGGTGAATGATAATCCATATCTTGTTGAGTGTAATGTCCCAAAATTTTAGCCTCAAAGCTAAATGGAACATTAGAGTTAGCAGTAGCTCTAGTCGGTGAATAAGTCTCCTAAGGAGGGATAAAAATACTCCAAATGTAAAAGGGGACACTCTTTCTAGCTTAATAAAATACCTCCATGTGTGAACAGGGATAAAATCAAGTTGATCCAGTCCACTTTGACTAAGTCAACAACACAGTTTTGGAGGAGGAGGAATCTAAGGAGTAATGCAGTTTTGGAGGGAGATGTATATTTGGATGGAGATGACCTAATTGAGTGCGGCCAAGGGCAAGAAAACTCATGTTTTATTTAAGGAAGAGGATGGCAGCATTATTGGGGATGTCTTAGATTATTTTTCATGTCTGCTCAAACTTTTTCTTCCTCTTGTTGTTTAGCCGATTGTCAGTGTTGTTTAGCATAGGGTGTTCCCGAGTGGGAATCCCACCTATTTCCTTTTAGGAGCCTCATTGGGAGATTTTTTATTCATCATTCCACATCATTTTTTTAGTCCAAGCTTCAGCCTACTTCATCAGCGCAGTTTTTGCCGAAGATTGTGTAGTGTGCTGGGTGCAGCAGTGGAAGGGATTGGAATCCCAGTTTCTGAGCTAGTTTCTCATTGGAGAAAGGTTTCCTTCACTTGAGGGACCTGTTTGGAGATCTCCAGAGCTGACTTCATATCTTTGGTATCATACCACACATTTCCCATACATTCCCAATTTTTTTCCAGCTAGGGATTGCGTTATTTTTGAGGCAGTACTCAGTGCATGGTCTGTGGCTCCATTGCATTGTTTCCTTGTGATTGAGAGGTTCATCCTTTCATGGGAGGGAGCCCTTGAGGGATATACATCAGATCAGACATATTTCAGACTTCTACACTCTTATGCTTCAGTTTTTCAGTGGTGATTTAGTAATTTTATGAATATCACATTTTGTATGCAGAGTGTTTGACAAGAAACCCTTGTCGGGTTCTCTTGCATTTTGTATAAGGAGACTAGATCTCTGTTCTTCAAAATTTTTAATCAATATATGAGTATATCTAATTTTTTCCATCATTTATGAGTTAAAACCATCATAATACTACGCATTCCCTTTTATGTAGCATTTCTTAGTTGCAGTATTTGGGGTTTTGGTTATTTTCAGCTACACTAGTGTGAGAGGTCTTTTTAACCCACCTAGTTTTATTTCTTTCTGATCTCCTCTTGGACTTAGGTGCTAGATGGATCTATCTATGGGATCCAAGTGTTTATTTTCATTTTCTATGGAATATATTTATGAAAATACGTTTTTAGTGCAAGCTTGTTGATTTGTCCCGATTTTGGGATATTACATTGAGAGGGAGTGTTGAGATTCAACAAGATGATGAGATTAGTGAAAAGAGTCGCCTTCACTAAGTGGGCCCACAGGATATTTTTGGCGCAAGTCTATTTTTATACTATGTCTATTTTTACACATGGTGATCATATTTCAGAAGTTGCAGGATGCTATTTTTGGATGGTTGGTCAAGCTGGAAAAATAGATTAAATTCTATTTTTAGAATATTGGGAAATTTCTATTTATATATCTTCGATATAAAAATAGAATTTTCGATTATTATTAGCTCTTAATAATAATATGACAATAAAAAACAACTTATTCTCTTGGAGCACTTAATTTCAGTGCACAGATTTGTCAAATCAGTGGGCTAAAGGAATTACGCAATTCCTAGGGTTTTCTGGTGGTTCATGCATGGAGGACTCAGTTAGAACTGAAGTGGCAAAGTTATGACAGAGTTGGAAGAGTAGTTCATGGAGTTATATTCAATTTAACTCAATTAAAGTGAGTTAGGCTCAGTTGAGCTAGTTGTATCTAGTCTAACTGAATGATACACTAGTGAGAGTGGAGTGAATTAATTAGTTAATTAATTCATAAATAATAACTCATTAATCAACTGAACAATACAGCAGTTAACTACAGTGCATGGTAGTTCCAATGGAGACCTAGTGGAGAGATAGGTGAAATGGAAAGATGGACTATCTGTTGTGACTATAGTGATGCATTGATTGCACCACACACACATTGGATTTGCCAATGAGGATTGCGCAGTCAAGGCAAGAGTAATCCGAATTCATTCAAAGCTATTCATCAGCAAGGATTGCGCAGTAGAGGCAGGCTAGCAGGTGACAAGAAATCGGTGCATGGATTTGCAAATTTCTTCTATGTTAGCGTGTGACGATTGATTGTATTGAGAGCTTGATGTACTAAGCTTTGTATGATATTGTTGCATGATCTCCATGATACATAATATATGATATTTGGGGTTTTCAGCTTCAGGATTTCCCATTAAAAAACTATGTTATGTGCGATTGTTTTTATTTCTTCATGTGTTTGCAATTGATTTTAATTTCTGCAAAAGATTAACAGTGGAAGGATTCTGTATTTAGCAAGAAGATAAATATTGTTAGATAAGGGGAATCTGTATATATGCATGCATCTTGTATGTAATTTCTACAAAATCTGCCCATACCTATAGCATAGTATATGACTTGGTGCAGTCTCCTTTTTCCATGTCAACACTTTAAGCCCTCCGGACGTGCCCATCTTAATGGAAAATCTACTCTCTGCTTTGGGTGTTGTGTATCCTTTGATGATCGTATGCTTGTCTTTGACGTTGATAAAGCATAACATCACCCCCTACCTTCATATGTTTCATTTCAAATACTATTCTCCATAAGAAACGCCACTGTTCAATGGTATATCATATACAAAGGTACCTTCACCTGCGTGATGGATGCTAGTGTTTGGAAGCAACTTGCTTCACCAGACCTGCCCCTATCCACCATCATTATTCATGCTTGGGTTAGTCATCCCTCACAACCCCTTGGCTTATATTGCAACTGTACTATCACTGTTTCTGGAAATACTGTCTATATTGACATCAAAGTAATCAATTCCTCATTGGAATATAACATTATTTTGGGTCGTAGTTACACCTATTCCATGTCATTTTTAGCATCTACATTTTTCCATACGATGTGATTTCCTCATAACAAAAATATCTTCACCATCAATCAAATGGAATACTAGTCTCATACTTTACCTTAGTCGACTACCTCATTGATGACCAAAAATAATAATGTATCATCCTTAACCAATGTCTCTCCTGGAGTTTACAAAGATTCCACTTTTCTTGGTGCTTATTATGGTCCACCACCTACCCATTCTGAGCCTAGCTCATCCAATTTTTGTATGCTTCAAGCATCACAGGTTACTCACAAGCAGTCTAGTACACCTTTCTAGCATCCAATACCTTCATAACCTATTCTTCCCAACTCAACCCATCCTTTAGGAATAACTCCACAAGGATCACTTCCTTCCGCTGATGTCTCTCTTAGTCCTTTCCAACCTGGAATTGTTCCTCTAGGTCTTAACCATCCAGGAGTAGTTCTTGTAGGTCATTACCATTTTGGTTAGATAACCTTCTTATTCTCGCCACCTGGAATATTATTTGTCCTTATTATGGCTACGATGAGTCTTATTAACATCACAATGGGAATCCTAGTATGGTACATTGATCCTCCAACAAACACTCCCCTTGATAAATTTAAACCTTACACTGCTTTGACCTCGGTTCAATCCATTTTTCATACCCCTTACTTTGCTTCAATTCCACAACAACCTCAATAAGATCCTACTCTTGTTGTGAAAGCATCTGGTGAGGGGGGGGGGGGCAGGAATCCCATAAAAAGGGACCCAAGGACAAGAAAATCCAAACAACTCTATCTTATCCTGAGCCTCCAAAGCCTACTCCTCTATGTGCTTTGCGTGATGCTGTTGGGAATTCCACCCATAATTTCTCCGAGCTCCCTCATATTAAGAAGGTGGTTGTTGATACCTTTCCCAACTCTAAAATTCTTGAGGTCCATGTCACCTTACCTAAGTTATCTAAGAATAACAAATCCTTACACACTAATCACCCTTTTGATTTGTGTGATCACTATGGCCATTATTCTAATCACTATCCCCATCTTGAATATTTTCGCAATACCCTTCATGTGATTCATGAATTAGAGGTCGCTCGTAGTGAATCCACCCCTTCTCTACCTACATATTCTAGTCACATTATTGTGCTAAAATATGAGGTCTTTCAACCACCCATTGTGATCCCTCCTCCAGATTTAGAGATGATGAATAAGGTCGCTCCTATTCTCTACCTTTAATCATCCATGGGATCGATGTATTGGGACTCTCTTAGAGTTTACTATTATGATTATGTCAAACCTTCTTCATCGAATACCCTGGTCTCATCATTGGTAGATGTATCATCTACTAGTCATTTGTACCCTTCTGTTATTGATGCAGATGTGAACCTTTTCTCTCATGATGATGCTTCATGTATCTCCTCCACATAATTTGGTATCTCCTCCTCCCTTCCTCTCATATTTCATTCAGATAAATACATCATGGAATCCATGACCACCCCTAGTTATCCTTACGACTATATGCACCATCGTGTGTATTTCCTTCTACAACAAACACATGATCAATATGTTGTGGATTCCAAAACCATCCTCACCTCTTTGCAACCCCAGAAATTTTCCCCCATCTTAACCATGATGCCTGATGACGTATTCAACATCAAGCCCCTCATTACCTCCTCATTGGTTGCAATCTCTATCATCCCGGTGTCGACAATGTCTCTCATCATTATCTCACCCATATGTTTTCTTCTTGCATATTTCATATGGATCAGTCATCCACAAATCATATTAGTTATGTCAATGGTACGAGTCACTTCTCTAGGAATATATTCTTGGACGATTGGGCCATTTTTACCCCTTTACATTCCTTATTTCACTCCAACAGTTTTTGCATCATATCTTCCACCAATAACCAGGCTGAGTATGATGTTGTGCAAGGTTTGTTAGTCGGTTCCACTACTCATTTCATCCTTCACCTTCATGTTCGTCTTGATTCCTTGCTATTTTTCATGCAATTAAATGGCATTTATCATGTGAATAATCATGTCCTGTTTAGAAAATATCTACAATTTAAGGTTTTGGCATGTGAATTTGAGTTCATTAAATTCAGTCATGTTCCTAGAGCCCAAAATCACTATGTAGATACCATTGCAAATAACATTCTATATTGACATTTATCACATGCATATACAATAATACAACCATAACATAAACATACGGAAAACCAAAATCGTCACAAAAAGATGCATAACCATATTATGTATCATAATATCCAACATATAAGTGTTTGGAGTCCACTACTCTGAATACATATAACATGCCCATAGAATGTTACAATATAAAAATGGGACCCACATGTCCCTATCCCTAGTCACTATCATCTAGAGGATTCCAAGCCAATGGATCTATACCACCCACTCATAAGTCTCGAACTGCTTGAATGGCTATAGCTATTTGTCGCATGATACCTTTCCAGTCTAAGGGAAGACTAGTGCTCTCATCCATATACTCATCTTCTAATGCATGCCACCCACACTCTTTCACCCATGTCATTAGCTCATCGAACCTACGATGGAGGTCCTCTAGTAGAGTATCACTATCTGATCTATGTCGTGATGTCAAACCACCCTGATTTGCATCACCATGCACTGAAGCTCGACCTATATATCCTGTCGGCTTCATCGATGCTATATATACATACCATAAGTTTGAAAATTAGTACGACATACATACATTTCCTAAAATGTACATGCGATCAAAATATAAAAAATTTCACTTACCATCTAGACCCTATGCTCGTCCTAGCACTAGTGGTAAGTCAAGATCCCCCCTGATAGTTCATTCCACTATATGGATAGTCATCTATGTACAATTTAATATGGTCCCAATGTGTAAATAACTCAAGTCGTAACACTCGTCTGACTCCCCCTCCCCCACCTTCTCATAGTAGCTACCCCTAGTGGTGCATACTAGATCCTGTGGGCCCCCATCGTGGATCTGTACATGTGGTTGGATGGTCATGATATTCTAAAAGAAGAATGAGCACACAAATGTCCTGAATGAATCATTATAATTGGTCCATATCTTTCATATTGTTCAAAAATGACTGCATCATCTGGGCCCACCCATAATAGGTCCCTGCCACTCTCCACGTATTATCTTCCACCCAATGATGTGATGAAAAGTATGACTACCCAAGATCTGCACCACTATTGAGGTTGTAGCTATTATCTCAAACCTCTCTAAGTCATTGATCTGATTGGTTGTTCTCTTTACGTGAGTATCAGGTTTTAAATTATGATCCACAAACTCTCCTATATGCCTCCCACAACGTAGCACTAGATGTATCTTCCCTACCAGCCCCAAGGGGGGAATTCCTGTTAAAAATATATGTGTTGAATTGTGAGCTCGATCCTATGCCCCTATACCAAAAACTCCTCCTAATCTAGGTCCCAGTAGCTCACAATCCTCGATAGCAAGGGCTCACAACCCCATCATCAATGGGTTCTCCAAGAACTTAAGTAACCCATACCAAGCCAAAACACCTCTGATTGTTGGATTCCTCTTAATCTCAGCATGAAGATTTTCCAAATATCATTATTTCCATTCAACCTTTAGCTTTTCCATACCTACAAAATACCATTATGTTTTTTTTCAGTTCAGAGTCAAAGGCATGAACTTTTGGTTCTTAGCTTCAACTCAACAAATACCACCAATATTTCTTTTCCTCTCAGCCCAAAACGCAGTTTTTCCCTCAAAACTGCACTAGACACACTTATCAACCCATTTTATGCATTCCAAAATGTAGAAAATTGTCCCAAAGTTGTGTTACAGTCGTGAGGATAAGAAGGGGTGTTGAGAATCTAGGGCATAAAGATTAAGTGATTTCTGTTCTATTAGTAACTGCTTGTGAGTAATTTTTACTTCTTTAGATTCAAAACTTATTTTTATTAGGTTATTATTGTTCTTATTCATCAAACAAATACCAATGTATAAAACATAAAGAGACAAGAGAAAAATAATATATGCTATTATCCAGGGCCAAAACCTCTCACTCTTTGAGAGGAAAACCCAAAAAAAGTATTCTTCTTATAAAGATTCCAATTGAAGAATACCAAGACCAAGACCCTTGACCTATTTTCCACTCCAAGACTAAGACACAAATCTCCCTTGATGAATTCCTTCTTCCTTGAGTCAATGGTAGTCAACCTTATGCTTTCTCCTTCTTCTCGAATTCTCTTTAACTTTGACTGCATCAGACCTTTACTAGTTTTGGTCTCCTTGAAATAGACTCTCTTTGCAAGGTGATTCTTTGTAGCTTCCCTCGACTTCCTCTTGTCTTGAATTTATTCCAACTCAGTTTCCTTATTAGGATTGGTTCTTTCTGCAAAAATTATGTGTTACTTCCTTCATATGTGTTTCTTCAAAATAGACCCAAAACAGAGCCAAAAAATATCCAAGAGTTGCCCAAAAATAACTTCGCTCTTCTTTCTATCTTTACGCTAGCTACAAATATTTCCTTTCTAACCTTCGCACTTCTAGTTTACTTTAGACTAATTTGCACTTTAGACAGTGATTACCAAACATATTCCTCTGAAATGAAGTTGATCACTCATATTTATAGTCTTTTTCCTCTATAATTCGCCGAAATTATTGTATATGAGCTGACATATCCTTTGGAGGAGTTAATTAATTCAATATTGAATCCAACTTGCAGGAGTGGTCTTGTTCTTGTCTTAGAGGGATTTTATACTAAGTTAATTACTCGTCAAAATGTGTAACATTTCTAAGAGGGTCCTTCATGCATGAAATTGACTCAATTTGACTTTATGATCAATCCTAAGGACTCACAATGGGAGTCATACTAAAAATAAAATTCCTTTCTCATGAAATCTATGAGACATTCGTTACAATAATAATTTTATTTTTCTTCTTTTCATCAATTACATAAAATCATAATTACATATGTCATTATGAACACCAAACCTAGTTACTTTTCAACACTCCCTCTTAACTAGGGACACATTCATAATGGTACTTGGTCATTCATAATCTAAAGAATTTCTCATAAGAAGATTCGGATTGGTAACCCATCTAATAACATAATATCAAACAACATTGTCCCATAGGAAGGCCTTGACTAATAAATATATCTCTCGATGAGTCTGAGCACAATGGTGGCATGAAAAATTATGTATACACACCCTCATCATTCTCTCTCTAAGAATATACCTCACTTGGGTTCTCAGGGTGTGTTCTACCAAGACTATTCTTATATTGGATTCTGAGTCCTCAAAGAAAATCAGTCCTCAATGAATACTTATCTTGGATTCCCTAATACATCCTCAAAGATAATTGGATGCTAGAATTTTCTTTTGGAAATACTGAGAGGGGGGTGAATTATTATTCATTTTAAATTGTTGTTTTTACCATTTAGATCACTTATAATAATAACACAAAATGAACAATAAGAATAAATAATTTTCTTAATCAATAATAACGAGGAATTCAATCCTCTTACAATAAATCTAGTACAATAATGTGTATGTATATAACCCTAGATGAAGACTCCAATCTTCAACCTCACTGGGTCCAACCTGTAATTTTCCAGGCACTGACTTGGACTTCATGAGGCTCCAAAAATCTAGGGCTCCAGCCCTATCTACTCAAGGCTCAAAATTTGTCACTTTGAGGCTCCAACCTCTAGGGATCCAAATCTATCTCTGGTACAGGTTCCAACCTGGTCTTATTAAGGACTCCTATCCTCTAGGGCTCCAACCCACAACTTCAATTCATCAATATAATTTTATGTTTATTCATGGCTCCTAATATATTCTTCAATGATCCATGTCAATCTATTTACCCCCAACATTTCCCTCAAAGTATCTCCAAGCAACTTTAGCTAATAAATGACAAATTTTCTTCATATGAAGCTATCTCCAAAACTCTTCATGGTACCCAACCAATATTTTAAAGGTTACATCATGAAGCCCTTCCACAATACATCATGCTCTCCAAGGATGCCACCCAGATCAACTTAAAAGATGTTTGCACCAGGTCTTCAAAAAAATTATTCAAGAAAGTCCAAATTGTATCTTTTCCAAATATGTTCAAGGGTATATTCATTAAGATACTTCAATATTTCTTCAAGACATTGATTCTCTTCTAAATATGTCATCACAATGTCCAGCTATAAGATGTCTCTAGTAGGTCTTTGGTAGTGTCTTCAATTTCGAAACTTCAATTATACTTAGGATATATTCAATGATTTTTTCTTAGAATATATTGAAATGGATTGCTAAAAAATTTCTTCAATGACAGCCTTTATATCTGCTCCAAGGGTGAAACACAAACTTCTACTACAAGAGTTTTCAACAATGCTCAGGAAAAGTTCCCAAAACCTCTTCAAAATTTTCTTTAGAAATGACTATTCCAACGAGGACTTCAACAAGGGTTCCAAGGTTGCCTCCAAGATTAGATCCTATGGATCATACAAATGAATTAAAAGTGATTTTTATATTGGTAAAGGATATATTTCAACCACTAATAGTTCAAGCTCCTTACAATACTGCAAATCCAATGTGTTCTTCAATGTTTACTTTGAAAATCAGTCTAATCCAAAGGCCGTTCCAACGTCCTGCTGAGCCCAAGTCCCACCACCAGAGTTAAATGTCATTGTTCTAAGGTGTTATATATTAGAGCAAGTCTGAGGTATGGAATCACCCAAAACAAGTCTGAGATAAGAGTATTTGTCTGATATTTCTTCAGGATCTGAGCTAGTATTATGTCCTCCATCAGTTAAATTGCCCCACAGTCTGAGTTGTATAGTGAGATGTCCTAAGAGATATATGAGCTACTATTCAATTTGTGTCTCGAGCATAAGTTTCCTCAAAAAATACTCCAAATAAGACTATCATTTTGATCCAACGTTGACATAGTACCCCTAACAGTGCTATCACTATTTCATATCCTAGCTACTTCAATCCAAACTCTTAACAAAACTTTGTAAGCTTTGCAATCCAACAAGTCTGAAATAAATTCTTGGGGACCAAATTGAAATGTGTTACAGTCTCTTGTAAAAGATCAATATATATATATATATATAAAGATCAATATACATACATACATACATACATACATACATACATACATACATACATACATACATACATACATACATACATACATACATACATATATATATATATATATATATATATATATATATATATATATATATATATATATATATATATATATATATATATATATAATCTAATCTTTTACAAGCGACGGTAACACATTTCAATATGGTCCAAGTTGTCCATATGTGGACCTGTTGTCCGAGCTTCAGTTCACATATATACAAATAGGTTTCTGCCTTTGATCTTCTCTAATAGGTGGTTGTTATACAAAAGAATCTTTAACTGAGTTCAAAAGGATCCGAAGTTGAAAAAACCTCTCCAAAAATCTGCAATCACAGGTAGGTTTGAGGTTCAATGATAAAGGAAATATGCTCCCAAACAATGATATGTTAGTCCTTCTTGGCCTTTGTCCCGAATCTCTATATTATGTATGAATTCTATATATTCTTCACCAAAATTTAATGCTAATAAATTAAGTGTTTGAACACATTTTTATAATGGCTTTTATATTTGATGAAGATACACGTGTCTTGAATGAGGGACATGCGCCTACAAGTCGGCTTAGGTCAGCTAGCCCTAGGTTATCTTTTGTTATCTTAAAAAATCATTTTCTACCAATCTAAGAAGATTTAGAGGGCATGTAATAGCTCATTAGAAAGGAAAAAATGTCCTCTATGATATTATGCCAAATCATTCCTTAAATTACGTCATTTTACAACCAATAAAATTATAATTTGTGAAACTATGATTATTATATTCATGGAAACCATTAGGATTTTATGTCTAGAGCTCCTCCTTCATGGAATTAGGCCTTCAAGATTTTAGGATAAGGGAATATTTATAGAATCATCATTTAACAATATATTTAGGGCTTACAACATCCTATTTTATGATCAACATTTATTCATGCATCATATAAGGCAAGGGCTTTCATAAATGAGTAGAAGGGATTCATGGTAAGGGATCCATCATAATTCATCGTTAGATAATCCAAGATATATCATGGGAATCTAGGGCTTCATTATATCATGCATCATTAGATTAGGGAATTTTAATCATAGGGATATATAGCTAGGGAATTTGCATAACCTCATCCTAGTTTTTGCATAAGGTTAGGGTAACAACACGAAAGGGTTATCACAAGAATATTTTCCATCTCCAACAATACCATATTGAAAGCAATGGAAACTTTGACCAAAAATTTCTATCTCTCCCTATTAATTAGGAATGACATATATATTCCAATAAAAAAATGTACTCATTACTACATAAGGAATGTACCTAATCTCCCTCTTGGCTTAGGAATTACGAAGTTTCTTCCAAGTAAGAAACCTTTTTCCATGCTCCCTCTTAATTAGGGACCTACAATAACTCCTTGGGTGGAGATGATGGGACAACCAACTGCTTGAAGAACTCCTCCTCATGATGTCATGAACTTATTTTCATTATTTAGGAGCCTTCATGTTTGGGACTTCTACATAGGGCACCGACTATCCATCACTTTCATCTATGAGGCAACAATGTCATCATCCAAAATTTATCCATCAGTCCATATATGACCTTCATTTATGCCATTTTTCTTTCTTCATGCCATGTTTACTTAAGCTTATTTCATCCTACTACATGTGCATCGATGGTGGAGGACATTAATAGATCTTCCCTTGGCAGCCCTACATAAACCCATCAAAATATTAAAAAATAAAGGAATGAACATTAAAATCAACATTACCTTTGTGATGGTATTTCTTCATGACATATACAAGTTTTCATTAGCATCCTGCATACATATCGACACATCTCCCATAGATATATATTGTCAATGGTCTATTTATTTTTCAGAATCCATCATAGTCTTCATATATTCCATGGATATATCCTAGTCAAATATTCTTAGTCGATGAGATGTTGATTTCCTTTACCATGGTTTCATATTCCAAGATCTCTTAATTTCTTCACACAATTAATTCCCCATTAGGGGAATTTTGATGTCTAAAATGGGCCTCCTAAGAAAATTGTACAACTAAAATAAAATTTATAAGAACCAATAGGATTCAAGATGATGATGTCAACCATGGGAGATGATTCACTATTTTTGGAGTACAAAAGTAAAAAGATTAAAAAATAATAAAATAATAAAACTTTTTTTTCAACTCGTATTTTCAACTGTTTGCTCAAATTTCGAGCGAGAATACTTGTTGGATGTAAAATTTAATTCTTCATCCAAAGAGTACCCATGTTTCATACTTGTGATGGACCCTGCTACACACAAAATGATAAATACATAAAAAATGTGATTGCAATCACATTTTTTATGTATTTCTAATTTTTCGTGTAGAAAAGTCCATCAAAATTATGCAACATGGGTACTCCTTGGATGGGGAATTAAATTTTTCATCAAACGAGTATTTCTTCTCGAAATTTGAGTAAACCCTTAGGGAGATAAGTTCAAAATATGAGTTGAAAATGTAGTTTTTTTTCTTTTCTCTCCAAAATTTGATGATGTAATCAAATATTATTTTATTATTTCCACTATTATTTTATAATTTCCTTAGGAGGTCCATTTTAGACCTCAAAATTCCCCTAATGATGAGATTCCAGTTAGAGTTCCTCAATTGTATTCAACCACCTCATACTTCATATGAGGACATAATATGTTCATTTCATCTAGTGAATGTGTGATCCATGCATTATTGAATCCCCTTAATGGAGGAAATTCTTTATTTTGATCATTCTATTAAGATAGAGCATTGGTTCATGATATCTGCAACCATATGACATGACTTCCACAATATCAAATGTAAGAATACATAACTTATTTCTCCTTTGGGTCATCCAGACTTCCTGCAACATCTTCCTTGATTAAAAGATCTTCTTTCCCTTGATCTTCTTCACTTTTATGTTTTCCTACCATCATCCCATGAATTCCACAAGTTTGGAGTTCTTGATGAAAAACTTTCTTCCCTTCATGATCGATGAACCTTTCAATGAATATTCCCTCAGAGAATCTTAAGGATCTAAAATATCCCCATCAGAATATGTTTCCTTTTGGTATATGTATGATTAAACTTGAACTAGATGAGGCTTGCCACTTATGTTTTGAATGATATTCCCAAGAGTTATATCCTTAAATTCCATAGATTCTAACCATGCTTCATGATTTTCTATGATGGTGTCCCTAGCTCTTTCTTCCAATGCTTCTATGATGCCTTGATGCATCCCATTTGGTGAATAATGATAGCCATATCTTACAACAGAAGACTTAGGAACTTGAAAATAACTTAAGTGAGGAATATTATCTCATTCATAGTAGAGATCTCTTACTTCCTCTACTTCTTTGGTGATATGGGATTCTTCTCTTCCTCTTTTGCTATCCTTTTTGACATTAGGAAAATATATTTTGTAGAGCTCATATTCCTAACACCCATAGCATTGACTCTTAGACATGTCCTTTTCCTTTTTCCAAGAACCAAACCTTCTAAATTTTCCTTTTCTTCTTGTCATTGTAGCATAAGCTTGACTTTTCTCACTTAATCCCACATCATATTCACCTTTAGTATATATTTTTTAATCTTTCATAGTGACCATATATCTTGGAATGGAGTAGCTTATTTCTTCCCATAAATACTTTAATTAAAGTTACCCCACTCCTCACATAGTGCATTTAATACAACTGTAGTCATTTCAATATTAGACATGAATTGTCCTAGTTCTCGTAGTTGATCCCAGATCTCATATATCCTCATAAAGTATGAGGCTACTACATCTTCCCTGTACATTTTTAGCTTGTAGATTTCTTCGTTAATGAGATTACTTCTCCATCAGTGCTTACAAAATACAACTCTACCATTTTTTCATATATTTATTTTGACGTTTTGAGTTTAGATACATATGGGATTAGGGGATCCCTAATGGATTTAATGAGAATCCTTTGAGCCCTAACTTCCCCTTTCATATACTTGGCAATCTCTTAAGCATATTCCTCTCCTAGTTTTTTGATAGATCCTTTGACAGGTTCCATCACCTCATTTTCAATGAGATTCAGATTTGTCCTTTTCTTTCATGCAATATAGTTTGAATCCCCAACCAATTTTTTGATTTTCTTCCAAAAATTAATTTTCAAAGATTCACATATGGACATAAATATAATTATTTTATAGGATGATCCTTCTCCTTGTTTCTTCCTGGATTTTGATGATGATATAGAGAATAGAAAAAATTCTCATTGATGAAGGTAGTTTTCTTCAAGAGTGATCTTGATATCACAAAGAGTGAGATTTCTTTGGATCCTTTGATGAAGATCAATGATGAATTCTTGGTGATGTCTTCAATGGTAAGAATATTGGTTCGTAGATCTATTTACCTTGTCCTTATTTTATTAATGATTATCCCAAGACTTCTTTGTAGGCTTCTTCTTCAATCTAAGGTTATAATGCTTCCTTTGTAGATCTTGTCTTAAATACAATCTTTTATTTAATCACTTACTCGATATTTGAGCCTTCAGTTTCCCTTGATAAGATTCCTTTCCTTGAATTTGTTACCTTAGCTCTGATACCATGTTGAGAAATATAGGGCATAGATATTAAGTGATTTCTCTTCTATTAGTAACTACTTGTGAGTACTTTCTACTTCTTTAGATTAATATATTATTGTTCTTAGGTTATTATTGTTATTCTTCATCAAACAAATACCAATGTATAAACCATAAAGAGAAAAGAGACATAGAATATAGGCTATCAGCTAGGGAAAAAACCTCTCACTCTTTGAGAGGAAAACCCAAACAATTTCTTCTTTTAATAGAGATTCCAATTGATGAATACAAAGACCAAGACCCTTGATATATTTTCCACTCCAAGACCAAGACACAAAGCTCCCTTGATGAATTATTTCTTATTTGAGTCAACAATTCTCAAACTTCTTATTTTTCCTTCTTCTTGGCTTCTCTTTAACTTCGGCTGCTTCAAACCTTTACTAGTTTCAGTCTCCTTCAAATAGGCCCTCTTTGCAAGGTGATTCCTTCTAGCTTCCATTGAATTCCTCTTGCCTTTAATTTCTTCCAAGTCGAATGCCTTATTAGGTATGGTTCTTTCTGCAACAAGTATCTTTTACTTCCTTTATATGTGTGTCTTCACAACAAATCCAAAGCAAATCCAAGAGATGCCCAAAATAACTTCGCTCTTCTTTCTATCTTTATGCTGGCTAGGAGGATTTCCTCTCTAATATTTTCACTTTTGGTTAAATTTAGACTACTTCACTGAAGAAAATAAATCAACTAATAAAACACATAAGGACATACTAGATATTTAGAAAACCATGCATGGTGCAAAATGCCACAACCTTGTTGTACTCCTCATACTCGCATTATTTAATCAATGGTACAATACATATATAAATACAAGGGGAGAATGTGTCTCAAGATAGTGCGTCTATCTTGGACACTTTGGTTGAGACAATATCTCAACCATACACCAATCTAGGAACCTCGTTAGGTGACACGAATCTCTAGGCCTAAACAGACTCCTAATTGAGAGGAATTAACTTAATCTAGAAAACTAGGCATAAATTCCTAATTTTCAATATTTAATTAATTCAATTAAATTTGGATTTATAATTTTTTATGATGTTGTTGGAAACTACTCACTAATGCTCTTGTTGTTGATAGCCCCCTAGAAAATTTTTTGATGCTAATTGGAAGATGAAGATTCCCATCGGCTAATTTTGCTACTGTTATTGAAATTTTTAGTCTGACAACCACCTTCAATTTCATTATCATTCCCCCCCCTTTTCAGCTGAAAGGAGAGACAAAAATCGTAATTTCATTTCGGAACTCCCCCCCTTCAGGTGTGGGAGAGTTTCACCATCTTCATTGTACTGGAAAAGTTGTCTTCATGTCAAACCGAATCCGTCGATAACACATAAACAATTTTTTGACTATAGATGACCACTTCCAAGGATCAATCCATGCATAATTGATGTTCACTCTAGGTGGTTGATATCGCTTGCTACATCTTTCTGATGAATGATTTTTTTTTCCACAATGGTGACAAGGATGGAGGTCAAAACATGTACTCTCCATAGGGCCATTTCACTTACAATGGTTACACTTATTATGAGCATTATCTAGAAAGCATGCACTTACAAACTTCTCTCGTTTTGAGTAATTTGGAACATAAAAACTATTGTCTTCAATGTAACCTTGGGCATGTCGATCCTTGTTGAAGGAGATTTCTTCCCAAGGTCTGATCACTTTCTTGGAAAGATCATTGTATTTTTGTTCTTCACACTTGCTGCTACTACTGATATGTTAAGTTTGATTGATTAAATAATCTGTATTGCATTGAGAAACAACCATTTCAATTAATGACTCATCTATCTGACATGATGCATCAAACTGATCAACTTGATCTTTGGTACTACTCGTTGCATCATTAAGTAGTACAATTGGATGGATAAGATCACTTGTGTCGCAACTGAAATCAAATTGATTGATAATATCTTTTGTGTCACAACCTACATCACTATGTTGAATAAGGTCACTTGTATCACAGCTTCCATCTGATGTTTGGATGAGGTTTTCAGTGGTGCAAATTGCATCTACCTTTTCTGTATACTGTGCATAAAGAAGATCTTGTTTTTCACTTAGTTTTATCTGAAGTGCATGAATGTGTTTTCCTTTCATCTCAAGCTCAATTTGAAAGTATTTTGTTGCTTCGCATGTGATGGTCATTTGGTTGATTAAGTTTTTATTTTGCTTCAATTTCCATTCCAGTAACTTAATTCTATTCTGTAACTCGTGATTGTACTCTTTCAACTCTTTAATCTCCGACTATGCACTTTGAATATTTCCACCTTTGGCCATGTTGACACGCTTGCTTGTACTAGCTCGCTTGATTGAATTTATCACGCTCTCTTGTGTTGGAATTTGCTTGATCTCTTTCTTGGTGAAACTTGTTTTGCGTGATTCACGCTTACTTGAATAAATCATGCTCTCTTGGTGTAGATTTTACCTTACATGATTTTTGTTTGAATATTACATTTTCCTTCTTTAGAGTTGAACTCGCTCGCTTGCTTGATTGTTGCATCAATTAACTTCAGGCTGGCTTGCTTGATGTTGTGAACTTTGCACTGACTTGATTGTGGTTATTGTCAAAAGAATGGTGTGGAACACTGTCGAAAATGCATCCAAAAATGCTTACAATGATTTTAATGACTCACTTAAAACAATGGATTCACCTGTCCTCTTCGTTGAATGTTTATGTAGGCTTTGATGGAAATTCTTGAGTTTTTCAGTTTCATTATCTTTATTGCCTTGAGTGAATTTTCTTGTTCAGGTACAATTCTGATGTTGACAAATTTGATTATTTTTTGTAGGTGCATAAATGCATGTGTTGAGTTTAATTATCCTTCCTTGTAGCTACTTAGTTACATGTGTTGTGCTTGTTTTTTTTATCTTGCATTTGAAATTTATGAGTTTGTTTAAATGAGATCATTTATGTGTCAAAACTAGACACAAATCATAAGCAACATCATGAAGCATGCACCATCATAAACATACTCTTCGTGTACCTAAGATCCCCTTACTCAATTTTGAGCGGATCTAGGACACTTAAACACCACAAATAATATGTCTTTATTAAGTATTGAGGACATCGACCTTTCATCTTTACAACAGCTTCGTTGAAACTTCTCAAGCACAAAGTTTGAGAACTTTGTAGAGGAAATTTGCTTTTAAAACTAGCTGGACCACCTAGAGGTAAAAATGTTACTTCAACAATAAACTTCTGCTTATCACTCCAAATTTACAAAAAAAATCAATCATATATCACTCCACAAAATTACTTCAACTTATCATTCCAATAATTACAAAAGTGAATTCTTATCACTCCAAAAAATAAAATAGCTTATCTCTCCAAAAAAAAAAAAAACATTTTCATTTTCATAAATTTCAAGTCCATTCCCTAAACTTAGGACTCATCTCTTACAAAATACTACATCTTATTACACCTCCATAAACAAAACTTTACTTAAAAACTATTACACCTTATCACTCCATTCTCTTATTGATCACCAAAAAAAACTTCCCATAAACAATAATATTCTATCCACTCATTATATCTCCCAAAATTTTCCACCACTTATCACTTGAAAATTTTTTACAAATTAAAAAGCATACCTTATCCCTTTGAATATTTCAAACTAATGGATACTTTTAATAGTCTCGTCTCTCTAGGATTTTGGTAAATTTGTGTGTAATCTCATCCGCCTTTGTTAAATGGAAAAAATGACGAAATTAGAGGGTTTTCTGACACCCGTTTCAATTTATTCTCAAGGATAAGGTTTAAAGATCTAATATATGGTTGGTGAGGATGTGGCAGATGTCACAACCGGAGCAGCACAGGATTTGAAGAGGAAAACCTTGCAGAGTTGTTCCAAAAATGCTTCTTAGTCATCCAAGAAGCCAAAGGCCGCGAATGGTAGGGTTTTAGTGGTATCAAGTAAGAGAAAATGTGCAGAGGACGGTTCTGTGAAACGCTCTCAGTCGACAGCTAAGAATAACAGCTAAAGTGCTGCTTCTATCGTTCATTCATCTCCTGGTAATTCATTAAATTTCGTAAAACCCAAGTTATCTGAAAAGCCAGATCCCTGCTTTGCTAATATTGAGGAGAGTTCTGATGATTCAGAACCTCTTGATAAAAATAATAATAAAAGTGATGCAAAATTGGCTCATATCCACGCCAAACATGCTAGTGATGTCAATGACTCCCGGTTATCTGTCAAAAACTCTAAAAAAAATTCAAATACATTGTAATTCACTCTGAAAATTGTAGTTCTTCCAAAACATTTACGGTTTTTGGATGGGCCCGCATAACATGTGTTCAAGACATTGTAAAATGTAGGATAGACTCCATGAACAGAACCTATTGTCCCATTTTTGAAAGATTTTGCTACCAAGTCTTTGTGAACATCAAAAAGGAAGATCAAGGCCAGTGTTCCAGAGTCCAAACATTCTCTGAATAAAAATAAAGGGGAGGCTGCAACTACGTTTGGTGATTGAGTTGTTCCTATGAATATGACAAAAACTGCTAAAGACAGAGGGAATTTTGTAACTACAAAATCAAAAACTGAGTCGCCTCTTCATGTGCGACTGCCAATATTTTCAAGTGAAATAAATAATGCCTCTCTCAATATTCTTGCAAAAAATCTTTGACGCAGTTCCCAACATCCAAGCTCCATTGAAAAATAATTTCCAGCTTCAATTTATTTACACTCCACATAAATGTTGATCCACACATAAACATATATCCAATCCATACCGCAGGTTCAAAACTCAACACAAACCTAAGAACTATATATGTTCTGATACCACATGAATATAATTAATCAACTAATAAAACACATAAGAACATACCAGAGATTTAGAAAACCATACTTGGCATAAAAGGCCACAACCTTGTTGTACTTCTCATACTCTCATTATTAAAACAATGGAATAATACATATATAAATATAAGAGGAGAATGTGTCTCAAGATAGTGCATCTATCTTGGACACTTTGGTTCAGAAAATATCTCAACCATACACCAATCTAGGAACCTAGTTAGGTGGAGAGAATCTCTAGGCCTAAACAGACTCCTAATTGAGAGGAACAAACTTAACCTAGAAAGCTAGGCATAAATTTCTAATTTTCAATATTTACTTAATTCAATTAACTTTGGATTTATAATTGTTTATGAGAGTGAGTCTAACATTCACACTTCATATGTGACCAAAAATTTTCCTATGAAATCAATCCAAGCACTCATATTTATATTTTTTTCCTTTGTAATTAGCCAACATGAGTGTATGTCAGTCGACATGACATTTGGAGGAGTTAATTAATTCAATATTGAAGCTCACTTGCAAGAGTGGTCTTATTCTTGTCTTGGAGGGATTTTATACTAATTTAATGACTCATACAAATGTGTAACATTCCCAAGAGGGTCCTTCATACATGAAATTGACTCAATTTGACTTTATGACCAATCATAAGACTCGTAATTGGAGTCATGATAAAAATAAAATTCCTTTCTCATGAAACCCATGAGAAAAGCATTACAATATTAATTTTATTTTTCTTCTTTTCATCAATTACATAAAATCACAATTACACATGTAATTATGAAGACTGAACCTAGTTACTTTTCGACAAGGGGTCCCCCATAGTGAACTAAAGCCCTAATTTGAAAGTCTAATCCACCAAAAATGATGAGTAAGGTTAGGCCACCTACCACCAACTTGCATATCTTGATTCTGAAGGCTTGTTTGTCTGCTATGATCTCCATAATATTTAGGACCTTCTCCTCTTCTCCAAATTTTCCAACACCTTACTATGCAAATGAATTAGATTTGGGGGAAATAAGCCCTTTTATAGGAAAAAACCTAGTTTCTTCTTCACCCATTGCGACCAAAATATAGCTTGGTTCGATGAACCATCAACACCATTAGAAAGCTCTCACTGAGTTTTATAAGGGGGCTCTTTTTATTTTTTCTAATTTGACACTTCACCCGGAAGCCATTTTTTCCAGGAGGTTTACTTTATTGCCCATTAAAACCAAAACTCTTCATATGAGCCACCTATACTTTGGTATCACTTTTCCTTTGCACTCATTGACTCATGTGTCAATTTTCTTCACGAGTAACCATTATTTACTCATGTTTTTATGGTCCCCCTGAACCTCTCCCATGTGGCAACATCACCGAATCACCCTTGTTCATAACATTCGATATCAATCACCCTTTCATTCATGGAGTCCTTTACATGTACCATTGAGTCCTCTTATAGCGTTCCATCCATATTTCTATCCAATGCATCCCATTTTTATCATTTTGGCCTCCAACTGTACTGTTTTGTCTTTAGAAAGCCTCTATCTGAGTAATTGACCGTCCCTTCCAGAATCGAGTTAGTCATTGCCAATTCAACCATGAATATTATGCTCTGAAGAGGAAAGTCATCAATTTGCCTCTAATATTGTTTCCTTCCATCATCATCCCTGGTGTCAGTCCATCAGTCACTTTACTATGCTCCCTTATGCCTTTGTTGAGGATCCCTCATTTCCTTAACTCTAACGAACCCTCTACTATCAACCTCAGTACATTCATTCCTAAAGTGTGGTCTAGAGGGCAGTTTGCATTAGTTCTAGCTTTCATAATTTTTTAGTGCCTTAGATCAAGCAAAGGGATTCATAATTTCCCTTTTATATGGTTTCCTCTTACGTTCTTTTCTCTGACTCATTATCACACGATTGAGAATCGTACACTTGATGGTACAGTGATCCAGCAGATTGTACCACTGATTCCCTAGTGTGTGTGAGATGTCCCAGACCTCATAAGGGGGTGGCCCTTCAGGTAGACCCCCACATGCTCGAAAGTCCGTAGATCATGATCCAACCTTAGATTTCATTCCACATATTTAATGGGTTCAGTTTCAGCTGCGTGTAGTGCCCACTGCATGCATGTCTCCTTCAGATGATCCATTTAGATATTTAGAGGCCTTTCTTGTTTAGCATGGATTATTTGGTTTTGATTCCCCCTCACCATGTCAGTTTGAGGGGAATTATTTCTAATGTACTCTATTATCAAACCAGCTCCAAAAATAGAATAAAAGAGAGGTCAATGCCTTAGAAATCAGCCACTTCAAGGGGCAAACCTCCAATACATTACATAAATGAATAGTTCTTGGTTGCTACAAATGACCAAAACCTCCTTCTATATATAGGAGTCCATGGGACCACAATACAGTCCTAGCCGACTTAACAATAATAATGTTATGGCATAATAATAATAATATTGGGGTTACAAGGGTACAACAATAACAATAAGGGGGCTACACTAATAAAAATAAGGGACTAAACTGGTAATATAGGGACCTAACATGCCCCTCTCCTTCAAAAAAGTGTTTTCCTCAATGCTTGAGTAGCTCTGGGTGCTTCTGTATAAAATTCTCATCCTCCCATGTAGAATCTTTAGTGGGTAAGTTCTTCCACTTGATGAGATAATCTAAAATTGATCGATTTCGTAGTTGTTGAGTTCTTTTTTCCATGACTGCTTCAGTTTCCAATATGATTTTTCCTTCCTCATCAAGTTCTGGAAATATTGTTTGAACTGGAATATTTTCACCTATAACCTTCTTTAAGCATGAAACATGAAAAACTGGATGCACTCGCGAAGAAGCAGGAAGCTCCAATTTGTATGCCATAGTACCAATATTTTGCAACACCTTGTAAGGACCATAGTACTTTGGCGATAATTTATTATCCTTCTTAGCTTGCTTGAGGGACATTTTTTTGTATGGTTGTAGCTGTAAAAATACCCAGTCTCTTACTTCAAAACTTCACTTGCTGCGATGTTGATCTGCTTGTTGTTTCATTTGATTTTGCGCCAAGTTTATGTTATCCTTTAAGAGTTGGATAAATTCTTGTTGATGCTCGATGTGATCTTCCACTGCTTGAACCTTAGAATTTTCTCTTAAATATGATGTGATGGACATTGGATGATATCCATAAAGTGCATTTTTGTTGTAGTATGGAACGAGTGTTATATCACCATTCAGTGATAGGTAACCACTTGACCCATTTTGTTTGTTTATCAGATACAAAACAACGAAGAGATCCTTCCAAACATTTATTCACTATCTTAGTTTGATCATTGGATTGAGGATGATAAGATGAGCTATGAGCTATTTGAGTACCCAAAGAAGAAAATAACTCCGTCCAAAAATTTCCAATAAAAATGGGATCCCTGTCACTCACAATAATCTTTAGGTTTCCATGTAGCTTTTCAATTGTGTCCATAAATGTAGTAGCAACCTTACTTGCTTTAAATGGATGAGATAATACACAAAAATGTGCATTCTCGGTAAGTCTATCAACTACCACCATGATGACACTCTTTCCTTAGGACTTGGGTAAACTTGTGATAAAATCCATTGAAATATCCTCCCCTCCCAACGTTGAATTGGAATGGATAAAGGTTGTAGAATACTTGGGGTCTTAATTGTCTCAACTTTATTTTGTTGGCAAGCCAAACATTCTACTACAAAATTTTGAATATTAGATTTAATTCCATCCCAAAAAAATCCTTTCTTCACCCTGTGGTAAGTTTTTAAAAATCCTGAGTGTCCTCCTAAAGGATAAGTGTGCAATTCCAAAAGAATCTTTTGTTTTAGTTGGGAACTCTTACAAAGATATAAGCGATCTTTGTACCATAATGAATCAGTTTTCCAACTAAATGTATCAGATGTACTAGGATCTTTCTGTAAATTTTGAATGAGTTTCCACACTTCTTCGCCCTTCTTCCATTCATCCCTTACTTCGGTTATCCAATCTGGTTAGATAATAGAAATGGCACAAAGCAATGCTTCCACCTCTTCATTCTTTCCTAACAGTGCATCTGCAACAAAATTTACCTTCCATTTTTTGTAGATTATTTCAAAGTCATAACCCAACATCTTTGTGACCCATTTTTTCTGCTCTTCTGAAGATAGTCTTTGTTCCAAAAGTGTTTAAGACTATCATTATTAGTTTTTACCTTGAAGTGTCTTCCCATTAGGTAAGGTCGCCATTTCTTTAGTGCATGTAGTATTGCTAACATTTCCTTCTCATAAATAGCTTTCTGTAAATACTTTCCTTTGATTGGATGACTTTAAAAAGAAATGGGTCTTCCTTCTTGCATTAAAACAACACCAATTCCATTTCTTGAGGCATCACATTCCACAATAAAGGTTTTTGTGAAGTCTGGCGTAGCTAAGACTGGTGCTAGGCACATTGCCTCTTTAAGATGTTCAAAGGCCTTAGTTGCTTCAGGTGTCCATGAAAATGCATCTTTCTTCAATAATGTTGTTAGAGGTGCTGCTATTCTCCCATAATTCTTAACAAACTTGCGATAATACCCTGTTAACCCGAGAAATCCTCGCAACTGCTTTATGGTTGTGGGGACTTTCCATTCCTTAATGGCTTTAATTTTGTTAGGGTCTACCTTAACACCCTCATGAGATAAAATATGACCCAGATATTCCACCTCTTGTACTCCAAAGAAACATTTGGATGTTTTTGCATATAATTGTTTCTCCTCCAATAGTTTGAGCACCATGTCAATATGTTGAACATGATCCTTCCAAGACCCATTGTAGATTAGTATATCATCAAAAAATACTAGCACAAATTTTCTAAGGAAGGGTTTGAAAATGGAATTCATCAACCCTTGAAATGTAGAAGGTGCATTGGTAAGGCTAAAAGGCATGACCAAAAATTCATAATGACCCTCATGAGTTTGAAATGTTGTTTTTGGAATATCTTCAGTCTTCATTCTAATTTGATGATATCCCGAACGAAGATCCAACTTGGTAAAATAAATTTCTCCATGTAATTCATCCAATAATTCATCAATCACAGGAATGGGAAATTTATCTTTAATGGTGAGCTTATTGAGCTCCCTATAATATGGACACATGCACCATGATCCATCCTTCTTGTGTACCAATACTACAGGAGCAGAGAAAGAACTTTGACTAGGTTGAATTATACCCACCTCTAACATTTCTGCAATCATATGTTCAATTTCGCTCTTTTGGACATAAGGATATCTATAAGGCCTGATGTTTGGAGGAACACTTCCTTGAATCAAATGAATAGCATGATCATGATCATGAATAGGTGGGAGTCCTTTGGGAGTTTCAAACACCTTGGAATGATTGTCCAAGACTTTTTGGAGATCTGCAGAAATAGATGATATTGATGTTGGAACTTCTAATGAGCATAATTGTGAAATTACGCCTCGTTTCTCTTTCTTCAGAAGATTTTTCATGAAATTAGAGCTTATTATCTTTCCCAACTTCCCTACGATACCCCGTAATTCGACTTCCTTTCCTTTTGAAAAAAAATTCAAGAAAAGTTCTTGAAAATTAAAAGCTATCGTCCCCAAATATTGTAATCATTGTACTCCTAGTACAACATCAACTCCTCCCATTGGAATGGAAAGAATTGGAATATTCAATACATATTCCCCCATGGTTAGCTCGATATTATGGAAATTTCCAGAGAAATTTATAGTTCCTCCATTTGCAACCATCACTTGCCATTTTGGTGCTGGGTATAGGTAACAATTCAATTCCTTGGCTATGTTACAATGAATAAAATTATGGGTACTACCCGAATCAATCAACACCATTACCTTTTTCTTATTGATATGTCCTTCTATCTTGATAGTTTGAGGAGTGGTAATTCCTTCTAATGCATTACACGATATGTTCGAACTCATTTCTTCCTCTTCTAGGGTTGACTTGTGGTGTATATCCTCTTCTTTTGAAGATTCTTGTTCATTTTCTTCTTCCTCTTCACCATCTATGTAAAATAATTTCTTCTCAGCACACTTATGACCTTTAGTGTATTTTCTATCACAACTGTAGCAAAGCCCTTTTTATTTTTTTCTTCCAAGTGTTGTGGTGTCAACCTTGTAGGTTGTGGAAGTCTAGGAGTAGCAACACATCCATCTTTACATATGTGAGTGGTAGGCTTCCTTGTCACCATAATTTTACGTTCAATTTTTATTGCCAATCTGAATGCCTTTTCCAATGAATCAAGTTCCCAAAAGCGAACTTAATGTTGTATGTTATCCTTTAAAGTCCTTATGATGACATCAATCCTGTGTTCCTTTGGAATATCAGTTACCCTTATCTTCAATTTTTGGAAGTCCTCAATGTGCTCCACCACTGAACCCTTTTGTTTGAGATTTAGAAATTGGATAAATAAGGTGTTACTTTTTATATCCTCATAATGTGCTATCATTTCCTCCGTAAAAATTGACCAAGTGAAAAAAAATTTACGGGAGAAAAGCCATCGAAACCATACAAATGTATTTTTCTCTAAATGTAAAGTTGCAATGCGTACCTTTTGTGTGTTTTGCACATTATTGAGATCAAAATATTGCTCCATCTGTAGTATCCATGTTACGAGATCCTTGCCATCGAAATTCCTCATATCCATCTTTGGAATATGGTGGTTCTTCCATCCAAAATTAGAGTTTATGAAATCTTGATTAACATTTATTTTTTCTCCTCATTAGTTTCCTCTACTATCTTTTCGCCATTAGGAAACATTTCTTGTATCAACTTTTTGAAACCTTCCATGTCTGCTTTTAAGATCATTCTTCATGTTTTCCATGTTGTATTTCATTTTTTCATCGATATTGGCTTCCATGTCATCCATCTTAGCTTCCATGTCATCCATCATAGCTTCCATGCCAGCTTCCATTCCATCCATCTTATTTTTTGTTTCTCTTTGCGAGAGTGAAATTTAGTGCACTTGCTCTTGTAATTTTGATTTGTCATGTCGCATTTCTTCATCTTCATGAGTCATAGTAGAGACTTATGAAGGCTTAATGGGTATTGAATTCTTTTTATGTGGAATTTTAGAACCCAATACTAATATCTATGCTACAATATACCCTTGGAATCAATTCAAAATGATTTTTCACACAAGACTTATGCAATTTGAAAAAAAAAATACACACTTTTTTCTTACTTTTGAGGAGCTCTATATTGAAACTGAATTATCTCTATGATTTCCGATCTTCAATATCTAAAATTCAGCCCTATATTAGCACTCTAAAGCTTCTTTCAAATGACATAGGTCTGAACTGATTTGGATTCTTCAAAGAAAAGTTATACCCAATCTCCCACAATAACCTAATTATGGACTGGTTCATAAGAGTGAACTTGTACGACATATCATGTGTCCCAGTTTCCTCCTTCAGCTTTGAAATTGATACAAAGGAAACTTCAATCCATGTAATTATGGCCAATTTTTACATAATTCCAATCTGATGCTCAGAGAGAGAGTTATGACGATTTTCCCATAGCCACCTATTTGAGATGAAATTCGGGAGCCTGAAGCAACTCTAACTTCCACAGATGATATCTTCGAAAATGTTGCGAATCAAGATCTGAAATTTTTTCACGAAATTCCTCAGGATTTCATCTTCGCTCTATAAAACGTTTAGCTTTTGAACCCTCGAAGAAAAAAAAATTATAGTGAAAATGCCACGATGACCTGTTTAGGTTAAATTCAAGAACCTGCAAAAAGCCCTAAATTTTTCCATGATCTCAAAAAGCCCTAAATTTTTCCATGATGTTCCTCCGGATTATTCTTCGTGCTCTAAAAATTTCAGCTTAACATTTGTAGAAAAAAAATTATAGTGACAATTCCACGATGACTTGTTTGGAGCAGCGAAACCCTGGAATCCAAAGCTCTGATAACAAATGTTATGAAACTAGCTCCAAAAATAGAAGAAAAGAGAGATCAACACCTTAGAAATCGGCCACTTCGAGGGGGAAACCTCCAATAAATTACATAAAGGAATAATTCTTGGTTGCTACAAATGACCAAAACCTGCTTCTATATATAGGAGTCCATGGGGCCACAATATAATCCTAGCCGACTTAACAATAATAATGTAAGGGCATAATACTAACAATATTGGGGTTACAAGGGTAGAACAATAACAATAGGGGGGCTACACTAATAACAATAAGGGACTAAACTAGTAATATAGGGACCTAACATACTCAAATGTACTTGTATTCAGTCCTGACCTATGTATTTCTAGGTGCGTTATGTATATGGGATTCATTCTATTATTTTCCGACCCATTGATGCCAACATATCATGTATCATGTATCATGTACATTGCAGCTCAGTCCCACATCATTGGGCTCACAATAATTCTTTGTAAAATGTTATCTCGAAGAGTATGGTTATGCCTCCCCCACCTCATTTGAGATCATGTACTCCAAAATAAAGGGAGACTTATATTAGTTAATAGGTCTCGTCCCCTCCATTCCTTCTTCCTTCCTTGTATTGTTTCAGCTCTCTCTCTCTCTCTCTCTCTCTCTCTCTCTCTCTCTCTCTCGCTCTCGCTATGACTCCCCTTAGGTGTCTCGTGGAACTGTAACTTACAATGTATTTCGGTCATACTATTTGCTCCTAACACTCATGCATTGGTTCATAATTTTTTATCACCAAAAAATGACCCCCTAACCATTTCTAACTAGATGGATTGAAATATACCATGTAGGTTTAATTTTTCCATTGTAAAATCACTTTCACTATAGGAAATAATTTAGTAAACCGTTTTTATTAAATTTATTTTTGATTAACATAAAAAACCCCATGAAAATAATTGAATAAATCACTTTAAGTAGGAATAATTATTAGATAATTATTTGATAATTATTCCTTGTCACATTTGACTAAATCACCTAGGAATAATTAAATAAATCACTATTTATTCATTATTCCTTAATTCCATTTTTTGGAATAATTTTTAAATAATTATTTAATAATATTTCATTTTCACAACTTTCTTAATCTTCGTGAAATACTTAATAAATTATTTTATTTGTTAATTATTTCCAAATAAATATATTTGACCATTTTGAATATCTTTTCCCTCTCCAAAAAATATAATAAAGTATTCCTAATGGCTATATCTTGATTTGATTAATAATATTTTATTATTTCCCAATTTCAATATTAACCCAATACTTTGTTACAAATAAAAGGGTTTTCCATTCATTCTTCACTATGATCATTATCATCGTCACCATTAACGTATTCTTGCATTCAAGCTCCCACTAGAGTTATACATATTTTTTGGGTTTTTCCACATATTGAGAGAGAGAATCAATCTTTGAAGTGTCAAGAACATCAATGGAACCATCCCATGGAGGGGGATTTGCAGACCCTTTTGTATATCTCCTTCACCAAGTCTTTCCAATAAAGGCTTACTCATTTAAATGTCTTTCCATAATTGGGTTATCACATCAGATTTCTTTTGTTGTTTATTATTTTAGATCACATACATATTTTTACTACAGGTTTTCCTCATATTATTATTCTAGATATGAAGTATAAGTAGCCAAAAAATGTTGTTAGGGTCACTTGTCACCTGTGACTTAAGTGAAGTGTTTTCGGTGCACCTTCCAATAACTTTCATACTAACATATGATGTGAAACTTGTTTTGTCTCGCCATTTAACATCAATGACAAAGTATTAATCCTAAAGTCTCCCCCTAAGATTGTGCACCTAAAAGATAACCACCCCCCCAAGTCCATGCACCCGAAACTCCTTATGAGCTGATTATGGAAGAAAAGAATAAGGTATCATCCCTAATATTTTTCTAATATAATCAAAGGATTCTTCGAGAAGAGGTTTAATAAATATCTATGAAATTTGTGCATGTGTAGGGACATATTCTAGCTTCACTTTATGATCAATGAATTTCTCTCTAAGGAAATGATATTTAATTGGGATGTGCTTTGTCTTAGAATGCATTAAAATATTCTTAGATGTATTAATGGCACTAGTGTTATCATAGAAGATAGAGATAGGTTGAGGGTAGACTACATAAATTTCTTGTAGATTTTTAATCATCCATAGGAATTGTGTGCAAAATTTTGTAGCTACAATATATTCTACTTTAGAAGTAGAAAAATAAAATTGAGCTTCATTTTTTGCTAAGCAATAAACTAAGAATTTTCTTATAAACAATGCTCCATCGATAGTAGTTTTCATGTCATCAATGCTCCCAACCCAATTTTCATCAGTGTATGCTTGAAGAGTCAAATCTATGTTCTTTGGATACCATAGTACAAGGTCTAAAGTACCTTGTATATATTTGAATATTCTCTTAACCACTTTGAGATGTGTTGCCTTAGGATTAGCTTGAAATAATCCTATAATTCCATCAACATGCATAAAATCAGGTCATGTTCCTATGAGATACAATAAAATCTAATCATGGATATATATTCATATTGATTAATTGTTGAAGATTCGTCATATTTCCTAAGATTGCAACCTATCACCATGGGTGGACATAGAGGTTTACAGTCTTCCATCCTAAATTTTCTTAGGATCTCCTTGAGATACTTTGTTTGAGAAATAAAAATACCATCCTTAGTTTGATGTACTTGTAATCCAAAGAAAAATGACAATTCACCAAGTAGAGACAATTTAAATTCCTATCGCATGGCTACTGCAAACCCTTGACTTATGGAGTCAACATTACTACCAAATATGATATCATCAAAATATACAACTACTACCCATAATTTACCTCCATCTTCCTTGATATGTAGATGCCTAACAACTAAAATTTTCTTAAAGTCCTATTTTTGCAAGTATTTTTCTAATCAATAATACCAAGCCTTGGGGGATTGCTTTAACCCATACAAGCTTTATTGAGTTTCCATACCAAACATTTATCATTTCCCAATATAAATCCTTCAGGTTTCTCGATGTAAACTTCCTCTTCTAAGTCCGTGATAAAGAATGCATATTTAACATCCATTTGATACACTTAAAATTTGCCGAAGATGGAAAATACTGTGAAAATTCTGATGGTTTCTATACATGTAAATGGAGGAAACTTTTCTTAAAAATGTATCCTCTCCTATTGTGCATAGCCTTTAAAAACAAGAATAGCCTTGTTCCTGATCACATTTCCATTTTCATTCATATTTTTCTTGAATATCCATTTACTCCCGATTACATTTTTATTCTATGGCCTTGGAACAACATCCCAAGTATGATCTTTCTCTATTTTATTAAGTACTTCATGCATAGCTTCAATCCAAAATTCATCTTGACTTTCATAATGCAAAATTTGAGGTTCAACTATAGATAACAAAGCTAGATTTGCATGACTAGTTGAATCAATAAACTCCCTTCTATTTTTCACATTAGCTTCTTTATTTCCTAGAATTTGTCTTTTGGGATGATATTTCTGCACATACTTGGATGGATTTTTTATTGAATCAATAATTTATTTGTCTTATTCATATGATGCTTCATGTTCTTCTTGCCCTTAATTTTCTTTTCTTTCATTGTCTGCATATTCATCATTGCTGAATTCATCATATTGTATTTGTATTTGGAGACAAATGAAACCTTCATCTACTTTTACATCTACACTTTCAACAATTTTGAGTCTTTTTTTATAACATTTGTATCCCTTACTTTTGGATGAGTAACATAGTAGAATACCTTCATCTACCCTAGATACAAATTTTCCTAGTTTATCATTATTTCTCTTCATATAGTATTTGCTTCCAAAGATTTGGAAATACTTTAGTAAAGAAAGTATTCCATTCCATAATTCTTAAATCACAATTTACCTTCACATGAGATTCATTGAGGACATTAATATTTATTTTCACTACTTCTCCCAAAAATATGTGGCATAACCCTACTTCCTCAAGCATTGCACAAACCATTTTTTGAACTGTTTGAATCATTATTTCAATAAATCCATTTTGTTGAGGTGTTTTAGCTATTGAAAACAATATTTTGATCCCATTTTGTTCACAAAAATAAAAGAAATCATTTGATATGAATTCTCCTCCTCTATCGTAACTTAGGCACTTAATTTTTAGATCCATTTGGTTTTCAAATAAGGCCTTGAATACTGTGATTTTTTCACAAGCTTCATCCTTAAATTTCAACAAACTCACGCAACATATTGTTTTGTAGTTGTCAATTAACAACAACAATTATTGCTCACCTCAAGTGGATATTTTCCTCATTGGTCCACATAATTATATATGGATCAGCTCAAGAGATCCATTTGAATAGTATTCTTTATCCTTGAATTAAACATTTGACTTCCCGAATTGACATGATTTGCAGACATCATTTTGAGGTGTGATAATAGTTGGCATATCATGAACAACTCCCTTCTTTCTTAGTTTGAATAATTGATTTAAGTTTGAGAATTATTATTATCTTGTGCCATATCCAGCTCTCTTGAGTCGCCCAAATAGAAATTTCCATTGTCACCTTCTAATACATATACATTTTCAGGAGTTATGGTTTCCCTTGTGTCCATCATTGACCACACATTCTCGTGACCTGAAGATTAACTCGTGTCATTGATCTCACTTTTGTATGACACTCAATATATTATGCTTTAATTCATCTACAAACAATAAATTTTGAGCCTTGGTTTTTCCTTTTAAGACAATAGTGCCTCTACCTTTTATTGTATTAGGAGAGTTATCAGCAAAAATAGCATTTAATTTCTTGACTTCATTAAAGGAAATGAATTTATCTCTATCACCTATCATTTTTTTAGAACAACTTTATCGAGTGCCACTGGTTTTATTCATTATTGGCAGATAAAACCAACCCACAACTTTCTGATGATGAAACCTTTTCTTTCTATATTTTAGGGGGATTTGTATGCCTTTCATGTTGATGGGAACCTATTAATATTCTCATGCATTCACTTACCTCATGAACATAATTATTGCATACATAGATTTCATTTTTATCCATAATACGAGAAAATTCATTATTGAATACATTCTTAGATTTTGTTTACCTATTCAGACTAGACATGACCCTCTCTTCTCTAGAATTGATAGTTATGCATATTACGCAGTGAATAGTGTTATGGCTAAAATTATGACAAGAAAAATAGTGATCATAGAAGAAATATGTGCACCTAGGAACGTAAAGTCTCTTTTGAGAGTTAGGCCCTTCATTGTAGAAACGATACATCTATGATCTTGGTTGATTTTGTGCTTGTATTTTATTTTTGTGATTTGATTCATTCTATTTTGTTTATTTCCTCCTTTATTGAGCTAACTACTTCTTCCCTTTAGAGAAATGACATAAATTTTCACACATGCATCTATTGAAGTCATATGATCTAAGTCTTTACTATATGTTTTTTTGTTGCATTGTATCTGATATTAGTCTTAATTGATGGGGACCATTTATTATTAATATTTTTCTCTATTGTTTTAGATCCATTTCCAAACGTGAGGTTCAACACCATCTATGATTTATTTTTCTCAAAATCTTTCCTTAGGGTTACAACCTTTGACACCAATTTCTCACAGTGCTTATGTTTCTCTTGAAGTTTCTTTGTCAGCACCTCCTCCACTCTCTTAACTTCTTCTAAGTGGACTTTTAATATGGTAATTTCTTCTTCAATGTTATTCTCTTTGAATCTCCTCTTTTTTATTATTTTAGGTAATATTCCTGAGCCTGTATATTTATTTTAATGCATTCAATAATTCATCTTTGTTATCAGAAATTGTCTCATCATTATCTACACAAGGTGAATTAGCTTCAAGAGGCATGATAATCTTGTTTTCAATTATTAGAGTTAGAGTCATATTTTACTTAATTATCTAATGAAAAATCATTGTCTTCATGAGAATACAAACTTTTCTTTCTAAATAGACTCTTGTTGACAATTTTCTTAGAATTTGTTTTTCGTTTATCTTCCTTATAAATAATATCTTTGTATGGACATTTAGTAGAAAACTTTCCACTTCTTCCATAATTAAAACACTTAAATGGAAACTTATATTTATATTTATAGGTCCCCTTTTGAAGTTTTCTAACAAATTTTTCCTCCTCATCGTCTGACATGTGGCTAGAGCTCTCTTGTTAATGCATTTTCTTGCCTTTGCTAGTAGCCTTGAAAGCATCCTCTCTGATATCATATTGGTCCTCATTTCGTCTTCGTTTCGTAATATGTTAGAATCCCATGGAGCATTTCCATGATAATTGATTTAAATATTACATTTCTTTAATTTCATAAATTGTTAGGTCCCTATATTACAAGTGTAGTCCATTATTTTTGTTACTGTAGCCCCCTTATTGTTATTGTTGTACCCCTGTAACCCCCATATTGTTATTATTGTGCCCTTACATTATTATTGTTAGGTCGGATTGGAATATATTGTGACCACATGGACTCGTATATATATAAAGGAGGTTTTTTCATCTGATCATCCAAGATTTTTTCATTTATGTAATGTAAAGGAGGTTTCCCCCTCAAAGTGTCTTATTTATAAGGTGTTTATCTCTCTTTTATTATATTTTTGGATTTGGTTTCATAACATTTGGTATCAGAGATTTGGATTGTAGGGTTTCTCTGCTTCAAATAGGTCATCATATAATTTTCTCTATAAAAAAATTTCTAAGAAGTTTCAGATGATATAAAAAAAAACCCATTTCAAAGAAATATTGAGGAACTTCGTGTAAAAATTTCAAAGCTTGGTTCGAACATTTTACGGAGACATTATTTGTGGAAGTTGGGGTTTTTGTAGGCCCCCGAATTTCATCTAAAATAGATGGCCTTGGGAAATCATCAGAAAACTCTCTCTGAGCATCAAATTGAAATTCTGTAAAAGTGTCCGAAAGTACATAGACTACATTTTCTTGTGTATGAATGTGAGAGATTAAGGAGGAAACAATGACACGTGGCACGCCATATAAGTTCGCTCTACTGAACAAGTCCATAATTAGGTCATTGTGGGATATTGGGCAGAACTTTGTCTTGAATAATCCAAATCAGGTCAAACCTATGGCATTCGAAATAAGATTCAAAGGTTTACTATAGGATCTAATTTCCAATATCGAAGGTCTGAAAGCACAAAGATAATTGAGTTTCAATATCGATCTCCTCAAAAGCAAGAAAAATGTGTGTATTTGTTTTTTAAAATTGCATAAGTCTTGTTTGAAAAATCAGTTTGAAGTGATTCCAAGGGCATATTAAAGCATAGATATCAGTATTGGGTTCTAAAATCCCCCCTAAAAATAATTCAACACCCATTAAGCCCTCAGAAGACTCTACTATGACTCATGAAGAGGAAGGATTGCAACATGATATATCAAAATTACAAGAGCAAGTGCATCAAATTTTGCTCTTGCAAAGAGCAAAAAAAAATGAAATGGAAGTTTTGAAGAAAGGTGTAGAAGCTAAGATGGATAGTTTGAAGAAAGGCGTGGAAGCTAATATGGATGGTTTGAAGAAAGGCATGGAAGATACTATCGATGGTTTGAAGATGTGTTTGGGCATCTTGACTCTCATTGTCATCAATGGTGAGAGTTCTCGTGTTGACTAGTGAAATCCATTAATGGCTACTAAGTCAACAATTTCCTACTATGTTCGACATCAGAACATCTTTTCACATAGTAGGAATTATGCCAATGAGTTTTGAAGACATGAAGACTATTATTTTCAACATTTTGGAGTAGATTCAGCAAGCTTTAGTAGGAGCAATAAAAATTCATCTTATCTCTTTATCCATGACTCCTCTTGTTCAGCCACTTGAAGAAGAATATGATCAGAATTTTGCAGCCACAACACATACACAACTCATCCACATTTAAGGTAAGTGAAGGTATGTTGTTTTCTAATTTTTAGTGATGTAATTCATTAGAATGCTAAAATTGTAACTTTGAAAAAATTCCTCACTCCCTTTTTCACATTGTCATATCTTTAGTTGCGGGGGAAGGGACATCATTTTATATCCACATGTCATACACTATCACACATTTTCATTTCATTTCCACCCACATATACTTCCCAACCAACTATTGTTGCAACATGATCCAAAAGATTATATGCCTTGCAAATGATCAATTCATTGATGAAGTAATTGATTCTAAATGTTTTCATGAACTTTGATGCAACAAAGAAAATAAAGCATTGTTACACAAGAACCATTGCTAAAAAAAAAATTGGTTGTCACACAAGAACCAACCATTAAAAAAAAATGTTGCAATCAAATGTATTATACTTTGCCAAAATGAAAATATCAAGAAGCAAAGTTTGGAACGAATATTTATGAGTCAAAACTCATAAAAGATCAACTCATGGACAAATGAATCATTGCAATAGTTGCATGAGGACATGCAACAACTTCAGTTGGGGGGTATGTTGAGTCTCAAAAGTGTTTTCCATATTCATACATATTTCCATTATGACATAACCATTTAGCTCTTATTTCATAGCCATCTGACCTAAAACCCTACATCAAGTAACCATTTTCATAAATATATGGGTTAGGATCCTTGTTTTCCAAAGTTATTTATTTTATGTATTTTAAGTGAATTTATGATTAGAAACTAGAAAATTAATATAGTTTCATATATCTATATATGTGTTATGAGTTTTGTGACATGTGTAGGTCAAAAGGAGATTTCTAGAAGACCCTTATGTGGCACTCTAAAGCCAAATTCGAATTTGGTTGGAGAAGATTATGGGATCAAAAGGATATGTGTCTCACTTCCTTGTTGTATTGAAACTCTAGGAGGATATGTGTCTCATTCCTCAAGTTGTGTTAAAACTCTAGAAAGACATGTGTCTTATCATTTCCTATTTTGATTGTAACTCTAGAGATGGAGGGAGAGATTCATGGACTCTCATTAATGAGATGACTCCTCATATTTTGTATAAATAGGAGAAGCTTTCTCCTATCATGGGTAATGAAAAAGTAGTGAAAAATAGGAGAAGGAGAGAAAGGAATAGAGAGTCTTTTGTAACAAAGTTTAAGATGGAATGGGATGTAGATTTGTGAGTTCTTTTCAATAGAGAAATTCAGTTCTTTGATGCTGTTTTGATTACAACTTTAAGGAGCTGAAGAACTTCACCAAATTGGTAGCAGAGGGCCCCTGCTATCCAAGGAGGCTTCTACATGCTTTCTAGATAAGTAGCTTTTAATTATGTGTTTTTAGCTTTTAAATCATGTCTTGCATTATTTGTTTAATTAAAAGATCGTCATTATCTTACAACCATTCTTTTTCTTAAAAATTTCTTCCAAGATATCATTATTAGATGAAAAATATTTGGTTGTATTATGTTGAGTTAATTAGCATTTTTAGTTGCAATTCCTTTCGTTAATTATCACAGTTAGACTTACTCTAATAAACTCTTCCAAAATATCATTATGATGAATAAGGCATAACCGTGATATTGTAGGTTTTAGTTGTTTGTTCACACTAAGTGACATAGCCATTCTTACTCTTACAAAGCTCTTCCAAAATATCATAAAAATGAGTAAGAAATAGCTGTGGTGTCTTAGATTTTAATTGTATTTGCTTTCAGTTTTACGTTTATGTTCAATTGCATTGGATAATACAACCATGACTGTTTTACAAACTCTTCCAAAATATCATTCATCATAAACAAGATGGGCTGTAGAATTCCATAGACTAGTTGCATGTTAATTTAGTTAGAGCACTCCGGAGGTAGATTACATTTAGTTCAGCTCTGTCATTTCATTTCATTTTTAAGTTTGATAAGAGATCCTCATTGCATTAAAATTAATCTTTTTCACAAACTCTTCCAACAAATCTCAAACTAAATGAGTCAAATTAAGTTGTAATGTCTTGAGTTACATTTCATGTTCATTTGCAAGCTAGGATATCCATAGATTAGAATGTTTTGTTCCCAAAAATAATAAGAAAAACACATGCAACGAAGTAAGGAAGAGGTCACTTAAGCACATATAATGCACCACACTTCATCAGTTTACTAGCCCTGGTTGATAATGTATGTTAGCAATTTAGGACGCTAAATTGACTACACATTTTGGCGCCGTTGCCGGGGAAGTGTAATTAGGAGACCTTATTTCTTACATCTAAAAAAATTATTAATAATTCTTGAGTATGCTCTCCTCCTGCACTTTGTGTGATCTAGAGGATCAGAAAAAGGATTGTTATGTAAAAAATAAATAAATAAATTAATTAATTAATAATTCTTGAGTATGCTCTCCTCCTGCACTTTGTGTGATCTGGAGGATCAGAAAAAGAAAAAGAATTAAAAAAAAAAAAAAAATGGGAGACAAAATAAACTTCATCATTTCAATTGATTCAATAAAAAAATAAAATTGTTTTCATGAAAAACTTTGATTTCAATAAATTGTTTTGTTTAATGAAATATATGTGTATTTTTAAATATTACATACATAATTTTATTAACAAATCAATTATAAAATAAAATAAAAATAAAATAAATAAATAAATTTAATTGTTTTGTTTACTAAAATATATATGTATATTTTTAAATTTTTGAATATATATATATAATTTTAATAACAAATCATTTAAAAAAAAAAAAAAATTGAATAAATTATTTTGTTTAGTAAAATACATATGTATGTTTTTAATTTTTGAAAATACAATATATGTCATTTTATTAACAAAAACAAATTAAAAATAAAAATAAAAATCAAAGCATAAAATAAAATGAGATATGTTGTACTTTTCTCCTGCTCTCATTGGCGCTCACAACATCTTCATGGAACTGGCCCCAGTATCATGGCTACAAGATTTCCTGGAAGCAAAACAAGTTCTTTAGAAAGCAACTCGATGGAGACAACAAAACCTTTGAACATGTCATCAAGCAATAATGAACAAAATATCTCGGAGACTTGTTCAGCGACTCAGAAAATTAATCAATCTGCTAATGAAGGAGATTCTATTGACATGCTCTCAATGAATGCTACTTCCATTCAAAATGCTACGGTTGAAGCAGAACTCAATAGCCTACGTGAATTTCTGCTAGGCAGTAATTCTGATGATAATTTGTATATCCAGGATACTTTATTCACAGATACATTTAAGAAAATTCTTGACCAGTATAGCTATTCAGAAGTGTAGCCTATGATTCAAGTTGGTTCTTTTGAATAGTTACGGTCTTTATGTGACTCATCCACACATGCGCCACAAGCAAAATCAAATATACATATTTCTAGGGGTGTTTCTACTGTTCCGATTCTGAGCAATTATGATCAGTTCCCCGCTGTCAAGCAGATTCCGGCCATTTCACCACTTCGAAGTAGAACTACAGACTAGTGTACATTTCCAAGTCTGTCAAAACTCTCAGAGTTAAATTCGTTGAATAAGAAAAGAGAAGCAGAGAGGAAAGCCAAGGAAAACGAGAAATTTACAGCCAAACTGAAGTCATAATCATTTAACAAATCCGTGATTTAGAGAGACCGTTCTTCAGGTAGCCAAGTTGGTTTCGAATTGAACTCAATTGATTGATGCATGTGGCAATCAACAAACCAGAAGTCGTATTTCATTCCCAGAAAAACGCAACTGTATTTGACACATGATTTTAAAACGTGAATTCGGAGCAAACTAAGGCGAATTTCAAAAAACCGAGACATGGGTTTTTTCGGGAACGAGGGCAATTAGATAACCCAGAAATCGTTTTAAGAAATTCGTGGCAGTCTGGGAGAATTTTTCGGTTCTTTGAAGCCCATTTTTGCCTGCCGCGTGAGGAAAAACAGTTTTTTTCTCCACAGTGAACGGTTTCAATAAGGTGGAGAATGCAAATCAAAATGAAACTCTGTTGTGTCATTCAAACCACACAGCACGTTTCAGGTGGGAGAGTCGTAAAATAGAAAATCTGGGAGCATCATCACTTACACAAGATTCCGAAAGTGCAGCAACCTCCGTGCTTAAACGAGAAGAAAAACAAGAATGTGATGGACATGATGCCACAAGTTTAGGTTTAGAAGGGAAGGACACCTCACATTTCAAACAGGATGATCCTGATGTGGATCAAAAGCGAACAAAGCAGCACTTTTGCTCAGCGTTCTCGTATTCGAAAACTTCAATACATTTCTGAACTTGAAAGAAATGTCAGTGCTTTGCAGGCTGAAGAGTCAGAAGTGTTAGCCGAGGTCGCTTTCTTGAATCAGCAACGCCTTATTTTGACTTTAGAGAATCAGGTTCTCAAGCAGCGTATCACTGGTCTTGTTCAAGAAAAGTTAATCAAAGATGTTGAACGTGAATTGCTGATAAAGGAGGCACAAAGATTGAAACATGTGTACCAACAACAGCAAATGCAGCAGCATTCTTCATTACAGCCAAGTCATATGCATCAGCTCCCAACTTCTTTGGATCTTGATTTGCAGCAATTGCAGTTTAGAAAGCTCAGTCTTGGTACAGTGAAACCTGTAGATTCAATGTTTTTAGTTTTTATTTTTAGTTTCATTATTTAATAAATTGTCTTGTTTAATAAAATTATATATGTATATATATTTTTTTTTTAAAATGTAACATATATAATATTTAAAAAAATTTTTAAAAAAATTAAAAAATAAAAAAAAAAATTGCATTTCTCTTTTTCAATTTTGTTATTAAAAAAAAAATGTATTTTTCAATTTTGTTATTAAAAAAAAAATGTATTTTTCAATTTTGTTATTTAAAAATAATAATAATAATAATTTTGAGTCAATGAAATGAATAAGTTATTTGTTCACATTTTCTTAAGGTATTGATTAATTTTGGACTGATGATGAAAGATGAATTGCTAACTTTTTATTTAAGATTTTTAGCTACAGAAACAGTCGACATTCTGCAGCTAAAGTCCAATTCCGCAGCTGTTCTCCAATTCCGCAGCAGAAAAAAACCTCATTGTTCAAATCAGCCTAACTTTCTCATACAAAATCAGATTTTGATGATTCAAGTATCGTTGGAAAGGTCTCAACAAGATCTACACAGTGAGAAATCCATCATTAGAGTTTGAAATGGTAAATAATGAAATAAATTGATGAAAATAAGCAACATTCAACTTGAGGCACTAATTCCAAAACAGGTATAAATTCTTTTGATTTTTCCTTTGAGAACTTGTTTCATTAATATAAATTCTCAGTTTTGTGTGTAAATATCATAACTAGAGAGATTGATCACCTCTCTCCTTTGATAATCTTACATTCCATTGCAGAAGAAGTATTAGTTTTTTTTGCAGGTTCTAGGAGGAAGGACAAATGACTACAAGAGAATGGTGTCTCTCTAAGAGACCAATTTGTTTCATAAGAGGATGATCAGCAACAAAGAGGAAATATGTTGATGCAAAATTAGATCCAAACACTTGAAAAAATTTCAGATACTATTGTCTCCATCACATCCATACCTCATAATAAACCATTCACCTCATTTCACTTCATATTTTCCATTTACATTCACATCGATTTTCCATTTCCTTTTGTCCATTCATAACCCACAAATAAAAGCAAGAGGCTCATTCGCATGCTTATTGCCCATTGCCATTTCTACTCTCCATTTCCATCTTCCATTTTCATCTTCCATTTCTTGTCATTTTCATTCCGCAAATAAGCCCTGCTTCAATGCAAATTATTGAGTCCATAGTCCTTCGAGTCTAAGTTCTTTGTAAAAACACCTTGAGGCTTGCATGCCTTAATGGAAAGTTCTCATGCTGACAAACAATGGGAATACATTAATGTCCCTTGTTTGTCAGATCTTCTAGGTGACTCGACATCAGCAAAATCATTCGTACCTAGCAAGATGTGTTTGGGCATCTTGACTCTCATTGTCATCAATGATGAGAGTTCTCGTGTTGACTAGTGGCATCCATTAATGGCCACTAAGTCAACAATTTCCTACTATGTTCGACATCAGAACATCTTTTCACATAGTAGGAATTATTCCAATGAGTTTTGAAGACATGAAGACTATTATTTTCAGCATTTTGGAGCAGATTCAGCAAGCTTTAGTAGGAGAAATAAAAATTCATCTTATCTCTTTATCCATGACTCCTCTTATTCAGCCACTTGAAGAAGAATATGATCAGAATTTTGCAGCCACCAAACATACACAACTCATCCACATTTAAGGTAAGTGAAGGTATGTTGTTTTCTAACTTTTAGTCATGTAATTCATTAGAATGCTAAAATTGTAACTTTGGAAAAATTCCTCACTCCCTTTTTCACATTGTCATATCTTTAGTTGCGGGGGAAGGGACATCATTTTATATCCACATGTCATACACTATCACACATTTTCATTTCATTTCCACCCACATATACTTCCCAACCAACTATTGTTGCAACATGATCCAAAAGATTATATGCCTTGCAAATGATCAATTCATTGATGAAGTAATTGATTCTAAATGTTTTCATGAACTTTGATGCAGCAAATAAAATAAAGCATTGTTACACAAGAACCATTGCTCAAAAAAATTGGTTGTCACACAAGAACCAACCATTAAAAAATGTTGCAATCAGATGTATTATACTTTTCCAAAAATAAAATATCAAGAAGCAAAGTTTGGAACGAATCTATATGAAATAAAAACTCATAAAAGATCAACTCATGGACAAATGAATCATTGCAATAGTTACATGAGGACATGCAACAACTTCAGTTGGGGGGTATGTTGAGTCTCAAAAGTGTTTTCCATATTCATACATATTTCCATTATGACATAACCATTTAGCTCTTATTTCATAGCCATATGACCTAAAACCCTACATCAAGTAACCATTTTCATAAATATATGAGTTAGGATCCTTGTTTTCCAAAGTTATTTATTTTATGTATTTAAAGTGAATTTATGATTAGAAACTAGAAAATTAACATAGTTTCATATATCTATATATGTGTTATGAGTTTTGTGACATGTGTAGGTCAAAAGGAGACTTCTAGAAGACCCTTATGTGGCATTCTAAGGCCAAATTCGAATTTGGTTGGAGAAGATTATGGGATCAAGAGGATATGTGTCTCACTTCCTTGTTGTATTGAAACTCTAAGAGGATATGTGTCTCATTTCTTAGTTGTGTTGAAACTCTAGAAAGACATGTGTCTTATCATTTCCTATTCTGATTGTAACTCTAGAGATGGAGGGAGAGATTCATGGACTCCCATTAATGAGATAACTCATATTTTGTATAAATAGGAGAAGCTTTCTCCTATCACGGGTAATGAAAAAGTAGTGAAAAATAGGAGAAGGAGAGAAAGGAATAGAGAGTCTTTTGTAACAAAGTTTAAGATGGAATGGGATGTAGATTTGTGAGTTCTTTTCAATAGAGAAATTCAGTTCTTTGATGCTGTTTTGATTACAACTTTAAGGAGCTGAAGAACTTCACCAAATTGGTAGCAGAGGGCCCCTGCTATCCAAGGAGGCTTCTACATGCTTTCTAGATAAGTAGCTTTTAATTATTTGTTGTTAGCTTTTAAATCATGTCTTGCATTATTTGTTTAATTAAAAGATCCTCATTATCTTACAACCATTATTTTTCTTAAAAAGCTCTTCCAACATATCATTATTAGATGAAAAAGATTTGGTTGTATTATGTTGAGTTAATTAGCATTTTTAGTTGCAATTCCTTTCGTTAATTATCATAGTTAGACTTACTCTAATAAACTCTTCCAAAATATCATTATGATGAATAAGGCATAACTGTGGTATTGTAGGTTTTAGTTGTTTGTTCACACTAAGTGGCATAGCCATTCTTACTCTTACAAAGCTCTTCCAAAATATCATAACAATGAGTAAGAAATAGCTGTGGTGTCTTAGATTTTAATTGTATTTGCTTTCAGTTTTACGTTTATGTTCAATTGCATTGGATAATACAGCCAGGACTGTTTTACAAACTCTTCCAAAATATCATTCATCATAAACAAGATGGGTTGTAGAATTCCATAGACTAGTTGCATGTTAATTTAGTTATAGCACTCCGGAGGTAGATTACATTTAGTTCAGCTTTGTCATTTCATTTCATTTTTAAGTTTGATAAGAGATCCTCATTGCATTAAAATTAATCTTTTTCACAAGCTCTTCCAACAAATCTCAAACTAAATGAATCAGATTAAGTTGTAATGTCTTGAGTTACATTTCATGTTCATTTGCAAGCTAGGATATCCATAGATTAGAATGTTATGTTCCCAAAAACAATAAGAAAAACACATACAACGAAGTAAGGAAGAGGTCACTTAAGCACATATAGTGCACCACACTTCATCAGTTTACTAGCCCTGGTTGATAATTTATGTTAGCAATTTAGGACGCTAAATTGACTACACAGGATGAACTATAAATTTCTGTGGAAAATGTCGTAATATCAAGCTAACCATGGGTTAATATGTATTCAATAGCCCAATGCTTTCCATTCCCACGTTAGGTGTTGATGTTGTACTAGGAATACAATGGTTACAATATTTGGGGATGGTAACTTTTAACTTTCAAGAACTTTTCTTGAAATTTTTTTTAGAAGGAAAGGAAGTTGAATTACGGCGTATCACAGGGAAGCCAAGAAATATAATAAGCTCTAATGTAATGACAAATATTATGAAGAAATAAAAATGAGGCATAATTGCATAATTATGCTCACTATAATTTCCAACATCAAAATCATCTATTTCTCTAGATCTCCAAAAAGTATTGGAAAATCATTCCAAGGTGTTCGAAACTCCCAAAGGACTCCCATCTATTCATGATCATGATCATGCTATTAATTTGATTCCAGGAAGTGTACCTCCAAACATCAAGCCTTATAGATATCCTTATGTCCAAAAGAGATAAATTGAGCGTATGATTGCAGAAATGTTAAAGGATGTTATAATTCAACTGAGTCAAAGTTCTTTCTCTACTCCAGTAGTATTGGTTCACAAGAAGGATGGAACATGGCACATGTGTCCCGATTATAGGGAGCTCAATAAGATCACTATTAAAGATAAATTTCTCATTTTTATGATTGATAATTATTGGATGAATTACATGGAGAAATTTATTTTACCAAGTTGGATCTTTGTTTAGGATATCATCAAATTATATTGAAGACTAAAGATATTCCGAAAACAATATTTCGAACTCATGAGGGTTATTATGAAATTTGGTCATGCCTTTTGGCCTTACCAATGCACCTTCTACATTTCAAGGGTTGATGAATTCCTTTTTAAAACCATTCCTTAGAAAATTTGTGTTAGTATTTCTTGATGATATACTAATATACAATAGATATTGGAAGGATCATGTTCAACATGTTGACAAGGTGCTCAAACTATTAGAGGAGAAACAATTATATGCAAAAACCTACAAATATTTCTTTGGAGTACAAGAGGTGGAATATCTGGGTCATATTGTATCTCACGAGGGTGTTAAGGTAGACCCTAACAAAATTAAATCCATTAAGGAATGGAAATTCCCCACAACCATAAAGCAGTTGTGAGGATTTTTGGGGTTAACAAGGTATTATCGCATGTTTTTAAGAACTATGGGAGAATAGCAGCACCTCTAGCAAAATTATTGAAGAAATATGAATTTTCATGGACTCCTGAAGCAACTAAGGCCTTTGAACATCTTAAAGAGGTAATGTGCCTAGCACCGGTCTTAGCTATGCCAAACTTCACAAAAACCTTTATTGTGGAATATGATGCCTCGGGAAATGGAATTGGTGTTGTTTGAAGGAAGAACCATTTCTTTTTAAAGTTGTCCAACAAAGGAAAGTATTTACAGAAATTTATTTATGAGAAGGAAATGTTGGAAATACTACATACACTAAAGAAATGGTGACCTTACCTAATGGGGAGACACTTCAAGGTAAAAATTGATCATGATAGTCTTAAATAATTTTTGGAACAAATACTATCTTCAGAAGAGCAGCAAAAATGGGTCACAAAGATGTTGGGTTATGAATTTGAAATAATATACAAAAAAGGGAAGGTAAATGTTGTTGCAGATGCACTCTCAAGAAATGATAAAGAGGTGGAAGAATTTCTTTGTGCCATTTTTGTTATCCAACCAGATTGGATAACTGAAGAAAGGGATGAATGGAAGAAGGATGAAGAAGTGTGGACACTCATTCAAAAGTTATAGCAATATCCTAGTACATATGATACATTTAGTTGGAAAAATGATTCCTTATGTTAAAAATACCGCTTATATCTTTGTAAGAATTCCAAACTAAAACAAAAGATTCTTTTGGAATTGAACACTTCTCCCTTAGGAGGACACTCAAGATTTTTAAAAACTTACCACAGGGTGAAGAAATATTTTTTTTGGGATGTCCTTAAATCTGATATTCAAAAGTGTCTCGTGGGATGTTTGGTTTGCTAGAAAAATAAAGTTGAGAAAATTAAGACCCTGAGTCTTCTACAACCTTTATCCATTTCAAGTAAATGTTGGAGGAGATTTCAATATATTTTATCACACGTTTACCTAATTCTAAAGGAAAGAGGTTCATCATGGTGGTAGTTGATAGACTTGCCAAGTATGCACACTTTTGTGCATTATCTCATCCATTTAAAGAAAGTACAATTGCTACTGCATTTATGGAAACAATTCAAAAGCTACATGGAAACCCAAAGATTATTTTAAGAAATAGAGATCCCATTTTTATTGGAAATATTTGGATGGAATTATTTTCTTGTTTGGGTACTCAACTAGCTCATAGCTTATCTTATCATCCTCAATCCGATGGGAAAACTGAGATAGTGAAAAAATGTTTAAAAGAATATATTTGTTGTTTTGTATTTGATAAACAAACATAATGGGTCAAGTGGTTACTTCTGGCTGAATGGTGGTGTAACACATCCTTCCATACTGCAGCAAAAATGACACCATTTATGGCACTTTATGGATATCATCCACCGTCCATCACATCATATTTAAGAGAAAATTATAAGGTTCAAGGAGTGGAAGATCACATCGAGCATCAACAAGAAGTTCTCCAACTCTTAAAGGATAACCTAAATTTGGCACAAAATTGAATGAAATAACAGGCAGATCAACATTGCAACGAGATCAATTTTGAGGTAGGAGATTGGGTATTTTTATGGTTAGAACCATACAAATAAATGTCCCTAAAGAAAGCTAAGAAGGATAATAAATTATCACCAAAGTATTATGGTCCTTACAAGGTGTTGTAAAATATTGTTACTATGGCATACAAATTGGAGCTTTTGGCTTCTTCTCGAGTGCATCCATTTTTCCACGTTTCATGCTTAAAGAAGGTTACAGGTGACAAACATCCAGTTCAAACTATATTGCCAGAACTTGATGTGGAAGTAAAAAACATAGTGGAACCTGAAGCAGTCACGGAAACAAGAACTCAACAGCTACGAAATCGATCAGTTTTAGAGTATCTCGTCAAGTAGAAGAACTTACCCAATGAAGATTCTACATAGGAGGATGATAATTTTATACAGAATCATCCAAAGCTACTAAAGCATTGAGGACAACACTTTTTTGAAGGAAAGGCCATGTTAGGTCCCTATATTACTAGTGTATTCCCTTATTTTTTTTCGTGTAGCCCCCTTATTATTATTGTTGTACACCTGTAACCCCCATATTTTTATTATTGTGCCCTTACATTATTATTGTTAAGTCGGATAGGATTATATTGTGACCCCATGGAATCCTATATATAGAAAGGAGGTTTTGTCATCTGATCATCTAAGAGTTGTTCATTTATGTAATGTAAAGGAGGTTTCCCCCTCGAAGGGGATTATTTCTAAGGCGTTGATCTCTCTTTTCTTCTATTTTTGGAGCTGGTTTCATAAGATAAATTTTTCATTGACTTAGGATTTAATGATATTAATACCTTTTGAACAATTTTAGTATCTTCAAACTTATCACCAAGACCTTTCATAGTGTTTACTATTTCATCTACCCTGAGGAAAAAGTTAGCAACACTTTCATCCTCGTGTATCTTCATATTTCCATATTGAATACAATATGTTTGTAATTTTTCATTCTTTACCTTTGTGTTTCCATTGTAGCTATTAACCATCTTGTCCATTTCCTTAGTAGTTTCAAAATACTTTACATTTTAAAATTAAAATTTATCAAGTCCTCCCATAGTAGCATTAATTGCCTTAGAATTATTAGCATGCTTATTCTTTCCTACCTCATCTGTTGGCATAGTTCCTAGAAATTGATATCCACACTCTACTGCTTCCAAAACATATAATCAAAGAGACATCATATATTATTTCATTCTAACATTCTAGAATGTGAAAGTTGTTCAATTGAACAAAAATGGTTTTCTTTAAAACAATCCATCTCGACTACCCATTTTGCAGGATCTTCCTTTGAGTGATTAAGGTAAGTCTGGAAGCCACCTACTTTGATACCAATTGTTGGAAATACTTGGGGGTGGGGGGTGAATAAGTATTTCACTCAATCAATAAACAATTCAACTTTTTACCATCTCTCTACAAACCATTAAATCATTAATTAACTGGAAGCACAATATGTATATTAGTTGATATAAACATAACATATGAGCAAAAAATAATACATGAAATATGTAATATGAGAGTAGAATATCACACATCAAGTAAACATCATCAAATGTATGAGGACACTAGACATTAGGTGGAAAATCTTTAGAGAGAAAAGCCACCATTCACTTTGTATTTTTCTTATTATTAATTAAATATTCATTTTCAAAAGTTTGTTGGAACCCACCAGTTAGAAGAACCCACTCCATTCTCTACCTCGCTAGCACCCATGAGCTTGAAGCACCCACTACCTTCCCTATTTCCCTTGCACAAACCAGCATGAAGCACCCACTCCTTTTATTTTATTTTTTGGTACCCACTATCTGGAGGCACAAACCCCCTTTAATTAGCATGGACCTGTCTTTCATTCAATTTCAGACTGGATCCACCTTTTCACAAAACACTTTAGACCATGTTTCATATTTTTTCACAGTAGAAATATTCAAACTTTTTGTTCAATAAAAATACAAAACAATCTCTGCTTAACAATCAAATCTACTTCTCCTCAACATGTACATTTAATGGAAAACCCTAACAACAAGCACCAATAATCAATAACCAATCTGAAATAAATGCATTTCTCAACACCACAAGTATCAAAATATGACATAAAATCATTGTGCCAATAGAATCTAGTAAACAAGACAATCTGGTTACCAAAACAAACCAAACTAAGCCAATCTTTGCAACTTCACCAATAAATTTCTATGACTATCAACCAATTTTCTGATCAGAAACACATAATCATTTCAAAGACTGGCTTGCCACAACATAACATTGTTAACCTTTTACATTAACATATGAACAATTGAAGTTCTAAAATGTTTCAACAGTAACCAATCACTCAACTCTAGTGGTTCAAATACAAGAGTGAACAATATCAAATATCAACACTCAATCACTTCACTGATTAAGATCGAATGGAAACTATTTATGATATATAGTATTCTTCTCGTTACCCTTAATGCATCAAAATAATTTCCATGTCAATGCAAACACTATACCAATAGATACAAGAACCTAACAATTTATTTTCATCATCAACCTTATCACAAATTCACATCTATTCACGGTTATAGAAGTTTTCTCCTGAGTATTGACACATCATAAAAATTGTAAATATGGCTATTAATAGCTTCAACAAGTAGTAAAAGTTAGAATTTAATGGACACCAATTATAAAATATGTACATAGAGTTATTTATAACCTTCTAGAAATCATAAATTCATTGAGCACTGAAAGGGAAACAACATATTTAAAACTACAAAGGAAAACCCTGATAATATAATGTAATCTGGAAAACTAAAGAAGGCCTTCATGCCTAGATAGGCATGTCTTGGATAAACACACTGCCAAACTTTTACTTGTGCTAGAATAGATCAAAATAAATGATAACAATCCCCAAATCCACTGACTACCATTACACATTGTACTTGAGAAAAAATACAATAGTGATCTATCCATGCAATGAATACAAGCATACAACTTTAGTAATTCTCCCATACATCAGGTCAGAGTGACTTGAAAATGTATTCTTAGACCATTAATATCATTCTTACTCTAAGCATAATCAAGACTATGCACTTGAACCTCGTGATTATACCATTACTATGCATCTTGGTGAAGCCCTTGCATACTATTTTAAGAGAGAATTTACCACAATTTGAACTAAGCTAACTCTCCAGGTTACATGAAATTATACCAGTGATGCATCAAATTGAAAAATATAAATCATTGAAGCAGAAATTACCACATAAATTTTTGTTCGCTCCAAAGGATAACATTAGGTTAATTCAGAACATGGGAAAAAAATGAAATTTACAAAGTGATTATTCTGTCACACAACATGTTTGTGCATAGAAAAATACTTAAATTTGATCAAACCATACCAAAAATGTTATGCCAATATATCAGAGCGATTTAACCACACCTTCGTTTATGCATCAAACCAAATATGACATTCATGAGAATGATTGGGTTTCAAAGTGATCACATTGATTATAAAAGATACCACTACATATTCATGCCAGATTGTTCTTCAATTGATCACCAGATCACTTTGTATCTCGAGATATTCTTGTTCCAATCACCTGTACTAAAAAATAAAATAAATACATAATGATCTAATCAGAAATGGTCTTTCCTCCACACCTGCTTCAGATCTAAGAAGAATAGCTCATTCCTCATATCACAAAATTTCACACCATTCAAATGTCAAATTTCATTTTGAATTTATAGTCATTTCAATATTACCAAGTCAAATTGTCCCATCGACTACAATGGGTAAAAAAAAGCGTAAATGTTGATGGTTTTACTAGCCGACATGCGCCTATTTACTTCATCGCTACCAATTACCTTAGTAAAAATCCATGGGATATACTATGGCTTTATTTTTCTATAAACATTTGTATGCAGATTAATTAACCACAATGAATCTAGGTTGTGGACATTGTTTTTCAACTGGAAAATTGGGCTACCAAAGTTACAAAAAAATTCAATTATCCATTCAAAATATGTGTATGTCAATTAATTTAGGGAAATATAAAGTTTCTTTATCTAGATTAGAAACCATTGCTTCATTACATCTTCAAGCACATGAATACCTATGCCAAGCACTTGAATACATTTTCCATACATTAGATCATTATGCAAGTACTCCTACATGCTAAAAACAATGCCTTGCACACAACTGGCTCACATAGTGACATCAGTTCCAACACCATGATTCCAATAGTGGGTGGGTTTTCTAAAATATTTTCATTTAGTGCTCAAGTACAAGAATGGAAACAAAAAGAAGTTGACTAACATGCTTTCATAGCCACCCACATTAAAGATCCCAACTATGGGAACTTAGCTGCACATAGAGCCATTCACCTGTGCTGCATACAAAGAGTTATATTTGGAGTATAAGGACATCAAGGAGGTGTTTCATTAGTTGTATAACTAGAGTCATGTGCATGATGATGACAACATCATTGGCCACCATCTACAGGATGGGTTATTCTATAGTATGGATAAGTTAAGTGTTCCTAAAGGTGACTGTTTGTAGTGAATCAAAGAGGCTCACACCTCCAAAGTTGAAAGGAACTTTGGTGTAGGGAAGACATTGGCCAACTTATAGAGGTATGTGTATTAGCCAAAGATGGAATAATAGGTAGCTAGGTTCATAAGAGGATGCAAAATTTTATTTTTATCGGGAAGCCTAGTAATAGGAAACATGGTCTATATGATCCCTTACCTGTACCTACTCATACTTGGGAAAGTATTTCCATGGAATTTGTGGGAGGTTTACCAATAACCAAGAAGGGACATTACTACCTATTCATGGCAGTTGATAGGTTCAAACATATGTGTGTTATCATGCCCTATAAAAATGATCATCAATAGGAAAGAAACAAGAAAATTGTTCTTTGGATAGATTTTGATGCACTTTGAGATACGAAGGAGCATCATTTTAGACAGGGACATCATATTTCTCAATGCATTTTGGACTACATTGTGGGAGAAGATGGAATAAAATTTGAAGAGGTATACAACATTCCATCCTCAAACAGATGGGAAAACATAAGTAGTTAACAAGACTTCAGTGCATCTTTCAATGGGTTATAATCAGAAGAATACAAAGACCTGCGATGAAAATATATGATATATACGCCACTCTTATAACAAATCATTCCACACTTCTACTGGTAATACCCCATTTGAAACTTATTTTGGATATTTTTCGCCTTCTCCTTTTGATCTTGCATATGGGAAATAAGGAGTGAGGTAGGATGTTACAGAGGATGCATTTAGGGCTGAAAATTTATAGAGAAGATTAGGCAGATCCATATACAACTACAAGAGGCATTGCATATGTCATGGGAAAAATATAAGTCCATTCATGATCAACACATAACAAAGAAATCATTCAAAGTGGGAGACATAGTATGGTTACAATTAAAAAATGAAATGCTACAAGGTCCTTGTACTAAAGACAAGGATCTACGATATGGTCCCTTTGTGATACTGGAAAAGTTTGGAGATAATTCCTATAGACTCATTCTATCCTGATACATGCAAATTTACTAGGTTGTGAATTTGGAGAATCTTAAGCTCTATGAGGCTTTAATATTGCTAGAACAAGAAGAGGAACATGTCCAACCATCTATGGAGAATTTGGCACCATATTCTATGAAAGAGTTGACAGAGGATATAATTTTGAAGAATAGGTATAGAAATATAGGACAAGGAAGCATGACCTTTGGTAGATTGGTTTGAAAGGACACTTTATAGGCAAAGGTAAATGGTACACTCGAGAGAAGGTGGAGGAAATTTTTTCTCACCTCATTTAGTAGAAGATTTTGGGGATCCTAAGCCTCCAATATTGGGGATATGTGATCCATATGGGATTAGATATTGTTTCATATCCATCTCAATTCTTTTAGAATGGAAAAAATGGAGGAATCAATTCATAGGACTATTTTTACTGGTGGGAAATAATATGGAAAATTGGCGTCTAAAACTTTCGAGGAGCATTTTGAGGCATACAAAAAAAAAAAATAGGGTAAAATTTTTCTTATTTAGTTCCACTCCTTTCATTCATATTCTACACACAAATACCTTTCCAATGGTGCAATAATCGCCTCAATCAAAGTCTATATGCAAATGTTATGCCACTCAAAAGTTGGCCTTCTTTTTTTCACCACTATAATTCGAGAGGATGAGCATTTTAATAGACCATGGGACACGAGCTTTACTTTTTTGTACTCATACCCATTTTCTATTTAGAGAAAGAGAGAAAAGAAAACTCACGTTCCAGCTAGGTTTTACCCTGAAAGGGTTTCCCAAGTCATATCTTGTGTCAATTGTGGTTTTTGAGTTTTTATGTCAATGTTCTAAGTTTTTTTCATAATTTTAATTTGCATGCATACGAAATTAACCGTAATCTACATATTGAGAAATATAAATATAAATTAAACCCTATTGGTGTATATTTGGGATTTTTAAATACAATTTTATTGGATCTGTTTCGACCAAATGTCCAGTGGAATATCCACTATTATTTATGGATCACCAATCCTAACTTAAGTACAAGGTTGTTTTTCTTGGTTCCCAAGTGGGCTTGAATCTAGGTGAGTTAGATTAGCGATTGATTTTAATGTCTTGTCTTAGTGGTTCACTTATGATATGAAGTGTATGAAAATGTGTATAATGATATTGGTTTGCATGCCAAAAGTAAATATATGTTGCTAGAAAGTAAAATGTTGAACTAAAAAACAAAGTATAATTAACCAAAAAGTAAAATATACTTGGAAAACAATCTATCTCCCACCTAAAAAAATCTTAAAAGCAACAAAAAAGGGTCTCTAATAATGGAAAAAAATACGAAGATATACGAGGACTAATGGATCAATAACCAAAGAAGATCATATCTGAACTCAAGATGCCAATTTATTGTAGAAAACAAAAATAGAGAAAAGGTGTATTCCTAGCTATAAAGAAGAGAAAAACAAACATGTGGTGATAAATACTTAAAGGAGCTTTAATTGAAGAAGCAAAAAAAGGCTAAAGTAGTGTGCAATGGTTGTTTCAAACTATAAAAAAGTGGCTAAATCTATAGGTTTGGTTTGTTGTAGTGATAGTGTTATTTAGTCCTATTTAACACGAGACTACCGATTCAGAAATATGTTCTTTGTTTGGTGGAGGTGTAATTCAAACCCTTGAAGGGATTTTTTCCTTCCCCCTAAAGTTGGGAGATATGAATATATCAAGGACTAATGATGAATGAAAAGGTAATACCCAAACTCCCTCACAAATACAAAAAACTCAAACTATACCAAAAAAAAATTACACAATTGATTTTTTATTTTATTTTATTTATTTATTTATTTATTTTCCATATTATGGCTTATATTTGACTTTTTTGCGTTGGAGTGCATATAATGACCTAAAAATTGTGTTAGCACCTAGATACATCACAAAAAAGTGTGTTGGGGTTTATGCTCGATTTTAGGCTTTCGTTATATCTCGTCATCTCTAGTGTAGTTCGTACCTGTAACCTGCAAACAAGTGACGGAAACAAAAAAAAAATAGTATTTTTTTGAAAAACAATACCACTAAAGGAAATAAAACATGGAAAAGATTAAAAAAAATATAGCAAGTAGCCCTCAAGTCAGGAGGGAGGCACTGGACTTTTTTAACACAATTGAGTTGACATTTGTTAGTGCTGAACTTTTGAGCGAGTGTTGCAAAATTCCACTTACACTATCGATGACTTGGATAGCCTATAATCATAAAAATTGAATGAAACACTAGGCTGCAATGTAAACCAAAGTTTCCATATATGCACCAAAAATAGTTAGAAAACCTACAAATAGATATCAGAAATTGAAAACAAAATATTCAACATTGCAACCCTGAACCCAATGTAAAAGTGATTTTGTGATTGTTAATTAAAATATCATATTACACATGGAGAGGGAGAGTTACCAACTTGATCTTGTAAGCTCCTCCTCTATGGGAGGGTTCTTTATGTATGTTCTATTGCAATATGTTGTCTCTCTCTTACGTATGCAAGTGAGTAAAGGAATGGAAATAAGAAGGTTTGGAGAACTCAAATGAAGAGATTGAATGCTATTGAATCAGAGTTACAAGGATGATAGTGGTCATGTGTGTATGGGAAATGAAAAAATTCTTTATTAAGGCTAGAATAAAGGTAATCTAGTCAAATAATAAAATATTTGATAGATCAAATCAAGATCTAATTGTTATTAGTATTTTATTGTTTGTGAGAGATGAAAATATTAAGGAAATGGCTAATGATATTTATTCAATTAACTAACTCAAAAAATAATAACTAATTGAGATTATTTAAGAAAATTGGGTGAAATAATTAATAAATGAAAACGATTTATTAATTATTTCTATGTGATATGCTCAAAATGGGTTAGAAACAATGATTAAATAATGATTTAATAATTATTTCAAATGAAAATGTTTAAATGATTAAGGAACAATAAATAAATAATGATTTCTTTAATTATTCTTATGTAAATAGTAAAAGTGGGTGAAAATAAAATTAATTATTTTCACATAAATGGGTAAACATGAAAATAACATTAAATAAATTAAATAAATTTCTAGGTTATTTTCATGAGGGTAAAAATAAATTGAAATAACTCAGGAAAAATGGTTCACTCAATTATTCCCTAAGGTGAAAGTGGGTTTTAATATGTAAAACCCATGCTACATAGTGTATTTAGATCAAACTAGTAGAAAATGGCTATTTGATAACATTTTATGTATTTTAAAACCATTCTCTTTGTAAAACTTATCAAATTATGTATAACAAAACTCACTGTGACTATCAGTCCTCAACACCTTAATCTTCATGCTAGTTTGATTTTCCAAGAGAAATTTAAGCTCCTTAAATCAAATAAAAACTTTAGATTTATTTCTAAGGATGTATACCCATGTCCTTCTTGAATAATCATCAATGAATGACACATAATAAAAAGCCTTAGAAATTTAAGGAAGTTTAACTTGACCAAATACGTTAGGATGAATTAACTCCCACAAACCAAAGTATATAAGAGAACTAGAGTAAAATTGAACATGGTTCTATTTTCCATATATGCAATTCTCACATAGATCAAATAAAGAGAACAATCATTCAATCCATGAACACAATTTTTATTTTCTAAGGCCTATGGACCATTCTTACCTATATGGTCCAATATATTGTGCTATAGCATTGTATTCTTTGCATGTAACTTGATTTTTGATTCGAGAGATATTTCAGGAGGTTTTGATTGTGAAGAAGTGGATTTTATAGATCTCTTTTAGAAATTTAAAAAAAAAAATCTATGTTTAGTAGTGTATGCATCAACAAAAACACAATTTTCGAGTATATTTCTCCATGAACCATACTGCACAATTTTTCAGAGAGAACAACCTCCACACCTATGTCATTAAGTGTGCTTACTGATAATGGATTTCATGCTAAACATGGAACATGGAAAACTCTATTGATATCCTTTACTCTTCCTGGCTACAATTAGAGAATTCAATCAAGACTCTTCCATGACCAGTTATTTTAAGAGGAGAGTCATTACATAGAGATACAAGCCCACCATGACAATTTTCAGATGTTGAAACCTATTGCTAATGAGAATTCATATGGAAATAAGCTCTTAATTTAATTAATCATGCACTCTTCCATGCACATTATGCCAAAGCTACAACAAAGGCATCTCCATCATCTTCTTGACATGATTTTCCTGACTCATTGTGAAGTTCCTTTTTTTCTTTCTTCTTCTTCTTCTTCTTCTCTTCCTTGCAGACTCTTTTGAAAGTGCCCAACTTTTCCATAGTTCCAAAATTTTACCTTCAACTTTCCAAGAGACTTTTTTCAACTCCCTTGATATTTGTATCTACTATTTTCTCTCTTCTTTCCTTATTCTTTGATCTTCCATGAATGGTCAAATATTTATTGGTGGTTTTTGGGCATAATAAACAACCTATCATTTAATTGTCAATCTAGGAGTTTGTAAACTTCGAGGCGCAAAATTGGAAATTCCAAAGAGAGCCCCTAGAAACCTACAAATAAAATTGTAGTCTAACATGTGCATGAATCGCTTCACAAATTCCCGCAAATAACAACTAATTTGAATCCCGCACTCAAGGGAAACTTTATAAAATGTAAAAAAGTCCTAATTATTGATCAATTAAAACCAAATCCAACTTTTTGACAATCTACAGAGAAAACCCTTCTATTAAATCAATATGAAAGCCAATGCATAAACTCCAAAAAAATTTTATGCACTATGCTCTATTCTATCATGAAAATCAATCAAAGTTCACTTTGTCATGCAAATAAATCAACTTTTTGAAAGAAAATGGAAACAAACCCCTCATGCATGTCCAGATCAAATCAAGGTATATAATAGAGTGTTGATATGAATAAGTCCATTAATGAAAAGTACATTACCATGTGAAATCAAGAAATCAAATAAACACACTATTGTAAAATGATTTCACCTCTCATAAATCACTCAAATTCATTCTATTGGTCTAGAATTGTGGATGGTATTAAAAGTTAAAAATAGAGGACTATATTCAGAGCATAAATCTTAGATTCAAATTCAAATTTTATACTATGCTCCTCATAGTTTTCCTACACTCAATAGGCCACCTACACTTATGAAAAAACTTCACATTTCAATCATATATATATAATAAATGTTCTAAAATTATGAAAAGTATGGATCATTACTTCATTAAAAATTATAGTCTTATAAACCAATGCTTGAATTCCCTTCTATGAATTACCCTTTTTTCTTAAATATTCACTACAAGAAAAAATGACATTGGTGAGGGTCATGCTTGTGACAAACCTTTAAGGTCCGTCACCAATGTCACATATGGTGACTTTCATTAAAAAACGTCGATGTAAGTGTATATAGTGAGGGTCTTTAAAGGCCCATGACTAATTCTCTCTTTGGTGACACTTCTAGTGACGAACTTTTAATGACCCTCACCAATGCTCTTTTTGTTACTTTTGGTGACGGTCAAAAAAGATTCGTCATCATTGATCATTCCAATGAGTTTTTGATGACACTATGTGTCTGTTAATATATTTTTTTGTCAAAAGATAACAATTCAAGACCATTATTGTGGAGTATTTTTTATAATATGTCCAAGGTCATAGTGGTTAGATTCAATCAAGTTTTTAAGAAGTAATTAGTGTTTATCATTTCCCTTAGGTAATGACTAGTCAAATAGAATTTTCCAATGAGTCAACACATTATTTATATCTAAAGTTTATTATCTATAAAATTCCCCTTACATAAAGTTCCACTAGTTTGTGTAGGAAATATATTATTTAATACATAATCAAGCTCTCTCAATTTTATTAATGATAAATACCTAACACTCCTAAACAATCTAGGAAGTACACCTTAAATTAATGCTTCGACACACACTAACATTTCTTAGAACATCACATGTCTTGGAACATCTTTGTACCTAGAACATCTTTTCATGACACTAACACCCAAGTGCAACATAGAACTCTCCTATCATGTGTTGGCATGCATGTAGTCCCTAGCATGCCCTGGAACACCTTGGTTAAATGCATTGACATACATTAGCACTTGGCACACAATGCCACTTGGCATGTATTGGGACCTATTATTAGTGTGCCTAGCATACCCCTTTTGAAAAAGATAAAGTGCCTACTTATTAGCCCTCTTATTTGTTCTTCCTTTTGTTTCCTTGACACTTCTTGACATATATTGACATACCCTAGCACCCTGCACATCCTTAGCACTTGGGCATGTATTGGCATATCTTTTCACTATTTGGCATATATGATTAGCACACCCTGGAACTCCCAAGCAAAATTTATGACTTGTTGACATGCCTTGATATTCCCTAGCATGCCTTCCCAATGCTTTTCATACCTTGTTAGTCCCTCCTTGTCATGATAGCTATAACTCATTAACACTAGTCCCTGGCACATGTTCCTCATATTCATTAACTTCCATGAATTTTAACCTAGTGCTCCTTTAATTTTTTGTCCTAGTACTCCTTAACACTTCTCAACATGCATTAGCAATCTCTAGCACACCTTATCACTCTTCAACATGCCCTTCCACTTCATAGAATGCATATCACTCCCTCACACATATCGACACTTGCCACGTGTTGGTGCTTGGAAAGTCTTAGCATGTATGGAATACGTTGAGATGCCTTGGTATGATTTGGCATGGTTTAATATTAAATTTATTTGAGATCAACTGTTGGAAAGTATATGAGAAGCAACAAAGGAAGACTTGGCACTTAGAATGAGCTAATAATTTTCACATGGCACCTATTGGCGCCCAGTGTTTGTGTGCCTAGCATGCCCCTCTTGGAAAATGTAAATTTATGACTTATTAAGCATCCTATGTGTTCATTTCCTTGTAGTTTAACTTGTTTCTCCCTTTTTCTTCCTTGATAGTCCATGGCACGCATTGACACACCCTTGCACATCTTGGAACGCCTTATAAATTGGCACATCTTAGCATGTTTGACATGCCTTCGCACTATCTGGCACATCTTAACATTCCCTAGCACGCCTTGGAACTCATGTTCTCATAGCTAGCCTTTAAATTTTTTCACGACTTGGGAACCCAATCAAATCCTTTGCTACTACAATTCATGTGACAATATTAGCATGCTTCAACCGAAAAAACATGACCAATTTCACCTACTACAAGTAGATTGTGCCTTGTTCACCTAATAATTTCCTGTAACTCTTATTATGTCACTTATGTCCAAGCTCAACTTGTCCCACTTAACTAGTTACCAAGACAAGGATCACATGATCTAGCCATGGCCATAAAAAAACTAAGCAACATACCTTACATAGGAAATATTTCACATGTATGTTCAATTCATATAAACAGTAGAACATTAACAAAGATTTTGCAAGAACCACAAGATGCACAAGGCACACAAGATATAAGCCGACACAAGTCAAGTGCCCCAAGACTTATACACAGCAATGTAAAATATGCAATTATCTGGAATATTTTAAAACATGAGCATGTAGCCAAAGTGTGCCACATCTCATATAAAAAAATAGCTAAAGGAAAAACAATGTTGGGCCTAGCACAAAGTGATCTCCCTTTGTCTAAAACTGCTATGTCAAGCCCCATATAAAAATCGTAGGCTTGCCTCCTATAAATATTATTATGAAATTCTCCTAACACACTTCATCCTTATCACACTTGAATTCGTTGACACTCCCTGGCACACACTCTTATTTTTTTCTTTCCATGCATTTTGACCTAGTTATCCCTTGATATGCCCCGACACTCCCTAACACTATTCATCATGCATTGAAATTGTCTGACATGTGTTAGCATGCCTTTTAATTCCTAATTTTCATGCCCTGGCCCTCCCTAGCTATCTTGCCCTCACAAATACCCTTACTTAATTTGCAACTTGGGAACCCAACCAAGCCCTTGCTTGACTACAAGAGCTTGACCAAGCTATGGTTACTACAACTAGACTATGTTGTTGAATTGTGTAGCTTGGGAGGTACTCCACAAGCCTAGTGAGATGTGTGAATTTGGTCACAAAAGGATTTGTGGGAAAAGAAGCCAAGAAAATGGATTTTGGACCTAAGATGCAGTTTAAAAACTAAAAGAAAATTAAAAAGGAAAATTCATATTTCCTAAGGTGTAAGTGCATAAAATCTGTAAGTTCTAGAGGGTTCCTAAGATGTAGTCCTAAAGTAGGTCGAGTAAGAGGGCTAAGTAAGGGTTGCTAAAGGGAGGCCATGATCATCCTCCAAGAGAAAGATCATCATGTGAGGGTTCACAAGAATGTTTCATACCTTAATGGGTGGTTCGAGCTAAGAAGTAGGATGGAATATTATTGTTTCTCTTCTGGTAGATCGAACTTAAGAGAGGTTTCTCATGAGAATCTGGGCATGTGATTTCAATGGTGTCTTTGTGTGAAAGCCGCATCAAATTCTAAAATGTTGGAATTTTCAACAAGAAAAAGTGAAATTGGAAACCAAAAAGGACAAAAAAAATTTGCACCCACACTGGTGAGGAATTTTGATGCACCAGGAGTGAGGAATGTGGGGTATCTAATTTATTTTTACCTTAAATAAATTGGACAATAAATTGTAATTTCATCTCATAAAAACTTGTTTCAGTTAACAAAGTCATGATGATAGAGTTAGCTCAATAAATTCGTGTTGAGGGTCTAAGATGAGGCATGTAGAGGGTTCTAATATTTTTGGGGTCCAGTTGCAGTTGATACATTAGTGGGGTGCAGGTGTGAATTAGTTAACTCAATTAAATGAGTTAAAATCAGTATAACTAGCTATAACTGAGTGATGAACTAGTGAGAGCTCAACCAGTGAATTAAATTAGATTTAATTCACAACGCGTGATCAATCAGATAATTGATCATTCACTATTAATAGATTCATGCATGTCAGTTATGAGTAATCCCAGTTGAGACAGAGGTTAAAGGGAACATAACTATCAGTTGTGTTTATACAAAATTGCCCATGTGAAATTATAAAGGCATTGGAATTCCATGAAGGATTGCACAATCAAGCAAGACTAGTTTTCCTAGTTAGTAGGGAGCTAATTCCCTAGGAATTTCATGAGCAAGACAGGCTGAAGGAAGGCTGAGAATTGGCTAAGTACTAGACTGAGTTTTCCTAGATCAGCGGGAGACAATTGGCATAGTGCTGGAAAATATCATGAGAGATTAAGCATTGTATTGTTTCATGATTCCTTGACTTAATACAAAATAGAGATAGAGGGGTTTTGATCAGTGTATTTCCCCAGATACATCTTGTGTTGTGTGATTGATAATTTATTTCTCTTACTTATATGAGAATGTGCGATCATGTTTTGTTTCCACAAATCGTAGGAAGGATTCAGTATATTTTTTTAGTAAATTACAAGATCAGATTGAATCTCGTTGGTTAGATTTTATACATGGTATCAGAGTAGGAATATTTTGGGTGGCGAATTTGCAAAGGATATATGAAGATTTTGGCATAAAAAAAATAGAATATTTGGATTCCTTGTGAAACACTGCCCAAATGGAAAAAAAAACGGTTGACTCGAAGCTTGGATGAGGGATATATCATCAATTTAAAATTAGCTATTTTTTAGACACTTTTGTAACAGCGGGATAATTACAATGTGCACGAGTTAAGAACCTATATGCACTTGAGGTACTTGATGCATGCAAAGCTTTGAGGATAAAAGTAGAGGTTAGAGACTTGGTGGTTGAGAGCGAGAAAAAATTACCTCTCAACATGTAGCCTCAGAAGTAGTCTCAGAAGGTTATGGAGAAGCTACAATTGGAGAAGGAGAGAGGAGACTGAGTCAAAGTGTCCACTCAAGTAGAGACCTCCATGAGGGGGGAATTTTGAGCCAGATGGGTAGAGGGAGCATGTAAATCCATACCTCTAGGTGAAAAGTGGGGTGATGTGTAGACATAATCCCAAGGTAAGAAATTTGGGCAGGGTCCATTGATATGGCAAGTATCATGGATCGAACCTGGCTACGAGGCATCCATACTATAGAAATAGCAGGAAGGATAGATTAGATTGATGTAGTCAGATGTCATGAAGACATAAATCAAAGTGAAATATGTCAGATACTAGAGCACAGATCAGAGTTGGCAACAACATAAAGGGCACGGATGTAGATGTCAACAGCACCGTAGAGAGTCTAGTAGACAGGTGTAGCAGCTAGCAGCAGTTAAAAGAATTTGATTACAAATGCATTATATTGATTCAGTTTTTCGGAGGCTATTAATTTTCAAGATTTGCAGGTGCAAACAAAACTAGAGAAGTGTTGCATGCATAATTCCAAAGGTATCGGATCGGGATATATTGAATTCATTTATTGTTGAGAAAGAGTGTTGAAATTTGCAACAAGAAACAGTGAAATTCGAAACCAGAAAGGAAAAAAAAAAAATGCACCCAAAATGGTGAGGAATTTTGATGTACTAGGAGTGAGCAATGTGAGGCATCTAATTTATTTTTCCCTTAAATAAATTGGACAATAAATTTTAATTTCATCTCATAACAACTTGTGTCAGTTAACTAATTCATGATGACTGAGTTAACTCAAGAAATTCAAGTTGAGGTGATCGAGGTGGATATTGGTGGCCACCCACCTATTCCACTTGGGCCCTCATCATTGTCTCCTTCAGTTTTTTAGTTTCCTTAATTATATCACAGTTTACTATTTTTGTCATTTTTTTCGGTCTTAAACTTCTAGAGCCGTTTTGAGGCCCCAAACAACATTTTTTGGGCATGAAAGGTTTGGATATTTCATAGAAATTGTATTATTTGTTGTAGTCCTCAGAGAGATATTGCTAACGAGGTATCATGTGCATCAAACAAAGATCATATTACCAAGTTATGACCCCGCAAAGTTGGTTGCCCAGCTAACCACAACAAGGCCCATAAACTCTTGGTGTCACATCTCCTCGTGTTATGGTTTTCTCTTATTTTCAATAATAAAAAGGCCCTTGAGCTTTATTTTAACACAGTTTAGAGGCATGTAGCTACCACATCTCTTCTCAGAGATAAGCTACCATCGCTCGAGCTAGTTTGTTTTCCATTTTGTCTGTTAGCATTTTTCAGTATTTGATATTAATGAAATGAAGTGTTATTCCTGTTGCATCTATCTGTTTATGTTTATTTATGTATTTTATTGTGTTCCTGCATATTTCTGCATCATGAGGGTATAAGATGAGGCATGTATAGGGTTTGTAATATTTTGGGGGTTTAGTTGTTGTTGATGCATTAGTGGGGTGTAGGTGTGAATTAGTTAACTCAATTAATTGAGTTAAAATCAGTTTAACTAGTTCTAATTGAGTGATGAGCTAGTGAGAAGTCCAGTGAATTAAATTAGATGTAATTCACAATGAGTGATCAATCAGATAACTAATAATTCTCTATGAATAGCTACATGCATGTTAGTTCTGAGGAAAACCTAGTTGAGACAAAGGTTAAAAGGAACATAACTATCAGTTGTATTTATACAAAATTTCCCATGTGCAATTATAAATTCATTTGGATGCCATGATGGATTACGGAATATAGGAAGGATGATTTTCTTAATTAATAGGGAGCTAATTCCCTAGGAATTGTGTAGGAAAGGAAAACTGAAGGAAGGTTGATAATTGGCTAAGTACTAGACCAATTTTGCTTAGATCAGCAGGAGAATCTCATGAGACATTAAGCATTGTATTGTTTCATGATTCCTTTACTTAATACACAATAGAGATAGAGGGGTTTTGAACATTTTTTTTCCCTAGATAGATCTTGTGTTGTGTGATTGATAATTTATTCCTCTTACTTATATGTGATTGTGAAATTGTGTTTTGTTTCCGCAAATTGTAGGAAGGATTCAATATCTTATTTTAGTACATTACAAAGATCATATTGAATCTTGTTGGTTAGATTTTCTACATGAAATAAAAGAGAGGGTTCATACCATATTTTCTTGTGGTGGTTAGTAGGCCGCAAGGGATGTGATAAAGACCAAAATAAATGGAGGAGGGCTCGCATTATGATTTAGAGTCAGAACAAAAGTAGACGTAGGCGTAATATTGATTGAGGTAACCCTAATTTAAGGCTTGACATTGAGATCTGAAGTTCATGTCAAGGTTCGGTAAAAGAAATTCCCAAAATATATGGATCCATATGAGCTAGGTCGAGTCTCTTATGGAGGCAAGAGTCATTGTTTTTTCTATGGGTGGATAGGGTTTTCTCTACAACAATTAGAATTACATAGGTATAATGCCCTAGTTAGGACAATTTCCTAGAATTTTTAGTTCATAAGGTATGCCTTTAATACTGTGACAAATTTGCGTAAAAGAAGAGCGGTTGTGACCCTTAAAGCGAGGTTTAATTCTACAATATCAACCGTAGGTTTGGAAGATGGTTTGCAGATTCAGTATGTGTGGAGATAGAAGATCCAAAGGAGGGTGGAACCTGAGCAGAATATTGAGTATACAGAAGAAATGTGTCATATGAAGAATGGATTGACATGAAGAGGAGTTGATTTTGGTGGAATATCCATAGAGTTTTAGATATAGATTTGAAGAATCGTATAAAAAATTAGTCAATGGATTGGTAGTGGTTGATTTTTGACCCTAGTTCATTCATCTACAGATTGTTAGAAGGATGATAAGAGGAGTAGTTCAGATTTTTTGATAAATTGGACAATAAAGATCAAATTTTAGATACACAAGAACAATGATTTTGAGATGACTCCAACCATTGTTAGGTGGAATATTTGAAGAGCCCTATATGAAGACAATATTGTGGGCTCTACATTAGTAAAAATATTTGACTATGGTTGGGTAGATTGATGGTAGTCCAAGTACAGTCAGAGGGTTGTTAGGTGACTGTCAAAGAAGAGCCTTAACTCTTGTACTTGTGAAGGAAAAATTTTTTGGTAGAAGGGCTGGTGTATAGGGCCTAAGGATGTGTAGAATTTGAAGGAATAAAGTAGTAGTCAAGTGGGCCAGCCAACTAGCCCTAGTTCACTATATTGTAGAGGATTAATTTAGTGAGAAGAGGGGCAGCCTCCATAGCCCTAGACTTCTCATCTTGGAGTTGTCGTATGGAAAAAGTGGGCATACCAAAGAGTTTTTCACAAATGGAGTTGTGAACAACTTGTTACCATTCAAACTAGTAGTGGACCTAAAAGGGTTTCCTGAGAGGGAAACTGCTATCACAAGGGCAATGGTGGAGGCTTAGCCCATTGTCACCACAATTAAGGCTCCTTACTCTTCACATAATTTCACCGATGGGAGGAGTCCCAGTTGTTTAGGAAGTAACTTGTAGGGTGTAGTTCAATGAATAGGTGGGAAGAGACCTTAGAAACCCTTTCCCTAAGGTAGAATAAAGAGTGGGAATTGATTTCCTTTTAAGCAAGGGACTTGGTATTCTAGGGAGAGAGGAGGGGGATTGAAGGTTTGAGGGAGAATAATAAGACTTATGAAGTAAGTTCTCAATCCATAAAATCATTTGGGAACTTGGATTCACAAATGGTCCTTGGTGAAATGAATTTAACACGAAATGGGACCACACTAGGCCAAGTGGACTCAACCCAGGTTCGAGGATGGAATTTAGCAACCAATGATGTTCATATCCTAGAAAAGGTGAGGGGAAAGGATCAGGAAATATTTTTTACTTCGATAGGTCAAATTGATCCTTCTAGGCTCTAGCCTTGGGAACACCTAGGCAGAACTTGATCCTAGAGCTACGGCTCGATATCTGAAGATTCCACTGTCGGAATTGGCCCAAATTCTGAGGAGAGTGAGGGGACCCACCAACGCAGTTGCCTCTAGGAGATAAAAATTTTCCTCCTGCCATATTATTGGTAAATTGATGTCCTAGGTGACCTAATGGGTTTAGACCTAGGGAAAAATCGAAAATTGTGAAAAAGGGGTGGGGGGGATCATCACCCATTTTGAGGGAATAGTGCCTAATTCACTTGGGGATATTGAGTCAGGGATGATAATGAAAAATAATTCAGTTTCTTAATCAAGGAGGCCCATAAAATCAACTTTGTCCAATGTCAAAGGAAAAGGAAAGTGACCTTCAAGCATTTATACTTCATAAAAATGGTGCAATATTCTTGAGATAAAATTATCTCTAGGACATTTCATTCATCTAACAATGGCCCATACATTAAATAAGCTAAATAGACACGTAATTCCACATTTCCATCATGTATCAATCAGCCCTAGTTATAGCGAAATTAAATAGTATACAACAGTAAGAAGCATAGCGTTAAATTTTCACTCACAATATTAGAGAGTATATCCAATCAGCTTCACATTTGCAAAAACAAAGCTCCAAGATAAAAATAGCCCAAATCCATACATCAAAATGCGTCCATCATCCAAAATAGTCCTCCAAGGAAAAATGCAAATTTCTCTAAAGATAGAGAGATCCCAAGTCAAGTGATGATACAAATGAATCCAACTAACTCCTATTTATACACTGATTAGGAGTTGATAGAATTGGCTTATAATGGGCCTATATTAGCCCCTAAACATAAAATAATATGCAAGTAACCCTAAAATTTGGTGACAATCCCACAAAACTAGCTCATACATGGAATAATAAGCCTCATAAGAAGTCAATTGATGTCCTAGGGGCTTCTAGGAGGCTTACTGGGGTCCATGAGTACCATAATGATGCATGGGACCCATAAAAAGTGCGGGAAAAGGGGGTGGCCCCTTATTCTTCAAAAATTAAACCTTCGGTGCTCTCATTAAACCTGTGGACTGAAAGGGTTGTGTATGGCCACCATAATCAAGTAGGTCAAGTGTTGTCTTGTTCAAGATAGATTGTTTGTCGAAGGAATAACACCAAGCCCTAGTTGTGTTCCTTGTATCAGTGTGATTGTAAGGGGTCATTATCCATGGTACAAGAGCTCTAGCCTATTGTATTTTAATTTTTAATATAATGAATAAGGGTTTGAAAAAAGTAAAATTATCATGTGCACCAGTCGATTCCTTGATTTGTGGAGATTTCGTTGTGCATTAAAGTAGATGTGTTGTGGCACTTGAGTGTGTTGGCATCAAAGATTCTAAAACAAAACCCAAATTCTCATGTGTCATGGAAATTGAATATATGCCTTGTTCACCTAAGAACTACCTATAACTCATCTTATGCCACTCATGTCCAATGTCAACTCATCCAACTTAAAAATTTACCAAGACAAGGCTTGCATCCAACCGTGGTAGTAAAACAACTAAGCAACACAGTTTACATCGTAACATTCCATATCACATGGCACATCTTAGAATGAATTGGAATTATGTGGCACGTGTTAGCATCCCCTACTATTAGAATAGTATTCAAGTTGTTTTGGCTAAGAAGCCATTGGGGTATCTATGTTACCATAATTGTCAACTAGCACCTAGCCCCAATAGCAAAAAACAACCCTTTCATTACAAAGTACATCAACGTACAAAGCTTGAACATGTCATAAGAGGGAATCAAACTTGGGTTTGAACATGGTCACAAGAGGGAATCAAACCTTGCTTTGGCTAAGAAGCCACAACTGGTGTATCTATGCTACCAGAATTTTCAACTAGCACCTACCCCCAATAGCAACAAACAACCCTCTTCAATCCAAGAACCTGCCCCCAATAGCAACAAACAACCATCTTCATTCCAAGGTACATAAGAGTACAGAGGACTAACATGTCATAAGAGGGACTCAAATTTGGGTGTGAACATGTCACAAGAGGGACTCAAACCTAGGTGGAGAAAAAATCAACACCCCTACATTACCAACCAACCAATGAAACTCCCATTTACAATAGAATGTCTATTTGAAAAAAAATACAAATAAAAATTAACATATATAAATAGTGCACCTACCAAAGGGTCACACACATAAAGGCGAATTGTTGATGGGTCCCGCTAGCTAGGCGGTGGATATTTTTCTCAGACTAACATAAACAACGAGATTTGTTGATGGAGAAAACTCTCAGCGCATCTGTAGAGGGTAACACACATAAAAACGAATTGTTGATGGATCCTGCTAGCTAGGCTTCTCATATTGACATAAATAATGAGATTTGTTGATGGAGACAACTCTCAACACATCTGCAGATTGAAACACACATAAAAGAAATTTTTTTATGGATTCAGCTTGATAGGCTGTGGAAATGCTTCTCGAGCTCACATAAAAAATAATTTCCGATGGATGCAGCAACTAGCATTGCACATAGACAAGCATGAAATTTTGATTGGTGTTACCCTGCACTGTAAATCCCTCTCTGGGCACTTGAATTAGGTTTATTTCAATTGTAAAGTGAATATTATGTGTAATATTGGGAAATTAAACTAATTTTCATGCACATCTATTTCAGAGATAAACAAAAGCGACATTGCTAAAGACCAATGAAAGAAAAAAACAACTTAAAATACATGAATCACGTCTCTCAACATGTGAAAGAAAAAGTAAACCCTTACCTGAGTCTTCCTTTGTTGGAAATTTGGGATTTTTGTCACAAGATATCTCCTCTTCTTTGGAAAGAGGAAATAAAAATCTTTTATACATTTCTAAATGGAGTACTCTTCACCAATGTCCTTCTCCTTTACGTCATGTGAAACAAATGCCAATTTTCTTATTCGTGGCTATGGTGTTATTCTTTTATACATGCGACCCTTGACTATGCCATGAAATCCTCCAAAATTTTCTTAAAGGATGGGAGCTCCTCTTCATGCATGAATCTAGTGGAATATGAAAAGTTATCCAAAATTCATCCAAATATATGATTTGTGCCTTGGGAAATGTGAAAGGCACCCTTGGTGGAGAAACATGCATAAAGATTGGTTGATAAGTGTTAGAAATTGTTTCTACTCTTTCAGAGATTGAAAGAAATTACTATTTCATGATCTAACATGTACAAAGTGAAAACTTCATTTTCAATTATACCCTGAGATCGTTTGAAATAGTTTCATTTTCTTTTACTCAATTTTGGTTTATGGTCTTTCTTGGCTATATGGTCTCTCCAAGGGAAAGATTGAGCTGAGCTTCAAGAAATAGTAAATGATCTTATAGATACACAAATGTATAACTCTCATGGAATTTGGATTGCGCTTATATCCATAACTATAGGAATTGGATCCAAAAATTTTCCAGTCTCTTTTAATCAATGAACCCCTTATGAAGAAGTGTAATTCATTTTACAAATTATTACCTCTCTAATAAAATAAGTGCCTTAAATGTGAGATGTTGTCACTTGTCAATTGTTCCTCTTGTTGATGATGAAACTGATACCCTAGTTGTGCAAGGCTCACAAAGTGTCATTTTGCGTCAACACAAAGTTGTTTCCATTGTCACCTTAGCAACGAATAATCTCACTTTAGATTAATTATTGAATCTTAGGGGTGTCCCAAAGCACACATTTATGGGGTACTATTTTATGTGACTAGATCACGAGCATTGAAAACCATCTTTACATTGTATGGGTCAACATCTTGATGATCCACGTCCTATTGAAGACAACTTTTCTATTCATTATTGATTTCATCACAAAACCTACAATAGATATTGATGGTGTTCATAAGCCTATTTCTAGTCGTGATAAGGGGATTAGGGGCTTCCTCATCATAACCTATGACCCCTAATGTGTTTACTCCCTTAGCCAATGGGGGCCAAGGGTGTACTTGTAGGAGAATTGAGACCAAATTTGGGGGTTCATAACATTAGGAAAAGTGGAATGACATAACTAAAAAGGTTGTGGGGGGGTATCTTATGGCAAATTGAATGGGGCAAGGGGGCACAAGGGTATCATGTATGGGTAGAAGTCAAAGGTGCAAGTATGGTTTACTAAGATATATAATCCTAGCATTAGATAATGAGATGGGGGCTTAGGGACTAGGGAACCTAGAGGGAAGGCAGTGAGATAAATTGATATGGGAACCCCCAATAGTGGTGTAAGGGGATTAGGATTCCAATTCTCACAAAACATAAGCCCTTAACCCATAACCACTAAATTCCCTATCCCCTTAACCCCCAATTCATAATCCCTTAACCCCTGCACTCATAACTCATAACCCATAAATCCGTTAACTCATTAAATCTTAAGATATTAAGCCCTAACATATAATCCATGAACCTCCCAATCCATAACTCCTTAGCCTCTTAATCTGTTACCCTTAACCTCTAACCCTTCACCCCTAAACACCTTAACTACTAACCCCTTAACCATTAACACCTAAATCCCCAAAATCCTGAGTCCTTAAATGCTAAATCCTATGACCCTAAATCCCTTGGCCCTTAACCCTTAACCCTTAAAGCCCTTAACCATTAAGTATCCAAGGCCAAAAACAACACCCCAAACCAAAAAATTGACCTCCTAGTATAATCCTTCATCTCTAATTGAGCATATTAAAAACATTTGATTCTTAGATAACTAGGTACTGGTTATGAGGGCATGTGTTTGTGGGTAATGCTGACCTCTAGTGGGTGTTTAGAACCTAGAAGGTGGTTGGATACAAGGAGTTTGGTATTAGAGCATGTGTTACTTAAATCGTGAAATTCAATTTACATCTTTATTAGGATTGAATTCACATATGTCTGTAAGCTACAACAAAACTGTGATGGCTTGCATGGATACAGTATGTTTAGTTCCATTGAATTAAATGTTGAAAAAAAATAATTTGGGGATTTTTATTAAAACATTATTGGTTGAATCAACTTGTTTTTCAATGGTTTCTGTGGGTTTTGGCTTTAGTAGCCAAAATTTTAGGTCTATTATTTTGTGTTGTTGTTAGACATGCTTCGAATTTTTATTGGTAACATGTACACAATGAGAAAATTAACAAAAATGGTAGGGTAGCAATAATCAAGGCAGGTCACTGAGCTATAGGGGAAGAAGCTAATTTCCCTGAAGGATTTAAAATCAACTATTAAATAAGGTTTGATAAACAAGTAAATGGATATGTATATTGTAGGCAACTAGAGTTCTCAAAGAGAGATGCATTAATAAGATAGTGTGGCAACAACATGCACAAATTACAACTTGCCTAAGAGATGAAAAATAAATTTCAGTAGTCATACAAAGTAGCTAATTTTGTCAACACCTAAACAAGTATGTAGCATTGATAGTCAATTGTGAAGACATTTTGATTCTAGAGCATGGCCCCAATCAAGCTGCCTTAATACTCTCGTTCTAAAATTAAGATCATTCCTTCTATAAACATTGTAGCTGTACATACTTAAGCTAGACCACATATTAAAATAAGCCTTTCGATCTCTGGGGCTCTAACGGTGAGGAAGAAATAATAACTTCTTGTCATTTTGGCTCAACCATGTTGAAGTCCCTGCAAATCAACCAGGTGGCCTTTGATATATTTTCAATTATTCAATGGAGAAAAATTGCACATTCCAAAGCATCATTTGGAGCATAGATGTTGGAAACCCCTAACATATATCCAATGTCCATATAATTGTAACAAAACATTGGAAAATATTAATTTTCATAGAAATGTGCTATGTGATGTTGGCTAAGATGTCTTTTCGAGGTCTATGGTAGAGAAATTTTCATATGGGATAAGCTAGCCTTTCTAGGAAATGTTAGAGCTATACTGACAACCTCGGGAATTCTTCTAGATCGGAGAATTAACTCAACATATTTCTCAACTGAAAATTTTCAATATAGTGAGAAAAAAATCCCATATTGTTTTAACAAAGTTCAAGGTCATACCTTCCCAATAGCTATGTAGGTTGAGGCCTCCTTAAATATGAATATAAAAAAAAAAAAAAAAAAACCTTGGGATTATTTTAAATTCAAATCTTATTATGCTAGCCATACAACTCCCATAAATATCCAACCCAAGTCTAAATTTCACTTTTAGAGGGGATTTCATCATGAAAATGACCTGCCAAGGCATGTTGACTAAAGTCGAAACAAGATTCTATATATTCGTTGACATAATTTAAAACAAGTGGGTCAGGAACATGAATGAAGTTGTGATGTTTTGAGGAAATTTTGGTCAAAACTTTTTCTCTTTCTTCGATGATATTATCCTCTTTAGCGATTGGAGTATGAGAAAATTCCAAAACATGGGCAACATCTTGAGGTCTCTTCTTAACTGGAGGGAAAGTTTAGTAAAGTAGGATGAAGAACTAAATTCATGGAAACAAATGTCAAGATCTAAAGCATGTAAGAATAAATAATCATTAGTAGAGAAATTAAGAGGACATGATACCATGCCTTTGGCCTACATTTTTAACTAAGCTCGATTCACTATTACTAGTTTTAATTTGATGAAGATTAGGAAAACAAATAAAATCTAAACCAACATTTAAACTTTCTCCTTTTTTTTTTTTAATTGAGTTCATCCATAATCAAGGTCATAACGAGATCATATTTTTTTTTGAGAATGGGAGCATGGGGTGGGTGGGCAGGGGGAGGAGGGAGCTAGACTCTGATACACTACTACAAAAAATCCCTTAGGGGCGATTTTTGAAACACCCCCTGTGAAAGTCATGAAAATTTAAAGTTTTAAGGGGTGTTTTTTAACAACTTCCTCTTAGATACTTAGAGATAGTGGTCAAAAGGTAGTCAGGGGAGACACTTATAGATAGTGGTCAAAAGGTAGTCATGGGAGACACTTATAGATAGTGGTCAAGCATATGGCATGCATAACACCTCTCTTGTGCACACACACATGTTTAGATGAATCCCACCTTTGTCCTTTAGGCTTACCAATGAAATGTTTGCTCGCCAACTTAATGTAGCCTCATAGACACCTATAATCAATTATTGATTACCAAATAGATACAACAACCCTTACATAAATATATGATCCAAATTCAACGTTCATGTCTCGATAACTAATAATTTTTATTCTAAAATCTAAAAATAAAAATAAAACAAATAATAAAAAATAATGATTTTCTCACTATTAACAAAATTTCATTCTTCAACATCTTAAAATTTGAAATTTCACTCTTCAACCTCTTCAAATTTGAAATTATTTGGAGATGAAGTTCCATTTTTTTCATACAAAAAATTAATTCCATAAAAATAATCACACCTTATGTGTAATTTTTTTATTATTATCAAAATTCATTCATGTACTTTTCCATTTCCCGCTAGAGATTATTATTTATCATTTATGGTCGTTGTCATTGTTTTTATTTTAATATTGGGTTTTAGCTCTCAATTATTAGGACTAGGGCCATTTCAGCTAGATTCGATATGCCTCCCTCCCATGTATTTCAATATTGGGACCGGGGCCATTCATTGCTATTAACTATAATAAGCAGCGCCCAACGCCCCTTTTCATTTTCTGTTCAGAGCACCTCTTCCGCGTTCTCTTTGGATTTCAACAACTCGGTAATGCCATGGATACCAAAAACTAGAGGAACGAGGATTCCAGATATAATATTGTTAATAAGATGTACGCAATCAACTCTGAACACCTATATTTTTGTTTTTTGTTTGTGTTTTAATCTGGTTCATTGTGGATGTTGTGATTTCCATTTGGATCCATTGATTGATGATAGTTTAGGCCACCAGTCAATCCATAAAAATTTATGTATTATTGAGGAATTCAAAATCATGTTTAAGAGATAAGGGGCTATGTTACAGTCGAATTTAGTAATTCAATACGACTTGGTCTCGCTCTGTGTTGAAAAAGATTATAGATTTCCCTGCACATTTAGGGTTGGGGTAAATGCATTCATTCTTACTGGAATGAATATTTTTCTTAATACCTTGCAAGTAAATTTTCCCATTCACAGTCCCAATAGCATCAACTTCTTTATCAACATCAATTTTAATACCAGAAAGCTATTCTAAAATTCATCCATCAATTCTTCCACAGCAACAATTGGCCTTGCCATAGAGCCAGCGACGGCCACAAAAATCTAATAATATACAACCATCTCAAAAATATGATCCCTAATTAACTCAGCAATATATTATACAACAATCTCAACCCTCTCTTCTACAACCTATTCAACAAACTCAACTTCTGTACATAGAGTAAGTGCATTAGACAGAGCAAACAAAGGTATGTGTGAAAGCCTTTATGAATGAGGAATGTTAGGATCCCGCGTCAATAGTATACAATGAGAAGAATTCAAATCAGATGTGTGGATGAGTTTAATTTAAATGAAATATTGTGAATCAAGTCGAGCTAAACCAAAGGATAATTACTCATCAACTGAAGTGAAAATTGTCATAAGAGTCAAGGTTCTAACCTGCAAGATTCCATCCAAGTCTATGCATTTTTTAGTTACCTCGTATGTAGTAGTCTATTTATTTCGATCACACTGCAAAACAACTACTAGACTCAACCCAGATCCTAGATTGAACCGATGATGAGAAACATTGATGGCCACTAGACTCAACCACTAGATCCTAGAAAAAGATAAACGATTTCAATAGTGAGGGCTCTCGGAGGTGTCTTCAAGTAAATCTGCTCTATTCCTTTTACATTTTATATACCTTATCCCATTAGGATTTTGGTGAAGGATTTATTAAATATCAATGATGATTATTTATCATTTCCACGTTGTATCTATTGTGCGTATTTGACTTCATCTAAGCATAGATGAAAGATACATTTGAATATTCTTATAATATTTTAGATTAATAAAAATGTTTTGTCCCCTTATATGGGCTAAATGGCTAACTGTGGGTTTTCCAGCATCAATGGAGTTTTCATTTCAATCTGGACAATCATTTGTTGTTGACGAGAAGGAAAAGGTTTATCAAAGGGTAAGATAGGTCACATTCTATTTTTCTTCAACTTTACAATTCTTTGGGATGTCCTTTGCATTGTTCATTGTGTATGTATCTCCATTCTTTCACAATGATCAATCTTCTATATGTTAGCCTAACTGCTCTTTCTCTAAAGAGTATTGGAGTTTCGTTTGATTGAGAAATATGCCATGTCATATTTACCATTTAATTGTTCACAATTATGAATCAATACAACAACCCATTAAGAGATTCCTTGACATGCCTGTACTATATGCATTTTTTTCCCTCTGTTACAATCTAAAATACGTTGATAAATATTTTTTTCAAAACTACATATTATATTTCTTTGTTGAGAAATAATGACTACAATAATAACTTCGCACTATCAAGCCAAACTATGATTATATAGAATAATATTCTCTACATAAGAGGAAAAATACAAAGAGAAATTTAGTTATAAATTTCTCACTCTCTGTAGCATTTATCTGACCCTGGAACAAGCCCTCTACCCTTACGCTAGTCTCACTCTGTCACCCTCTCTGCAGTGACTACATAGTGCTCTGGTGTGTTGTGTCCTTCCTCACGCTGACCCTTCCTGAATTCGTCTTGCACTCCCAGACTACTATTGATACCCTCTCTCTCTCTCACCTGCAACTCACCCTCTAGCTCTATCTTCTCTTGTTGAACTTCAACCACTAAGAAAATAAACCTTCTTGGGCAAAAGAATAACTGTAATGGTGGGTTATCCATCTACCCATCAACTTCTTATAATCTTTTGTTGGAGCACCAACAACCAAGATTAAAACATAATCGATGGCCCATATTATTTCCTTCTCGATCTGTGCAAGTTCCTAGAACATTCACACCATAAATTAATTAATTTTCATTAATTAATCATATTTCCTAAGTATAGACTTAGGAAACACTAGAACTAATTAATAAATCTAATTATTTCTAGGTGGAATTTCCATAAACGATTTCTGGGTATTGGAGAATACATATATTCTAGTATCTCCAACCAATATCTTGGCTAGAACACATATGATGCTACAAAAAATAGCATTTCCATCTTGAGCGTTTGACATACACTTTCCTCCCTATGAAGTGAAAATCATACCCCTTATCCTAAAACTAGGATATTGAAATTAGGTTCATGCTCAATCCTAGCACATGAAATACATTTGTAGCGTTGGTGCTAGCTCCTAACTCCCTCTGAAAATCTATGGTACCTCTCCCTACTGGAGTACATTTCATTTTGTTACCCATAGTAATCGGGAAGACCATCTACTCCTCCTTGTAGATAGATAAATATTATCTAACCCCAGTCAAATGAGTTGATGCTCCACTATATATATACTAGATACTTAGTGAATCTGATCCTGATTCTGGTGAAGAAAATTCATCCTCCAACCTGGAAAACAAATATGAAGCTTCTTGAATGTTAATTTTCCATGGTCATTCTGAAGAATTTAGTGTGATATTCCTCTTTTCTCCCGACATTGATTCTGCTAAAAAATTCTCTACATCCAACCAAGGAGTCTGTTTAGAGAAAAACTAAGCTGCAGTTTCTCCCTCTAACTGTTGGAATTACTAATCTAGGAAACTTTGATTTTTCTGCTAACTAGCAACTGGAAAGTCAAACTATTTCCATCAACAACTCAACATGCATGTCAATGAACTACGCCGCCTCAAGAATTTGGGCCTATTGGTCTTACTGATCAACGAAATTCTTCCCTCTTCTCCTACGCTTCCTGGTTGTTCATTTAAGCTATGATACCATGTGAAAATTTTATCTATTGTAACAACTAGAAATTATTCTTCTAACTGTAAATAAATTATACAGTTTATTTGCTATAGAAAACAATGAATAAAATCACAACTACAATTTTCACAATAAAAATACTCGGGAAAATAAAATACTGGAAACTGAGAAATCCTAGCACACACACAAGAATTTTAACACAGTTATTTTTGGACAAATGTCCCTGGAAAACCCAACTTGGGAAGACCAGTGCAACAGATGTGGATTTTATTATCATTGTTTAGCAACAATTCTGATTACAATAATTTCAATGCCTTACTAGAAATATGATCAGAGGAAAATACTGGCAGAATTTTTGTGAGAATTTTCTCACACTCCACTGCAAATTTTTTCCCCTGAGATAGACTCCCTATCCTCACATTGGAGCTTTTATATTTCTCTCTGTGTAAATATTCTAATGAATTCGACCTTCCTCTCACTTCCTCTTCGAGGAGCTGGAAACCTTCCTCCCGGAATATTGTTGCCCTCCTCTCTCACCTACTACTCACCCTCTAGCTCTATCTTCTCTTTTGAATCACAGGCAGTGAAAAAATATAACTGACTGAGCAACTGAGTAACTGCACTGGTGTGATCTCCATCTAACCATCGACTTCTTTTTATAATATTTTTTTGGAGCACCAACGACAAGAATTAAAACATAATCGATGGCCCAGATTAATTCCATCTCAATCTACTTGATTTTATATATGATTCTCACCTTATCTCAAATAATATTGATTAATTAACCATATTCCCTAAGTTTCGACTTAGGAAATGTTTAAAAAATTTTTAATAATCTAATTGAGACAATTCTAGGTGGAATTTCCAAAAACAATTTATGGGTTTTGGAGATATCTTGTATTCTAGCCTCTCCACAAAATATTGTGGCTAGAACACATCTGGTACTACAAAAACTAACAATTGCATGCACCAATAGCAAGATATACACTTGAATTAGCCCTCGAATTTATGGTTAAAATAGGACAACCTTGTTGTTGTCCACAAATTCTAGAATCTAATTTATGGTTAAAATAAACAGAAAACGAATATTTGGACTAAGGAAAGGCCACCCAAGAGTTCCCCAAAGCACTTAGAACAATCAAACCTAGGTGGTTTTGCTAGGAAAATGAATATAATGTGTAAAAATATTCCAACGATGATTAATTTACAACGGTAGTGATAAATAATCATCCAATTAGCTCAAACTTGTAAAAACAGGTGGTGAATCCCCTAGGGTTTCACCAAAAATCTCCAAAATGAAATACAAACACAATTAAGCACTTGGGAAATGAATTTCACCATCATATTGTGTTGGATTAGCTTTAGAAACAATATAATATTGAAATATTAGCTAGATTAGGGTTAGAATGCACCTTTTAAGATTAAACCCTAGCTTTTAGGGTTCCACCAAATCTTATTTTAATGCTACAATTTAATTTCCAGAATTGGTAAACACCTTAAACCAGCACCAAAAATGTCAAATAAAACCTTTTAAGACAAATATTTGGGGCCATTTTTCCCACGGTGTTAAATATCCACATTTTAGCATAAATGTTTGGACAAATATGTCTAGAAAAATGAAATAAACTACTAACTTTTCACTAGACAGTGAAAAAATATTTTTTGTGGGATTTTTATTTTATATTTTTTGTATTTTTATTTTAATATGAAGAGAAAGAAAATAATTTGTAGAGGTTTTTGGTTGGTTGTTTGGATTTAAGCTTATTTCCCTGTGTCCACTTAGGGCTTATAGGGTCAAGTAGAATTTCCCTCCAATATTTGGTTATCCAATGTTTAGGGATTAAAATAAGAGACTATGTTCTAGAGACCAAAGAAACCCTTGCCTAATCAAGATACATTATGATAACCGAGGATCTACAAGAAGGATTTCCTCAAAAGGAATAGTCTTCACCAAAGATACATGTCAAGGGAAACTCATATTTGGTAAGTAAAATAAATTTTTACTCATTTGAGCTATTTATATGTTTGATATCTTGAGTTTTGAGTAAACTTTGTTACTTGTCTGCACTATTTTCTACATAAATATCATTTATGTATTAGAAAAATATATAAGAATTAACTATTCACTCAAAATCACGTTTTAAGGCACTAGTCTACCATCCCTTGGGTGAAGTTACTTGTTTAATGAATCCTACCATAGCCATTTAAGTAAGATTTGGACTTAAAAAGTGGAGACTCATGCCGAGGTGATAGTGGGAACTTGTCCTATGTGTGCCATCATAGCATCTTGTATGGGCCTTAACAAGACTGTTATTTTGGGTGGTAATAGATCCAAAATATTCCAGAATCAATTTAAAAAAACAACAAACAAAAAAACCACCTAAGAGTAAATATCACAAAATTGACTTCTTCAACATTACATGGAAACCATCAAATTAGAAAAAATAATTGATAAAAGTCCAACAGTTAATGAAATTGATGCAAAACTAAAAGTGAAAGAGTTTAGCATATCAACCAAAAATTGACCACAAAATAGCCTCAATCAAAGATCATTGGACTGAGAGGGAGACATGAGAAATTGTAAATCTATTGAATGAGTAACAAGATGTCTTTGCGCAAGATCACACATACTTCAAAGTCCTAGTTATTGAAATGGAAGAATTGAGGATTGAAATCATAAAAGGTGTAAAACTAGTAGAAAGGAGGCCATACACAATGGCCCATAAATGTAACAAGTAAAGCAAGAGATTAATAAAGTTGGTTATAGGACTCACATACACCGTAGAAAAATTTGCATAGATTTTGACGGTTTGAACAAAGTGACAGTGAATGATCCAATCCCCACTCCATTTGAAAACAAGATCTTGGATGAGGTGGTAAACCATGAGTGTTACTCTTTCATAGATGACCTTTATAGGTACAACAAGTATCTAATGCAAAAGAAGATAGAAATAAGATTACACTTGTAACTGACGAGGGATCTTATCCATACAAAGTCATGCCATTGAAATAAGATTGAATCTGCAAATTTCTCTATGATAGTTGTCAAGGAAATTTAAGAATTCATTTACAAAACTATCGTAGTATATCTAGATGACTGGACTATATGCTGAAAAATCATGTCGATCATCATCTAAAACTAATGATTGAGAGATGTCATCAAATAAGGTTGTCTCTGAATATCAGAATATGTATTTTTGCCACTCCAATAGGTATCCTACTTGTTTGTATAGTATGTAAATATGGATTGAAAGTGGACAGGGTTGATGATAAAATGATTTTAGATTTGAGGCCCCGTACAAACCAAAATCCGGAACAACACTAGGTAATATAGGATACTACTAAAATTTTATAAAACTTTACTATAACATGACCTTTCAAATGTATATACTGGTTAGGAAAGATGCCAAATTTGCATTGTCCAAAAAATGTCAAGAATCATTTGACCTCTTAAAACACCCATATTGACGTTTCCATATTGATCAAAGCCCTTCCATGTGCATTACATGCATCTAACATTGCAATAAGCACCACACTCACTCAACCCAAGGAAACATAGATCACCACATATCTTATCTATAAGGAAGTTAAACCCGACTAGCATAAATTACTCAATAACAAAGAGAAAGAGTTTAGCTATGAATTTTTCTCTTCAAAATTTCACTCATTATCTTTTAGCAAACCTTGTTTGTGTTTTATATTGATCACAAAGCTCTGAAGTATTTGATAATTAATCCTTTACACCACAAAACAATATGCATGCGGTTGTTATTATTCTAGGAATTTGACTTTGAGAAAGTGATGAAGCTTGGGAAAACACATCATGGCTCTAACCACTTATCCAAGATTGACATGGGAAAAGAACTAATTGATATTGGTGAAAACTTATCGGATTCACATTTTTTCGAAGTAAAAAAAGTGTCAATAGAATAGATGGTCAAGACCCTGTTGAAATGCCTCAACATAAATGTAAAGTGTTGAACATGAAGGCCGCATGTCATGAAGGGAGAATATACAAGTGGTTTGTTATTATTCTAGGAAATTGTCTTTGAGATGTGTTGAATCATGGAAAAACACATCTCTCTTGACCACTTTTCCAAGGTTGACAGGAGAAAAAACAACCAATATTTATAATAACTTGCCAAATTCACATTTGATCAAAGTAAAAGCAATATCAAAAGAATTAGAAGATGTAGCACAATTTTTACATGATGATCAAGCCCCCCCTCCCCCGAAAATGCCTCAACATAAAGGGAAGTGTGGACCATGAAGTTTTTTGGTTGTACACTTATTAATAGACATATATAAGTGCTTGGGCAGTAAGTGGTAAGGAGATTAGGTTGCAACAAGAGAGAGTCAATATCATTAAGAAGCACATAAAGGAGTGTCGAAAAGGCACTAAAAATCCAATGCAATGACTAGGTGGTGAACAAAAATGCGCAAATATTGTTGAAGGTTCATCAATGACTTGATAGATGTCAACAAATGGGTAGACCACTAGTAAAAAATACTATTGAGATTTTTGAATCCAACCCTAGCCTAGCTACTCTTTGAAATGTGGATTGTTGATTTCATTGGACCATTTCCAATGATAGCAAGAATGGGAACAAGATACATAATCATTTCTATATAGATTTAATTACATGCACATAAGAAAAACTTGTGAAAAGCTAAGGATTTCACCCTATCACCATCAAACCAATGAATCAAATTAACCATTTAACAAGACACTAGCGAAAATCTTGATTAAAATTTCTAATGTCGACTAAGACAACTAGGACTATAGACTTCTAGCCATATTGTGGGTATACAAGACTCTTACAAGAAGTCATTGGGCATACTTTTTTAAAGTTAGTATATGGTCAAGAAGCAACAATACCTTTACACTCTACCTCCTACAAAAAGGATTGCTACAACTATGAGGTTGGACAAAGGAAGTTTGAAGTGTAAATTCAATGTTATGACCAAAGTTCATTCACGCTCTTATACCAATGTAGCGAACAAAATTTGTTTATGCTCTGATACCAATGTTATGAAAAAATTTCATATACGCAACAATATACTCAAAATATATTAATATATAAATAATAAATATCCATGATAGGACAATAATATATGATATAAGAAATGTACAAAAAATATGAGCTGATGAGAATGTTACCAATGAGGGCCCGCATATATACCTAGGAAGGTGCCCTTTCACGAATCGTCATATCCTTAAAGACATGCCTCTTCAATACTAATTATTAGTTAGTTAATCATTATGCAATGTTATTATTATTTCTATTATTTTTATATATATTTTATTCATAACATTGCCTTGTCAAGAAATAAGCTTTGAGGACAAAGCTTTTTGAAGAAGGAAATGTTATGAATAACATATATATATAAATATATATAATAATAATAGAAATAATAATAAAAATGAATAATGATTAATTAAATAATTAATAATTAGTATTGAAGAGGCATGTTTTTGAAGATATTACCATTCTTGAAAGGGCACTTGCCTAAGTATATATGCGGGCCCTCATTTGTAACATTCTCAGCATCTCATATTTTCTGTACATTTTTTATATCATACATTATTTTCCTATCATGGATATTTATATATTTAAGATCTTGTGAGTATATTGTTGTGTTTACAAACTTTGTTCGTAACTTTGGTATTAGATTTTTTTGATTCTATAGCTGCTCACCCACTACATAGAGCCAGTCTGATCCAACCTTTAGCCATCAACTTGTCGTCAACCTTGTTTTCGTTGCAATTCAAGCGTTTCACTATATAATTGGAGGTTCTCCATTCTACTGGACTCGCCATTAGGACTTTTTCCATTGAAAAATAAAAAATAAATGGAAGATTAGTGCAAATAAAAGGTCATAAAAAGTAAATTATCAAAAGAGTTATAGAAAGAAGAAAGAATAAAGGTGTAGCAATTTTAAAAATAAAAGATAAAAATAAAAAGACATTAAAAAATATTAAAAAAATATAAAAAATAAAAAGGGGAGCATTATTAAAACAAAAGGTGAAAAAGTAATTGAAAATCATTTTTAAGGAAGAAAATATTATTAAAGATTCATCATTAAAGTTTGAAGGGATAATTAAGTTTTGAAATCGTATGAAAAAGGATTACTTATAAACCCTAAAGCTCATCCTAAAAAAGTAAAAATGGAGACCAATAATGAAATATTTCCAAAAATGTTTATTAAATGTGTTAATGCACTATTTAAAATCAAAGGATCACTTGCAGGAAGAGATATAATAATCTCTATCAGTCCTACTAAAGATAGTAACTATGTTTGTACTAATTGTGCTAACCAAATAATGATTCCTTAATCGAATATAATTTAAACAAATTTTGTTGAAACAAGTGACAAACAATACGACATAAGCAATTTACAACTATGTATTTGGGATTATACTTTTATCTCGCAATTCACCATGAAAACTTTATTTTTTTATGATAATGAAATTATTTTGGGTTCACCCTAGATGGAAGCTCTAGGGTCCTTCATCCTAAATACGAAAAATAATTGTTTGACATTTTCATACAAAAAGAAAAAAATAACACTAAAAAATGTTATATTGAAGCCAAATTCAGTAACACCAGAAGACTTACAAGATATTTCAAAAGTAATTTTTCAAGAAGGTAAAAAAGTGCTACAAAATATGCAAAGAGAAGTTGACAAAATTACCACTGACTAGAATTAATAAGTTTCTTAGCTTAAAGACCATAGTGAAAAATTACTATCACAAATCAAGAAGCTTAAGAAGGACAAAGAGTTGTTGGAAAACAAAGTACAACACTTTAATAAGAAGGAAGCATTGAAATCTTCAAATGTAGAAATTCAAGTTGAAGAGAAGGGAATGGACACTGATCTAGTGAATATATCAACTGAAGAAGAAGACAAGTCAGTTTAAGAAAACACAAACTCAGATGTTACAATTCAAATGATGAAAATTCCAAGTGAAGATTTTGTAACCAAATCAACAACATCAGAACTTGAAGTAAATCAAAATATTGTCACACACATGATAAGGGAAACAAAAATCAAAATAACTCCTTATCTATATCTGAATAATAAGAATAGACATCTCAATCAATCTACGAATCTATATAAATCATAACAGAAACAACAAACATCTATTTCAAAGAATATTGATGTTTGCACCATCCAATCTTATGATAACAATTCATTACAAGTTTCCAGTATTCAATAGGGTTTTGAAGGTAAAAATGGTGTCTTGAAGGCATGGAGAGGTGGATGGAGGTGTTGGACATTGGTTTCAATGCTCCCCGTGTGTTTCGCGACATGGACTAACCGCCTCTTGTGGATCCTAAATCTGGCGATTGTAGCAAAGACAAAGGCCTGCGGGTTTTTGTCTAACGGCAATCATGATTCCAACAATTGGTATCATAGTGATAGGTATCGAGTTTGAAACTCACCCGGCTCGCGTTGGGGGGGGATATTGTTGAACATTGGGTTCAACGCTCCCCGTGTGTTTCACGACATGGACTAACCACCTCTCATGGATCTTAACTCTGACGATTGTAGCAGAGTAAGGCCTGCGGGTTTTGGTCTAACGGAAATCATGATTCCAAAAGGAGGTTGGGGTAAATGAGTGAAGGATGGTTTAAGCCCCTAGCCAAGCTCAAATCCTCTCAAAGGTCTGCCTTGCACTAAGATGAGTGCTCTCGGTGTACCTCAGAAAAATGACTTTATGAAACACATTTTTTACGACATAATTTGGAGGTGACTAAATAAGGTGAGGGATTTAATATGCAATTGGTAAATGTTACCTTTCTTGCAGATACACACAACCCTATAATCATCACATGCACACATCCATTTATCATTGACAAAATAAAATAACTGATGGTGGAAAAGATGAGTTTAATTCAAAAGATATCTGGTTTATGCCAGAACTATGATCTAATTATTAAACTAAATTATAAGCTACATAAATAGAATGTAATAAAAGACAACTAACACAAACATATTTCCAAGAAATCATAAACATAATACTTTTAAACTCTATTCGTGAATCCTTCCACTCATGCTCCCACAATATAGATGAAGTAGAGGTTGCAACCACAGGTTTTGATGGATTATTCTCTACTGAAATGAATGAAAATAATAAATACTTGAAGCTAAGAGAAATAAAAATACATAAGAGGAACCTAAGCCATTTGGTTGGGCCCAAACCTAAGAGCCTTAGCCATCTATAACTAACTCAGTGATAACTCAATAATGAACTTCTCATTATCATCAAATAAACTGTCTAATACATCATATGACAGTCAAAATAACAGTGCCAAGTTTGTGAGATCAATATCTACCTAGCTGAAAATAAAACTCGAGTCCTAATGACCTCCTCCTCTTGTTTATTTATACAAGATGGTAGTTGCTATCAACTCCCTAGAAAATAGGAATGAGTGTCTCCAACTCGAGAATGGTGGATCTTGTTCTTCATCACTCCCACTTGTAATAGTAGTGACTTGGTTGTCGATGACTCAAGCTAATGAGAGAGAGTTTGTTGTGATATTTGTATAAAATCCACATAAATTCAACTAATCTTGTAATATGTTAAAATAAAATACCTGAATCTATTTTACAAATTGAGGAAACCAATTATGATCATACAATAACATGAACAAGAAAGAGAAATATTTTAAATCTCACAACACAAGGGTGTATTTGGGGAAATCCTCAGCTAAAAACCTCACTATCTATATATTGCATGAAGTCAAGAATATGAAACAATATAATTCTTCTCTTAGGATTGAGATTTCTCTACACTATCTTTGACTATCTCTCTCTGATATGACCAGGTTTGGTCCAATACTTAACCAATTCTTTGCCCATGTCATACCAGCCTTGCTCACACATTCCTGAGGGAATTGAGCCCCTATTAATTAGGAAAGTCCTAGTAATTGATTGTGCAATACATCCAAGGCATCCCTATGACCTCATGCATGACTGATACAATTTTCTAATTATACAACTAATAGTCAACTTCCCTTTAACTCCAATCTCAATTGGGTCTTCCTTAGAACTGAAATGCTACAAATATTTAGAGTGAATTATCAATTATATGATTTATCATTGCATGTGAATTAAATCAAATTTAATTCATTGGACCTCTCACTAACTCATCCATTAGTTAGAACTAGTTAAACTGATTTTAACTCAAACAATTATAACTCAAAATAAATTGCAACTAGACCCCATAAAACTTAGAGTGAACTTTACAAGCCTCCAGTTTGACCTCCAGATCGAATTGACGGAGCTAACTAAGTCTTCCCAAATCATTTAACTCGTACAAGCTATCATGTGATATGGAATTAAAATTTCCTTCTAATTTAGGGAAAATTAAATTAGAATCCATTTTGATGCCATTTTCAATATTTCTTGTTGTCATTTTCAACAAAATTAGGCTAATTGAGGGAGTTAAGGAGGTGGAAAACATCTTATATTCTCTCCTTGTTGTCTACTTCAAGCACCTACATGGAAAATATCTCAAAAATGCTCTATTCCATACAATTAAACCACATCAGGACAAATTATATGACAAACACTTTTTATTCTTCTCACTAAGCATAATATCACTATAAATGTAAATAAATGTGAGAAAGAGATAGTTCAAAAGTTGGATGATAGAACCATGACCCTTATAATATACCTATTGATGAGTTTCATCAGCATGGTAGCCATAGGCCGGTCCAAGGAAATAGGGGAGAAAGCAAGAATTTCTTCTAGTTCAAAATCAAAAGACAGGAAGTGTAAAGACAAATGTTGGCACTGCAACAAAATAGGACACCTCAAGTAAGACTGTTGAAAAAGAAAGGAGTCCATTGAAAAACCAAAGAAGGAAGAAAATCAAGTTTTGTCAGGTATGATTGATGAAGTTTCATCTGTTGAATTAGGTATGTAGATGAAAAATTTCCTGTTTGAAATGTCCCTCAGAATTATGAAATTTGGTTGTTATATTTAGGTGCTTATCATCATATCAATCCGCACAAAAATTGGTTCACTTCATATCAAGTTATGAATGGTAGTTTTATTTTTATGGGTAATAATGTATCTTTTCAAACTCTTGGAATGGGAAATGTCAGAATCAAAATTTATGATGATAAAATTAGAACATTAACTGATGTTAGATATGTACCTAAGTTGAGGAAAATTTTGATCTCCTTGGGAGTATTGGACTTAGAAGGTTACAAGTTTACAGGTAAAAATGGAGTGTTGAAAGTTTCAAAGGGTACTCTGGTTGTTATGAAGGCAAAAAATATCATAAATTTTTACAGACTCAAAGGAAGTACAGAGGTAAGTGAGGCAACGATTGTATCTGAGAATGAAAAAGAAGATACTCTCTTATGGAATTAGTGGCTGGGTCACATGAGCGAGAAGGGTCTTCAGGTAATTATGAATCAAAAATTTCTTCCTAATTTAAAATCCTTGAGGTTGGATTTTTGTAAACATTGTGTATACAGAAAACAATGTAAACATAAATTTAAAACTGGAAGTCATAATAGTAAAGGAATTTTGGACTAGATTCATTCTGATAATTGGGGACCATCTCCTACTATATCTCATGGAGGTGCATTATACTTCGTAACATTTATTGAAGATTTCTCCAGGAAAGTCTCGGTATATATGTTGAAAATAAAAACTGATGTATTTAATTTTTTAAAACAATTTACAAATATGGTGGAAAATAAAATAGGAAAATAAATTAAATGTATAATAACTGACAATGGCGGTGAATTTACTTCCTTAGAATTTGAAAAATGTTGTAAGAATGAAGTGATTTTTAGACATAAAACTATTGTCTATACTCCTTAGAAAAATACTGTTGTTGAAAATATGAATCAAACCATTATGGAGAGATCCAGAAGCATGATAAACAATGCTAATTTTATCACTCAAAATTTTGTGAGTCATTACTTGACATGGTCATATAGTTCACTCCTCAAAAGGGTAAGGACTCCTTAAAACTTTTTCAAGTTGGCATAGGAAATTTCATTTTTTTCATATTTAACCTATCCTAAGTTTCAAGGTGTTACACCATTTTTTGGTCATCTAACCTTTTATCATTAGATGGACCCAAGTACACCATGTAAGACCAGTTTTACCCTAAGTAAAACTGCTTTCACTATGTTAAAATAGGAAACCCCAAAAGGAAATATTAAACAAACCTATATTTGTTTGATTTTCCTCATGGAAAAATTAGTTAAACCATAATTTAATTATTATTCCCAGTCATGTTTAACCCAAAAACAAAGAAATTAATGAGATAAACCCTTGGTTATCTTGTTATTTTCTAGGAATAATTATTTAAATCTTATTTAGATAATATTCCTTGTTAAATATGACCAAATCACCCACCATTAATCAAATAAATCATTATTTATTTGATTATCTCCCAACCACTTCCTTAAAAAGATAAATAAATCATTTATTTATTTATTTTCACTAATCAAGGGATTTGACCCAAGTCAAACACCCTTTCCCTCCAACAAATATAATAAAATATTCCATAGAGGTGGATCTAGATTTGGTTAACATTATTTTAATCATGCACCAAGATCTAGAATGACCCAATATTTTGTTATAAATAAGAGGGTTTCCCCCATCATTCTTCACCTTTTGTTGCCTACTAGATCACTCTGGATCTATACACTTGGTCTCATTTCTATCATTTGCTCCCATTGAGCTCTATTTTCTGCATTGGGTTTTCTACATCTACAAGAGAGAGAAAGCTTAGATCTGAAGTGCTGAGGACTACAAAGAACCCATCCCATTGAGGAGGTCTGGATACACCTTCTTGTTTCCTCCCAGGTGCCCTGTAATATAAAAATTCATTCAAAAATCGTGTTCTTGTCTTGTCTGTTGGATGCATGGAGCAAACTCTTTACTTTACTGCTTAATGTCTTTCCATTTATAGATCTGTTTGTTGCTGTACTCTAACTACTAATTGCAGATCTGAAGATGTTTTGCAGCCATTATTGTTGTTAGGGCTATTAGTTATGCGTAGCTAAAGTGGTTCTTTTTCGTACGCTTCGACAAAGAATTCATACTAACAAATGGCGACTCCACACGGGTTTTAAATTACGACCGTTGTCGTTTTTCATATTCCTGCATATCCAGCTACTTCAGGCCCTAGGGCTTCTTTTCAGCTGCTTAGTTTTCCTCTTTTTATGTCATTTTCTCACATAAAACCCTAAAAACTTAAAATTTCTAACTTCCGTGTGTTTATTTTTATTGCGCAGTGGCGACACAGTAGTAACTAAGACGACAGCGTTTACTGTCTGCCCTTGAGACAACGGAACGGGGGGTCGCACTTTTTGGCCCTAAGCACAACGACACGGACCTCCGGGTCGCACCCCTAAATGCGGTACACACGGAAGCCACCTTTTCAGTTCCGGAGTCGGAGAAGCTGCCGACACCGCCTTTTTTCCAGCATTTTTTCTGTAATTTTTCTGGGTTCTGCTGCAGCCTCTGCCAGGGTTTTCCAGCCTCTGTCTCAGCCCGCCTTGACCAAGATCTGATCTGTTTTTACTCATCTAAGTGGGAACCCAGCCCCTTGGGGCTTTAGTACCCTCCACTTTTTGTGGAAGAGTTTCAGCTGTTTCAGCCGTCGGTTTCAGAGCTTCAGCCCCCTCTTTTTCCAGATCTGTTACCTCACTTTCAGATCCATCGAAATCAACCTCTTTTCCTTTCAAATCACCTCTTGTCGTTTTGTTTGGACCTCCTTTTGACGGCCTCCGCCTCACCCCCTCTGGTTTTTGCTGATTTCCTTCCCTTTTTCCAGCCACCTTGCCTCTGTCTCTTGGCTGTGATCTGCACCTCTTACCCGCAGCTTTATCCTCCAGATCTCTGTCCCTCTTGACCCTAGGTCTGTTGAGCTCCCTTTGTGTGTGTTTTACATAGTTTTTCCTTTCTTTTTAGCATAGTTGTGAGAGACCCACCTTTCTGGGTTAGATAGATGCATACGTAGCTGTTATTTTTCTGTCATTTCAGCATTATACTCTGTTCTCTGTAGGTTTATTTTCAGCTACGCAGCACACTTTTTCTTGCTCTCAACAACGGAAAGGGTTTAAAAATTAAAATTAACGCACGCCACACACCGACCCTAAGTGAAGAAGCGCCTGGTTAACACCGCCTGGCAAAGACTCTAAAATCAATTGTCACTGCACCTTATCTGCCCTTGACCTTTCTTGATTCTGTCCCCTTCTACCCATGTCGGTTTCCTTCTTCCTGTCATCATTGCGCCCCCAAGGCGCCTTTGCCGGAGACTTCTTGGCCTTCACCCTCATTTTCCGGTTGATCGACCTGCTCCGCACCGCCGTCGTCGAGCCAGTCCACCTTCGAGTCCGCACTCCGACTCCTCTCCTGATTCATCGGGTCCTCCTTCTCCTTCTGGTTCTCCCCCCGTTACCTTCACTATGTCTGGTCCAGGGCCTAACGCTAGCGGTTCTCCCGGCCCCAATGCCGGCCCAACTTCTAGCGGAACCGCCACAAACACTACCCCGGCCACCCCTGTGCTGCCGTACATTGCAGGCCTCAGCCTCCCCGATTTCCATCAGTTGATTAATGACCCCATTCACCACAATGCTACCTGGCCCGCTATGCCCACCAAGCTGCCCTCCGATATCCCTAAGTTCGAGGGCCTTAATGGAGAAGATCCAACCAATCACGTCCGGTCTTTCCACATGTGGTGTTCCTCCAATTCCATTACCGATGACTCCATCCGTCTTCGTTTGTTCCAACGCACGCTTACCGACGAAGCTTCTAAGTGGTATGTCGAACAAGCCACCTCTTCCCATACCACGTTCGAGACTCTTGCCCAAGCCTTTTTGTCGTACTTCCAGCTCCCTCTCTGATACGACACTGGCACGGAGCTCTTGACTTCCTTTAAGCAATCCTCTTCCACACGCCTTTCTGCCCATGTTCAGGAATGGCGACGAAGACGGAGCTTATGTCGAGCCCCTCCCTTTGAAGATCGGGTTTACATGGACTGGTTCCTTCGCACCCTTCCGTCTCCCATTGGCAAAGATGTCGCCTCTCACTTTCCTCAGACTGAAGAAGCCGCCCTCCAAATAGCCTTAAAATATGACCTGATCTACGCTCAATCCGGTTATGTTTATACCGTCCTTCCTGACATCCCCAGACCCGGTGGCGCTAACGCCCCGGGGGCATCTCATTCCGCCGACGGTATCGTTGGATCTCTTTCCCATCCATCTGCTCACCCTCCTATGGGCTATGGTCTCCCCCAGGGAGGGGCCAGCACCTCAAGCACTCTTCCCCCTCCCGGCAACATGCATCCAGGATACGGCATGCCTCCTCCTTTTGCCCAACCTCCTGCTTACCTCAATGTCGCCCAACCCAACCCTTACCTTTATCCACAGCCTGGTGCGCCAGCTCCTCCAGCATATGCGCTTCCGCCTCCCTTGCCTCCTCACAACCCGCAACAACACTTACAACCCCCTCCAGGGCAAGTATTTGCACAGCAGGGTGCGATTAATCCCCCTTCTTCTCAAAGAAGGCGGAGAGGCAACCAGAACCAATCTGCCCCCGGTAACCGAGGACCCAATTCTGGTGTAGACCCTAACACTAGCAACCAGCAACAGGGCCTTCCGCCCAAGCCGGACAGGCCGCTTCGCACAAATAAGCCCTGTTCGTGCTGCGGTGTTTACGGTCATTACACTCACGATTGTCCTCTCTTACCCCAGATGCGGCAGATGTGGGAGTCTCAAGCCACATTGCGCGGACAACACGCCTCCCCTCATGCTCCTCCTAATGTGGCCACTACCCAGCCAGCTGTGTTCACTGATCTTTTCCCTCAACAGGGATTCGTGGCTACCCAACTGCCCGACAGCCAGGTAGCCGCCCCCCCTTCCATTTCTGGTTCCTCTGATTACCAGATCCTTATGATGCACTCCGATCCTTCCCCATCCGTCGATCTTCACCTTCAAACTCGGTCTCGCCAGTACCCCAAGCCTCCTGCTCAGTCTGCTCCCGAGCCTCCCTCTTCAGGTTCTACAGAGTCTCTTTCGACATCCAGTGGCCCCTTACACATCCCTCAACCCAAAGTTGAGGTTCATCCAAAGATTCCAAAGGGTCCATTACGCCGAAATGCTGCTTCCGGTCGAGTCGCCCAGTCGTATAGTATAGTAGATGATTTGGCACAATCCCCTGCTGCCATTTCCACACTGGAACTCCTCCCGTCGTGCCCTTCTCAAAAGAAGGCTCTACTATCGGCCGTGGACGCTGCCGATCCTGCTGATGACCAAATTATTGTTTTTGACGCCACCCAATCGGACCATCCCCCTCTTCCTCCTTCCGTCGCTTTCCAAATCCCAGTCAAAATCCGGAACACCACTATATCCCGGTGTATAATTGATGAGGGGGCATCCACCTGCGTGATGTCTGCTTCGGTTTGGAAGCAACTCGGATCCCCTGAGCTGGCCCCGTCCACGATCACCCTTCGAGCGTGGGATGGTCATGCCTCCCAGCCCATTGGCCTGTTTCGTAACTGTCCCATCACCCTCGCCGGCAAGATCGTTTGCGTTGACGTCGAAGTCATTGACGCCCCTCTAGACTACAACATTCTATTGGGGCGAAGCTACACCTATGCCATGTCTGCTGTCCCATCCGCGGTTTTCCGCAAGATGTCTTTCCCACATAATGGGAAGATAGTCACCATCGACCAACTATCTTATCATGAGCCGCCGTCCTAGACCTCCTCCGAGACGACCATCTCTTCTGTAGCCAATAAGCAAACCGTCGATTCTTTGACCAGTGTCTCCCCCGGTGTCTATAAAGATTCCACCCTGCTTGGTACTTTTCCTCATCTTCCCCCCCCTCCTGTTACTGATCCCAGCTTGTCGAATGTTTGCATGATGCAATCGTCTCAGGCTGCCCATAAGCGGCCTGCCTCGGCTAGTCAGCAACCGCCCCCCCGCCCTCCGCCACCTGCTCATAGCCATTCATCTCTGCCAGCTAGACCTCCTCCTTCCGGCCCTCCCCCTCCAGCTGGTATCCCTGAACCCCTTTATCCTCCTGGCACGGTTCCCCCTGGCCTCAACCACCTCGGAGCCGTCCCTCCTGGACATTACCCGGTCGGGCAGATACCTTTCCTGGCTCCCCCTCCCGGAGTTTTTTCTGTTCCCGTCAGGGCCACCCTCTCTCTCCCTAACCTGACCCTCGGCATACCCGTCTGGTACATGGACCCTCCAGCCGCTACCCCGCCTGGTCACCCCAAACCTTACCTAGCTTTGACTCCGGTTCAACCGGTCCCCCTCACCTCCTCCGGGCCCCCCGCACCCCCACAGGACCCTACCCCTGTGGGGCCAGCCCCCGGAAAGAAAGGCAAAGCTCGTAAGGGGGCAACCCATTAGGACCAGGCCGCCCCGACAACTCTTACACCTCCGCGACCACCAAAGCCCGCCATCCGTTGCGCTTTGTGTGATATCGTCGGTCACGCCACCCATATGTGTCCTGAATTGCCGTACCTCAAGACTCTGGTCAATGAGACGTTTCCAGACTCTGACATCCCTAAAGTCTACGTCATTATCCCCGACTCTATCCCAAAACTCAAACACTTGCGCACAAACCACCCTTGTGCCTTGTGCGATTTTCACGGCCATTACACCCACCTCTGTCCCCGCCTTGACGAGTATCGTTCCTCCTTGGACATGTACCGCCAATTCAAGGCCGCTTCGATCGGACCAGATGACATTCCTACCCCCATTCACATTCCGCCTCCCGCTATTAACCCAACGGAGCCCTCAACCACCATTTTGTACATGTCATCATCCTTGAGAGATTGTTCACCGGCCCCTCAACCTACCGATCCTCTCAGCTCCTTAGCCGTCCTTGGATCTGTTGATATCGCCCATCTGAGCCCCTCTCCTCGTGATGACCCGGCCCACACCACTACTTCCTCGGGTGACCCATCTTCCTCCAGTCTTCCCATCTTCCACTCTGATGAAGACATTATGGAAGCCATGACCACCCCCGACTTTCCCTGGGATGATATGCACCATCGCGCATATTTCCTCCCACAGCAGTCCCATGACCAATACGCTGTGGAAACCAAAGACTTCATTCCTCATGAAGTCGATTGGTTCAAAAACCCTATCCCTGCACCTGATGCTTTCGAAGAAGGAAACATGGCCAATATCTCATCTACCATCAAAATCGACATTTCAGTCAAACCAGGAATTGAAGAATACATCACTTTGGGTGCCCAATGCACCCCGGAAGAAATTGAAGCTTACACCAAGATTTTCAAAGAATTCTGCGATATCTTCGCCTGGTCCTATTCTAAAATGCCCGGACTCGATCCCGCCATTGTCGAACATCATATCGACACCTGGCCTGATGCTAAACCAGTCCGACAAAAGATGAGACCCATTCATCCTTCCCGACGTGACGCTATCAAAGCCGAAATCGATAAGCTCAAGCAGGTTGGTTTCATTTACCCCATTGAATACACCACTTGGGTGTCTAACCCCGTTCCCGTTCTCAAGAAACAAGGCACCATTCATGTCTGCATGGACTTTCGCGACTTGAACAAAGCTTGTCCCAAAGACAACTTCCCCACACCGTTCATCGACCAAATCATTGACGAGTGTGCGGGGCATGAGGTCCTATCCTTCATGGATGGTTTCTCCGGATACAACCAAATTGCTATCCATCCTGCTGATCAACTAAAAACCGCGTTCATTAGTCCGTGGGGAACTTTTGCTTACCGGGTCATGCCTTTCGGCCTAAAAAACGCCGGCGCCACCTTTCAACGGGCCATGTCTTATTGCTTCCACGAATTAGCTCATATTATTCTTGCCTATTTAGACGACCTCACGGCGCATTCTAAGCATCGGGCGCAACACCTGCACGATCTGCGCACCATTTTTCTCCGATGTCGCAAGTATAATATCCGCCTTAACCCGTTGAAATGCGTTTTTTGCGTTCCTGCCGGCCGTCTCCTAGGCTTCATCGTGTCTAAGTACGGTATCACTCTTGACCCTTTGAAAGTTCAAGCCATTATTGAACTTCCCGTCCCGCGTACCCTCCGCCAGCTCCAAAGCCTCCAAGGCAAAGCTAATTTTCTTCGTCGGTTCGTCCCTGACTATGCCACCACCGCACACGGGTTCCTTAGACTCCTACGCTCTCACATTCCATTTTTTTGGGATACCTATGCTCATGAGTCTTTCGATGCCCTCAAGCAGGCCCTCACATCTGCTCCCTTAATTCGCCCTCCCGACTTTAATCGGGACTTCATCCTATATATCTCCGCTTCCACCTATTCGGTCGTTGGAGTCCTTATCCAAGAGGATTACCATGGCATTGAGCATGTGATCTACTATGTCAGTAAGAACCTTGTGGGACCCCCTGTCTCATACTCCTATGACGAGAAATTAGCGCTGGCTGTCGTGCTCTCAGTCCAAAAAATTCGTCATTATATCCTCCTGCGCTCCACCAAGGTTGTGACAAATTCCAACCCTATGGCTTTCCTCTTGAGTCTTCGTATACTTACTGGGAAGTACGCCCGTTGGGTCGTTATTCTTCAGGAATTCGACCTTGAATTTGTCACCCCAAAAAGTAAGAAAGGCTTAGCCCTCGCTGAGCTCATTTCTGAATTACCTACCGGATCGCAAGACCCTCCCGTTAATGACGCTTTCCCTGATGAACCCCTGTTTGCCATTACTTCCGATGACCTGTGGTACGGTGATATTCTTACTTATTTGCGAACCCACAAGTTCGCCCTCCACCTTGACCGTGAGGCTCGCCGACGTATCCGACACCAGGCCCCCCAATACCTTCTTATCGGTGACGACCTCTATCGTCGCGGGGTTGATACTGTCCTTCGTCGTTGCCTCACACACGCTGAAGCTAAACAGGTCCTTAATGCCTGCCATAGCGGCGCTTGCGGTGGCCACCTCTCCGGTCTTGCTACTGCCCAAAAAATAATGCGCGCCGGGTATTTTTGGCCTTCCCTCTTCAGTGATTGCATCGAGGCAATCAAACACTGTCCCAATTGCCAACATTTCACCCCTAAGGCGAGAGCTCCACCAGCTCCCCTCCATCCGGTCGTCTCCACTGGTCCCTTCTGTAAATGGGCCATCGACTTTATGGAGTGTCGCCCACCATCCTCTGGTAACCACAAGTATATCATCGTGGCGGTCGACTATTTCACCAAATGGGCCGAGGCCATGCCAACGTTCAACAACACGGCAGCTACCGCGGCCCTCTTTTTCTTTAACCATGTTATAGCTCGCTTCGGGGTTCCCAAGCAACTGGTCTCTGATCATGGCAGACATTTTGAAGATGATATATGGCGTGAGCTATCCTCACTGTTGGGTTTTGAGCACCAATATTCCTCCTCCTATTACCCCCAAGGTAATGGCCAAGTTGAAGCAGTCAACAAAACCCTCAAGACCATGCTTCAACGAAAAGTGAATAAGCACAAAACCAACTGGCATCTCATGCTCTTTCCTGCCTTATGGGCCTATCGAACCTCTGTTAAAACCGCCACCGGGTTCACTCCTTTCCACCTAGTTTTTGGAGAGGAGGCAGTTTTACCGATCGAGTGTGAAATTCCTTCTCTGCAACTAGCCGTTGAACTTCTCCCTGACACCCAACCGCTAGAACAACGACTTATCATGCTTGAGCGTGCCTCCGAAGACCGTCGTATTGCCTTGCAAACCATGGAAGCGGCCAAAAAGCGCACCAAAGCTCAGTATGACCGAAAAGTCCAGCCTCGCACTTTTCATGAAGGCGACCTTGTTCTAGTCTATGACCAGGCCCATGATGTCCTGGGTCATGGGAAGTTTGACTCATTATGGCTAGGCCCTTACATCATTAGTAAGGATCTTGGCAAAGGGGCATACCTCTTAGAGGATTTTGAAGGTCATCCCCTTCCTAATCCTCGCAATGCACTCTATCTTAAGAAATATTACCCTTAGCATTTCCCCTCGGAAATGCATGTTTTATTTTCTTTTAGATAGCCAGCATCTGTTGTTTCATTTTTCCTACTTCACCAGGACCCATTTCGTCCACGCGAAGTTACCTCACCTCCATTTAAAATCGAATTTCCTCACCTACGCCACTTGTACTGGGGGCACCATACTGCCCCCTTACTCGTCCATGTTCGTGACGATTTTCGTCATGAGTGCCCACCTTGTACTCATGTTTCCATGGTCCCCCATTAGGACCTTTACTGTGTGGCAGCACTATCATGTCGCCCTTGTTTAGAGCATCCAAGTTGAGTCATCACCGCATTCATGGAGTCTATCCTGCGTACCTTTGTACCCCACCATAACCCTCCTTCCGTTATTGCTTGGTTCCTCTCTTGTGTCGCATATCATGACCTTCAGCCCCTCTGTCCCCTATCCCTTCTGATATCATGTCAGTCACTGCCATTTCATTCATGCCCTTTATGCTCTAACAAGGGAATTCGTCCATTCGCCACCCCATCCTTTCCATTCCGCCTTCATCATTAGTGTCAGTCTGTCCGTCACTCTACTCTTTTCTCTCGTGCCTTAGTTGAGGATCTCTCATTGCCTCACCTATGGCGGACCCTCCTTCTGTCGACATCAGCTCATTCATTCCAGAAGCCAGGTCTAGAGGGCGGTGTACCTTGGTTCCAGCTTCCACTATTGTTCGGTGCCTCGAATCAGGCAAAGGGATCTCTTCTTCCCCTATTGACTTGATTGTTTCTCCAGCTCCTTTCAGCATGATCGAGATCCGTATACTCGATGGTTCAGTGATCCAGAAGCAGCTCTTGATGATTCCCGGGTGTGTGTGAGATGTCTCAGCCCTCATGAGGGGGTGGCCCTGCAGGTAGCCCCCCACATGCCCGGATGACCTCCTCCTTGCAGCCTTCGATGCAGCTCCAGATATTTGATGATGTTGGCCGTCGCCACTTGCAGCGCCTCTTTCGATCTGCATGTATCAGTCAGATTTTGTGAGCCCTTCCCCATTCACAGGGGGCATTTGGGTTGTATTTGTATCTCATGTACTCAGATATTATTGTACCAGTCCTGGCTGTTATCCCAGGCACAGCATGTATGTGGGATTCTTTATTGTATTTTTATCTGGCTCCTAATTATGCCAGCTGTATCTTATAGTTCGGTCCCTTGTTTACTGGACACACTATTCTTTTGTACTTTGTCTCGGCGGGCATAGGTATGCCTCCCACAGCATGTGTGCAGGTAGCCTCTCATAACAGAGACATTTTTTCTTAAGTCTCCGTCTCTCAGGGTCTAAATCATAGGCACTATCTACCTCACATTTCCCTCTTTGACATCCCCATACATTTATCTCAAGTGATTGTATTCTTACAACGTACTTCGGTCATACGATTTGCTCAAACTTTCATATGACAGAGGCAATGCGGCTTACACCATTTTTGGTCATCTAACCTATTATCATTAGATGGACCCAAGTACACCATGTAAGACCAGTTTTACCCTAAGTAAAACTGCTTTCACTATGTTAAAACAGGAAACCCCCAAAGGAAATATTAAACAAACCTATATTTGTTTGATTTTCCTCATGGAATAATTAATTAAACCATAATTTAATTATTATTCCCAGTCATGTTTAACCCAGAAACAAAGAAATTAATGAGATAAACCCTTAGTTATCTTGTTATTTTCTAGGAATAATTATTTAAATCTTATTTAGATAATATTCCGTGTTAAATATGACCAAATCACCCACCATTAATCAAATAAATCATTATTTATTTGATTATCTCCCAACCACTTCCTTAAAAAGATAAATAAATCATTTATTTATTTATTTTTCACTAATCAAGGGATTTGACCCAAGTCAAACACCCTTTCCCTCAAACAAATATAATAAAATATTCCATAAAGGTGGATCTAGATTTGGTTAACATTATTTTAATCATGCACCAAGATCTAGAATGACCCAATATTTTGTTATAAATAGGAAGGTTTTCCCCATCATTCTTCACCTTTTGTTGCCTACTAGATCACTCTGGATCTATACACTTGGTCTCATTTCTATCATTTGCTCCCATTGAGCTCTACTTTCTGCATTGGGTTTTCTACATCTACAAGAGAGAGAAAGCTTAGATATGAAGTGCTGAGGACTACAAAGAACCCATCCCATTGAGGAGATCTGGATACACCTTCTTGTTTCCTCCCAGGTGCCCTGTAATATAAAAATTCATTCAAAAATCGTGTTCTTGTCTTGTCTGTTGGATGCATGGAGCAAACTCTTTACTTTACTGCTTAATGTCTTTCCATTTATAGATGTGTTTGTTGCAGCATTTTAACTACTAATCGCAGATCTGAAGATGTTTGGCAGCCTCTATTGTTGTTAGGGCTATTAGTTATGCGTAGCTAAAGTGGTTCTTTTTCGTACACTTCGACGAAGAATTCATACTAACACAAGGCCACCCTCATTTCATCTCAAAAGCACCTCCGTATAGGTCACATAATGTTTCATCAGTCATCATTTGCTAACATATTTAATTTCCCAAGCTTACAACTCTTAAAAGAGGGTTTTTTGTTTTCAGAATGCAGAATTTTCCAGTTTTATACATGTTTTTAGAATGTCGATTCTGGACAGCTAGAGATGTGTTTCAAAAACCAAAGAGAGGTTTTTCTTAAAGACATACTGACCTATAAAAACCTCCTTCCATTTTGCAATATCTATTAAGGATAGGGATAAAATGTCTCATCTCTAAACCCTATGTTTTCAGAAAAAAAACAAAGTCTTTTTAATGATGAATAAACTTGCTAAAGGAGAAAAGGATGTTTTTCAAAGAGGAAACACCTCAAGGCTCTTAAGTTCAGTTTGTTTATGTTTTGAGAGGTCATGGGCATGTTAAAAACCAATTTTATGCAGATTGAAGGTACATTTTTTAAACAAGGAAAAAATCTGGAATTTACACTATTAATGACAGTTTCGTAGCATTACCTAGGCCTGAAGCCAGGAAAACGCTACAAAACCACCTGTAGCTTTATTTTTGTTTAAAAAAACACTTTTGGTAGTTTCCAAGGGGAGGGAATTATAGGGAATATGTGTCATAACATGATGAAGACCATGCAAGAGAAAAGAAGCAGAAAATTTGATGACAATGATCATTTTTGTATGCTACGAAAGTACGCTATGAAACTGCTGAAAACTATTTTCATAGAGAATTGTTTTTTACTGTTTCTGAGAAAATGGAGACTTATTTTGGAAATATAAAAGTGGTTTGTCTTAAAAATAGTACCCTCTACAAAAAAAATTCTCTGTTTCGTCAAATCCATCAGGGTTCAGAAATTATAGATTAATCTATGCACGCTACGAAACTGCTGAAAAACTGTTTTTGTAGCGAAGTTATTTTTAAGGTTTCTGAGAAAATGAAACATTATTTTGGAAATATAAAAGAGTTTTTTATTAAAAATAGGCCCCTATACAAAAACCTCTCTCACTTTCTGAAAATCCATTAGGGTTTGGAAATTATACACTCATATTTGCACGCTATGAAACTGCCGAAAAATTGTTTTCGTAGCGCATTGTTGTTTACGGTTTCGGATCAAATGAAAACGTATTTTGGAAATATAAAAGAGTTTTTTCCTAAGAAAAGGTCTAGATGCAAAAAACTCTCTTATTTTTGGCAAATATATCAAGTTTTGGAAATTATACACTCATCGTTGAAGCCTATTTTTCAGAATTTTCACTAACCAGATTTGTGAAAAAATTGTAAAAATTCGACTTGGAGGAGGTCCAACTCAGCATCCATGTGGCATAATGACACATCAGCACTCTATTACACTCAGAAAATTAGTTAGTTGCAGTTTATAAGGGTTATTGAATTGGTTTGTTGAACTATTAATGAAAGAAGAGTCTCTTTTGTATTCAAACTCTGCAAAATAGAAATATCGCTAGGAAGTCTCCAAGTGATAGAATCATGTTTGAAATAGGTCTCTGAGGTGGGAATTTGAAGCTATAAAGGTGGAATATCATTTGTATGAGTCCTCATTCTATAAATGACTTATTTTTTGAGTTAGAAAGGGTTGGGATATGTTATGGTTGACTCCTACTATTGTAGATAGGTTTTATATCAGTAATACAAAGTGGGTTTCTTCTTGATAGACTTGAGCTTCTCATGGGGTTTTTAATGTTTTATTGATCTACATATTATGTTTAAATACTTTCAGTAGATTTAATTGCTATTGCTTATAATTCATAACTCTATGCTTTGTCTTCCTTTAGTAATGACATGACTATGTTTTTCTATGTTTTATGAGTGAATTTCCTTTGAACCACTAGATGTAGATTTCATTGCTATTAGTCAAAATTCATAACTCTATGCTCTGACTTCCTTTAGTAATGAAATGATTGTGTTGAACTATGTTTTATGAGTTAATTTACTTTGTTAAGGACACCTATATGCGTCAGCTTCCATGTTAAGAAACCTTGCCACTGAACCTACTGATTTGTTGACTCCATAACCCAATGGTAGCAAGCTTTCATCTTTTCAACCTACAAACATAAAAAACCAAGACACAATTCATAGATTTAACCATCTATATTTATCATTAACCAATATCATAATTTATCTGTGAGAGATCCCTCTCAGAATGAAGAGGCTAAGCTTCAGTAAAAATTTGGTTTGAAACAGTTACTCCATATTGACCATTATGACGTACAACAAGGGCTCAATTTGGTGATAAGATTTTGACGTTGTCGGTGATGGAAGGTGTAAATTTTCCTTGGGAAGAACGACAAAGTTTTAGTTCTAAGGTCTAAAGAAGTAGACATAGGCACATATTGTTGTATTTCTTCTCTGGTAACTCTACCATCAAACAATCATTTGGAAGGTGAAATTGGAAGGTAACTCCACTACTTCAGGATCAGTAGCTTGATGAAGTTCAAAGATGAGTTCCATTGCAAGAATAAATTCCAGGTATGCCCCTATGAATCAATCTCACATCGTTGGTTCTCCAAATCCTGTGCCAAAGGTCGAATGGTTAACTGATCTTCCCATATTTAAAGATGAAAAGAAAGACAATGTTGCTCTTCATTTGGTTAGATTCCATATGCATGTATATAGACTTAAGGTTCAGTTCCCTAAGGATTGTCTCATGAAGATGTTTATGGTTACTTTAGAAGGAAAATTATGGTCTTGGTATGAAAGCCTACCAAATGGTTCATTATATTCTCTTTCTGATTTCCATTTTTCATTTTATGAGATGTATGAAGGATTTCATCCCTCTTTATTGCTTGTCAAATACTACCGTAAACATTGTGTTATTTTTATTGAATATATGGAGAATTGTTATGAAGATGATGAGTTCATGGATGAGGAAATTTTAGAGACCCTTCATAACAATCCCTTTCATCACCAAGAAGAAAGGATAGCCTCTCTCTTGGATGAAAATGAAACCCAACAAGAGTTTATTTATGAAAATCATGTTACATCCTCGAAGTTTGATGAAAAGTTGCAGCAGACTTGTTAGTATTTTGATCATCAAAAGTATGAGAATGATTTCAAACAACAAGAGGAAATATTGGAAGATAATTTCTATAATCCTCAGGTAAAGGAAGAAGTTTATTCTCCATGTCGTTCCTTGCATCAACCTACATCAAATAATGATCACACTAATGAGGAAGTGGATGAAAAATTTTCTTTATCCTTGTCTTCTAATCTAAAGTCATTTGAGTGCAAGTCAGAAGATAAGATTCAATTTGTGGATGAAGTTGCTAAGAAAATTAAAAAATACATTGAAGTTTTAGAAGATCAAATTCAATCTTATAGTCTTCATGATCAAGATCAGCCTTTTCAAAAGTTTTTAATGCCATAACACAAAGAGAGGGTGCTGCTAAATTTCTCTTTTGAGATTGAGGAAGAATACCCTGTTTTTGAAAATCAGTTTGATAGCACACAACTGAAATCTTGTGTGGCTGAGCAAAGCATATATGAGTTGTCCAAATCTGCAGAATGTCTTGAGAATCATCAAACAGATTATGTCTTCTATGATCCTATAGCTGACTACATGGAATAGTTTTATAGTCCAGATTTCCAGTTATATTTTCATTATGAGGATCAGATACATTTTATGTTGCCTTGGTCATTTCAATATCATGCTTACTTTTTGTTCAAGCACAATCAAGAGGTTCAAATGTCAGATCAGATCAATAGCTGGCTTCATTGAAAGTTTCATGTTGCTTGAATTAAAAATGGAGATTGCAGCTATTAGGGTAGGTAGGAGTGTTTGAATAAGCTCAAAGTTAACTGAGCATATTTTCAGTAGGTACAAAGTTGCGTTTTCAGCAGTAATCATCAAGCTTGAGCTCGAGGAGAAGGCCATAAGAGCTTGGCAAAGTTTTCATAAATTTCAGAGTTTTTATTTCCAAGAAGATGGATGGCACTGGAACTACAGGTTCTTTGGTGTACCATAGGGACACACCATCCCAAGTGGAGCCACTATTATCACTAATAATTTTGTGATTCATTACTTGACATGGTCATACAGTTCACTCCTAAAAAAGGTAAGGACTTCTTTAAAAAATTTCAAGTTGGCATAGGAAATTTCATTTTTTCATATTTAACCTATCCTACGTTTCTATACCACCCTCATTTCATCTCTAAACCACCTCCATATAGGTCACATCATGTTCCATCTGTCATTATTTGCTAACATATTTCATTTCCCAAGCTTACAACTCCAAAAAGAGGGTTTATGTTTTTAGAATGCAAAATTTTCATGTTTTATACATGTTTTTAGAATGCAGATTCTGGCCAGCTGGAGATGTGTTTCAAAAACACAAGAGAGGTTTTTATTCAATACATACTGAACTAAAAAAATGCTCTTCATTTTTTCAATATCTATCAAGAATATGGATAAAAGAGCTCGCTTATGAACCCTATGTTTTCAGAAAAAGCAGAGTCATTTTAATGATGAATAAACTTGCTAAAGGAGAAAAGGATGTTTTTCGAAGAGGAAACACCTCAAGGCTCTTACGTTGAGATTTTTTATATTTTGATAGGTCAAGGAAATTTTGAAAACCAATTTTATGCAGCTGGAAGGTACATTTTTTAAAAAAGGAAAAAATCTGGAATTTACATTGTTTATGACAGTTTCGTAGTGTTTCCTAGGCTGAAGCTAGCAAAACACTATGAAACCACCTGTAGCTTTATTTTTGTTTAAAAAACAACTTTTGGTAGTTTCCAAGGAGAGGAAATAATAGGGAATATGTGTTAGAACATGATGAAAACCATGCAAGAGAAAAGAAGCAGAAATTCTGATGGAAAAGGTCATTTTTGTACGCTACAAAAGTATGCTACAAAACCGCTGAAAACTGTTTTTGTAGCGAATAGTTTTTTAATGTTTCTGAGAAAATGAAAATGTATTTTGGAAAATGAAAAAGGTTTTTCTTTAGCATAGGCCCCTCTACAAAAATCCTTCTCATTTTCTATAAAGCCATCAGGTTTTGGAAATTATACACACATCTTTGCGCGCTACGAAACTGTCGAAAAACGGTTTTCCTAGCGAATTGTTTTTTAAGGTTTCTGAGCAAATGGAAAAATATTTTGGAAATAGGAAAGAGGTTGTTCTTCAGCACAAGTCCATCTACAAAAAAATCTCCCAGTTCCTGCAAAGCTATCAGGTTTTGGAAATTATACACTCATCTTTGAAGCCTATTATTTCAGAATTTTCACTAACCAGATTTGTGAAAAATTGTAAAAATTTGACTTGGAGGAGTTCCAGCTTAGTATCCACGTGGCATAATGAAACATCAGCACTCTAGTACACTCAGAAAATTAAGTTGGTTACTGTTGATAAGGGTTATTCGTTAGTTTTTGAACTATTAATGAAAGCAGAGTCCTTTTTGTATTCAAACTCTGCAAAACAGAAATATCCCTAGCAAGTCTCTAAGTGATAGAACCATGTTTGAAATAGGTCTCTAAGGTGGGAATTCAAAGCTAGAAAGGTGGCATATAATTTGTATGAGTCCTCATTCTATAAAGGACTTATTTTTAGAGTTAGAAAGGGTTGGAATATGTTATGGTTGACTGCTACTATTGTAAACAAGTTTTTATATCAGTAATACAGAGTGGTTTTCTTCTTGACAGACTTGAGATTCTCATGGGGTTTTTAATGTTTTATTGATCTACATATTATGTTTAACTAATTGCAGTAGATTTCATTGTTATTAATTATAATTCATAACTCTATGCTCTGACTTGTTTTAGTAATTAAATGATTGTGTTTTTCTATGTTTTATGAGTGAATTTCCTTTGAACCACAAGCAGTAGATTTCATTACTATTACTCAGAATTCATAACTCTATGCTATGACTTCCTTTATTAATGAAATTAATTTGTTAAACTATGTTCTATGAGTGAATTTACTTTGTTAAATACCCCTATACTGCCTCAAATTCCATGTCAAGAAACAGCATGGTGAACTGCGGTTGTTGACTCCATAGCCCAATGGTATGACCTTCATATTTTCCCAGCACAAACATAAGAAACCAAGAAAAAATTCATAGATTTAGCCATCTATATTTATCCCATTAAAACCAATATCATAATTTATCTTTGAAGAGAGCCCTCTCGGGTCTCGGTGAAATAGCTTCGGGAGAGATTCAGTTGAAAGAGTTACTCCATATTGACCATTGTATGACCAAACATGACTCAATTTGATAATTAAAAAACTAACATGCAAAGGAGTTGTGGAAGAAGAAATATCTAATAACAAAATCATTTTTAGTTTCCATTAATTGTAAAATTCTTGAAGAATTTTTTTATGTTGATCAGTGGTTGTCATTGATGTCAACCCAAGAAGCACCAAGGGATAGCCCGATCTTGCATGGGAATTTTGACTTGAAAAATTACTCTATTATGAGTCAAGTATATTTGGGATAGTTTGTTCTTGTCGAGATTTTTCCGTTTATATATGGCACGCCACGTAATTATTCACAGTTTGAGAGATATTCGTGTTTGAAGTTAGTAACCCCAGTTAGTGGGATAAAATGCCATGACGTTGTGGCATGACTCTAATAATTGGTTATCATCATTGAATAGTCAATAATAATAAAAAAATTAAGCTTCTAAAATCCCTCCAACATTCACTTATTGAAGACCCTCTCAACCAAATCATTTATATAAATTGTGACCATCATATCCTCCTCATGTAAGGATTTCGATACTAAAAACCAATCATCATGGAATTTTCGCTATAAATATTTTTCTGTGAATCTTCAGATGTTGAAACAAAAAACCCACTTGTGAAAAATCCTTAAAAATATCATGTTCGAATTTTAGATCTTGTTTCGCTACATTTTCAGATATATGATCTATGGAAGTTAGGGTTTTTACAGGCTTTTGAATTTCATCTCAAAGAGATGACCTTCAGAAAATTGTCATAACTCTCTCTCTGAGAAGTGGATTGGAATTTTGTAAAAAGTGGCAGTTAATGAATGGACTGTAGTTTTATTTTTATCAATTGTAGAGCTGAACGAGAAAACAATGAAATGTGGCACGTCGTACAAGTTTTCTCTACTAAACTAGTCCATAATTAGGTCATTGTGAGAGATTGGGAATAACTTTGCTTTGAAGAATCAAAATTGGGTCAGACCTATAGCATTGGAAATAAGACTTAGAGGGCTACTACACGACCAATGATAACATATTGAGGATCTGAAATCACATAGATACATCAGATTCAATATTGAAATCCTAGAAGGAAAGAAAAAAACTAGATCATGTACTATTGGCAAGGGCTGCAAAGGACCATACTTTCTAGGGAAGAAAAGAAAAGAAAGGTGCAACAAAATGATGTAGCATAGGTAAGCTACAAGTAATTATCTACTATATATGCATGTCCATCTCTTAATTGCATTAAGTTCCTTGTATTCTAATTTTTTTTTTTCCTTTAGCACTGACATATACTTTGCAGGATGAGGTAAGTTTTGCTATTATCATGTCATGGGTATTTCCTTGAAGAATTTTTGTAGGTATTATATATTCATCAAGATAAGAATCAATGCATGACCTAATGTTCTGAACGGTGAGAAATGGTAGCATGACAAGCACAACAATCAAGGTGCAAAACAACAGCAAGAAGTTCACCACATGAAGTCTTCAAGTGGACAACATTGCATACAATCATTGTAAAGGTATCATTGTACTAAGTCATTATAAAAGCATCATTGTAAAAGTTGTACAAGTGTATATATGCCAAGATTTGAAGAGGCACTGTCAAGAGGTCTAGGATTATCATTAGGTGGTTGTGTCATAGTTTGGGTTATGATCTAGTGTGTCTTATTCTTCTACATCATTATATATCATTGTAAAGTGGACCATTTTCCCTGGTATAGGAGTTTGTTCTTCTTTTATTCTTCTATAGGGTGGTAGGGTGGTGCTAGGGTGGTTCATGATGTCACCAACAGGTTCAAGATAGGTTCAAGCCTATGAAAAATTCAGGGTGGTAGGGTGGTGCTACGATGAGTTGTAGTTCATTGGGTGTTGGGGCATCCTTTTAGTTGACTATTGAAGAATCTCAGGAGTTGGAGCATCCATTGAATGGGATTTGGAGAAGAATGATTTTCTATATTCTAGGAGGTTGGAGCTTTCTTTTCAATTGGAGTTTAAGATTAAAGAATTATTAGAAAAGCATTCAAGTGGTTTTTGTCCTAGAGGGGATTTCCACCTTAAAAATTGTGTGCATTTATTTTCCTTTTGTTTACTGTTATCATTTTACAAACACTGATAATAATTTAAGATTAACTAATGCTATTACATATTAATAATAATATTATTGAAATAAATATTGATTCGCCCCCCCTCTCAGTATTTCAAACAATTGTTATAAGAGCTTGGTTCCTTCAATAGCAATTTAATACCTGGAAGGAGGTCATGGAGCATACCAAGAATGGTGTACCTATGTTCAATGAAAATAATTATGCACTCTTGAAAGGAATAATGGAGGTCTATGTCTTGGCACAAGGTTACGAAGTATGGGACACTGTTCAAAATGGATTTACACCAACCGCTAATGAACAAGGTAACACGGCTTTTGGTAAATGATGCAAATGCGAAGAATATTGTTATCAGTGGACTTATTGAATCTGCTTATCATAAGGTGTTGGAGTTGTAAAAATGCAAAAAAATTATGGGACAAGATTGAGAATATATATGCGGTCGCTCAAATTTCAAAGCCAAAGCTTCAAATCTATAGAGAAAAAATTTGAGAAACTCAGAATGAAAGAAGATGACAACATTTTTGCATACTTCCAACACGTTTATGAAATAACCAACACTTTGGAAGGATTGGGAGAGCCTATTGTCGAGAAGAATATTATATGAAATATTATTAGAACATTACCATGAAGATTCAACCCAAATGTATCGATCTTAGAATACAATGAAAATCTGGACAAACTTAGCAAAGAGGAATTACATGGAATTCTCATAGCATATGAAATGTGACTTGATGAAGAATAGGGTACTTCACATCTAGAAATTGCATTCGCTGCATCTAATAAAACCAATAAGGACAAAGAAACTTCAAAGGAAAATACCTGCACCTGCAAGTGTGAAGAAAAGGAAGATGATGAAGAAGGTCTTTCAGATAGATAATATGGTTACTTTACAAGAAAACTAAAAATTGGTAAGGGGAAATTCAAAGGTAATGTAATATCCCAAAATGGGGATGCAGCAATACATGAACACAATAATTGAAATATCAGTGATAAATCAAATCATGAAATGTAAGAAAAACATATATCCATATTATTAGTATTATAACAGCAAATAGATACAAGATCTTGAGGAAAGAGTTACTCAAGATAGGAAAAATCAGCCTCAAGAAACATGTACATAAAATAGAAGATCACTACTACACAGAAAAGTGTCCAAGGCTATGATAGCATAGTCTCATTAAGAATAACTACTGCTGGATTATGTCAATACATGGATATCAAAATATAAAACTCATACAATGTTGGGAGCAAATAACTAAACCCCCGAACTAAATTTCAAGACAATCCGAAAAGGATTTCCTGAAATATGCAATATGGAAAAAATGTCGGAGTTGCAGTCTCAAGACTGAGTAGCAGCTGCAACTCAAGAACTGGATGGATATGGTTGAATATGATGCACAATCTGAACACACCTCCTCCTATGGATCTTCCAAGTGAAAGGCTGATCCTAACGTTGAAGATCTTACCCTCCAAACAATCACTGCAACTCTCCACTGCAAATGCTCTCTGAAATAACGCAGTCAAGGAGAGGAATTGCACTGTAGATGATGGAAAATGGTTGGCCTGATGCCAAATATAGTGACATCAGCTCAAAATTACTTCTCACTAATCTCACAAAGGAAGTAATGCTTCCTCCTCTGAAAAACAAGCTCCGTAAGTGGTGTTGTGAAACCTCCACTGCAACACCCTGCAACACAACGTTATACTTCAGCAGAAATAACGTTGTAGCTGAATGAGGTGGTTTGGACTTAAGCCTGAATATGGAGAAATGAAATCCAAGATCCCTCAAGAGGCATCTCTTGAAAGGATAAGGAATTCCTAAACAGGAATGCCTTGTGCTAAGCAACACAACAATCTCAACTAAACAGTTGAAGAAAGCACAAATTCATACAGACCATAAAATCAATAATCAATAACATGTCTTCATATGGCTAATTTTCCCTCCTTTTATACAAATGGAAGCCCTCTCACCTTGGGTCCCACTAATTAGGATTTCCTCCACCAAGGAATATTCCTCCCACTATCTCTGCGCTGTCTCTAAAGATGATCTCCACCTCCTATCCCAGCGCTATTGAATTGGTCAAACCTGACCTTGTCCACATGAAAATGCCCCTTTTCACACACGAGGGTGTGAAATCCAGCTCCTATGATGATCCATTTTCACACTATGAGTGATTTTATTCATATTTCTGAAATGTATGGGCCTCATTGCCCATTTATTCATCTCCTAAGTGGACTCAACAAAAATCAATATTCCAATTAGCTGCATGCTAATTTTGGAATATTACAATCCTCCCCTCCCAAATGTTGCTTTTCCTCAAGAAATTGCAAGGATAGAACTGAGAAGTATCCCCTCCTCCTGCTATAGCATCCACATATGATATGCTCCAAGGAATGAGATGTTGTCTCATCAATAAATCTCCATATTGCCCCTCCAAAGCATGCAATCTAACTGAACAATTATCATCATGAACAAGTAGAGTAATCAAGGAGGCAATAAGGTGTTGTCTAGAGGTCCCTTTGAGGAATGGGATCTGAAATGTATTAGGAATCATCATTCCCATGTGGATCCTCCATCCCCAAGCAATCATCCATACAAAGTGAGTTACCTCCCAACTTGGCAACCCCTAAAAATTCTCCTCCACCTTTGGCTCCTGCAAAGTAGGTGGGCTAAAAATCTGAACATGGTAGACAAGGTAGCCTACCCCACGCTGTCCTCCTCTCCACTTAGGATAAGTGTAGAGTGTCTGCTAATCTTGGGCTGCAATAAGGTTTCCCTCAAGTGGAAATATGAAGACTAGATCTCCAAAGATATTTTCTCCAACGTTATGAACCATGTTGGCCCAAACCATTCCATATGTGATGGATTGGAAATCACCACGATATGGCATCCAATCAACCTCATGGCCCACCTCACAAAGAAACAAGCGTTTTGCTGTGGTGGCCATATTACCTCCCATGCTCCCATTAGAACATGTAATGCAAAAAGTGTGGGAATCCTCTTCCCCAAAGGACACATCCAACCAATGTGTCTCTCCCCCAATCATTCTCCCATTAAAAATAAGAACAACATCAGAAAAAGAAATCATGATTAGCATCAAAATGAGGGAAGTACTGAAGGTTTCATATGGTGTTGGAAAGCCAGGAAAACGCTACAAAACCACCTGTAGCTTTATTTTTGTTTAAAAAAACACTTTTGGTAGTTTCCAAGGGGAGGAAATTATAGGGAATATGTGTCAGAACATGATGAAGACCATGCAAGAGAAAAGAAGCAGAAAATTTGATGACAATGATCATTTTTGTATGCTACGAAAGTACGCTATGAAACTGCTGAAAACTATTTTCATAGAGAATTGTTTTTTACTGTTTCTGAGAAAATGGAGACTTATTTTGGAAATATAAAAGTGGTTTGTCTTAAAAAGAGTACCCTCTAATAAAAAATTTCTCTGTTTCATCAAATCCATCAGGGTTCAGAAATTATAGATTAATCTATGCACGCTACGAAACTGCTGAAAAATTGTTTTTGTAGTGAAGTTATTTTTAAGGTTTCTAAGCAAATGAAACATTATTTTGGAAATATAAAAGAGGTTTTTATTAAAAATAGGCCCCTATACAAAAACCTCTCTCACTTTCTGAAAATCCATTAGGGTTTGGAAATTATACGCTCATATTTGCACGCTATGAAACTGCCGAAAAATTGTTTTCGTAGCGCATTGTTGTTTACGGTTTCGGATCAAATGAAAACGTATTTTGGAAATATAAAAGAGTTTTTTCTTAAGAAAAGGTCTAGATGCAAAAAACTCTCTTATTTTTGGCAAATATATCAAGTTTTGGAAATTATACACTCATCGTTGAAGCCTATTTTTCAGAATTTTCACTAACCAGATTTGTGAAAAAATTGTAAAAATTCGACTTGGAGGAGGTCCAACTCAGCATCCACGTGGCATAATGACACATCAGCACTCTATTACACTCATAAAATTAGTTTCTTGCAGTTTATAAGGGTTATTGAATTGGTTTGTTGAACTATTAATGAAAGAAGAGTCTCTTTTGTATTCAAACTCTGCAAAATAGAAATATCGCTAGGAAGTCTCCAAGTGATAGAATCATGTTTGAAATAGGTCTCTGAGGTGGGAATTTGAAGCTATAAATGTGGAATATAATTTGTATGAGTCCTCATTCTATAAATGACTTATTTTTTGAGTTAGAAAGGGTTGGGATATGTTATGGTTGACTCCTACTATTGTATATAGGTTTTATATCAGTAATACAAAGTGGGTTTCTTCTTGATAGACTTGAGATTCTCATGGGGTTTTTAATGTTTTATTGATCTACATATTATGTTTAAATACTTTCAGTAGATTTAATTTCTATTGCTTATAATTCATAACTCTATGCTCTGTCTTCCTTTAGTAATGACATGACTATGTTTTTCTATGTTTTATGAGTGAATTTCCTTTGAACCACTAGATGTAGATTTCATTGCTATTAGTCAAAATTCATAACTCTATGCTCTGACTTCCTTTAGTAATGAAATTATTTTGTTGAACTATGTTTTATGAGTTAATTTACTTTGTTAAGGACACCTATATGCCTCAGCTTCCATGTTAAGAAACCTTGCCACTGAACCTACTGATTTGTTGACTCCATAACCCAATGGTAGCAAGCTTTCATCTTTTCAACCTACAAACATAAAAAACCAAGACACAATTCATAGATTTAACCATCTATATTTATCATTAACCAATATCATAATTTATCTGTGAGAGATCCCTCTCAGAATGAAGAGGCTAAGCTTCAGTAAAAATTTGGTTTGAAACAGTTACTCCATATTGACCATTACAGCAGCCTAACAAGACTCAATTTGGTGATAAGATTTTGGCGACGTTGTCGGGGATGGAAGGTGTAAATTTTCCTTGGGAAGAACGACAAAGTTTTAGTTCTAAGGTCTAAGAGAAGCAGACACTTAGGCACATATTGGCTGTATTTCTTCTCTGGTGACTCCACACATCAAACAATCATTTGGAAGGTGACTCCACTGCTTGAATATTAGTAGCTTGATGAAGTTTCAAGATGTGTTCCATTGCAAGAATAAATGCCAGGTATTCTCCTATGAATTGGTCTCATATCCGTGGTTTTCCAAATCCTATGCCAAAGGTGGAATGGTTAACTGATCTTCCCATATTTAAATATGCAAGGAAAGACAATGTTGCTCTTAATTTGGTTAGATTCCATATGCATGTACACATACTTAAGGTTCAGTTCCCTAAGGATTGTCTCATGAAGATGTTTATGGTCACTTTAGATGGAAAAGCATGGTCTTGGTACCAAAGCCTGCCAAATGGTTCATTATATTCTCTTGTTGATTTCCATGTTGCATTTTATGAGATGTATGAAGAGTGTCATCCCTCCTAATTGCTAGTCAAATACTGTTGTAAACATTGTGTGAGTTTTATTTAATATTTGGAGAATTGTTATGAAGATGATGAGTTCACGGATGAGGAAATTTTAGAGGCCCTTCATAACAATCCATTTCATCACCAAGAAGAAAGGATAGCCACTCTCTTATATGGAAATGAAACCCAACAGGAGTTTATTGATGAAAATCATGTTGCATCCTCTGAGTTTGATGAAAAGTTGCAACAGACTTGTCGGTCTTTTGATCATCAGAAGTATGAGAATCATTTCAAACATCAAGAGGAAATATTGGAAGATAATCGCTATAATCCTTAGGTAAAGTAAGAATTTTATTCTTCATGTCATTCCTTGGATCAACCTACATTAAATAATTATCACACTAATGCGGAAGTGGATGAATTTTTTTTTATCCTTGTCTTCTAATATGAACTCATTTGAGTCCAAGTCAGAAGATAAGATTCAATTTGTGGATGAAGTTGCTAAGAACATTGAAGAAAACATTGAAGTTTTAGAAGATCAAATTCAATCTTATAGTCTTCAAGACCAAGATCAGTATTTTCAAAAGTTTTTAATGCCAAAACATGAAGAGAGGGTGCTACTACCTTTCTCTTTTGAGATTGAGGAATAATACCCTATTTTTGAAAATCAGTTTGATAGCACACAACTAAAATCTTGTGTGGCTAAGAAAAGCATATATGAGTTTTCCAAAGCTGCAAAATGTCTTGAGAATCATCAAACAGATTATGTCTTCTACAATCCTATAGCTGACTACATGGAAGAGTTCTATAGTCCATATTTCCAGTTATATTTTCATTATGAGGATAAGATACATTTTATGTTGCCTTGGTCATTTCAGTATCATGCTTACTTTTGGTTCAAGTGCAGTCAAGAGGTTCAAATGTCAAATCAAATCAATGATTGTTTTCATTGGAAGTTTCATGTTGCTTGAATTAAAAATGGATATTGCAGTTGTTAGGGTAGATGGGAGTGTGTGAATAAGCTCAAAGTTGACTGAGAATATTTTTAGCAGGTACAAAGTTGTTTTTTCAGTAGCAATCATCAAGCTTGAGCCCGAGGAGAAGGCCATAAGAGCTTGGCAAAGTTTTCATAAATTTCAGACTTTTTATTTCCAAGAAGATGGATGGCACTGGAACTATAGGTTCTTTGGTGTACTACAGGGGCACACAATCCCAAGTGGAGCCACTGTTATAACTCATAATTTTGTGACTCATTACTTGAAATGGTCATACAGTTCACTCCTCAAAAGGGTAAGGACTCCTTAAAACTTTTTCAAGTTGGCATAGGAAATTTAATTTTTTTCATATTTAACCTATCCTAAGTTTCAAGACCACCCTCATTTCATCTAAAAATTACCTCCATATAGGTCACATCATGTTCCATCAGTCATCATTTGCTGACATATTTCATTTCCCAAGCTTTTAACTCCGAAAAGAGGGTTTTCTGTTTTCAGAATGTAAAATTTTCTTGTTTTATACATGTTTTTAGAATGCAGATTATGGACAGTTGGAGGTGTTTTTTAAAAACCAAAGAGAGGTTTTTCTTCAAGACATACTGACCTAAAAAACCTCCTTCATTTTTGCAATATATATCAATTATAGGGAGAAAATATCTCATCTCTAAACCCTATGTTTTCAGAAAAAGCAGAGTCATTTTAATGATGAATAAACTTGCTAAAGGAGAAAAGGATGTTTTTCGAAGAGGAAACACCTCAAGGCTCTTACGTTGAGATTGTTTATATTTTGATAGGTCAAGGAAATTTTGAAAACCAATTTTATGCAGCTGGAAGGTACATTTTTTAAACAAGGAAAAAATCTGGAATTTACATTGTTTATGACAGTTTCGTAGTGTTTCCTAGGCTGAAGCTAGCAAAACACTATGAAACCACCTGTAGCTTTATTTTTGTTTAAAAAACCACTTTTGGTAGTTTCCAAGGAGAGGAAATAGTAGGGAATATGTGTTAGAACATGATGAAAACCATGCAAGAGAAAAGAAGAAGAAATTCTGATGGAAAAGGTCATTTTTGTACGCTACAAAAGTATGCTACAAAACCGCTGAAAACTGTTTTTGTAGCGAATAGTTTTTTAATGTTTCTGAGAAAATGAAAATGTATTTTGGAAAATGAAAAAGGTTTTTCTTTAGCATAGGCCCCTCTACAAAAATCCTTCTCATTTTCTATAAAGCCATCAGGTTTTGGAAATTATACACACATCTTTGCGCGCTACGAAACTGTCGAAAAACGGTTTTCCTAGCGAATTGTTTTTTAAGGTTTCTGAGCAAATGGAAAAATATTTTGGAAATAGGAAAGAGGTTGTTCTTCAGCACAAGTCCATCTACAAAAAAATCTCCCAATTCCTGCAAAGCTATCAGGTTTTGGAAATTATACACTCATCTTTGAAGCCTATTATTTCAGAATTTTCACTAACCAGATTTGTGAAAAATTTTAAAAATTTGACTTGGAGGAGTTCCAGCTTAGTATCCACGTGGCATAATGAAACATCAGCACTCTAGTACACTCAGAAAATTATTTGGTTGCATTTGATAAGGGTTATTGAATTATTTTTTTGAACTATTAATGAAAGCAGAGTCCTTTTTGTATTCAAACTCTGCAAAACAGAAATATCCCTAGCAAGTCTCTAAGTGATAGAACCATGTTTGAAATAGGTCTCTAAGGTGGGAATTCAAAGCTAGAAAGGTGGCATATAATTTGTATGAGTCCTCATTCTATAAAGGACTTATTTTTAGAGTTAGAAAGGGTTGGAATATGTTATGGTTGACTGCTACTATTGTAAACAAGTTTTTATATCAGTAATACAGAGTGGTTTTCTTCTTGACAGACTTGAGATTCTCATGGGGTTTTTAATGTTTTATTGATCTACATATTATGTTTAACTACTTGCAGTAGATCTCATTGCTATTACTCAGAATTCATAACCCTATGCTCGGACTTCCTTTAGTAATGAGATGACTGTGTTTTTCTGTGTTTTATGAGTGAATTGCCTTTGAACCACTAGCAGTAGATTTCATTGCTATTACTCATAATTCATAACTCTATGCTATGACTTCCTTTATTAATGAAATGACTGTGTTGACCTATGTTCTTGAGAAAATTATCTTTGTTAAAGACCCCTATTTGCCTCAGCTTCCATGTCAAGAAACCTTTCCACTGAACCTACTGATTTGTTGACTCCATAAGCCCAATGGTAGTATTAGCCTTCATCTTTTCAACGCAAACATACAAAACCAAGAAAAAATTCATAGATTTAGCCATCTATATTTATCATTAAACCAATATCATAAATTATCTTTGAGAGAGCCCTCTCGGTGAAGGAAGGCTAAGCAGTCGAAAAGTTAGTTTGAAAAGAGTTACTTTTCATTGACCATTGTGACCAAACCTGACTCAGTTAGTGATAAAAACTAACATGCGAAGGAGTTGTGGAAGAAGAAATATCTAATAACAAAATCATTTTTAGTTTCCATTAATTGTAAAATTCTTGAAGAATTTTTTTATGTTGATAATTCATGGTTGTCAATGATGTCGGCCAAGAAGCACGAGGATAGCCCGATCTTGCATGGGAATTTTGACTTGAAAAATTGCTGTTATTATGAGTCAAGTATGTTGGGATAGTTTCTACGTGTCGAGATGTTTCCATTTATATATGGCACGCCATGTAATTCTTCACGGTTTGAGAGATATTCATGTTTGAAGTTTGTACCCCCAGTTAGTGGGATAAAACCCCATGGGGTTGGGGCATGGGTCATTGAAAAGTCATAATTAATATTTTTTAAGCTTCTAAAATCCCTCCAACATTCACTTATTGAAGACCCTCTCAACCAAATCATTTATATAAATTGTGACCATCATATCCTCCTCATGTAAGGATTTCGATACTAAAAACCAATCATCATGGAATTTTCGCTATAAATATTTTTCTGTGAATCTTCAGATGTTGAAACAAAAAACCCACTTGTGAAAAATTCTTAAAAATATCATGTTCGAATTTTAGATCTTGTTTCGCTACATTTTCAGAGATATGATCTATGGAAGTTAGGGTTTTTACAGGCTTTTGAATTTCATCTCAAAGAGATGACCTTCAGAAAATTGTCATAACTCTCTCTCTGAGAAGTGGATTGGAATTTTGTAAAAAGTGGCAGTTAATGAATGGACTGTAGTTTTATTTTTATCAATTGTAGAGCTGAACGAGAAAAAAATGAAATGTGGCACGTCGTACAAGTTTTCTCTACTAAACTATTCCATAATTAGGTCATTGTGAGAGATTGGGAATAACTTTTCTTTGAAGAATCAAAATTGGGTCAGACCTATAGAATTGGAAATAAGACTTAGAGGGCTACTACAAGACCAATGATAACATATTGAGGATCTGAAATCACATAGATACATCAGATTCAATATTGAAATCATAGAAGGAAAGAAAAAAACTAGATCATGTACTATTGGCAAGGGCTGCAAAGGACCATACTTTCTAGGGAAGAAAAGAAAAGAAAGGTGCAGCAAAATGATGTAGCATAGGTAAGCTACAAGTAAGTATCTACTATATATGCATGTCCATCTCTTAATTGCATTAAGTTCTTTGTATTCTAATTTTTTGTTTTCCTTTAGCACTGACATATACTTTGCAGGATGAGGTAAGTTTTGCTATTATCATGTCATGGGTATTTCCTTGAAGAATTTTTGTAGGTATTATATATTCATCAAGATAAGAATCAATGCATGACCTAATGTTCTGAACGGTGAGAAATGGTAGCATGACAAGCACAACAATCAAGGTGCAAAACAACAGCAAGAAGTTCACCACATGAAGTCTTCAAGTGGACAACATTGCATACAATCATTGTAAAGGTATCATTGTATTAAGTCATTATAAAAGCATCATTGTAAAAGTTGTACAAGTGTATATCTGCCAAGATTTGAAGAGGCACTGTCAAGAGGTCTAGGATTATCATTAGGTGGTTGTGTCATAGTTTGGGTTATGATCTAGTGTGTCTTATTCTTCTACATCATTATATATCATTGTAAAGTGGACCATTTTCCCTGGTACAGGAGTCTGTTCTTCTTTTATTCTTCTATAGGGTGGTAGGGTGGTGCTAGGGTGGTTCATGATGTCACCAACAGGTTCAAGATAGGTTCAAGCCTATGAAAAATTCAGGGTGGTAGGGTGGTGCTACGATGAGTTGTAGTTCATTGGGTGTTGGGGCATCCGTTTAGTTGACTATTGAAGAATCTCAGGAGTTGGAGCATCCATTGAGTGGGATTTGGAGAAGAATGATTTTCTAGATTCTAGGAAGTTGGAGCTTTCTTTTCAATTGGAGTTTAAGATTAAAGAATTATTAGAAAAGCATTCAAGTGGTTTTTGTCCTGGAGGGGATTTCCACCTTAAAAATTGTGTGCATTTATTTTCCTTTTGTTTACTGTTATCATTTTACAAACACTGATAATAATTTAAGATTAACTAATGCTATTACATATTAATAATAATATTATTGAAATAAATATTGATTCGCCCCCCCTCTCAGTATTTCAAACAATTGTTATAAGAGCTTGGTTCCTTCAATAGCAATTTAATACCTGGAAGGAGGTCATGGAGCATACCAAGAATGGTGTGCCTATGTTCAATGAAAATAATTATGCACTCTTGAAAGGAATAATGGAGGTCTATCTCTTGGCACAAGGTTACGAAGTATGGGACACTGTTCAAAATGGATTTACACCAACCGCTAATGAACAAGGTAACACGGCTTTTGGTAAATGATGCAAATGCGAAGAATATTGTTATCAGTGGACTTATTGAATCTGCTTATCATAAGGTGTTGGGTTGTAAAAATGCAAAAAAATTATGGGACAAGATTGAGAATATATATGCAGGTGACTCAAATTTCAAAGAAGCAAAGTTTCAAATCTATAGAGAAAAAATTTGAGAAACTCAGAATGAAAGAAGATGACAACATTTTTGCATACTTCCAACACGTTTATGAAATAACCAACACTTTGGAAGGATTGGGAGAGCCTATTGTCGAGAAGAATATTATATGAAATATTATTAGAACATTACCATGAAGATTCAACCCAAATGTATCGATCTTAGAATACAATGAAAATCTGGACAAACTTAGCAAAGAGGAATTACATGATATTCTCATAGCATATGAAATGTGACTTGATGAAGAATAGGGTACTTCACATCTAGAAATTGCATTCGCTGCATCTAATAAAACCAATAAGGACAAAGAACCTTTAAAGGAAAATACCTGCACCTGCAAGTGTGAAGAAAAGGAAGATGATGAAGAAGGTCTTTCAGATAGATAATATGGTTACTTTACAAGAAAACTAAAAATTGGTAAGGGGAAATTCAAAGGTAATGTAATATCCCAAAATGGGGATGCAGCAATACATGAACACAATAATTGAAATATCAGTGATAAATCAAATCATGAAATGTAAGAAAAACATATATCCATCTTATTAGTATTATAGCAGCAAATAGATACAAGATCTTGAGGAAAGAGTTACTCAAGATAGGAAAAATCAGCCTCAAGAAACATGTTCATAAAATAGAAGATCACTACTACACAGAAAAGTGTCCAAGGCTATGATAGCGTAGTCTCATTAAGAATAACTACTGCTGGATTATTTCAATACATGGATATCAAAATATAAAACTCATACAATGTTGGGAGCAAATAACTAAACCCCTGAACTAAATTTCAAGACAATCCGGAAAGGATTTCCTGAAATATGCAATATGGAAAAAATGTCGGAGTTGCAGTCTCAAGACTGAGTAGCAGCTGCAACTCAAGAACTGGATGGATATGGTTGAATATGATGCACAATCTGAACACACCTCCTCCTATGGATCTTCCAAGTGAAAGGCTGATCCTAACGCTGAAGATCTTACCCTCCAAACAATCACTGCAACTCTCCACTGCAAATGCTCTCTGAAATAACGCAGTCAAGGAGAGGGTACTTGTAGATGATGGAAAAATGGTTGGCCTGATGCCAAATATATTGAAATCAGCTCTTATAATTCTCATTAATCCTCCAAAAGGAAAAGAAGGCTTCCTCCTGCGAAAATGGTTTTCTTTACTGCGAAATGGTGTTGTGAATGTTCCAATTGCAACACCCTGCAACACAACATTATACTTTAGCACAAATAACACTGTAGTTGAAGGAGGTGGCTTGGACTTAAGCCTGAATGTGGAGAAGTGAAGTACAAGATCCTTCAAGAGGCCTTTATTGAAAGGATAAGGAATTCCTAAACAGAAATGCCTTGTGCTAAGCAACACAACAACTCTGCTAAACAGCATGAGAATGAAAAATAGTCATACAAACCACAAAATCAATAATCCATATCATATCTTCATATGGCTGCCTTTCCCTCCTTTTAGAAAAATGGAAGCCCTCTCACCATGGGTCCTACTCATTATGGTTTCCTCCACCAAGGAATCTTCCTCCCACTATCTCTGCCCTGTCTCAAAAGATGATCTTCACCTCCTATCCTAGCACTGTTGACTTGGTCAAACTTGACCTTATCCACATGCAAATGCCCCTTTTCACACATGAGGGTGTGAAATCCAGCTCCTATGATGATCCCTTTACACATTATGAGGGATTTTATTCATATTTTTACTATGCATGGGCTTCCTTACCCATTTATTCAACTGCTAGGTGATAAAAACAAAAATCAATATTCCAATTAGTTGTATGCTAATTTTGGAATATTACAATCCTCCCCTATGAAATGTTGTTTGTACTCAATAAATTGCAAGGATAGAACTGAAGAGCCTCCTCTTCTCCCCTTGTAGCACCCTCATATGATAAAATCCTCTAAGGATCAAGATGTTGTCTCATCAATGCATCTCCAAGTTGCCTCTCCCAAGTATGCAAGCTAGCTTTTGGTGAGCATCCCAAATAGCTATCTTCATGTAAAAGTAAAATATCCATGGAGGAAAAAATGGGCTATCTGAAGGCCTTCTTGAGGCATGAGGTCTGATATACATTAGGATCTACCATCCTTTTGAGGAGGTAAATCCCCTCTGCGGACAGAGGCGATCCCTACTAGCCCAGCAGGGGTCTAGCAACAAACAAACAATGCTATGACGCAAGCTCCTAGTTACGAATGAAAGACTTGGGATAAGAGCCTACCTGGATTCCAACGCTAGATCCGAAGAAGAGATGTCCCCGTCCTTCAGCCCTGGCAGATCACAATCCTTCCACGATCTCCGTGGATGAACACCTGCACACAGAAGAAACGAACAGATACATGCATAGGAACCGGCATACGTAACTAAACATCGGTCAGAAAAGATATTACTCGCATTAACATGATGGAAAAAGGAGTGGAACCATAATCATAGTCATCTATTAAAACGATAAACGAATAGAAGTTACAACCAAGTTCTGACGTCGCAGCTTCCTTCGAACGGGTCTCCGGTTGTCCACGTCTCGCAAAGCTCGCCAAGGAAAGGGAAACCTCTCCCGAGTCTCGTAACAATGGTCTCCTCGCTTGAATGGGCCTTAAGGGAAAGAAGGGATTCTTTACAGCACAAAGGCACTTGGGAATAGGGAGATGCAAAGCTTCAGCACTTCAAGACTAGCTTGCCATGGATCTGAGCAAGCTTTTATAGATGGGGAAGGAGGGAGTGGGATCCCTATGATTATGGGATTGGCCCTATCAACAAGGAAGGTTCCATAGAAGGTGGAAAAACTACTTCCCTTCCATAGAACTCCCGCAGCCAAACCTCCCAACTCAAGATAGGCAGTGGTTGTGAGTTTGTTCGAACTCAACTTCCGCCATCCATATTTAAAAAACAGTCCCTAAAATGGGTGGCGCGATTGCTGCTCTATGACAGAGCGCCAAGTGGCGCGACCTCTTTACAGGATTTCCCTTATTGGCGCGAGCACTGAACTGTCTACCCGCGCCAATGCAAAAAGAGTTGTTTTTCATGGATTTTGCAAGGAGATGTCTCAAGGGGAAATGAAGCTCATACTCGGAGGGATGCATTGATGATGTTTTCAAAGCATGACAGTGTTCACAGGTCACATAATGGGTCCTCCATTGTGCGGGACGGGGAATGGTAGGGACGGTGACAAATTACTGTGTAACAGATGCCCCCTAAAGCATGAGGCCCGAGAGAGAGAGAGAGGGGTGAAATGCTTTACGAGAACATGTCCAACTGAAGGCCCGCCGTCGGAAAACCTGCACAGAAAGATACAACTGATATCTCAAGTACATGATGTATATATATGGTATGGACGCAGCCATCCGAACAGAGTATGTTATAATCCGGATCTAGGGTATGGGCGCAGCCATCCAACTAAGATCAAACAAATAGACTCAGGTATGGTCGCAGCCATCCAATCAGTGAGTCATGTACAAAATGATAATAATCCACAATCGCAGCCTGGATTACAACAGACACAATCCAGGGTCTTGCGCTCCATCTCGACCCAACAAAGTACAAGTTCAAGCATGTGAATATGTGAGCTGAAGTCGAACATGCAAGAACATCGTCGGATTACCAACCAATGATGAAAGTTGTTAACCGACGCGAGAGAAACCACCAATAATGACAATGGCTCTCAAGGTACTACTGGTACAATCTACGGCGTGCGAATAAATGAGCTGACGTCGAACACCCGCAGAATCATTCGATCAGAGGCCAATGATGTAAACCTCTCGTCGAATGCGATGAACCTGCCATTGAGGCATGCAGGCTCCAAGGTACCATAAGGAGTCTCTAGACCAACTTCCCGGATAATGAGTTGATGTCGACAGGAAGTGACCTTGATCGAAGGTGGGCCATAATGATTCCCACATCATCGACACGAGACAGAGGAACATGATGTTTTGTTGTGAATCGGGATCGTATGAGAAACAGAGGAAGGTTGATATTTGCAGAGGCCAACTTCTCTTGAACACATGAACGGCACGACAGTGGACTTGGCAGTATTTGACATCAACGGATCAGAGGTCATGGTGACGAGGTAGTGAACAGATGAGAGGTCAAAAGAGATTACCCAAACCCATGGAGGCAAAGTGAAGCAACGAGATGAGATGTCCCCAACCCGACACGGATGCAGACAAGTGCTATGTTCAAGAGCGACATACTGCCGACGACAACGACGATGGTTCCATTTTCCCCCCACCATTTCTGGCGAGTACCTCTTTATTTTTACACAAGCTTGAAGAGGATACCATATGCTTGTCATATAAATCCGCCCTTCGGGCGAATCCATCCTGGTGCATTTAACGAGTCCCAGGAAGGAGAAACTCGGAGAACGTCATTTCGACTATATCCGATGTCATCAGGTTTTAACGAGTCTGACAAAGGAAGAACTCGGCGTCTTTTCATGTTTAGAGAGTTTGAAAAGACAGCTGAAAAGAAAACTCCACAGGTCCCTTTTCGTAAATAGTTCCCCGGATCCGAAAAGGTAGAAAACAATATCCGGGAAAACCTCCTAGTCGCGATAGGCTAGGGTATTCCTTTTTCGTAATCAATCCATCCCAGCCCGAAAAAGGGTTAAACTTATACTGGGTGAATGTCAATTCGTGTCCATTTTAACGAGATCGAAACGACAAGGGCCTCGGCAATCTTTTCATGTTTAGAGAGTCAGAAAAGAGCTGAAAGATGACTCCTCCTAGAGGAACGAGTGGTATAAAGGGTAGCAACTGGTTCCGGTAATGGTGGAACTACTCTGAACAAATAAAGGTCGAGAGGCTGGCTAACAAGACCACTCATAGCAGCGGTTCCTCAGGAATGGGTAAAACAACCAAGTGAAGGCATATGATCGGCCAAGCAGATAATGACGATGGAGCGAGAAAACCAAGGCTCATCTAGCAAAATAGGCTGATAAGATGACAATCACAAGGGGTAAAATGGGAAAGGTTTCATTTTTACACAAGCTTGAAATCAGGAAACTTTGCTTGAAGTTGGTTTCATTTTTACACAAGCTTGAAACAAAGATAAACTATGCTTGAAACCGGTTTCATTTTTACACAAGCTTGAAACGGAAACAAACTATGCTTGAAAAAGTAAGCATGCCCCCGGCATGGTGACACAATTCGAGGTACATGCCCCCCAAGCTTCAGTCCATATGAAAAGCAGATGGAGTGAAGGTTCAAATTACAAGATCAAAAGAAAAGACTCGACTGGAATTTTACGAGATCTTATCAAAGACTCGAATTGAACGGGAACGTGTTTCATTGTTTTAACGAGGTTGACACATTAAAAGAACTATCCTCAGACAACTTGTTTCATTGTTATAGGAGCTCGACACAAGTGGAGGAACTATGCTCCGGCGATCTTGTTTCATTTTTTAAGGAGCTTGACACAAGACAACGAACTATGCTCCAGCGATCTTGTTTCATTTTTTAAGGAGCTTGACACAAGACAACGAACTATGCTCCGACAGCCTGGTTTCATTTTTTAAAGAGCTTGACACAGGGAAGGAACTGTGCTCTAACCGACTTACATCAAAATGAACAAGAAGGCGGTGCTTCCAAGAGTTCCACTCCTGATGGAAGGAAAACATCCTGGAAGTCAGGACCCAATGCCCCCAGCACGTTATGCACAACGGCATCATCACTGAGCACAGGCACGGGGTAGGTAGACACATAGTTGACCTGCGGTGGAGCAGATACAACGGGTGGATAAAAACCAGGAGGGGGTGATGGCGGGCCAGTTGCCACATTAGGACCAAAGAATGACAGCTGATCAATGGTCACGATCCTTCCTTCATGCGGAAAACAGGCCACACGAAAGAGGGAGGAGACGAGCGCTCCCATGGCATAGGTGTAATCATGCCCCAAAAGCAGATTGAAATCCAAGGGGCCTGGAACGACCATCACGTCCATATGGACGGTTTTGCCTCCCAAAGTAACAGGTAACCTTGGAAGGATCCCCAACGGTTGACTCGTCCTTATGTTAAAAGTGAGCAGATTCTGCGTAACAGGCGCAAGCGGCGGCGAACCGAAAGCTTGCCAGGTAGTTGAAGACAGAATACTAACAGAGGCACCTTCGTCTATAATGGTGCTGGGTACGACCAGACCAAGAGCCTGTACTGTGATCTCGAAAGGCACGTAAGACGGAAGGCGAAATCCTGCAAATCGATTCCAGTCAAAGGAAGCGACCAAACTACTCGGAGGGGCTACCATCGAGATGCGAAGGTCTTCCCCTGATGTTACGGAAGCAGAAGCCTCCCCCATGACCTCCATCTCGAAGGCGGGAGGAATATCCTCCGTAGCCTCCATTATGGGAGGCGGAGGAGGAGCTTCTTGAAGCAGAGGAACAGGAGAATCTTTCTCCAAGTCTGAAGAATCTGAAGAGATCAGAAGGACATGGGGGGTGTGAGGTCCATTCTCGACAGAAAAGACCTGGTGCACCGTGGACGGGGCCAGTTCAACCGATCCCACGACCAATGGTTGGTCAGGGATGGATTCGTGAATTTGAATTTCTGGAGGAGTGGGATCGACCAAGGATAACTCTTGACCAATCATAGGATCAGCTGGTAGAGGACTCGAAGAAAGCCGATTATAACCAGGTGGAAGGCACGGTGTAGAACTGACTGGGTTGTCCAAGACTCGCTTGGCTTCATCTATATAAGGACAAAGGTGAATGGCATGGTGCCCTTCACACAATTTATAGGGATTGGTGATCTTACCCTGCTTCTTAGAGTTCTTATCAACAGCAGCTGAAGACGTGCCCCCAACTTGACTCCCGGAAGCCAAAGGCAACGGTGGGCAGCCGTTGGACCATACTTCGAGCACCTTGGGAATGCCAGGGCAGTCTCGAAGAAGATGGTCTCCCGTGCACAACATGCACGGGAACTTGACTTTCCGAGGAGGGTTGGAAGGACTATCGAGAGGAGATTCCTTGGGGACAGTAGCTGTACATTTAGCCTCTCGCTTATCGGACTTCTTCTTCTTAGTCTTCTTCTTCTTCTTTTTAGCCACCTGGTTACTCGAATCCAGGCTTTCACCAGGCGAAGTAGAAGATGAGGACGCAGAAACAGGCGAAGAAGGGGAGAGGTCCACCTTAGAATCAACATGATGTTGTTCCGTCGGAGGAACTGACTGAACAGTAACGGAGTTATTCGGGACAACAGAGGTTGAGAACAACCAAACAGGCAACCCAACAGTTAAACCGGGAAGGGACAACGTCGCCATGTAAGGAGCACCAACATTTCCAAAAGGAGAAAAATGACCAGGATTCCCTTCTGAGGGGATTCCTTGGTTGGTGAACTCTGAAAAAGTTGCCATCAAACTCAAAACCACACACGGGCTGAAAAAGAGTTAAGGGCACACGGTCACACGGTCAACAAGCAATATCTAAGCAGGCGTGTAATCGTGGGTGATTAATTTTTACCACATTGGAAAGTAAGAAATTCTACCGTTTCATATTTTAAGAGTCGAGAAACGATAAAAATATGACTCTATCTCTTTCAGAGTTGACACAAGCGTGAAAGGACAAGCGCTTGACGGTCTTTTCAAGTTTAAGGAGTCAGAAAAGACCAAATGACTGCTCAGGAAAAACTAGGCACAAAGGGTGTACCAAATATCCGTGAACTGCAATATACACCTTGGTTTCAAAAAAATGAAACAGAAATCGACCAAGGACTTTCCGTACGTGCAGGTAGTCTCCCCGAATGCTGTGTTCGGTGTATCACGGGTAAAAGGCGGCAGACTCGGCTTCCTGTGGATAAAGGATTGAAAACCTATAGGGGTCTCCCTTTATATACTCGACGGTACGGGGAGCGCAAGTCCGTACTAGTGCTGTCTAAAGCCAATAGGCGAACGACAGCTGCTAGGTTTAATGACGCCGGAACACGTCTCTAGCCTAGACCTTCTAAATATGTTGCGTTAAGTTCCAATGTTGCCTTAGGTTAATTGAATAAATTTTACAGTTGATCTTCAATTAAGTTTCAATTTCCAGGCCCTATCGTATGTAGTGTCTCCTAAATGCAAGCTATATGCCACGGTGCAACATTTCATTCGATGAAAACTAGTTAAATGAGAGTTGAGAGCTTTTATGCAAACGAAATGAACGGAATACAAACAAGAATGTCTCTAATGCAACTAATGCAATTGCACACTTTTCATTCAAACACTAATCACTAGCAATATGGAAAAGATCACAATTTGCACTAATTTAACAAAAGCAAAGAGATTATATATATATTTTTTTTATTTTCAATGTTTAATGGCTAATGTGCACTGAAAACAAAAGGAACAATTTGAGAAATGATATCTAAGAGAGCGAAGCAAACAACATTCACTCAACGAAGCAAGCAACCAAATCTCTAAATCGACCCAAAGTCCCTCAAAGCAAAGAAAGACTCGAAAACTTCCGATGGACCATGTGATCTAGGTCCAAAGCAAGGCAAACGAATTCTGAATGAAGGAATGAACAATCACTCAAAAGACGCAGCAAAACAATCAAAGACTGGTAAGAGAGCATGGAGAATCAATCAACAAGTTGACAGGATAATCAAGACACCAAAACTCCAAAGGAGGGCTCGATTCACTAAGCCACTAGATGCCCTAGGGCTCAAATCGTGAAATCGATAGACAGAGGCAAACAACCAAAGGATAGCAGTGAATTCCAGTCAAACAAGACTCCAACACACTCAGACAATCAGGAAATCAAGAAGAAAAGTACTGGTCAAGCTCAGAAAGCTAAAAAATGAAAAAAACTCAAAAAGTCACAGGGGTGGCGCGACTGTGGACTTGAAACTGGCGCCAGAGGCAGATTGGCGCGAGACAGACAAATGCAACAAGCGCCAAGTGGCGTGACTGTCGGGTTAAAACCCGCGCCAGTCGAGTTCTTCAATAAAAATTAAAAAACAAGCTACTCTGAAAGTAGACCAATACAAGCTAAGCAAACCAAGAAGCTAAAATAGTGAAAGAATCCAACCCAGAAGGTTTATCAAGCAAGGAGAAACAATCAAAGTGAACCAATCATAAACGGGACAAGGAAAACTGGACGATCCCCAGCGGAGTCGCCGATTTGTTGAGGAGGTAAATCCCCTCTGCGGACAGAGGCGATCCCTACTAGCCCAGCAGGGGTCTAGCAACAAACAAACAATGCTATGACGCAAGCTCCTAGTTACGAATGAAATACTTGGGATAAGAGCCTACCTGGATTCCAACGCTAGATCTGAAGAAGAGATGTCCCCGTCCTTCAGCCCTGGCAGATCACAATCCTTCCACGATCTCCGTGGATGAACACCTGCACACAGAAGAAACGAACAGATACAAGCATAAGAACCAGCATACGTAACTAAACATCGATCAGAAAAGATATTACTCGCATTAACATGATGGAAAAAGGGGTGGAACCATAATCATAGTCATCTATTAAAACGATAAACGAATAGAAGTTACAACCAAGTTCTGACGTCGCAGCTTCCTTCGAACGGGTCTCCGGTCGTCCACGTCTCGCAAAGCTCGCCAAGGAAAGGAAAACCTCTCCAGAGTCTCGTATCAATGGTCTCCTCGCTTGAATGGGCCTTAAGGGAAAGAAGGGATTCTTTACAGCACAAAGGCACTTGGGAATAGGGAGATGCAAAGCTTCAGCACTACAAGACTAGCTTGCCATGGATCTGAGCAAGCTTTTATTGATGGGGAAGGAGGGAGTTGGGATCCCTATTATTATGGGATTGGCCCTATCAACAAGGAAGGTTCCATAGAAGGTGGCAAAACCACTTTCCTTCCATAGAACTCCCGCAGCCAAACCTCCCAACTCAAGATAGGCAATGGTTGTGAGTTTGTTCGAACTCAACTTCCGCCATCCATATTTAAAAAACAGTCCCTAAAATGCGTGGTGCGATTGCTGCTCTATGACAGAGCGCCAAGTGGCGCGACCTCTTTACAGGATTTCCCTGATTGGCGCGAGCACTGAACTGTCTACCCGCGCCAATGCAAAAAGAGCTGTTTTTCATGGATTTTGCAAGGAGATGTCTCAAGGGGAAATGAAGCTCATACTCAGAGGGATGCATTGATGATGTTTTCAAGGCATGACAGTGTTCACAGGTCACATAATGGGTCCTCCATTGTGCGGGACGGGGAATGGTAGGGACGGTGACAAATTACTGTGTAACACATCCCCTAATGAATCTCCCATCCCCAAGCTATCATCCATACAAAATGAGTTACCTCCCCACATGGAAACTCCAGAAAATCCTCCTCCACCTTTGGCTCCTGCAAAGTAGGTGGGCTAGAAATCTAAACATGGTAGAAAAATTAGCCTACCCCATGCTGTCATCCTATCCACTTATGATAAGTGTAGAGTGTCTGCTGATCTTGGGCTGCAATAAGGTTTCCCTCAAGTGGCAAGATGAAGACTAGATCTCCAAAGATATTTTCTCAAACATTATGAATCATGCTGCCCAAACCATCCCATATGTGATAGATAGGAAATCACCACCATATGGTATCCCATCAATCTCATGGCCTACCTCATAAAGAAACAAGTGTTTTTCTATGGTGGCCATATTACCTCCCATGCTCCCATTAGAACATGTAATGCAAAAAGTGTGGGAATCCTCTTCCCCAAAGGACACATCCAACCAATGTGTCTCTCCCCCAATCATTCTCCCATTAAAAATAAGAACAACATCAGAAAAAGAAATCATGATTAGCATCAAAATGAGGGAAGTACTGAAGGTTTCATATGGTGTTGGAAAGCCAGGAAAACGCTACAAAACCACCTGTAGCTTTATTTTTGTTTAAAAAAACACTTATGGTAGTTTCCAAGGGGAGGAAATTATAGGGAATATGTGTCAGAACATGATGAATACCATGCAAGAGAAAAGAAGCAGAAAATTTGATGACAATGATCATTTTTGTATGCTACGAAAGTACGCTATGAAACTACTGAAAACTATTTTCATAGAGAATTGTTTTTTAGTGTTTCTGAGAAAATGGAGACTTATTTTGGAAATATAAAAGTGGTTTGTCTTAAAAAGATTACCCTCTACAAAAAAATTTCTCTGTTTCGTCAAATCCATCAGGGTTCAGAAATTATAGATTAATCTATGCACGCTACGAAACTGCTGAAAAATTGTTTTTGTAGCGAAGTTATTTTTAAGGTTTCTGAGCAAATGAAACATTATTTTGGAAATATAAAAGAGGTTTTTATTAAAAATAGGCCCCTATACAAAAACCTCTCTCCCTTTCTGAAAATCCATTAGGGTTTGGAAATTATAAACTCATATTCGCACGCTATGAAACTGCCGAAAAATTGTTTTCGTAGTGCATTGTTGTTTACGGTTTCAGATCAAATGAAAACGTATTTTGGAAATATAAAAGAGTTTTTTCTTAAGAAAAGGTCTAGATGCAAAAAACTCTCTTAGTTTTGGCAAATATATCAAGTTTTGGAAATTATACACTCATCGTTGAAGCCTATTTTTCAGAATTTTCACTAACCAGATTTGTGAAAAAATTGTAAAAATTCGACTTGGAGGAGGTCCAACTCAGCATCCACGTGGCATAATGACACATCAGCACTCTATTACACTCAGAAAATTAGTTGGTTGCAGTTTATAAGGGTTATTGAATTGGTTTGTTGAACTATTAATGAAAGAAGAGTCTCTTTTGTATTCAAACTCTGCAAAATAGAAATATCGCTAGGAAGTCTCCAAGTGATAGAATCATGTTTGAAATAGGTCTCTGAGGTGGGAATTTGAAGCTATAAAGGTGGAATATCATTTGTATGAGTCCTCATTCTATAAATGACTTATTTTTTGAGTTAGAAAGGGTTGGGATATGTTATGGTTGACTCCTACTATTGTAGATAGGTTTTATATCAGTAATACAAAGTGGGTTTCTTCTTGATAGACTTGAGATTCTCATGTGGTTTTTAATGTTTTATTGATCTACATATTATGTTTAAATACTTTCAGTAGATTTAATTTCTATTGCTTATAATTCATAACTCTATGCTCTGTCTTCCTTTATTAATGACATGACTATGTTTTTCTATGTTTTATGAGTGAATTTCCTTTGAACCACTAGATGTAGATTTCATTGCTATTAGTCAAAATTCATAACTCTATGCTCTGACTTCCTTTAGTAATGAAATGATTGTGTTGAACTATGTTTTATGAGTTAATTTACTATGTTAAGGACACCTATATGCCTCAGCTTCCATGTTAAGAAACCTTGCCACTGAACCTACTGATTTGTTGACTCCATAGCCCAATGGTAGCAAGCTTTCATCTTTTAAACCTACAAACATAAAAAACCAAGACACAATTCATAGATTTAACCATCTATATTTATCATTAACCAATATCATAATTTATCTGTGAGAGATCCCTCTCAGAATGAAGAGGCTAAGCTTCAGTAAAAATTTGGTTTGAAACAGTTACTCCCGCAATGACCATTACGGCGGCCTAACAAGACTCAATTTGGTGATAAGATTTTGGCGACGTTGTCGAAGAATGGAAGGTGTAAATTTTCCTTGGGAGAGAACGACAAAGTTTTAGTTCTAAGGTCTAAGAGAAGCAGACACTTAGGCACATATTGGCTGTATTTCTTCTCTGGTGACTCCACACATCAAACAATCATTTGGAAGGTGACTCCACTGCTTGAATATTAGTAGCTTGATGAAGTTTCAAGATGTGTTCCATTGCAAGAATAAATGCCAGGTACTCTCCTATGAATTGGTCTCATATCCGTGGTTTTCCAAATCCTATGCCAAAGGTGGAATGGTTAACTGATCTTCCCATATTTAAATATGCAAGGAAAGACAATGTTGCTCTTAATTTGGTTAGATTCCATATGCATGTACACATACTTAAGGTTCAGTTCCCTAAGTATTGTCTCATGAAGATGTTTATGGTCACTTTAGAGGGAAAAGCATGGTCTTGGTACCAAAGCCTGCCAAATGGTTCATTATATTCTCTTGTTGATTTCCATGTTGCATTTTATGAGATGTATGAAGAGTGTCATCCCTCCTAATTGCTAGTCAAATACTGTTGTAAACATTGTGTGAGTTTTATTTAATATTTGGAGAATTGTTATGAAGATGATGAGTTCACGGATGAGGAAATTTTAGAGGCCCTTCATAACAATCCATTTCATCACCAAGAAGAAAGGATAGCCTCTCTCTTATATGGAAATGAAACCCAACAGGAGTTTATTGATGAAAATCATGTTGCATCCTCTGAGTTTGATGAAAAGTTGCAACAGACTTGTCGGTCTTTTGATCATCAGAAGTATGAGAATCATTTCAAACATCAAGAGGAAATATTGGAAGATAATCGCTATAATCCTTAGGTAAAGGAAGAATTTTATTCTTCATGTCATTCCTTGGATCAACCTACATTAAATAATTATCACACTAATGAGGAAGTGGATGAATTTTTTTTTATCCTTGTCTTCTAATATGAACTCATTTGAGTCCAAGTCAGAAGATAAGATTCAATTTGTGGATGAAGTTGCTAAGAACATTGAAGAAAACATTGAAGTTTTAGAAGATCAAATTCAATCTTATAGTCTTCAAGACCAAGATCAGTATTTTCAAAAGTTTTTAATGCCAAAACATGAAGAGAGGGTGCTGAGTTAGAAACTATTTGAGATTGAGGAATAATGCCCTATTTTTGAAAATCGAGTTTGATAGCACACAACTAAAATCTTGTGTGGCTAAGAAAAGCATATTTGAGTTTTCAAAGGCGCAAAATGTCTTGAGAATTATCAAACGGATTATGTGTTCTATGACCTATATTTGACTACATGGAAGATTTCTATAGTCCATATTTCCGAGTTATATTTTCATTATGAGGATAAGATACATTTTATGTTGCCTTGGTCATTTCGGTATCATGCTTACTTTTGGTTCAAGTACGGTCAAGAGGTTCAAATGTCAAATCAAATCAATGATTGTTTTCATTGGAAGTTTCATGTTGCTTGAATTAAAAATGGATATTGCAGTTGTTAGGGTAGATGGGAGTGTGTGAATAAGCTCAAAGTTGACTGAGAATATTTTTAGCAGGTACAAAGTTGTTTTTTCAGTAGCAATCATCAAGCTTGAGCCCGAGGAGAAGGCCATAAGAGCTTGGCAAAGTTTTCATAAATTTCAGACTTTTTATTTCCAAGAAGATGGATGGCACTGGAACTATAGGTTCTTTGGTGTACTACAGGGGCACACAATCCCAAGTGGAGCCACTGTTATAACTCATAATTTTGTGACTCATTACTTGAAATGGTCATACAGTTCACTCCTCAAAAGGGTAAGGACTCCTTAAAACTTTTTCAAGTTGGCATAGGAAATTTAATTTTTTTCATATTTAACCTATCCTAAGTTTCAATACCACCCTCATTTCATCTAAAAATGACCTCCATATAGGTCACATCATGTTCCATCAGTCATCATTTGCTGACATATTTCATTTCCCAAGCTTTTAACTCCGAAAAGAGGGTTTTCTGTTTTCAGAATGTAAAATTTTCTTGTTTTATACATGTTTTTAGAATGCAGATTATGGACAGTTGGAGGTGTTTTTTAAAAACCAAAGAGAGGTTTTTCTTCAAGACATACTGACCTAAGAAACCTCCTTAATTTTTGCAATATATATCAATTATAGGGAGAAAATATCTCATCTCTAAACCCTATGTTTTCAGAAAAAGCAGAGTCATTTTAATGATGAATAAACTTGCTAAAGGAGAAAAGGATGTTTTTCGAAGAGGAAACACCTCAAGGCTCTTACGTTGAGATTGTTTATATTTTGATAGGTCAAAGAGAATTTTGAAAACCAATTTTATGCGAGTGGAAGGTACATTTTTAAACAAGGAAAAAATGCGGAATTTACATTTGTTTATGACAGTTTCGTAGTGTTTCCTAGGCTGAAGCTAGCAAAACACTATGAAACCACCTGTAGCTTTATTTTTGTTTAAAAAACCACTTTTGGTAGTTTCCAAGGAGAGTAAATAGTAGGGAATATGTGTTAGAACATGATGAAAACCATGCAAGAGAAAAGAAGCAGAAATTCTGATGGAAAAGGTCATTTTTGTACGCTACAAAAGTATGCTACAAAACCGCTGAAAACTGTTTTTGTAGAGAATAGTTTTTTAATGTTTCTGAGAAAATGAAAATGTATTTTGGAAAATGAAAAAGGTTTTTCCTTAGCATAGGCCCCTCTACAAAAATCATTCTCATTTTCTATAAATCCATCAGGTTTTGGAAATTATACACACATCTTTGCGCGCTACGAAACTGTCGAAAAACGGTTTTCCTAGCGAATTGTTTTTTAAGGTTTCTGAGCAAATGGAAAAATATTTTGGAAATAGGAAAGAGGTTGTTCTTCAGCACAAGTCCATCTACAAAAAAATCTCCCAGTTCCTGCACAGCTATCAGGTTTTGGAAATTATACACTCATCTTTGAAGCCTATTATTTCAGAATTTTCACTAACCAGATTTGTGAAAAATTGTAAAAATTTGACTTGGAGGAGTTCCAGCTTAGTATCCACGTGGCATAATGAAACATCAGCACTCTAGTACACTCAGAAAATTATTTGGTTGCATTTGATAAGGGTTATTGAATTAGTTTTTTGAACTATTAATGAAAGCAGAGTCCTTTTTGTATTCAAACTCTGCAAAACAGAAATATCCCTAGCAAGTCTCTAAGTGATAGAACCATGTTTGAAATAGGTCTCTGAGGTGGGAATTCAAAGATAGAAAGGTGGCATATAATTTGTATGATTCCTCATTCTATAAAGGACTTATTTTTAGAGTTAGAAAGGGTTGGAATATGTTATGGCTGACTGCTACTATTGTAAACAAGTTTTTATATCAGTAATACAGAGTGGTTTTCTTCTTGACAGACTTGAGATTCTCATGGGGTTTTTAATGTTTTATTGATCTACATATTATGTTTAACTAATTGCAGTAGATTTCATTGTTATTAATTATAATTCATAACTCTATGCTCTGACTTGTTTTAGTAATTAAATGATTGTGTTTTTCTATGTTTTATGAGTGAATTTCCTTTGAACCACAAGCAGTAGATTTCATTACTATTACTCAGAATTCATAACTCTATGCTATGACTTCCTTTATTAATGAAATTAATTTGTTAAACTATGTTCTATGAGTGAATTTACTTTGTTAAATACCCCTATCTGCCTCAAATTCCATGTCAAGAAACCTTGCCATTGAACCTACTGATTTGTTGACTCCATAGCCCAATGGTAGCAAGCCTTCATATTTTCAACCTGCAAACATACAAAACCAAGAAAAAATTCATAGATTTAGCCATCTATATTTATCATTAAACCAATATCATAAATTATCTTTGAGAGAGCCCTCTCAGACTGAAGAGGCTAAGCTTCAGTCAAAAGTTGGTTTGAAAGAGTTACTCCATATTGACCATTGTAGCAGCCAAACATGACTCAATTTGATGATAAAAACTAACATGCAGAAGGAGTTGTGGAAGAAGAAATATCTAATAACAAAATCATTTTTAGTTTCCATTAATTGTAAAATTCTTGAAGAATTTTTTTATGTTGATCAGTGGTTGTCATTGATGTCAACCCAAGAAGCACCAAGGGATAGCCCGATCTTGCATGGGAATTTTGACTTGAAAAATTACTGTATTATGAGTCAAGTATATTTGGGATAGTTTGTTCTTGTCGAGATTTTTCCGTTTATATATGGCACGCCACGTAATTCTTCACAGTTTGAGAGATATTCGTGTTTGAAGTTAGTAACCCCAGTTAGTGGGATAAAATGCCATGACGTTGTGGCATGACTCTAATAATTGGTTATCATCATTGAATAGTCAATAATAATAAAAAATTTAAGCTTCTAAAATCCCTCCAACATTCACTTATTGAAGACCCTCTCAACCAAATCATTTATATAAATTGTGACCATCATATCCTCCTCATGTAAGGATTTCGATACTAAAAACCAATCATCATGGAATTTTCGCTATAAATATTTTTCTGTGAATCTTCAGATGTTGAAACAAAAAACCCACTTGTGAAAAATTCTTAAAAATATCATGTTCGAATTTTAGATCTTGTTTCGCTACATTTTCAGAGATATGATCTATGGAAGTTAGGGTTTTTACAGGCTTTTGAATTTCATCTCAAAGAGATGACCTTCAGAAAATTGTCATAACTCTCTCTCTGAGAAGTGGATTGGAATTTTGTAAAAAGTGGCAGTTAATGAATGGACTGTAGTTTTATTTTTATCAATTGTAGAGCTGAACGAGAAAAAAATGAAATGTGGCACGTCGTACAAGTTTTCTCTACTAAACTATTCCATAATTAGGTCATTGTGAGAGATTGGGAATAACTTTTCTTTGAAGAATCAAAATTGGGTCAGACCTATAGCATTGGAAATAAGACTTAGAGGGATACTACACGACCAATGATAACATATTGAGGATCTGAAATCACATAGATACATCAGATTCAATATTGAAATCCTAGAAGGAAAGAAAAAAACTAGATCATGTACTATTGGCAAGGGCTGCAAAGGACCATACTTTCTAGGGAAGAAAAGAAAAGAAAGGTGCAGCAAAATGATGTAGCATAGGTAAGCTACAAGTAAGTATCTACTATATATGCATGTCCATCTCTTAATTGCATTAAGTTCCTTGTATTCTAATTTTTTTTTTTCCTTTAGCACTGACATATACTTTGCAGGATGAGGTAAGTTTTGCTATTATCATGTCATGGGTATTTCCTTGAAGAATTTTTGTAGGTATTATATATTCATCAAGATAAGAATCAATGCATGACCTAATGTTCTGAACGGTGAGAAATGGTAGCATGACAAGCACAACAATCAAGGTGCAAAACAACAGCAAGAAGTTCACCACATGAAGTCTTCAAGTGGACAACATTGCATACAATCATTGTAAAGGTATCATTGTACTAAGTCATTATAAAAGCATCATTGTAAAAGTTGTACAAGTGTATATCTTCCAAGATTTGAAGAGGCACTGTCAAGAGGTCTAGGATTATCATTAGGTGGTTGTGTCATAGTTTGGGTTATGATCTAGTGTGTCTTATTCTTCTACATCATTATATATCATTGTAAAGTGGACCATTTTCCCTGGTACAGGAGTCTGTTCTTCTTTTATTCTTCTATAGGGTGGTAGGGTGGTGCTAGGGTGGTTCATGATGTCACCAACAGGTTCAAGATAGGTTCAAGCCTATGAAAAATTCAGGGTGGTAGGGTGGTGCTACGATGAGTTGTAGTTCATTGGGTGTTGGGGCATCCGTTTAGTTGACTATTGAAGAATCTCAGGAGTTGGAGCATCCATTGAGTGGGATTTGGAGAAGAATGATTTTCTAGATTCTAGGAAGTTGGAGCTTTCTTTTCAATTGGAGTTTAAGATTAAAGAATTATTAGAAAAGCATTCAAGTGGTTTTTGTCCTGGAGGGGATTTCCACCTTAAAAATTGTGTTCATTTATTTTCCTTTTGTTTACTGTTATCATTTTACAAACACTGATAATAATTTAAGATTAACTAATGCTATTACATATTAATAATAATATTATTGAAATAAATATTGATTCGCCCCCCCTCTCAGTATTTCAAAAAATTGTTATAAGAGCTTGGTTCCTTCAATAGCAATTTAATACCTGGAAGGAGGTCATGGAGCATACCAAGAATGGTGTACCTATGTTCAATGAAAATAATTATGCACTCTTGAAAGGAATAATGGAGGTCTATCTCTTGGCACAAGGTTACAAAGTATGGGACACTGTTCAAAATGGATTTACACCAACCGCTAATGAACAAGGTAACACAGCTTTTGGTAAATGATGCAAATGCGAAGAATATTGTTATCAGTGGACTTATTGAATCTGCTTATCATAAGGTGTTGGGTTGTAAAAATGCAAAAAAATTATGGGACAAGATTGAGAATATATATGCAGGTGACTCAAATTTCAAAGAAGCAAAGCTTCAAATCTATAGAGAAAAAATTTGAGAAACTCAGAATGAAAGAAGATGACAACATTTTTGCATACTTCCAACACGTTTATGAAATAACCAACACTTTGGAAGGATTGGGAGAGCCTATAGTCGAGAAGAATATTATATGAAATATTATTAGAACATTACCATGAAGATTCAACCCAAATGTATCGATCTTAGAATACAATGAAAATCTGGACAAACTTAGCAAAGAGGAATTACATGGAATTCTCATAGCAAATGAAATGTGACTTGATGAAGAATAGGGTACTTCACATCTAGAAATTGCATTCGTTTCATCTAATAAAACCAATAAGGACAAAGAACCTTCAAAGGAAAATACTTGCACCTGCAAGTGTGAAGAAAAGGAAGATGATGAAGAAGGTCTTTCAGATAGATAATATGGTTACTTTACAAGAAAACTAAAAATTGGTAAGGGGAAATTCAAAGGTAATGTAATATCCCAAAATGGGGATGCAGCAATACATGAACACAATAATTCAAATATCAGTGATAAATCAAATCATGAAATGTAAGAAAAACATATATCCATCTTATTAGTATTATAACAGCAAATAGATACAAGATCTTGAGGAACGAGTTACTCAAGATAGGAAAAATCAGCCTCAAGAAACATGTACATAAAATAGAAGATCACTACTACACAGAAAAGTGTCCAAGGCTATGATAGCGTAGTCTCATTAAGAATAACTACTGCTGGATTATGTCAATACATGGATATCGAAATATAAAACTCATACAATGTTGGGAGAAAATAACTAAACCCCCGAACTAAATTTCAAGACAATCCGGAAAGGATTTCCTGAAATATGCAATATGGAAAAAATGTCGGAGTTGCAGTCTCAAGACTGAGTAGCAGCTGCAACTCAAGAACTGGATGGATATGGTTGAATATGATGCACAATCTGAACACATCTCCTCCTATGGATCTTCCAAGTGAAAGGCTGATCCTAACGCTGAAGATCTTACCCTCCAAACAATCACTGCAACTCTCCACTGCAAATGCTCTCTGAAATAACGCAGTCAAGGAGAGGAATTGCACTGTAGATGATGGAAAATGGTTGGCCTGATGCCAAATATATTGAAATCAGCTCAAAATATTCCTCATTAATCCTCCAAAGGAAAGAAGGCTTCCTCCTCTGAAAAATAAGCTCCGGAAATGGTGTTGTGAAACCTCCATTGCAACACCCTGCAACACAACATTATACTTTAGCACAAATAACACTGTAGTTGAAGGAGGTGGCTTGGACTTAAGCCTGAATGTGGAGAAGTGAAGTACAAGATCCTTCAAGAGGCCTTTATTGAAAGGATAAGGAATTCCTAAACAAAAATGCCTTGTGCTAAGCAACACAACTCTGCTAAACAGCATGAGAATGAAAAATAGTCATACAAACCACAAAATCAATAATCCATATCATATCTTCATATGGCTGCCTTTCCCTCCTTTTAGAAAAATGGAAGCCCTCTCACCATGGGTCCTACTCATTATGGTTTCCTCCACCAAGGAATCTTCCTCCCACTATCTCTGCCCTGTCTCAAAAGATGATCTTCACCTCCTATCCTAGCACTGTTGACTTGGTCAAACTTGACCTTATCCACATGCAAATGCCCCTTTTCACACATGAGGGTGTGAAATCCAGCTCCTATGATGATCCCTTTACACATTATGAGGGATTTTATTCATATTTTTACTATGCATGGGCCTCCTTACCCATTTATTCAACTTCTAGGTGATAAAAACAAAAATCAATATTCCAATTAGTTGTATGCTAATTTTGGAATATTACAATCCTCCCCTATGAAATGTTGTTTGTCCTCAATAAATTGCAAGGATAGAACTGAATAGCCTCCTCTTCTCCCCTTGTAGCACCCTCATATGATAAAATCCTCTAAGGATCAAGATGTTGTCTCATCAATGCATCTCCAAGTTGCCTCTCCCAAGTATGCAAGATAGCTTTTGGTGAGCATCCCAAATAGCTATCTTCATATAAAAGTAAAATATCCATGGAGGAAAAAATGGGCTATCTGAAGGCCTTCTTGAGGCATGAGGTCTGATATACATTGGGATCTACCATCCCCTAATGAATCTCCCATCCCCAAGCTATCATCCATACAAAATGAGTTACCTCCCCACATGGCAACTCCTGAAAATCCTCCTCCACCTTTGGCTCCTGCAAAGTAGGTGGGCTAGAAATCTAAACATGGTAGACAAAGTAGCCTACCCCATGCTGTCATCCTATCCACTTATGATAAGTGTAGAGTGTCTGCTGATCTTGGGCTGCAATAAGGTTTCCCTCAAGTGGCAAGATGAAGACTAGATCTCCAAAGATCTTTTCTCAAACATTATGAATCATGCTACCCAAACCATCCCATATGTGATGGATAGGAAATCACCACCATATGGTATCCCATCAATCTCATGGCCTACCTCATAAAGAAACAAGTGTTTTTCTATGGTGGCCATATTACCTTCCATGCTCCCATTAGAACATGTAATGCAAAAAGTGTGGGAATCCTCTTCCCCAAAGGACACATCCAACCAATGTGTCTCTCCCCCAATCATTCTCCCATTAAAAATAAGAACAACATCAGAAAAAGAAATGATGATTAGCATCAAAATGAGGGAAGTACTGAAGGTTTCATATGGTGTTGGAAGGTACCAACAGTTTCCCAAGTGGTCACAGCACAATTTTCCTAACTGTTGCTTCAGAAAATAACATGGCAAGTTGTTTCTTCACAAATTACTAGTTGTATATGTCATCACATATACTAGTGAATAGTAAATTTCTTGGTTAATCAACTGAGTATACATAGAATAACAATGGAACACTTTCCCAAGGCCACATAAAATATGGTTTCCTCCATCATATAATCTGGCCCAAAATTGACCATGGAGCCCAAAGAGAAGCTTGCACTCTTGTGGAGCAATGCACTGTATAGGAATGGTAAGAGTATGAAAATATTGTGTTAGACAATAAATAAATGAAAAAACAAGTTACTTACCATGTACTGGAAGTAAGAAGATGTATGGATCCATAAATAAGTCCTCCATAGTCGTATGACATATTCCCATGAAGAGGAATGAACCATATGCTACATGTAGATCGCCCTTTTTATGTTTGGAAATCCAAGTTAAGTAGATCATATCTATGTAATAGATGTTTCCATCCACTACTCCATCTCTCTCAGCTCCTCCTTGTCCACCAAGTGAATCAAATGTGAAGTAATCCTGGGGACACTTCATCAATAAGCCCAAGCTCCAAAGTGACAACGTTGTTGGCCTATGCAAATAGGCTCTTGTCAACTCATAACTCCATTCTTTGACATGCTCATTGTCAAAGACATCTCCCATAATGCTGCTACATATATGAGATTCCTTTCATAGTGGAAGTACCCCCTGATCATCCAAGGCTAAGGATTAGCCCCTTTGCACCATGATAGTGTCATTTTCTACTCCTGCAACATCATGCAAAGTGTGAGAGAAAATATGCCCCTGCTCTCTCAAGAACAACCAAAGCAACACAAATTTTTTTTGCCTCCTCATACCTCCATCATACAAATCATGTGGTGAAAAAATAATCATTGATATGAAGGATGTCATATCAACACAATGCATCCATACTCCTTGCTGACCTATGATACAAGTATCCTACCAAACTTCTTCCACCCACATACCCTTAGAAAAAGGATATGTCATATCATGTCCAAACTCTTTCAAGAATAGCCAACGCAGCCATGCCTCCTACTATTCAGTGTCATAAATTTGAAAGTAGCTCACCAGCCTCTTTCTTTCCATACACACCCATTCATCCACCTATGGATGTCTCCTACCATGCTCCATCTTGGTACTCCTCCAATGAAGACTACCATCCTCCCATATCAGATTTTTCTTCTTGAATTTCAGGGGATGTTGATATGAAACTCCTTGGAGATCTCCTAGAAAATATATCACACCATTAACCATCTTGAATCCATAAATATCCACGGGTGCTGAAGGCAAAGCTTCATCTCTGCTACTTATTGACAGTGCCGTTAATCTCCTCCATGGTGTGTTGGTTGTCTCATGTTCCAACACAAGGATGAACAGATGGTTTTGTATAAGTTTGTTTGGAACAAGGTTCATCCTATCCTCAAAAAATTCACACCTCAACCCCAAGTGTGGTGTGAATCTCAATAGTGGCACATTAGGATGATGGTTCATCCCTTCCTTGATCAAATCAAGGCCGCACAACACAGTGCAATCCTGCTTCTCCAAATCAGCAATATGTATTGACCCTTGGTCATGCAAAGGTAGATTTTCACAACCCTCTAAAAGATTTTTTGCAATAATAGAAGGTGGAAAGTTAAGCATAACTTGATGGAACTTGGGAACACCTTGTATGGCTGCAAGAGTTCCTCCCTCTAATGTGTTGCCCTCCCCAACTTCTGATAATGATGGTTGCTCCTCCAAGGCTATGACAACACTGGTACAAGTGTCCTTCACTGGTGGTGAGGGCTTCTCCTCCTCTGGTTTCTATTTTCCAAATTCTCTAATCAACCTTTGAGTAAACTCAGCAAAATTATTCACTCTTTCATGACTCAAATGGCTGAACCACTAAATGTTGGATTCAACCTCAAGGTCTATAACCTATCTTTCTACCACTGGATGTAGTAGGAAGAATGCATCAAGTTTTATTTCCCAATCCTTTGTTGTAGATGACCCATCAAAATTAGACAATAGAAACATATTTCCCTTGATTACCCCCTTGCTACAAGGTCTTCTTTCTTCCTTCAAATGAATGAACTGTGGGAAAGCTAGAGTTTCCTTGAAGACTCTAGGTTGAGATTTGTACTCAACAAGGTAATCACTTATAATTTTGTGATCCAAGTGTCCTCTATTCCCTTGATTCTTGTCTCCTTAAAAATAAAAGGACATATTTAAATGCTTTGATGCTCTCTGCAACACTAGTTTTCTTCTCTGGTCATAGGAAGTGCATGGGCCTCCCTCCTCTTGAAACCTTCTAGACGTCTCACTGCAACTTTTTCATTTGCTTATCCTCTTTGGAGAGGTTCTTCATAGATCTAAAAAATGATGACACAAATCCCATTTTCTTCATCACTTCGATTTCTTCATTTTTATCTTCTTCTTATTATTGCATACTGGCTGAGATCCACAGGCTGAGCCAAGACTATGCTCGGATACCACTGTAATGTCCCAAAATGGGGATGCAACAATACATGAACACAATAATGGAAATAGCAGTGATAAATCAACTCATGAAAAGTGAGAAGAACATATATCCATATTATTAGTATTATAGCAGCAAATAGATACAAGATCTTGAGGAACGAGTTACTCAAGATAGGAAAAATCAGCCTCAAGAAACATGTACATAAAATAGAAGATCCTTGCTACACAGAAAAGTGTCCAAGGCTATGATAGTGTAGTCTTATTAATAATAACTGCTGCTAGAGTATTTCAAAACATGGATATGGAAATATATAGCTTATACAATGTTTGGAGCAAAGAACTAAACCCGCAAACTTAATTTCAAGACAATTCAGAAAGGATTTCCTGAAATATGAAATATGGCAAAAATGTTGAAGTTGCAGTCTCAAGACTGAGTAGCAGCTGCAACTTAAGAACTGGATGGAGTTGGATGAATATGATGCACAAGCTAAACAAAGCTCCTCTGATGGATCTTCCAAGTGAAAGGTTGATCCTTACATTGAAGATATTACCCTCCAAACAATCACTGCAAATGCTCTCTGAAATAACACATTCAAGGAGAGGGACTGCGCTGTAGATGATGGAAAATGGTTGGCCTGATGCCAAATATAGTGAAATCGGCTCAAATTCTTCCTCACTGATCCTCCAAAGAAAGAAGGCTTCCTCCTCTGAAAAATAAGTTCCGAAAGTGGTGTTGTGAAACCTACACTGCAACACCCTGCAACACAACGTTGTAATTCAGCAGAAATAATGTTGTAGCTGAATTTGGTGAGATTAGGAATTTCATAGCAAAATATCCAAACAGAAGTGATGACAACTCAAAAGGAAAGAAAGGCTTTAAGAAATTCAACAAGCAAGGCAAGAAGAAATGATTCAAAAGGAAATTTCTCTCTAAATAAGATAGCTCATCATCCAATGAAGATAGTGATAGAAAAGAAGAAGCTAATGAGAGAGTATTTTTTATGTCCAAGCACAATAAACAAGAGGTATCAAACAATGAAGAAGAAGGGTTAACCATAGAATAATTTTCTAAGGAGGAAATCAGGCTTATAAAAGAGCTCAAGGCTGAGAAGATCCGTTCCAATACTCTTGAAGAACAAGTTCAAGGTCTCAAAACTGAAGTTGAAGAACACAAATGTATTGAAGAGTCACTTCAAAAGAAGTTGGAAGAAATAAACCAAGAAAGGTAAGCATTAGAAGCCGAAGTAGTCTCGCTACGTAAGGAACTGAAGAAGGGAAAATTTGTCCAAAACTATGCCAACAACTCAAGGGCATTGGAGGAACTCCTAAATAATCAACGATCTTAAAAAGAAAGAACAAACCTTTGTTACAAAGAAGAAGAAGAAAGACCTTCTACAATAAAATAAAATGAACCTATAAGATCTGACAGGCATGTAGACTTCATTGGACAAGATTTGAAAGAACAACCTTGGAAGATAATTCCCAAACAAATATTTCCATCTAGGTACCAACATATTTTTCATGGCTATTGTTATTCATGTCGAAACTTTGGTCATAAAGTTGTAGAATGTCGCACGTACCCTAAGAACCAATACTATTCCAAGACATCTGTCAAATATGAACCTCCCAAGGCTCAACGAAACATCAATAGATTTGAACATTTAAGAAATAATATTTAATGTTACAAATGTCGAAACTTTGAACCCATATCTTGAGACTGCAAACTTGAAAATCCTCTAGAAGAATCTTCGAAGACACAGAATGAACGAATATGGAAGAAGAATAAAACTGATAATTGTGCTCTCGCTCTCAAGGCTAAAAAAAACAAATATGTGTGGTATGTTGATAGCGGTTGCTCAATGCATATGACTAGAGATAGAAAGAATTTTGTATCTCTGAAAGAGAAGAAGGATGGATCCATGTCCTTTGCAAATGATGGATCTTCAAATGTTATAGGACCAAGTACCGCCACTCTCATAAGAAAGATTCTCTAGCCAAGAATGTTCTAATGGTTGAAAACATGAATCACAATCTGCTCAGTGTTGGAAAAATGTGTGATCAAGGACACACAATGTTATTCAACTCCACAAAATGTGAAATCAAGAAAGGAAAGTATGGCAAAATTGTGGCTACAGCAAGTCGAGCTCCAAATTGTGGCTACAGTTTTGGATGAAGAAACTAAAGCATGTTTACTAGCTAAAGAAGATGAAAGCTGGTTATCGCACAAATGAATGGGTCACATAAAATTTTACAATCCTGTCAGGATAAGAAAAAATGTAGTACGAGAAATTCCAAAAATCTCAAAACCTTCCAACACACTATGTGAGGTCTATTGGCACGACAAGAAGACAAAAGTTGAATTTAAAACAAAAGAACACTTTGCATCACATCCATTGGAATTGCTACATAATGATCTATGTGGTCATATGAGAAAAAAAGGCTTAGATGTAGAATTATATTTCATGTTAATGATAGATGACTATACCAGGATGATAGCCGTTAGTTTCCTAAAGAAAAAATCTAAAGCATTTGAGTGCTTTAAGATCTACAAGGAGTTGGTCAAAAATTAAACTTATTTGAAAATAAAGTGTCTAAAATCATATAATGGCGAAGAATTCACTTCCAAATTATTTCAATAATACTGTGATGAAAATGGAATAAAAATACAATTTTCAACAACACAAACACCTCAACAAAATGGATTTGCTGAAAGAAAGAAAAAAATAGTACAGGAAATGGGCAGAACAATGTTGAAGGACTCAAAATTGGATGAAAAATTATGGGTTCAAGTAATTGATATGGCAGTCTTCATTATCAACTGAATTCATCTTAGAAATAATTGCCACAAGACCCGATATGAGTTATGGAAAGGAAAACCAACTAATGTAAAATATTTCAAAATCTTCGAAAGCAAATGTTATATCAGAAAAGAAGATCAAAAGTTGGGTAAGTTTGAATCACGTGTTGAGGAAGGTATCTTTGTTGGTTACTCACACAAAACAAAGGCCTATAAATTATATAATCTAAGACGAAAATAGATAGTGGAGAGCATAAATTTTACATTTGACGAAGATGGTATTCTAACGAATAATTATGAGGATCTAGAATATTTGAAACTTGAGACAGACGCTGAAAAAGACACTGAGAAATTTCTAGAACAAGAAGCAACTTTCAACCAAGAAGAAGTAAATAATGATCATCAAGATATATGGGAACAAAAACAAGAAGCTCCTCCAAAGAGAACAAAAGAATGCATTCAAAAGAATCATCCATAAAATCAAATCATTGGTGACATAAATTAAGGTCGACAACTTCGTTCATCACAACAAGCTCACTTTGCTTTTCTAGCAACCTTTGAGCGTAGTAGTTTTGAGGAAGCCAACCAGAATGAAAATTGGGTAGGAGCTATGAATGAAGAATTGGATCAAAACGAGAAGAATGACACCAGGAAATTAGTTCCATTACCAAAATATAAAAATGTCATTGGGACTAATTAAATGGGTGTTCAAGAAGAAATTGAATGAAGATTGATAGGTTACCAGAAATATATCAAGATTGGTTTGCAAAGGCTATGCACAAGTGGAAGGAATTGATTTAGATGAAACATTTGCACCAGTTTCCAGAATCGAAGAAATATGGATGTTTCTCACCTATGCATGTTCAAGAAAAATCAAATTCTACCAAATGGATGTTAAGTTATTATTTCTGAATGGCGAATTAGAAGAAGAAGTTTACATCAAACAACCTAAAGGTTTTATACTATCTGAAAAAGAAGATTGTGTTTGTAGGTTAAAGAAGGCTCTATATGGTCTCAATCAGGCTCCTAAAGCATGGTATGCTTGTCTTGATGGATATCTATGCCAATAAGGGTTCAAGAAAGGTACTGTTGATAACAATATTTATGTACAAATAGATAAATATAATTTAACAATCATTGAGGTATATGTGGATGATATAATATTCGGTAGCAATGATGATCGACTAAGTAAGAAATTTGCTACAAAGATGCAAAGTGAGTTTGAGATTTCTTTACTTGGTGAGCTGACATACTTCTTAGGGCTTCAAACATATCAGTAAGAGAAAGGAATATTTATATGTCAAGCCAATTACATCAAGGAAATTCTCAATAAATTCAAAATGGAATATTGCAAACCCATCCTTACTCCGATGGTAATAGGTTGCAAATTGAGCATAGATGACTTATCTAAGGATGTGGATCAGAGGTTGTACAAATATATGATTGGTAGTCTTCTATATGTAACAGCCTCTCGGCTAGATGCTATGCAAGCAGTTGGACAAGTAGCAAGATTCCAAGCAGCACCAAAAGAATCACATATTACTACCGTCAAAAGAATTCTTAGATATCTAGAGAGCACAATAGAATATGGCTTATGTTATCCAAAGGGTAAAAATCTCATTATTCAAGCCTTTACAGATGCATATTGGGTAGGAAGCGTTGATGATCGTAAGAGTACTATTGGAGTATCATTCTATCTAGGTGGTTGTCTCGTATCATGGTTGAGCAAAAATCAAACCTCAATCTCGTTATCTACAATGGAAGAAAAATACATTGTAGTGGCTAAAACACCGTAGGGTTGTGGCATGAAACTGATCATTGGTTGTGGTAATTGAATAGTCAATAATCAATATTTTTTTAAGCTCCTAAAATCCTTTGAACTTTCACTTGTTGAAGATCCTCTCAACCTAAGCATTTATATAAATTGTGACCCTCATATCCTCCTCATGTAAGGATTTCGCTACTAAAAATATATCATCATGGAATTTTCGCTATAAATTTTTTTCTGTGAGGCTTCAGATGCTGAAACAAAAAACCAACTTGGACAAAATCCTGATGAAGTTCATGTCCAAATTTCAGATCTTGGTTCGCTATATTTTCGGAGATATGATCTGTGGAAGTTAGGGTTTTTGCAAGCTTCCAAATTTCATCTCAAAGAGGTGACCTTTGGAAAATCGTCATAACTCTCTCTCTGAGAAGCAGATTGGAATATTTAAAAAGTGGAAGATAGTGCACATACTATATTTTTTAGCCAAAGAAGGAAACCGTCACACATGGCATGTCGTACAAGTTCGCTCTACTGAACTAGTCCATAATTAGGTCATTGTGAGAGATTGGGCACAACTTTCCCTTGAAGAATCCAAATCGAGTCAGACCTATGGAATTGGAAAGAAGACTTAGAGGGCTACTACAGATCCAACGATCACATATTGGGTATCTGAAATCACATAGATACATCATATTCAATATCAAGATCCTATAAGGCAAGAAAAAGTTATATCCTGTGATGTCAAGGGCTGCAAAGGACCGTACTTTCTAGCGCAGAAAACCAAAGAAAGGTGCAAAAAAATGATGCAGTAGAGGTAAGATCCAGGTAAGTATCTTCTGTATATGAATGTTCATCTCTTAATTGCATTAGTTTCTTTGTATTCTAATTTTTTTTTTTCTTTGTCACTGACATATGCTCTGTAGGATGAGGTAATTTTTTCTATTATCATGTCATGGGTATTTCCTTGAATAATTTTTGCAGTTATTATATATTCATCAAGATAAGACTCAATGCATGATGTAATGTTTTGAAGAGTGAGAAAAGGTAGCATGAAAAGAGCAGCAATCAAGGTGCAGAACACCAACAATAATTTCACCACATGAAGTCTTCAAGTGGGCAGCACTGAATACAGTCATTATAAAGGTATCATTGTACTAATTCATTCTAAAATCATCAATGTAAAAGTTGTACAAGTGTTTATTTGCCAAGAGTTGAAGAGGTAGTGTCGGGAGGTCTAGGATCATCATTAGGTGGTTTTCATAGTGGGGGTTACGGTCTAGTGTTTATTCTTCTTATACATAATTATATATCATTATAAAGTGGACCATTTTGTAATGTTCCAAAATTTTGCAAATAAATTGGAACATTAATTTTTTTTCATATTATCGAGGAGATAAATAAAGTGGGTAAGGATACCCATTTGCATAAATAAAATTACACATGAGGTGAGAAGAGATCCATGGAGTAGCCATTTTTGCACCTCCTAGTATGAAAATGGGGCAAACACATGAGGATAAGGACATGTTGACCAAGTCAACAGCGCAGCCTAAGAGGGTGTAGCTTGCTTGGGAAGACAACGCGGTTAGAGAGGGAGGAGGATTCCTTGTGGGGGAAACTCTAATTGGGTGGGGTCCATGGCATAGAGGCATCATTTTGCATATAAGGAGGATGAGGCATCCATAGAGGGCATTATGGAAGATTTTGGATTTGAGTCTATTTGCAGTCTTCAGTTGTTCAGCTGAATTGTAGTGCCTTTGGCACGAGGGATTCCTGTTTAGGAGTTCCACTCCTCCCTTGAGTAGCTCAAGGAGGATTGCTCTTCATTTCTCCATATCTAGGCATTTGGCCATAGCCATTACTTCATCTACAGCGCAATCAATGGGTTGTGTTGTAGGTGTTGCAATGGAGGAGATTCCACAACACCATTCCTTGTATCATCTCTCATAAGAAGGAGTTCCTATTCTTTGGGAAGATCAACAAGGAGGGTTTCTAGAGCTGATTTACATATTTTGGCAGTAGGCCAAGATTGTCCCACCTTCATCAACGTAGTCCCTTCCATAGACTGCATTATCTCAGAGTTTGTGTGCAGTGGGGGTTTTCTCCATCATTTTGGAGGAAGAGATTTCTTGTGTCGGGATCAGCCTTGCACTTAAGGAATCCATTGGAGGAGGTTGTTTCAGTTTGCAGGCCATATTCATTCTCCTCCTTCTATTTTATATTTTGAGTTGCTACTGCTACCCAACAACTTTGGCATTACTATATATTCATATTTTGTACTTCTATTATAGCCAATCCTTTAGAGGATTGTTGTAGTGTTGTTTTCAGGGGTTGAGAGCTTGCTCCCCCTCATTTCTTGAGCTATTATTTTAATATCATTTCATTACCATTTTACATGTTGCAGTGTCTCCATTTGACTGCGCAGTCATAGCTAGGGTTAACATGTGTAGCATTGTTATCTCATGATTCTTGTACTTCTGCCTTGAGGATTGGCATTGTTCATCTTGAGCATCATTTCCCTCAAGGTTTTGTATACATTTGCAGCTGCTATTGTCATAATAAGATGGCTATGAGTTCTCCGGTATATTCTGAAGTTTAAGCAAGTTACTCTTCATGCTTATGTTTTGCATATTGTTGTAGCTCATATATTTTGAGCAAGATCTTCCCGAGGAAGAAATATTTTCATAGCTATATGCAGAGTCTGAGGAAGGGCCAGATAGCCTCTGATTCTCATCCTCTCTTTAGAGATGAAATAACTAGTAAAATCCCTCTCAGTGCATCTCTGACATAGCCTTGTTCATATTTTTGACAAAGGAACTTTTCAGTGGTGTAAAAGCTACTGATTTCCATTTCGGAACATTACAGTGGTATCGGAGCATCTTTCTTGGCTCAGCCTATGGCCTTCAAGCCCAATAAAGAAGAAATCAAGATGATGAATAGGATGAGCTTGTTCTCATCACTTTTTAGATCCGGAAAGAACCTCTCCAAGGGGGTTGAGGAGAAAAAAGAAAGAGAGGAGGAAGGGCCCTGCACTTCCTATTCTCATCAATAAGGAGACAGAATTTTGAGCAGGAAGAAGACTCCATTTTCTGATGGAGGAAAAGAGGATAAGATTGCAATGCTTCTTCCTAAATCTGCATAGAGCATTCATGAATATCTCAAGGAGATTAGGAGGGAAACAGATGAAGAATCCCCAAAAGGGTTTGATCCTAAAGAAAACGCTATATTTGTACATAGTGGGTGTGAGCATTCAACCACACACTATGAGGATCAGTGCAGTCATAGTCCCAACAGTCCCATAAGGGAGGTGGAAGAAGAAGGAGTGACCAAGGAGAAAAAGCAACATGGTAGATCCTATCTATCACATTTTGATGGTTCACTTCCTGGTTCAGCCAAAGCTTGGGTGGAGGAATTAGACACCTTTTTACAGTAGCACCAAATTCCGGAAAATCAAGCTACCAGAGTTGCAGCGTTGCATATGAGAGGTAAGGCATACGCTTGGTGGATCTTTGAATCCTTTTCTTTGAATAATAGTGACATTACATCTTATGCAAATTTCACTAAGGCATTAGTGAAGAGATTTGATGGGAGGATTCATGAGACACACATGATGGGTTTGCATAAAGAAAACCAAACAAAACCCTTGCATGAAAATGCAATGCCTCTTCAGAACACAGTGGAGGAGGCCAAAAATCTGAACCAAAACTTGCTGGAGAGGGAACTTTCATCTCACATCTTGGATAAAGGAAGCATGGGGGTCTCTTTGTTTAAAGAGGATCCAATTGTTGGGAGGCTTCCCATTCATGTGGAGAAGGTTGGGGGTAGCAGCGTTGTCATTTCTAGAGCATATCTAGAATCTTAGGTAGAGAGGAAAGGAGCTCATGCTCCAAAGAGAGGGACCCTTGCAACTTTGCAGGAAGATCCCCAAAATCTCATGTGTGGAGATCAAGGCTGAATTCATGTTCCATTGTTGGAGAGGTCTGATACCATGGAGTCACAAGGAGGAGACGGGGAGAAAAACCGGCAGCATGAGTTGAGGAGTAATCACCCATATCCATTTTTGGAGGTTATTGCACCAAGGAGGGAGGTTGCATTGCGCAGTCAGGGCATGGACATAATTTTTCATCCATATGTTCAGTATTATCTTGATGGAGATGTCTCACCACATGGAGGAATTTCACCGAGGGGGCCACTAGTTCAGTAGAGGAGGATAGTTGCTTCACACTTGGAGGCACCACTCATTGATTCTATAGAGGTGGGATCCTTGGGAGAGCTTGAGACAGTAGTGAGAGTTTTGGATGAATTCATGAAGGAGGGATACATTTCCTTGACCTCATCTACACCTAATCTCATTGCAAATTCTGCGTTGTGGCAGAAGCAGCCTAGGAAGGATAGCAACCTTCCAATTTGTGACTTGGGCATAGCATATGTCAAGGAGGAGGACAACCATATGACAGATGTTCTTCATGAGGAACTACCAGCGTTGTCATTATGGAGGATAGATCTGCATTGGAACTCCTGGCTATTGGTGGGATATTCCAATGATTCTTTCACAGGCAGAACATCTGATGATTAGCATAGGAGGAGATGCACCAGCCATATGGAGATGGGGGAATCAGCACAGCCACCCCTTTTCCCTTTATGGATGAGAGGAGACTCATCTATGAGTCCCTCAATCGATATGAGTAGAGAACATGGTAAGGGTGTACATTGTTTTTCACATGATAATTTGTATGATATATGTAGGCATCCCTTAACCATACACATGCAGGAGAATGCTCCAAGGAGGAGCATACATTTTGCTAGACCTCATGGTTTAGTGGGGGCCATAAGCGTGGCTAATGGCCATTATCTTGGAGGACTTGGGGAGGATAGAGATCATGGGGGACATGCTCAATTTTTAGCAGGAATCATTTACCTTCCCCAAGCTTGTGAGGAGATTGATGCAACACACTGGTGGTTGAGCAGCCACAATTTTTATCAATCTCTATGGAAATGGAGCACTAAGCTGTGTTGGTTGCACTTGAGGGACCATTTTCCTTCTCATTTGTTACACATGACAACAAGAATGATGCTCCTATTTTCTCCCTATGATTCTATTGTTCATACCTTTATGAGGAGCAGGGTTGAGGAAGAGACACATAGGATGGATGTGTCCACTGAGGGAGGAGTCCCTCACATCTTTTGCATTGCATGTTCTGATGGGAACATGAGAAATGGTATGGAAACTACAGCAGAAAAAATGTTTTATTATGGGGTCAGCCATATGTTGGGTATGAGACCATATGAGGATGATTCCCGACTCATCACATATGGAGATGTTTGGGCCAGCATGTCTTGTAGCATTGGGGGAGAGACATTGGGAGGTCTAGCCTTCTTCTTACCACTTGATGGAAACCTTATTGCAGCCCAGGATCAGCAGAGACTCTACACTTATCTTAAGTGGAGAGATTGACAGTGTGGGGTAGACTATATGGTCTACCATGTGCAGATTTTCAGCCCACCTTCTTTGCTGGAGCCAAAGGTGGATGACAGTTTTCCTGAGTTGCCTAGCTGGGAGGTGACTCAATTTGCATGGCACATATCTTGGGGATGGATGGAACATATGGGGAGACAATTCCCATTAGATTTCAGACTCCATTCCTCAAGGTGGGACCTCTAGACATCACTTTCTATCTTCTTGAGCATTACACCTTACATGATGATGGCTTGATAGCTACTTGCATGCTAAGGAGGAGCATTGTGGAGGTTTGGTTGATGAGATAGCATCAATACACTCGGAGGAGATCATCATATAGGGATGCTACAGGAAGAAGAGAAGAAGACACAGTTTCTCCTTTCACTTGCTTGAGGGAAAGCAATCTTTGGGAGGGAAGGACTGTAATGTTCCAAAATTTTGAAAATAAATTGGAACATTAATTTTTGCTCATATTATCTAGGAGATAGATAAAGTGGGTAAGGAGACCCATTTTCATAAATAAAATTCCACATGAGGTGAGAAGGGATCCATGGAGTAGCCATTTTTGCACCTCCTAGTATGAAAAGGGGGCAAACACATGAGGATAAGGCCATGTTGGCCAAGTCAACAACGCAGCCTAAGAAGGTGTAGCTTGCTTGGGAAGACAAAGCAGTTAGAGAGAGAGGAAGATTCCTTGTGGGGGAAACCCTAATTGGGTGGGGTCCATGGCATAGAGGAATTATTTTTCATATAAGGAGGATGAGGCAGCCATAGAGGGCATTATGGAAGATTTTGGATTTGAGTCTATTTGCAGTCTTCAGCTATTCAGCTGAATTGTAGTGCCTTTGGCACGAGGGATTCCTATTTAGGAGTTCCTCTCCTCCCTTGAGTAGCTCAATAAGGATTTCTCTTCATTTCTCCATATCCAAGAATTTGGCCATAGCCATTACTTCATCTACAGCACAGTCACTGGGTTGTGTTGTAGGTATTGCAATGGAGGAAATTCCACAACACCATTCCTTGTATCATCTCTCATAGGAAGGAGTTCCTATTCTTTGGGAAGATCATCAAGGAGGGTTTATAGAGCTGATTTGCATATTTTTGCAGTAGGCCAAGCTTCTCCCACCTTCATTAGTGTAGTCCCTTTCATAGACTGCATTATCTCAGAGTTTGTCTGCAGTGGGGGTTCGCTCCATCATTTTGGAGGAAGAGATTTCTTATGCCGAGATCAGCCTTGCACTTAAGGAATCCATTGGAGGAGGTTGTTTCAGTTTGCAGGCCATATTCATTCTCCTCCTTCTATTTTATATTTTGAGTTGCTGTTGCTACCCAACAACTCCGAAATTATTGTATCTTCATATTTTGTACATCTATTGTAGACAATCCTTTAGAGGATTGTTGTAGTGTTGTTTTCAGGGGTTGAGAGCTTTCTCCCCCTGATTTCTTGAGCTATTATTGTAATATCATTTCATTACCATTTTACATGTTGCAGTGTATCCATTTGACTGCGCAGTCATAGTTAGGGTTCACATGTGTAGCAATGTTATCTCACGATTCTTGTACTTCTACCTTGAGGATTGGCATTGTTCATCTTGAGCATCATTTTCCTCAAGATTTTGTATACATTTGCAGCTGCTATTGTCATAATAAGATGGCTATGAGTTCTCCAGAATTTTCTAAAGTTTAAGCAAGTTACTCTTCATGCTTATGTTTTGCATATTGCTGTAGCTCATCTCTTTTGAGCAAGATCTTCCCGAGGAAGAAATATTTGCACAGCTATAGGCAGAGTCTGAGGAAGGGCCAGATAGCCTCTGCTTCTCATCCTCTATTTAGAGGTGAAATAACTAGTAAAATCCCTCTCAGTCCATCTCTGACATAGCCTTGTTCATATTTTCGACAAATGAACTTTTCAGTGGTGTAAAATCTATTGATTTCCATTTCGGAACATTACACATTTTCCCTGGTATGGGAGTCCATTATTCTTTTATTCTTCTATAGGGTGGTAGGGTGGTGTTAGGCTAGTGCATGAAGTCACCAACAGGTTCAAGCCTGTGAAAAATTCAGGGTGGTAGGGTGGTGCTAGGGTGAGTTGTAGCTCATTGGGTGTTGGGGAATCCGTTTGATTGACTAATTAAGAATCGCGGGCCTTAGAGCGTGCATCTAGTGGGAGCTGGAGAAGAATTATTTTCTAGATTCTAGGAAGTTGGAGCTTTATTTTCAATTGGAGTTGAAGATTAAAGGATTATTAGAAAATAATTGAGGTGGTTTTTTTTACCAAAGGGGGTTTCCACCTTAAAAACTGTGTGCATTTGTGTTCCTTTTGTTTACTGCTATCATTGTACAAACACTGATAATAATTGAAGATTAACTAATGCTCTGAAAGATTAATAATAATATTATTGAAAGAAATACTGATTCACCCCCCCCTCTCAGTATTTCTAACATGTTCAGGTCTGTCTTTTGATTATTCACATTTAAGTATTTTTGGTTGTGATGTCTATGCTCTTATTCCAAAGAATCAATGTTCAAAGTTAGACCCAAAAGTAACATGTTATGTATTTATTGAGTATGACTATGCGGTGAAAGGATACAGATTGTGGGATCATTCTTCACGTAAGATAGTCATGATAGGAATGTAATAAAATACAAAAATAAATATAAATGCAAATATTCACTAGGAATAACACTTCATTTCATTAAAATCAAATACTAAAAAATTCTTACAAACATAATGGAAAATAAACTAGTTCGGGCGATGGTAGCTTATATTTGAGAACAGATGTCGTGGTTACATACCTTTTAACTTTTTTACAATGAGGCTTGAAGGCCTATTTACTATTTAGAAATGATGAAAAACCCTAAAAATCCAAAAACCTAACCCTAGGAGATGAAGCGCCAAAACTATGGACCTTGTTTTGATAAATTTGTACATCAACTTCTCGAGGGCATAAATTTGGCATATTATCTTCATTTGACGTGCAAAATACCTCATTAGAAATATATATCCGAGGACTACAACTTTCGAGTGACCAACATTAGTCATAGACCTATGTTGGTCTCGTTTTTCCCAAAAACAAAAATTAGGGCCCCAAAACGACTCCAGAAATTTAGGACACTAAAAACTACCAAAAATATTAAATTGTTTTGCAATTATGGAAACTAAGAAACTAAAAGAAACAATGGTGGGCATGCAAGTGGAATATTCAAGTGGCCACTGATATCCACCTAGATCATTTCCCCTCCCCTCCTTAGGAAGAAATCGTCCCCATTGCTTTGATTTCCTCCATGAGATGAAGAAACTTGTGGTGAACTTGGTCTCTAGTGAGCCACTTACCTAAGTGCGGGAGTTGGCGATCTTTGACAATGTGATAAAAATGGATCTTCTACTAGTGATTTTTATTGATATGTGTGTCCATGATCCGATCATTTGTGGCTTATTCCATGAAGTTAGGGTTTAGCTCTGTTGGTGTGAGTTTTTATGTAATGTCGAAAGTGTCTAACAATGGAGTAAAGTAGGGCCAAATGTGGTGTACATTGAATAGGAATAGTGTTGTAAGTGGCATCTAATCATGGTATTCATTCACCCTGATCCAGGTGCATATTGGTGGCCACTCGCCTATTCCACCCAATCAGTTTCATCAGTTTTATTATTTACTATTTTTAGCAGTTTTTCAGGTCCTAAACTTTTGAAACCATTTGAGGCCCTATATGATGTAGTTCTTGGAGATATTTTTCCAATGAGGTATCATATGCACCATACAGAGATACTATGACCATTTTATGACCCCAGGAAGTTGGCTTCCCAACTAACCCTAACAGGGCCCATAAACCCTTGGTGTTACAACTCCTCCGGTTAGGGTTTTGGTTGTTTATGGTTTTATTTTATTGTTCAATAATAAAAAGGCCATTGAGCCTAATTGTAACACAGTTCAAAGGCATTTAGTTGCCACATCTCTTCTCAGAGATAAGCTACCATCACCCTAGCTAGTTTATGTCCATTCCATTTGTAAGAATACTTCAGTCATTTGGTATTAATGAAGTGAATTTTTATCTCTCCTAAATATTTGTGTTTATTTTTATTTCTATCTTTTATTTCATTCTTGCATAAATCCCGATTCAGGTTACGGCTCCATAAGGGTTTGAAACATATTTTTGTTTCAAAGTTTGCAGTAATATTCAATAAAATTTACGCAAGTGCCACAGTATCCACAGATCATATTAGAGAGTAAAAACTATCTCATTTGAAAATAATTTTTATTATCTCAAATGAGCTTTTCACGAAATTTGATTTCGTTTCCCAGTTTGAGAGATATGAGCAATTCAAGTTACATTTTTCTAGAATATTGCACCGCCGCATGTCCTATGAGTTTGTGGAATCATTTTCTCACCCTATAGGTAATAAAATTTCAAGTATCTTATATCACTAGAAATATCTATTCAATACCTCAAATGGGTCTTTGAAATTTTTTTATTTCATCACCTATAATAGAAGTTATCAGCAATTTGAAGCAACATGTCCATTTCAACCAAGATCTGGATCAGTGGTATCATATTGGCCTGCTCTTTCTCTATCTTTCTTTGCATGTCCCCAACAAGGTCGGGGTATAAGGATTTAGGGATCTACCTAGTTGAGCCTTTGTAATATCATCCTTACAAACCCCGACAGACTCCCATGGCAGAAGAAAATAAAGACGAGAGAGAAAGATATCTTATCAAAATATTGCTTGAGGAGGCCCTCGAGAAACAATGGAATGAAATGATGGAAAAATTTTCCTAGATCCTTCAACGTCTACCCACTGGCGATGCATCTGCATCCAACAGCCACTCTGGAGGTGCCACTCCTTTCAAGGCACAAGTCAATTTCGACATTCCTGTATTTGATGGCTAGGTAGATGAAGATGCCATATATAGATGGTTGAATTTTATGGAAGAGTATTTTTCGACCCATGATTTATTTGACCAAGAAAATATTACTTTTGCACTCCTCAAAGCCTCCCCCCATGTCAAATACTAGTGGGAAACACACTGTGAGAAAAAGAACAAGAGGGAACCCTCTCTGTTCTCGACTGCACCAACTTGGAATTTTTTCTGAGACGACATCAAGGCACAATATTACCATGTGGGGAGCTATGAGGACAAGTACATCAAATGGACCATGTTGCAGCAACAAAGTGATGAAGATGTGCATGAGTTGAAAAATTTGTTTCATACCCTGTGCACAAATTTTGGTATTAAAGATTCAGAGATACATTTGGTGTTGAAGTACCACAGCTATTTTCATAGATACATTTAGGAGGAAATGGAGTTCCTCGACATTACCTCACTTGGCGCGACATATCGATATGTACCAAAATTGAGCAGAAATTTAAGCAGAAGAATCAAGACTTTGGATCTGCAAATCTGAAGAGAGGGAAATGCGCTTCTGAACCACAGAACAAGGGGCAAAGCCAAAGAAGGGCAACTCAGAACAACACCAAAAATAAAAATAAGAACGCGGGGAGGTGGTGTGAATTTCATAACAGCTCCACTCACAACAAAAGCGAGTGTTGGACCAAACAATCACTGTTGGCTGAATTGAAGGCATATGAATCAAATGCATGTTCTAATTCTGAGTTAGAACCAGACAAGGGGAATGAGAAAGGGAAGTATATCATTGATTTGGATCCCAGTGCCACTGTTTCCACCACCAAGATCCAAAGGGAGGATCCAAAGGATCCAGAGGAGGGGGAGCTCCTCTTCCATTCGCAGATGTGGGTGAAGGGTTCTCCACTGCAATTCCTTGTCGATAGTAGAAGCCAAAAGAACCTCATTTCAGTAGAGGTCATGAAGTGGCTCAGCCTACTGACCACAACACACCCACAACTATATACCATTGGGTGGCTTCGCCAAGAAATATATCTCTGCATTAGCCAACAGTGCCACCTTTCGTACATCATCAAGCCCTTCACGGATGAGGCACTATGTGATGTTGCTCCTCTTGACGTGTCTGATGTATTATTGGGCCAACCATACTTGTGGAAGTGACATGCTATGTATGTGTCTAGACCTCGTTATATTATTATTACTTTGAGAAATAAGTTGTACATGATACCAAAGGTAGTACTGCCTCTCGCCATCTCTTTGATTACTACAAATAAACGCAGTAAGTTTATTTCCCAAACTAGGAAATTTTTTTTCATTAGAATCCACCCATGGGGCAATAATAATATTATGGCCACAACCTCCAAACAGGTCTCCCCTACACGACAACAAAAAATGGACAAATTTGTGGAGGAATACAAGGACATTTTATGCTCATCCATAGAGGTTCCTCTACACTATTAGGTCAAGCACTCCATTGATTAGACCCCAGGCGCGCCGTTGTCTAATGTTTCCATACTGAATATGACCACATAGAAAAAATTCACATGTGTATTGTCTGACATCCACCAACATGTCAACAACATCATGAAGAAATATAATACCAATTACGAGCAGCGCCAAGATCAACATCGAGTGCCACACAAGTTCTAGGTGGGCAACACATTTTGGTTACATTTGCAGAAGGAGTGAATCTCTGCACCCCACCGCAAGTTATGCCCACTTCAAGGTAGGCCAACTCCTTCACCAGGGAAAGTGGTTCACCAGGGACCTTGTTCAGCAGAAATTTCCCTACCTCATGGAGTCTCTGGACGCAATGGGGACCATTTATTTCTAAGGGGGGAGGAATTATCCAAGTGAATATTGGTGGCCACTCACCTATTCCACGTAGTCAACTTCATCAATTTTCTTATTTACTATTTTTAGTAGTTTTTTAAGTCTTGAACTTCTGGAGTCACTTTAAGGCCCTAAGCGGTGTAGTCCTCGGAGATATATTTCCAATGAGGTATCATATGCGCCAAACGGAAATACTATGACCAAGTTAGGACCCCGGTTAGTTGGCTGCTCAACTAACCCAAATGAGGCCCATAAAATCTATGATGTTACATCTCCTCAGGTTAGGGATTTGGTTGTTAGGGTTTTCTCTTATTGTTTAATAACAAAAATTCCCTTGAGGCTTATTGTAACACAATTTAGAGGCATGTAGCTGCCACATCTTTTCTCAGAGATAAGCTACCATTGCCCTAGCTAGTTTATGTCCATTCTCTTTGTAAGAATGCTTCAGCCATTTGATATTAATGAAATTAAGTTTTATTTATGCTACATATTTGTGTTTATGTTTATTTATATATTTTATTGTGTTCCTGCATAAATCCAGATTTAGGTTACGACTCCATGAGGGTTTGAAACATATTTCAGTGTCAATGATTTGCAATAATATTCAGTAAACTTCACCCAAGTGCCACAGTCTCCACATATCATATTAGAGATTTAAAAATATATCATTTGAAATTATTTTTTATTATCTCAAAGGGTTTTTTGATGGAATTTGATTTCGTTTCCCAATTTGAGAGATATGAGAAATTGAAGTTACACCTATCTCGAACATTATACTTCCGCGCATCCTATGAGTTTTTGGAATAATTTTCTCACCCCATAGGTCATCAAATTTCATGTGAATTATATCACTGGAGATATCTATTCAATACCTCAAATGGGTCTCTAACAGAATTTTATTTCATCACCTATAATAGAAGTTATCAGCAAAGTTGTGGCAAGAGGTTCATTTCAACCAAGATCTAGATCACACCCATGGTATTCATCTACCCATGGTATTGTAAGTTGAATCCACCCATGGTATTCAACCACCCATGGTGTTAACACTGGAAAATCGTACAAGAAAAGACATTAGGAAATGTCAAGAAAAAGGTACAAATAAATATTTACAGGGAAGAAATACATTACAAGAGCTGAAGAATTTATATTTTCCTAAGGTTAGCAGGCAAATTTTTGGACTGCGCACAAAAATAACTAGCCCTGAGAACGCATTTCATATTTTTCTTTGATAGCCGCGAAGAGTGAAACTATCCCTCCAATAGTCGCACGGTCTTGGAAAATGCGGAATGTCACAATCCGAGACCACTTGGCACACTTGGAGAAAAAGATTCTCACTCAAGCTAACCAAGTATATTCGCCTTTGAGCCACCTTGATAATTTTGTGTAGCACGCAAAGGAATCATACCCCCACCCTTATGTCAGCATCCATCTTGTACGAAGAGGAGGAGGGAAACTTTAAAATTTTTCTATAAAAGCGAGCCATGGGAAGACAAATGGGAGACACATTGATATGCTGGCCAAATTTCCCATCAACAAACAAGCTTGTGTTGTCCAATAGCAAGAGGATTGGAAGGATTCAGTTGTTGGCCATCCAACACCTCAATGCAAGAGAGAATAGTTTACCATGTGTCCATCGATCTACCATCCTTTGAGAGCTAAGAGAGACTTTTTGAAAACTTGAGGGGAAGAGACCCCCTTGTCTTGGATATTGGAGCTTCGTAGCTTGAAGGATCGACTACAAGAGATTTAGAATTCTATATTCTACTACCACCAGCACCTAATAAAGGGAGAAATCTATCCATTGTTGAATTATTAGTGTGTTTTATCTATTGAACTTGTTTCTTGTGCATGTTGTTTTGTTTTTTGTTTCAATTTTTATGTAGCCTGCTATGTTTCCATTTACCTTAGCTCATTACATGTTGAACTTGTTCCACTAACGTTTGAAAAACCACTTTGACCTGTGAATTTCATGTAGGTAAGAAGCCTCCCTACTAAGCATAGTGTATTTCATTTTCCCATGCACCGAATTCACTACTACAGGAATGGTGAATCCACTAGATTCTTTATTTTGAGTTAATGGTTGTTGATGCAGATCCTTATTCCTTCTCAACTTGCTACAAAATCACTCTTGCATCCTCATAGCACTTTCAGTCACCCTAAGTGAGAAATTTTTCTCAGAGAAGGAGGATTTTTCTTGCTAGTTCTTGACCATGTGCATTCTTTTGAGACAAATGCACGCTTCGCGCCTGTGGGAGAATAAGCCGCGTGGTAGGGAGCAAGCCCATTTTTCACTTATTTTTCTCATATTTTTATAGTTGTAAGGTGTTGGAAACCCATAAGAATTTTCCATCACTTTTCTCTGGTATTTCATGACTGGTTAGGATGTTGATTTACTATAATTTAGCCTAGCAAATAAGTAGTTTTAATTTTAGTTTTTTATTTTTGCAAATCACACATAGTTTAAGTAGGGGAATGTAAGTGGCCTTCAATCCACATATGTTGTCTGAAAAAACGATTTGTTGATAAAATATACAAAACAAATAGAGTAATAAGCATAAAAGTAAGTGGCCCACATATCCACGCATATTTATCTAATTCATGTTTTTCAATTTTTTCATTAGATTAGTTCAATTTTTGCATTAGGAATCAGGACCAATACCAAACTATCGAAAAGAAAGCACGTAATCTCTGACACCCTTACACCTTATGGTGAGCCTAGGTATGCATAAGAACACTCTCCTAAGACAAATTTCCATCTACCTATAGTGAAAACTTAGTCTAACTAGGAAAGGTGTAAGCAGCCCATAATCCACACATCGTTTATTTTTTCAAGGAATATTCACACACAGCATAATGAGAAACGTATTGTAAAGGATCAATGCATATCCACATCTCATAACACTTGTGATTCTACACACCAAAGCACACACGAAGCATCAGTGAGATTTGGACCAAAAGGCACCCAGTGTGTTGGGACCTTTATCCTCTTCTTACAGTTACTTCATCAAGGCACACCCTAAGAAAATTGAGACTCTCTAAAAGTGATCACTAATTGAACTTAATAAATCCCCACAGTGGCCGTAAAATAAATTATAGTTCACGTTAGGACCATCGAGAGTAGGCATCCAATAATAGGTCATGATCATCCTACATTTTGAAACATAGATGTTCAATTTTTAGGGAGCTTCAAATCCATCTATCCACCCACAGAACAAATACTCGAGTGTTACCAGAGACACGTTTCAGAAGGGGTTAAGCTTAGGCCGAGTGCGTGCGGTACTTTTTGGGGCTACCTAACCCATATAGTGCTCAGTACTGGTAGTTGAATACCAAGAATCTCAAGACTCGAATTCTCACGTGGGACGACAGTTCTTTAGTGACCAAAACTAGGGCATCCTTCCCTATAGGTGATAGCACAGGGGCAGCACTAGATCCTTTTACCACTACCTTGGTCAATTCTTTGACTGTTGGAAGGCATCGCCGGTTCTTTCAGCAAGTTAGCCCTAGTACCCATCAGAATACATCTTCACAAGACCAAGTTACATTTAGAGTGTAAGGAAGATTAGGTATATTTAGGATTTTGGGTACTATATGCAAAACAACCAAACCATATTTTTTTCTTGCTTGATCACATAGTGTTAATTTAAAGGAAAACTTACCTCTTATTTTTTAGCTTTGTTTTATGTATGTGATCATATTTGGTTTGATAAAAATATTCCTTCCATCAGGAAACAAAAACATTTCCAAGATTAAGTTATTTGGCACCATAACGGACCCAACGGGACCTCATCGATCTAGGCGTTAGAGTGTTAGGTCTTTCACCATTTAGGCATCAAAGACGACACACCGCCACCATTATCGGTTCATCATTTATTGGGGTATCTGTGATTGGAAACCCCCAAGGGTCAACCAACACCACACGAGTGGAAACCCCGCAAGGTCACCACACTCAACTCCTCCCACAACCGCTAGAGGATAGAGGAGCACTACTCCTTCGTGGAGTCAGCAAAACATTCATAAAGCAGAACATTTCCTAGGCACCCTGCATCAACCATCGCACTCAAACACCTTTGTTTCTAAAGTACACAATGGAAGTCAATACTAAGTTACCTTTCTTAGCATCTCTTAATCTTCCAGACCTAACAAAGCTAACTAATGACCCCATTGCACATAGCCTTAATTGGCCTCCCATGCCCATGAAGCTCCCTTTAGATATACCAAAATTATAAGGGAAGCAAGTGGAAGACCCAGGAAATCATATTATGACCTTCCACATGTGGTGTTCATCCAATAGTATCATTGATGATACTATTCGACTTAGGTTGTTTCAAAGCACCCTAATTGGGCCTGCGGAAAAATGGCATGTTGCGCAGCCTTCTTCTTCGCCTAAAAACTTTAGCGCCCTCTCTATCGTGTTCCTCACTTACTTTTAGCTACCCATTCACCATGATTCAGGGATGGAACTGCTTACTCATTTTAGGAAAACACCAACTGTCCATATATCGGACCATCTCCACAAATGGTGGTGACATCGTAGTTTGTGTAAATCCAAACTCGATGATAGAGTTTTGTTGGACTTGTTTTTGAAAACTATCACAATAGAGGTCTCAAAAGATGTGGTGACAGAAAAACCTACCTCCGAGGAAGATGTGATTTGCAAAGTGCAATAGCTCGAACTCATCTACACCGAGTCCGGATATATTTACAATGTTCTGCAAAATGCCTCATGCCTACAAACTTATAGAGAGTTACCAGGCATGTCGAATATCGCAGAAAGTTTGATCGGGTCCTTGACTCAGGTCACCTAGGAACCAGTATCTAGTACCCAGGATATTTGTACAATTCTACCCAGGACGTGACTCAACATACCTACCACTAAAGTGAATATTCACCTTTGCAGAATATGACAAATAGGGTGACACCATACCATTAACAGTAAGGAGGCTCGTACCCTCCCTCATAGGGGATCTAGTACTCAGCTAGGAATGTTGATGGAAGAGATCCCCCTAGCAATATAACACCAACCAAGGAAAGGGAAACCAATATTCTCCTTTCCTCGCATAAAATCCACCACCACAAAAGAATGCACCAGTGAACCTAGTGCAACCATCCCAGGCTTAACAACACCAGAATTACGAAAAGGAGAACCGCAATAACCTTCCTAACACTGAGAAAAAGAAGCCTAGGAATAAACAAAAGGAAGACTCTGGACAAGAGGGTAGTAATGAACAACAGCCCTAGAGATCTCAGTCTAGGGGAAACCCCAACCGAAGTTAAAACTAGGAGCCAAACAACAACTCCCAAGGGAAAAACAAGAGGTCTCATATAAGGAAAAACCATTCTTGTGCCATATGTGGTGAGTACAACCATTACACTCACCACTGTCCCAAACTCCTTGAACTAAAAAAAGTTCAGGGTAACAATGGACAAGGGGGACTTACCCGGCAGCTTGTTGTAATTTTGGAGCCTTTCCCCCACCAAGGAGTGGTTAACACCCAAAAACAAAAATCACCCCAAAATGATGTCGAAGGCAAAAGCCACAAAATTTACATGACTAGCAAAGAAATGTTCTTCCAAACAAGGAATAAGAACTATGATGCCCCTCTGAACACCAACCCGTCATCTACAATCACGACTGCACCTACTGCACCGTTAACCATATCCAAACTACCTGTAGATCCCCTTCCGAAAACGATAAAGGGCCAACCAAGTGCGTAGGACCCCACTCAAAATCTGCCCATAGCTGCAACACAGTGGAAGTTTTAGTGCAATCACCCACTGCCATGTTAGCCTTAGAAGTCCTACAATCATGCCCAAGGTAGTGGAAAGCCTTAATTTATGCATTAGGCACAATCAACCCTTCAGATTCACGCCTAATGGTTTTTGACTTTGAAAAAGCAAGCCCCAAGCTTCCTTCTCTAGTCACCTTCCAAATACTGGTGTCAATTTAGAATATTACCATACACCAATGCATTTTTGAAGAACGAGCATCCACATGCATCATGTCCAAATCTGTTTGGAAAAATTTAGGATCACCTAAACTAAAATCATTTGACATCATGCTTAGAGAATATGACGGACACCCCTCAACCCTCATCGGTCTATATCAAAATGTCCCCATAAACCTGGCCAGAAAGACAATACTTATCGACATTGAATTCTTGGACGCGTAGCTAGACTACAATATACTCCTCGGGCGGAGTTATATGTATGCCATGATTGCGATAGCATCCTCTGTCTTTCAGGTGATGATGTTCCCCCTTGACGATCAGATCATCACCATCAACTATCTTATATACTATGATAAGAAACCTATGATGGCTCTTGATGTCGTGTTACCATACGTAGACACAATTATAGAATTTCTTACGTGGTATACAGAATTTGGCCCCCGCCAATTAAAACCATCATCGATCCTAGGATCATTCCTAGGAGATCCCCCTATCATACCAGAGGTAGCCCAAAAATCACAAGGGCACCAGTGTGCATGATGCTATCATCAAACATTGAGACCAGCCTAGAAATGGAAACTAGTAGTGTTAGGGTCCTATAAATATAGGATTCATAATTTTGAATTGAATTTTGGTAGTCTCGTAAAATATGTACATACCTTGTTTTCTGCAAGTTGTTTTCCCATATTTTGAAAAAAAAAATAATAAAAAAAAAATCAAAAAGAGGGTAAAAAGTCCTAAAATAAAGATCAAAGGACTTAAAAAATATAGACCCCAAAAGAAAAAAGGATGAAAATAAAACATGAAAGTGTGCAAGTCCAAATGCCACTACTTTTTACTTTTTGCAAATGATTATGGCAAAGTGTCAATAAATGCCATAATCCATGATGAGTTAAACTGTCTAAACTTGACTTGTCATGTTTTCAATTTCCATGTTTTAGATAGTGAATAAAGTTTTGTCAAACAGTTTAATCCTAACAAATCAGTAGATAGGTAGAGAATAATGAGGAGCTCATCAGTTTAATTTGAGCTCTTGGATGAAATAAGGTAGAATCAGATAGTTTTATTCTTTCAAAAGAATAAAATGTTTCAAGCTAGCAAGCTTAAATGCACCTGCTAAAAGGAAGAAAAATGTTAGAGTAATGTTGGGTAGGTAGAAAGAAGTGGGAAAAATCATGTAATATTCATCACCGGGAAAAAATCAGTAATTTCCCTCCCCTTGTAGGTATTTGGAATTCTATACTTCCAGTAAAAGAGGCTCAGAGCATTTCTCTAACTTCTGTTGGGACTGGACCCAAGGCTTGATGACTGGATAGTGGAAAATGTTGAATTCTTATGATTAAATTCCTTTTACCATTATTTATCCCTCATTTACACATTTAAGTCATCTTCATAAATAAATAATCCTTCTTACTTAATGAAACTTAAAATCCAATTTAATTAACTTCCTTCATTCATAAAAATACAAAAACCCTAAAAAACACTTTATCCTAAGTAAATTGGTGAAATGATGAAATAATAAGCTATGCTTTTATTTATTCAATCTACCTGGTCGTTTAGTGTATTTTTGTGTATTCCATATCCCCTTGTCATATTAATTTCTAACTTACTTTATTAATTCCCTAAAAATACCTTATCCTATTTTATATAAATCCCTTTATTATACCTGCTGCCTATAGGTATAACACATCAGATGTGGGCTGATAGCGACATTAATTTGTGTTTCAAACAAAAAATTAAAAATTTATCCAATGTTACACATTATAAATTGAAATTTATGATTTTTTAAATATATTTTAATGTAATTATCTCAAATCTTATTGGTTGTGAGGTTCAACATGTTACTGCAAATCGCATAAATATTTGTGCATGACTCACGACAAATCCACATGCCTCGAACTCAAATGTTGGTACCTTACTGTGAGCAAACCATAAATTCCAAGGCGACGATCACGATCATAGATTCGGGAAGTCCATTTACAAACTTTTCATTTATTATTTTAAATTGTAACTTGTCAGTGTTGCAAGCTATCACTTGTCAGGGTTGCAGGCTCGCGTAACTCTGTAATACACATAATAATTATTGGAGATCCCGAATGGATACAGAGTGAGTTTTCTTTCATCCTAATCGGCCAAACAGTCAATTAAGAAAACTAGGATCAAGGATCATTGTTAACACCAGACACTATGAGAAAATCCTGGCCCGTTTTTTTTTTTTAGACGAAATGCCAAATCGATCATGTTTCCATGTCGAAATTTACTATACAATGCACCACCAACTATTCACATATCCTTGCATTAATGGCACCTTAATGAAATTTGTGAAAACATTATGTTTGTACAACAGATCGTTGTGTTAATGGCCTCTTAATGACGGGTGTGACACCGAATGACCCCAGTTAATGCAGCTTAAAAACAAGTTGTACAATGCTTGCATAGGTGTAGAATTTATGTTGTTAATCTTTGTTATGTGTAATTTTAGCTATAAAAAAATTGTGCAACATAATACTTATAAATATGAATCAAAATTTTAGGAGCGAACATATATATATATATATATGCACCTTTGACTTTAAATTTTGATCGAAATTTTAGGCATAAAACTTCAATTTAGGTTCTTTAAAACTTTTATTAACATTGTCAGTGAGATATTATGAATCCTCGCCAAATTTATTTCAGAAATAAAGGCCATGTCTCGGGGGTTGCGAACTTCATCTGTCCGGTTGCGCTGGCGATCTTCCCATCATCGGATCAAATCTCATTGCGATCGATGAAACTCTGGGCTCTTGAGGTGGGTTACGGCAACCCAGTGCCACCTCTCACCACGTTTCTCATTGTTGAGTTACGCGCTATGGAAGTTTGGCTCTGCAACTGCATGCTCTTCGGCCTTGCCTCTGCCACTAGAGCTCCACAAAATCTCATGGTTATGTGAGTTATTCTTTGCTAAATTCCTTTTTCTTAAAACGCTAATGGTTATTTCTGAAGAAGAGTTGGGTAACCCGCCCGGGCGGCATGGATTGACTCGACAGATCACATATGCAAAGATGTTGATTTCTCTATTCTCTGGCTCAACTGGTGGTTTGATGCTATTTACAGTGACTCTATGGTTCAAGTAGGATGCCAATGTCTCCGACAGAGATCCACTTAAACATAAATATGTGGTAAGAGTTTTGATTGCCATTTTTCTTTTCCGGTTAGAGTTTTGCATAGAACAAGATTTGGACATGGATTTTCTCTTTAAGTTTTTAATTCTTGAATTCTTGCTATTACTAACACTGCGTAAAATGGTTTGGCTCTTTGATAACTGGTTAGGTAGCTTTTTAATAGCTAGGAGCATTCCGGCACAAAATTTTCAACGTTGGCTCAGTTCTCCCTGATAACAGTAAGAGTTCTTTCTCGTTCTTCTGAGACTTACTTCAGAAATTGATTTCACCCAGTGACATTCGACCATCCTCTGCTTATCTTACAAGCGGGGTCTCTCTGGCTGTCGGGTGCTTGGAACCCAGTTAAAATCTAGTTTTACATTTGAGGGTTTAATTTAACTGTCCCAATTTAGGTTCGGTCCCATTTCGATATGGGATAACAGCGTAACAGGGATTATCCCCATTTCTTATTACTGTTTAAGAAGTTATAAGAGGGTTTAAGCTCCAAATCTACATCTCTATATTCCAATTAATAATGTAATGGATCAGTTCTTTGCAATGTTGTTGCGACTATACATTTAGTTCATAATATTTTGGTTCTCGACAGTTACGCTGATTTACTGTCTAAATAGTTTCTTTTCTTTTTTTAAACTTCCTTGCTACTTATGATTTGTTATGCCGCAAGGATTTTTCTCTCGCAAAATCTAGTTTCTTATATGGTTAAGGTCATTATTCAATCCAGTTCTTGAAGTCTTTTCAATTATAATAGCACAATTTTGATTCACGTCTTCCTTTGAGGCATTTATAAATGTTTAATGTATGTCATAGTTACTTTATTATTTTTTATGCCCCTTCCATAGTTCCAGCAAGGTATTGGGATCGGAACCGGGCCCAGTTACAGGGTTCGGGTTCTAAACCCTTCACTGACCGATTTTTCCATACATTATATGCTATGCTATCTCCTCCATGTAGAAGTAATATGAAGTTTTCTAATGTATCAGTTATTATGCATAATTTTCAGTTCAATAGTACATGCTTATTTCTTTTACTATGGTAGTTTGTAATTCTAATTATGCACTTTTGTAACTAGTAATTGGTTCACATAATTCTTGCAGTAAATTTTAATTTACTTTTCGATAAAGTAACATAACGCGTAGTTTCTCCAGATTTTCTACTACCATTCATATTCTAACTTTGGGTAAAGAATATTTTCTCTAACTTTTAGCATCTGCTTTCTATTCTTGCTTTTCCTTAAATTTAAGTTTTGGTGATTAGGTATTTAATCTTTCAAAACACCCATTTCTTTCTTATTGGTCAATATAATTCACTTGTTCTTGCAAAGATGTATGGAAAAGTTGTATGGCTAATCTGTAAGGTGCGCTGCCAATATATAGCGTGTATTGTGTATTGGGTTGGAGCTCTTGAAAATTTAATATAAACTCGCCACCGTCATGCCAGGAGATGATCTTAACATACAAAATCAGCATTGCAATTTAGTGAGTGATATGGCTCTTGTCCTTGGATTCATTAGGTTGATTTCTGAACATTTATTCGTATTAATTTTTTTGGAATCCAAGAATAAACTAATTGAAAGTTGGGATAAAAAGTGATGTTTAATCCTGCGGGGCAACCAGGGATAGTAAAATATTTAAACTATAATGCATAAACCATCCTTTCAAATAACTCACAAGTTCTTCCAAGTGGACATGGGTTGGTCCCGAGACTACACTCCAATTAAATGCAGGTGTCTTTGCACCGTCAATCTCCCATACGAAGGCCTGGAAATTATCTTAAATAACTTAATGCATATTCTCCACCGCATAAGTTAATCAATAAAATATTTAAACGGGTGATTTCGGGAGTCGGGTTTTTTTGGTGATTGTAACATTATTAATACAACTTCACTGCAGGTTGGTCTATGAGAGAGGTTTAACACTGACGGCATGCTCCTTGGGAGTCAGGTGTTTTTGGTCATTGTATAATATATGGTGCAAGTTTATTATTAAATAGGTTGTAGTAGTACACTCCAATTAAATTCAAAACCAAAGCAAATCTGAGAAATTAAATAATAGCATGTACAAAGGGTACTCACACATACCTAAGGATTAACAGTTCACCAGCGAAAATTTTACATTTAAATGCGCAGTTATTTATGCGCTATCTATTATCAATCCTCTGTAAATTTTCATGCGCTATCTATTTTCAATACTCTCTAAATTTTCGTATTGGTAGTTCTTTGTGCATTATCTATTTTCAGTGGCCATATGTTGTGCAGTTGACTGCTGCTACTATCTACTTTCAGGTATTTTGCTCTTATTATTTTTATATTTTTCTAGTTTTTAAATCACCATTTAAGTGTTTTGTTGTTCTTTTTTGTTACTGTTATAGGTCTTGATAAAAAAAAAATGGACTCTGTTCTATGTGCAGCAAGCAGTTGAAGGTATCATGAGGAAGGTGTGCATTTAGCTTAGCTATGGACTGTGTGGCTAGAGAAAAAAAATCTTTGCTTTCTGCGTGGAAGTCCTGAGGTCAAGTATGTATTTCTACTTACTTTGTCTTAAATTGAACCAGTCAAAACTTTATTTTAATGGGCTTTATTGATTTTCAAATTCGGGGCTTCTGGACACAGATTTGAAGTCGATTTTGGGTAGAAAATGCTACTTGACTCTAGCAATACCATGCCAGGTACTATGTGAACTGATGATAGATGTTTTATGGTGTGCAGTTTATCTCCTGTTTTATTTTGGTAACAAATAAGAAACAGAAGCACAACTTTAATGATACATTGTCTTCTATTGTCTTTCCTTGACCTCGATTGTTCATTTCTACAAGTGACATGTACAAAAATCTTTTGTTATTTAGGTTACCCTGAAGACTCGACTAAAATCTGTATTTGGATTTTTAATTCTTTAATCCTATAATTATAAGTCCTAATATGTTTCTCTTCAAAAGAGAAAATGTTTTAGAAATCCATCCTTTCAATATCTGGTTCTTTTATATGCTGCTTGTACTCTTACTTCTCAGTACTTTTCCATAACTGAGAATTTAAGGTAGAACACATTGTTATGTTTAGGGATTTGAAAGGAATTTGGCTTGTGAACTAAGTACGTAGCAACATTAGTTGGGTTAAGATATAAAATAATACAACGTTGGAGTTTGGATTACTATTGGAAATAAAAATAATTTTATTCTATTGTTTGTAGATATATTGTAAAGTTGTCGTATAATTGTTTTCAATTAAATGCAAAAAGGAAGGATCAAAGAAGTATCCCTTCCTTATCCGGTATCTCTCGAGGGGATTTGGGCGTCTACTGTTTCACACGATTTCAATTTCATGTATTGAAGTACTCAGATGAGAACGAAATCTTGGTATAAGCATACTTGTAGTAATTTTTCCGAACTGATCCATCAGTTTCCTATTATATATTTATTACATCTGTTTTTTTCGAACTAATCCATGAGGTTTTTTATTTGCTTTTCAGATTTATGCATCGATCTATACTATATGTTGCTACTAGTTTTATTTTTTCGATACGACAATATTCACTAGGAGCGAAGTATCCTTGGCGCATGTAATTTCACTTGATCTCCTTTATACGAGATATCATGGCTCATGCAAATAAATTCATAAATTTGCCTAGTAAGATGACTCATAATAGTTCTGCGGGTAACTATTTGACTTTACCCAATGATATTGTGCAAGCTCCTCAATCTCTTATGCGTTTCCAATCTACAATTTCAATGCAAAATGCTTTCTTGGGAAATTATGTTTCCAGTGTAGCTCAAAGAAATCAATCTGCTAAAAAATTGACTTGGTCATAAGCTTATCACAACTTTAATGATACATTGTCTTCTATTGTCTTTCGTTGACCTCGATTGTTCATTTCTACAAGTTACATGTACAAAACTCTTTTGTTATTCAGGTTACCGTGAAGACTCGACTAGACTCTGTATTTTGATTTTTAATTCTTTAATCCTATAATTCTAAGTCCTAATATGTTTCTCTTCAAAAGAGAAAATGTTTTAGAAATCCATCCCTTCAATATCTAGTTCTTTTATACATTGCTTCTACTCTTACTTCTCAATAATTCGTACTTTTCCATAACTGAGAATTTAAGGTAGAACACATTGTTGTGTTTAGGGATTTGAAAGAAATTTGGCTTGTGAACTACGTACGTAGCAACATTATTTGGGTTAAGAGATCTCTGTATATCTTTTATCATATATTGTTAAGATTGAGATTCAGAGATTTTTTGTTTTTACTTCCTAATTTTTTTTTCCATGGCTATATAAAATAATATATATTCTTTAAACACATGCTCAATTTTTCTTTGTCGCCTGGTTTAAAGCTTAGAGCCTTACTCTTATCTTGAAGAAAGGGTAGTTGCTTCCCTTTCACTTCATAAGTATATGAAAACCCAACTGCGTGCGCTCCCATAAGCTATTTATGATAGAAAATCACAGTTGATTATTAATTTGTCTACAACATTTGAATTGAGCTATTGAAGAAACATGTCGAAAGTTATATTTATTATGTCCTAGTTGTCCAACCTAGAAAGGCTTATAAGTGTTACACAGCCACGTGGCAGTCACAAGGCATTTAGGCAAGGTTTTTCTAACACTGGCATCCCAGATGATTAGCATTTAGCCATGGCCTCAAGATGATGTATTGCCTCTACTCAATAGAACACTTTCATCCCAATCATCCTCTGACCTTTTTCTTCATACTGAACGAGAAATCAATCAATAAGTCACCTTTTTAAATATTAGAAAGAAAAAATAGTTAACAAAATTATAAAAAATTTGGTAACAAAAGTATCTATTTAAGATTTAAAATTCGAAAAAAAAAATAGTAGCTAAAATTGAGGAGAATTTGTCACAAAAATCTTCTTTTAAATTGTAGAATGAAAAAAAAACTAAATTGTGATTAAAAAAATTATATGTGATAAAACTATAATATTAGTAGCCTTTAAAAAGTAATAAATAATTATGATTATTACAAATAAAAAAAATATAAATTAAATTACAATTAAATTTTAAACTTATAATTACATTAAAAATTATATATATATATATATATATATATATATATATATATATATATATATATATATATATATATATATATATATATATATATATATATATATATATATATATAATACTGAATCCTATGTAATAAGTAGTAATAGAGTTTATTGTAATGCGAATAGAAAAGAATTATAAATAATATTAAAATACGGCTTAGCATTATAATTCTTGTTGAAGTATGACATAGTTAATAGCTAGAATTTTATTGGAAAACATACATTCTATTTCAATTCCACGTGGTTTTTCCATTGCGTTTCTATTTCAATTCCACGTAGTTTTTCCATTGTGTTTCTATTTGACTAAATACAGTTATTACATTATAATTTTAAAACTTGAATCAATGTCATATCATACTTAGCTTATACATTTTAATATAATTAGCTTATATCATAAATAAATTATATATTTTTAGTCAAATGAAAATGTCAACACCCGTGAATAAAGAGGGCAAAAGGGTGAGTAGAACACCCGCAAATCAAGTCAACTATAATTTTTTTAGTTAGATGTTGTACTTCCAAGAACGTATAGAACATTGGTATGGTGTATGGCATAGTTTATTTCTTAAAATATCTATCTTACTATTACATATTTTTCACTAAAGAAATATGGCTTGTGATCTGTAATTAGTTTTGGTCATTTCATACTTCATCACATCATATTTTCTTAAGCTTTTGAAAGAAAAATAATTAATAATATTTATATAATTCAAATTATTAATATTTATACAAATTACTAAACAACAAATTTCTATATAACTGAATTTTTTTATATCTATGATTAATATTATGAATTATATTCTTTATATTCATAATAAATAAATTTCAATAATTAGATAAATATAAATATATCAAAATCTATAACAAATAATTAAATGCAAAAGATGTTATTTTACAAAATTTAATAATACAATCAATTATAATTTAGAATTAATCTAGTTATATAATATTTTTAAATTTAAAATATTCATTTTTTATTGTTTTTATTTCCATTTAGCTATCTTAAAATTAAAAGTTTATTAATACAATATCAAAACCAATAACACATAATTAAATGGAGAAACTATTATTTTACAAGATTTAATCGTAGAATCCATTATGGTTTAAAATTAATCTAATTATATGATAAAACTAACTATTGATCAAATAGCTTTCCAAGTGAAAACCTGGAGAGTGTACACACTCATACATACAATCTGACTATTGAGCCAGATGAGCCTTAATTACATAGGCTTTCACACTAACAAGATGGTTTCAACCACTCCCAACATATTAGGACTTGAGATCTAATCTTAGCATCTCACTCCTATCATGATCATAAAAAAAATCTAATTATGACTTTCTCCATTAATTCCAACACTCCCCCTTAATGGAGAGAAGGTACTGTATAATAACATACGCTTGCTAGTCTAGTTGCACCTAGGCTTACAATAAAAAACATGAAAACAACTTGGTAACAGAGTTTGCATTTTTGTCTTTATGCTTCTGACTCCATGCTTCTTTATTCTGAGTCGAGGCTTCATCTTCACTTTCCTTGCAGTGAAGTAGGGATGTATTTTTACCTCATTTCTTTCCCAGTGATGGAAAACTTGAACGCTTATCCTCACCCTTCTCAAAATTATAATAGGCTTAATAGGATTGTCACTATTAACATCTGCTCACATAGAAATATTCATGAGACCATCACAGTTTATGTTCTCTCCAGTTTTGTCTTCTTCTGCGACGTCTTTGCAATTAGCTTCATATGGCTCGTCGAATTGATTTTCAAGACTTTGTTCCTATTTACATCCTTCCTGAAGATCAATTCGTGACTTTTCAATATCAGGATTTTGCACAACATATTGTGCCTCTTGTTTCTGGTGGTCATCAACGGAAACACATTGTTTTCCTGAACAAAAATCCAGAGTTAAAAATACTACTCATACTAATGCCTCCAAATGCCAACATGAGAATATCATCATCATCATCAGAATCAAAAATATCTAAATTATATACATGTTGTTAAAAGGTCCAGCTTATCTAGTTTTATCTTGCTTCCAGATTTCGACTTCACTCGGTCCTCTAACAAGCTCCAACAACCTCGTTACAATGCAAGCGGAAATCCTTTCTTTGGCAGCTCTTCAATAGTATAATCTTGTACACTGTGCCTTCTGTGCCACGCAAGTATTAGTGCCCTTGGCTATTGCGATGAGCAACAAATGACCTCTCAACAAGCTGGCAATGCTATCAATGTCTAATTCTTATTCGTGTAATTCACAATTTCTCATATGACACATATTTCTAGTAAAACATGGCAAATCAATTAATACGATATTATGGATCTCTACATTGGAATACAATATTATGGATCTCACTGTGGTGTATGGGATCTCCATAGCCTATCAATTGAATTACTGCTCTTTTCCCAAGCCGTTCTCGCAGCAGCTTCGACTGATCCACGGCTTCCTCAACCTACTGCCTAGATTCGTAGCAAAATTCTATGTTTACGATAGGGGTGAACACCGTAAACCTACTATTAATATCATGGAAAATCAATTAATTTCATAGTGAATCTGCCATACCACATAAACATATCACACAAGCATTAACATGCAATCTCGTCCTCTGGGCTCTCCAGACAACGCACTAATAGGGGTTTCTATCCACGCAGCCAATTGTCCACCTCAGCAACAAATATAATTGATTTTGATAATAAATTGGCAATCAGAAAAGGAATTTACAGCAGCATCTAAATTCACAGCTCCTCCTTTCAATAAGATTCCATTAATTCGACACGAAATCGTTCATGTTGGTGGTGGAACTTAGTCTCCAATTTCAGAAACTTGGGAGTACGTCCAAGTCTAATCGGTCTTCACAATTGGTCTTAATCGACAAGAACAACCAGAATGCCCACTGCATCGTTCCTAGGACCCGATGTGTCATCCTTTAAAATATTAAGTAGTAAAGGAACTGTACCAGCTTAAAGAAGTAATTGCGGCTTTGTCAAGAAACTGATAACAGATCTCCAGAGATTTTACAAGCAGAAAAAAATATGCCTTGAACGCTGATTAATATGGAAGGGATCGCTAGCGACAGAACTGCCTTGGGAGAAAATCTGCTGAGGCAGACTCCTTTGCTCATCTCACACTTCAGACATGTTTCAATACAATGCGATCTGATCTAATTCAAAAATATATATTGCAAATTGTTTCGCGGGCTCCTTTTTCATTGCTCTCACACAGCCACACACAAGCAGACTCTAGCCAGCACAGCTTCTCTCTTGCATGAGGATGGAAAACGATGCTTAGTCACAGCCCACAAACGAGGATGGCTGCTCTCTCACAACTCACAAATCAGGATCGCAGCATACGCAAGATTCAGGCAAACATTTGTTCTCAGCCTCAAGTAACAGACAACACAGGGCTCAAACTCTTAATTATATAGGCTTTCACAGTAACAAGATGGTTTCAACCACTCTTGACATATTAGGACTTGAGATCTTATCGTAGCATCTCAATTCTATCATCATCATAACAATAATCTAATTATGACTTTCTCCATTAATTCCAACACTATTTAATATTTTAAAATTTAAAATCTTTATATTTTAATGTTTTTATTTCGATTTAACTATGTTAAAATTAATTAGTTCAAATTTGACACAGCTATTTAACAAATTTCAATGAAAACAAACAGCAATTTTGAAGTCAAAAGCATGTTATACAAGATCTGAAAAATTTGGACCTCATAAATCCCTTGTGCTTTCCAATGACTTTGAGTTAGGTTATAACATTGATCGCCTCTTCCTCTGTAAGCTGCACTTCCTTCATTGCAAGGACTTTTCAAATTTGATGTTTAGAATTTTTCAAGCGACAAATTTTAATAAATAATTCACTTTTCCAACTAAAAAAAGAAAATTTTGAGAAAGCAACCACTTTTCAAATAATTCTAAATTTCAAAATTTTAGTTCTTTTACCTAGAGAAATTGGTTTCTATAATTCAGCTTCTAATATTGCTTTTACTGTTCAGCTAGTTTATTTCTTTGGATAGTTAAATTATTGTTTTTTTCTTGATTTTTTAGCAAATCTAGGTGCCACTTGCAACATTGAATGAAATCTATCAATTTGGAACGATGGAATGTGGTTTCATTCAACTTTCAAAGTTGCTACAACAACTCATAGAAGAAAAAAAATCTGCTAATAATAAACTAAGTACTAGAGACAAAGCTATGGAGAAAACAACTGGTGGATACTTTGCATGTAGACCTCATATCAAGTGGTTTAGATTCAGCTTAAAATGGTGCAAATTTTGTTGTTGTATGCAACACATTTGTTAATATGAAAAGAGCAACAAGTCATTGTAAAAGACTAGCGTTGTTTGTGTTGTTCAAATGAAAAATTTATCTCATCGCAAAGGGTCATCCAAGCGAACCAAAGAAGAAAACAAGAAATGAATACTTCAAATGTAGACATAATAGAAAATCATATAGATACGACTTCAGATAGTACAAATTTTTCTGTTGTGTACAACATCTTTATTAATGTACATAGGACAACCAGTTGTTCTCAAGGATTTTCATAGAACACATTTATTTTTGATTCAAATGAATATTTTGTCTTATCGTAAAAAGTGGTGTAAGTAGCAAGTTTTCAAAATATAGTACTAAAATTAGTACCTATTATACTCAGCTATCTTGCACATTTTTTTTTTCTGAGTAATGCTAAATCTATTAATATGTAACATAAAAGTACAAAACTGTCGCTGCCTCAGCTGAGAGAGCCTGAGCGCAGGGCTTGACTGCTTCGAAAAACAAGAGTTTGGACTTCCCACAGAGGGGAAACCAGTCCCTGAAAATTAAGAGATTCCACCCTCATAGGGGAAACCGGCCTTTCATCCAAGTAGTTTAACAAAAATACAGATAGTAAAACTAACCACTCTGCAAGCAGAGGGTGAATGAACAGAAAAGCCATAATGAACCTATAAACATTGTGCATAAGAAACAAAAACCTCTAAGGGATTTTCGGACTACTTATCATTAGTTGGAGAAGGCAATTCTTCCACAATTCTGCATCTGTACTCATCGCTACTTCCGCCTTCATCAGTTAAGGGAAGATCTTTGCCTTTTTCCTCACCTTCTGTTGTCTGAACTTGCATTAAAACGTCATGGGAAATGTTCAATTAAGCCAAGGAGACCTTGGCGTTTTCAGCAGAAGCAGGGTCAGGAGCACTGGGGCTATGGAATGCGACAGAGGGACCAGGGATAGCGGTCGAAGGGGGAGCAGGTCGAGCAGACTCTTCACATATGGTGACTATGACATACGCCGTGAGAACTGGCCTTTCAAAAACACAATCAAATCTGAACTCCGCTCGCTGGGAGGTTTAGCGCAGGGTTGTTGAGGAGGGTAGAGGGGGAACGGGAGGAGCATCGGAAGGGTCGACTTGAGGCGCATAGGAGAGCACATGAGGAGGCAGAGAACGCGTAGATGGATGAGCGAAGTCAGTGGAGCGATGCCTTCCTCTGTGACTTCTAGTTTCCAGAAGGTGGTCGCAGAGGAAATCTTCAGAGGAGGAGTCTGAACTGGGAGAGGACCGAGGGTGTATGACACGACCATGACTAGAGCCATGGCGAAATCGCATGCGATGGCGCAGTCTAGGCATGGCGAGAGGGAGAGGCTAATGGAAAGGATAGAGGAGAAGTGACAATGGAGGGTTGGAAGAAGCAAACAGAGAATTTGAACAGCAGAGCTTACTATGCGAATAGTGGAACTCAGGAACAGTCTCCAAGAAGCAAAGAAGCTCAAATTGTCTTCCTGTCTGCGTTCGAGCGCTAGGCTCAGCGCAGGCAGGTGGGCAAGAACTTCGGCGTAGCGCAATGGTGGTGGATACAGAGAAATCGCCATACGGGAGACCAAAATCCATACCAGAAGTCGAAGTAAACCAGGTGAAATTCTCAGCGCGTCGACGGTTCTAGATGATGGTGTTAATGCATCGCAGGGTGGCATATTTAATGCCCTCATAAATGCACTTGTGGGTGGCTAGATGGCCAGCCCAAAATGACAGCCTCGGGAGGCAGCAAGGGACGAGCGTCCCATCACATGCGGGTGGCATCCACATCCGGAAATCTATCTTGCACATTGCTTGACACAATGATTTGCAATTACATGCTTTGCCACAGTAAATTTGCAACTTGCATAAGGCATGAACACTTTTTTATTATGAATTTGATGTTCGTATTTATGTTCAATACTACATTCAATCACTTCCTTAAATTTATTGTCATCTTACACTTGAAACAATATATATTTCATGTTCTAAAAAACAAAACAATTCCCTAAATCAAAACTTTTTGTGTGAAACATGTTGCTGCCTTGCAGATGATATTATGCCATGGTTCATATGTGAGTGTAGATACATTTTCAAGAAACTCGTATTCTAAGGTGTTTAGAGATGCATTCTTAAAAAGTTAAGCTAAAGTAATTACAATTATGTCATTTAGAACTAGTAGAATTAATTTTATTGTATAATAGATTACAAAGGAACAATTTACACAGCCATGTTGTACAATTACATATGTGTAGAAAATTTCCATATTTTATGCTACTTAATAACACATAGTACATTTTACTAATCAAAACACATTGAACATATATTTCAATGTGGTGTCTTCTTTTTTTTTGCAGTGATACTTCTAAAATACAGAGAGGTGCGGGATAGAAGCTAGTTACTTGCAACTTTTCTACCCTTATTTTACTGTTTCAAATGAAACATACAATATCAACCTGCAATTAGTCTTCTATGCTAGTAAACATTGTCATAGACATATCTTCAATAAAGCAAAAAAACTTAGTTCAAGACTCTCTCATATTTGAGAAAAAAGAGTCTAGCATACATAGTGCTTACTAAAAAATTACAATACGAATCTGAACAACAAATACATAGAAAAAATGGTTGAAACCTTAGATGTTGAAAAGTACAATTCAACCAAAAAAAAAATGCATAGCTGCTAACATTGATATTGTCTTAATGCACCATAGTCTCTTTAGACTAGAGCGATTTGCATATACTGCTGGAGATTGTTTGTTCAATGCATTTGAAGTTCTTTTTCACTTTCGTTACTCGTCTATCGAACTGCGAAATGGAATAATAGACCATTTTCTCAATTTTATATAGTGCAATGACATAGAAGAAAAAGAATCATATCAATATGAACTAGATCCTCTCATGTTATCTCAGCTTCATGGAATTCACGATGTTGACACATACCTTCATAAAATGCAATTCTTTGCTAGTAATAGCAATTCCCAATCTGAAAGAGGCTTATGGGGAGACACATTTTGCATACGATGGCTTTCAAAGTGGTTGATCATACCAATTGGAGTTTGGTCATTAACAAGAAAAAAAAAGTATTTGTTCTTCAATCATCATCTAGATACAACTCCACTGAAAATTTTGTTTCATGATACAGATCCTGTCACTGGACATTTTGAACCTCTATTGCACAAAAGATTGCCTAGATGCAACTCTGTCCAAAATTATTACTTATCGCCTCTTTGCAAAAATCTTGAAAACCATTATGAATCCATTGTTCATGAAATGCAAATTCATGGACTGCACATAGCAAAAACAACTATGTAAAAATGTCCCAATAGCATGTTTAGTGCAATTTGTCATTTGATAGCACTTGAATTTGATGAATAGTCTTTAAGACTCTATGTTGTCCAATATTTCTGGAATGCACTGATGGGTAGGGATGAAAACACATTACATTGTCGAGAAAAACACTTAACAAATGAAACTATACAAATTCAAACAATGGTTGCAGGCTGGCAACAATACCTAATTAATATGGCAATGTCATATGAAAAAGGAGTAGTTGAGGGAACATCATTTTTCTTCCAATGGACATCAATCATATTCAATGTAAACATAAAAATATGGTCATTTACTAATAAAACCATTGTCAATTACTACCCACCGAAAACAAACTGCAACCGAACATATAACATATTATCCTTTGAAACAAGTACATCACACATTCATTATGAAACACTACTATTAATTCAAAATACAAATCAATCCAATCCACATAATAGAATAGTGCAAATGCATGCAAACACCAAAAATAGAATAAGCTTTCGCAAACTGAAACAAATGATACGTACAAATAGCATAGACAAAATTGGAGAAAATAGGAATAGAAAAAAAAATATGAATTTTTTGTTGCAAAAGAGTACACCCATAGAAATTTACAAAAAAAAAATTGAAGACACACCCAAAACCAAATGTCCAATATGTAGCAAAATTCAATTTCAAAATAACATCTCAAACATTGGACCTGAATTAGAAAAAATGTACATAAACATTTCTGGAAAAGAAAGCACATTGCATCTAAATATCATCTGTAAATCTTGCAAAACAGCACTTGACAATGCAAAGTTACCTCGCTTTGCAACACCTAAACAAATAAGACGTAATAATCCATTGCAAATTGTAACACTTTCAGAACTTGAAGAAAGACTTGTTGCATTAAGAATCTCTTTTGCACAAATAAGACAATGTGGCTACAAGCGATCGCAAATGGGCTTAACTAGTTCAATAATCAATGTACCTGTCCACATGGACATTGTCCAAAAAGCATTGCCACAATTCATGAAAAATATGATGACAATTGCTATTGCATTAAAACGATGATTAGAATACAAGAATGCATATCAAACAGGAAAAGTCTGTGTGCATACTGTCATGACAAAACTTAAAGAACTATGTTCTCAGAGTTTATATAAAACTGAGAACATTTCCATTAATAGAAATTGGAATCATATACTCAAATTGAACAGTGAAGATAATACATTTGACAATGAGAATATTGATAGTGAAAGTGAAACAAATAGCAGTTCGACAAGCGAAAGACCAACTGAAACCTTGGTAAATGGGTTGACAGATTCACAACGCATTCATGATTTGCAAGACAAGATCATTGAAATAGCACCAGCTGAGGGACAACGACCACTTTGAATATTCAAAGACAAACATGTCGAAGAAATGAGCTTCCCAACACTATTCTTTGGAGATGCACGTGACAATGATATAGTACAAAGATTTTGTTACCAAGAAATAGTAAAGTGGGAACTAATACATTATAGTGGTGACTTTTCGTATCACATCACAAATTTGTTATTCAAGACAATGCGAACAATCATTGAAAAAGTCATGTCATGCATTTCAATACGAATAAGGAAAGGGAAACTACAAGGAAGACAACTATTAGCAAAAGATGTTAAGTACAAGCCAAACTTAGAAAAATTACTAAAAAGTGACATTGGATACATAGACTTCAAACACACAAGAATTTCTCCTGACTATCTACAACAAATGAAAAAACATATATTTGCAATGATACGAAAACTAGGTCCTCCAACTTTCTTTGTTACATTTACAAGTGCATAGCATCGTTGGACTCCACTAGTAGAAACTCTTACTAAATTACATAGCAATAGAAACAAAAAAAAAAAACATATTGAAACAAATGAAGAATATAGCATTGATTATCTTGTCAGAAAGGACCCAGTAACATGTACACGTTACTATAGACATAAAACAAATGCAATGAAACAATTGATCTGTCAAGATAATACATTTTTTGGACAAATATCAGACTACTACTATGTAACTGAATTCCAAAATAGAGGTAGTGCACATGAACATGGTCTTTTATGGATAGAAAATGCTCCAGTATATGGAATCAATAGTAACTTAGAAATTGAAAATTTCTTGGACAACTATATAACTTGTAACACAGATCACCTTGATCCAGAATTTGCAAAGATACATCAACATCATCATAGCAAAAGCTGTAAAAAAAGAAAAGCATCACACTGTAGATACAAATTCCCAATGCCACCAATGAAAAGAACAAGGATCCTTGAACAAATTACTTTGCTAGATGAATCAATAAATGAAAGAGTTTCCCTATTGCAAAGCACATTGGAACAAAAACTCTATGACAAATCAACTAGCCATGAAAATTTCTTATATGAATTGCACTTAACAGAAACTAATTACATCAAATTAATACAGAGTACATTGACACAGCCAATGGTCTTCTTGCAACGAAAACCATCATAAATATGGCATAATAGCTTTGCATTCAATATGCCACACCTATGGAATGCAAATACAGATGCTCAATATGTTCTAAATGCATATGCTGCAGCTTCATATTGCAGTTCATATATGACCAAAGTTGATAGATCTATGACAAATGCATTCAAAAGGATACGACAAGAACATGAAAAGAGCAAAATTGATGCTATACAAATGATACAATCCCTAGGAAATGCTTTGCTTAATCTTCAACAAATTTCAGCTCAACAAGCAGTGCACATAGCTCTCTCCCTGCCATTGCATCATAGTTCAAGAGAATGCAACTTCATAAACACAGCACCAACAGATGAACGAGTATTTATACTTAAGCCAACTATTCTACTGAAACAAATTCCAGACAACTCCGAAGATATTATGTGCAGTTCTATAATTGATTACTATATCAATAGACCTAATGCTATTAAGCACATATGTTTAGCTGAATTTGTATCAAAGTATAACAAAGATGGAACGCCAATATCAAACAGGAAAAAAGAAAAAGTAATTTGATTCATCAAATACAAAAAACACATTGAATATGAAAACAATTACAGAGAGAAACTTTTTCCATATGTTCCATTCAAAAACACTGAAGATAGACTAAAGCAACAATTTGTGACATGGAAAAGTGCATATAGATTGCACAAGGAAATAGTAAAAACCAATGAAAACAAGTTCACATACAACGTGAATAAGAAATAGGGTGATTTGGAAGAAGCAATGCAAGAAATTGATAACATGACTACAACTTCTAATAACACATTAAAAAAACCTCAGGTATCCAATGATCCTACTGAGAAATATGACTTGGCTAATGATTTAGAATTTCCCTAGTGCGATCACAAAAAAAAAACTCTTAACATTACTTTTCAATTCACAGAACATCCATTTACGCTTAGCAATGAAGAATACTACAAGATTAGGAGAATGCTTAATAGAGAACAACAAGCAATCCTCAAAGACATTGCAATCAAAAAACGAAACAACATAGACAAACCACTCTACTTATTTTTGAATGGAGGAGCTGGCACTGGAAAAACATTCACAAAAAAAGAAATATTTCAAATGCTCATACGCATTTACAATGAACATTACAATACAAATACTTTGAAACCAAAGGGATTTATATTAGCATATACAGGTAAAGCTGCATATAATGCAGGTGGACTAATAGTTCATTCTGCATTGCTAATTCCATTCAACAAATCTAGTTTTACTCCACTTAGCAATGACGTACTGGAAAATTTAACAAAACTATATGAAGAATTAAAAGTAGTTCTCATTGATGAAGTATCTTTGATTGGAAGTTTCTTTCTATATCAGATTGATGATTGACTAAGAAACATTAAGCATATCCAAAAAAAATACTTTGGAAACATTGACATCATATTTTGTGGCGACCTATACCAAGCACAACCTATACAAGATTCACTAATATTTGAACAACCTACAATAAGAAAGCAATGAATAACATATGACCTTTGGCAAGAACATGTAAAGTACTATGAATTGCATATTGGAATGCGTCAAACAAATGAAATATTCATTTCCATTCTAAATAGGATACGGAAAAATAATCAAACAAAATATGATTTGAATTACCTCAATCAAAATTGTGTTCGAAATTCTCCTAATGACCCTACTTTCCCCTATCTATTATTCCGGAATAGAGATGTCGCATTGCATAACAAGAAAATGTTGTTTGTTGTTCCTAGTGATTAAATTGTAATTGATGCAATTGACTACGAAGAAGAAAACAATGGAAACATACCAGCTCATGTACACATAGCAACGTTTCCTTCACAGATTGTCCTAAAATTTAACATGCTAGTTGAAATATATGCAGGAAACTATGACTCACAAGACGGTCTTGTCAACGGTGTAGATGGTATCATTAAAGAATATGTAAAATTAGACAACTTCGATGTAATATGGATCAAATTCCATGATGAACGTATTGGGCGTCGACAAGCACATAGATTTGCTTTTCTATATAGCGAACAAATCTGCAAATATTGTACTCCCATATTGCGAACAACAAAGCCAATTTCTGTATTAGCAGAAACAAGAAAATTGAGAATTAGAAAACAATTCCCAGTCCAATTAGCATGTGCACGTACAATACATAGATCACAAGGCTTAACACTAGACAATCTCGCATTTGATCCTTTAGGAATATGGTGCCATGGATTAGTATACACAGCTCTCTCTCATGTAAGAAACATAGAATTGCTATATTTTCTTAGCCCACTTAAGAATGAAACTTCCAAATTAAACACAAAATTACTGCTGAAATGGAACGTTTACGGAAAAACACAAAATGGCACCTAGACTACAATTATTCATTATTAGAAACAAAAGCATACATTTCAATTCTTTCTCTAAACACCCGTAGTATACAAATACATATTGATGATTTGTTAAATGACTACGATCTAATGCAATCTTACATCCTATGTTTACAAGAAACACATTTGACACAACCAATGCTACTAAAAAGACTTGAAAAATTAAATTGCATACCATATTATAGTAAACATGGTTTGCTAATTTGTACTAAAAAACATATACAGATTTTGAAACATATTCACTTTGAAGAGAAAAACATTGAAGCTACATTAGCAAATATGATTATTCATGGCATGGATGTTATAGTTCTCAATGTCTATGTTGCACCATATGCAACATTGAACGATGCATTGCATCCTATTTCAAAAGCATTATGCAATACACATTCAAATCAAACAATAGTCATCACCAGCGATTTCAACATCAATATGCTTGAAAACAACAATAAAACAACCAAACAAAGATCATATATGTACAATTACAACCTTCATTTCCTTTTAGACACAAATAACAATAAAAAAATATCAATCATTGATCACATATGGTCAAATATAACTACTAGCTATAAAAATTTCAGATTAGATGTGTATTGGACTGACCATGATACTATTTTTCTTATCATTGAAAACAGAAATGCAACACAAAAATAGTGCAAATTGAAAATCAATTGTACAAAATATTAGCTACTAATCCGCTACCTATCAAAATCTGACAATTGTTTAATACCAAAATGGCTCTAATAGCCATCCCAAATTTCTTAAGTGGCTTTAACCTCAATCCTCGTCTCCATTGGTTTTTACTCTCTGGACATAACCTAACGTATCACCAAAGCAAAAAATATGGTTACAAACAGAAATTCAATCAAACTGATAAAAGCCATAATGAAGAAGTATATCAGTAGCATCTACTACACCATTTCCATATTGTATCATAGATACAGGATTAGCACAAGAGTATCTGAAACTGGCACTCTCCATTTAGGAAATCTGAGTGGCAATTGTAGAAGTTGCTGCATTACAAGTATTTGTAATATCTCAAGTACTAAATATAAAATAATATCTCTTAAGATATCTAGCAGTTGCCTCCTCTCTGGATCTCTCCTATCAACTCTCTGCCTAGTATAACAGTGAAGCACGGCATGGTTATAATCTTGGACCAACACAAGAAAATTGCACTGCTGTTGTCCCGAATTTTCTTTACTATCTTGACATTTATGTCAAGAGCAAGAGACACAAAGGTAACGTTTCTGTTGACTTTACTGATCAGCATTGCAAGATTAACAAACAATCCAGGTCAGATGCTCTAGCTTGTATTGCTCATTTGCATTTCTTCTGCCATTCTCGATTATTGTACATAAAATCCTTATTGTATTTTCATCTCGCTTTTGAATTTGACTTTAAATCTGATTTATATGTTACAAGAAATCTTACAACAATGTATCCTCGTTATTCAGTATTGGTTTTTACTGATATATTAGTTTCAGTGCTCATAAGAGTGATGAAGTTGACAAACTGCTAAGCCATAAAGCATAATGGATTTGAGAAGCTTGAAACATAGCTTCTATACTCACCAGTAAGCTCAGTGACCAAAGCAACAATTGAACTAATTTAATTGCTAGCTAGTCAAATCTCCCAACTTGGATTTAACTTGTCAAGTTTCTGGTCCAGCTTCAGCTCTTGCACCTCTTCCACACTCACTTTTTCACAGACCTGAGTTCAGTAACTATGTTCTGCTAGATGCATTACATGTTTTTGAAACTCAATTCTTGTAATAATTTAGGATCTGATCTCTTCTTGTTAGCCTTTAAAAATGAATAAATATTAGTAACAAACATTTACTTCTTTTTAGTAAAAAACATTTACTTATTTTAAAACATAGAATTTCTTCTTTTTACATAACAATTCTATCATTTTGACTTCAAATCATATGTCTTGCAGAGCTTTATTGCTTTATACAATGAGTCAAAAACACAAAGACACTTCACAAAAACAGGCAAAGACATCCAGGTTTGTTTATTACATCTGACTCACTTACTCTTCAATACATATGTATATACATATATCTATGTTTAACTGTTTGATTCTTTCTATGAATCTATTGCAATATATATTGGTGTTTGATTTACACAAAAGTGTAATGTGATGAAGCTGAAATGGATTATAAGTCCTTCAAACAGGAAACAGAAAATTTGATATGTTGCTTTTTGAACTTTGCTACTCAATCAAAAAGATTTAACAACCTTGACAGCATCAATATATTCTTGAAATTTGCTTAAAGGTGCTTTTGGTTTCTTCATGATACCTGTATCCATTTACCTGAATATTGGCTTTGCCTTTGCTTTTCTTCATGGCTGCCATTTTATTGCACCTAAATATCAAGAAGTTGCACCTGATTCAATGTACACCTTGGCCAAATCAAAGATGCTTGTTGTACTGAGAATGATGAAATTTGATTAAGAAATTGAGGAAATGCCTTGGATGAATTGAATTTTTATGTTGACTATGTCTTTCTCGTATTTTCACCGTTAATGTAACAATATTTCATATAGCAAAATTTGAACCCATGCTTAAAAAAATTGCTCCACTGTATTCTTGCCCATGCCATTTTTGCACTAGCATCCATTACCCATTAAATACTGTTAACTAGGATTTTTAGTGATCCATGTTAGAGACTATTTATTTTAAAATCATATAATTTCAAATACTATTCAAAATTCTACATGATTGTCTTGCCTTTTCAGCAACTACTATTGATTCTTTTTGAGACACAGGTACGTTGTCTCAATTTTCCTGTTCGGTGCTTGTTTTAATTAAAAAAATCAAATTTAGATTGTTTTTTTGTCCATAAGAAAAAATATTTATATTGCATTCTTCTATAATTGATCACCTTATGCGCTAAATGAGATAGGTTGATCAAAATAGTGGGAATTTAGGATTTGAAACTATTCAAATGACAGTGGACGAAACCTGTATACTCATGAAAATGCTAACCCAATTTAAGCACGAATCCAACATCGTTTCTTGAACTGCAAGATAACACCATCTGTTCCATATCTGGCACAAACAGTGTTCACAGTATTGCCTGCCAATTACAAAAAACTAAAATAGAATGGCTGAATTTGAATCCACAGGAATTGTCACTACGACTAATAATTTCTAGTTTGAAGTTTTATAGTTTTATAGCATCCTCTAAATTTCTGAAATTTCTGCATCTGTATTACATGGATTTACACATTTTTGTAGTGCTAGACTTTCTTAGTAATTAAAATTTCTTCAAGCTCACTATTAAATCATGTTGCATCTTCAAATTTTTGTAGCTCCGAAGATCAAGGTACACTAGAGAAACAACAACAAACATCATCTCCAACTGAATCAAACAATTAAGTAAATTTGAAAGTAATTTTTACAGCTCCTATTGACATAGAACTTATATTAATCAGCATCGTGTTTTACTTCTAACTGTATCTTTTGTTACATCAACATCATCTATACACAGATCAAATGCATCATCTTTACTCCCAATTACAATTGAAGAACTAAACATCTGCAAGACTGGAAAAATGTTCAATGGAGATGTTATGGTTGTTTATAGCACATATCTTGATAAATTCCACAAAGCGCAACAAATACTACGTGCAAATTTGACAGATGCTGAAGGAATCATGACAGTCACATTGTCCATACCCACTGAGTTGATTCAAGAACATGAAGAAAAAATATCACTAGGAAAAGAAATATCAATTACAAATTTTTAAGTTCTTCCCAAAACAAATTATGACCGTGGCGATTGCGACTGGATTTTGCTACTAACTTAATCAAGTACCGTACAAAACATACCACCAGTTTGCAAAGAGTACAAATTATTTCCAGATACAACAATAAATTACCTTACAGAAAACACAGAAACATATCCAATTGGAACAATTGATGCAATTGTGACAGCTGCACGGAACATTGGTTTGCAATATACATTGCAAATTAAAGATGGAAATTTTGATGACAATAGAGCAACGGTAACATAAATTCCTTTGCATTGTTTTTATATTCCTAGTTCCATCCTACATCTCAATTCTCTTTGAAAAAAAAAACTTAGCCTTTTGTCTTCTATTGTAGTTGCAACTATTTGAAACATTTGCGCTGCTCTACAAAGAACTTGAACAAGAATTGCAAAAGGGCCATTTTTCATTTATTTTGTTCAATAACATAACAAACAGGAAAGAAATAAAGGACAGAATGCTTCGAACAACGCAATCTACATTCATCAAAAAATTTAATGCAGAAGCCGCAGAAGAGCTTGAAAAATTGAGCCCTCCAATAATTTCTGTAAGTATACATGAAATAATACCCCTACATTTCCATATGCAATTGTTTTTCCATTTCTTTCCATTTAAACATATACCACTTGTTTTAATCAGTGCATCTAGATAGAGATAAGGAAAAAGATATTTTAATTAAAAATATTTTGCCATTTGTCATTAACTACAATGCATAGGAATCACCAATTAAGTTATATATATTAAAATTTGTTTCGATTTTCAAATTGTTTTTGGGTTTTTTATAATTGATCTCTCTAAAATTTGATTTAATAATGTTTTTGATTAAATTATCAGTCTAAAATTATTTAATAATATTTTTTTATCCTCCTATATGAACATATAAAAGGAACATTGACAGCTGCAAGCATTTACTCTACACCATTTGAACTTGTTTGTCTTGGATGCAATTCATCAATACCAGCATGTACAACGTTAGACGACACAACAATTAACTGCCTTAAGTGCAATAGAAATTGTTCCTTCTTCTATTCACAATTTCTTAATTTCATAATCAAGTCTAACAACACAAGCTTCCAGTGTTGCATTAGAAACAAATTTCTCTTGAAACATTTACTTCCCAGCTTGGCACAAAAGTCTTTTCAAGATTATGTTCAAAATAAACAAGTAGCCATGTATATGCTACGAGATTTCAAAATATATGGTGCATTTACAATCAATGAAGACAATGAGATCCAATTTTTTGACAACAATGAAAGACCAACAAAAGTCAGGTACTCTTCTAATTACCCTTCATCTTTCTAGTTAACATCAGACATATGCATTTTAAAATATTTTATAGAAAGTACCAAAATTTGTACTAATATTTCCCTGTTCTTTGCAGCCCAAGCACACCTACACACATTAGCTACAACAAGAACACATCGTATTCTAGCAATTACTCCAATGTTGTTCACAATTTTCATACCATACTTTTATAATTGGATCCTCCTCACTCAAAGTGCAGCATGTCTGCAAAATTTTGCTAGAACAAAAAGGCATATAGATGCACATATGACACCCCAGTTTTTTCCAAACAAATATTAGAAACAAAAATTACTCATTATATTTATTATCTTTCCTCTAGCTGTTTACAAAGACTTTCAGACTTATTATATGTATTTTGAAACTTAATGCATATATGTTTAACAAACAAAATCTGTATTTACAATTTTCCATTAAATATATAAATATTATAGACCTCTTTACAGATCTCTTGAATGCATTTATAGTGCCAAATTGCAATATAAATTTCTTATAAAAACATTGCACTTTTTATATCATTGTTGCCACATTAGTCCATATTTAGTATTTTTCTTTCCCATTGTATTTTACTTGACTCTGGCAATACCATGCTAGGTACTATGTCAACTGATGATATATCTTGTATGGTGTGTTGTTTATCTCCTATTTTATTTTGTTAGCAAATAAGAAAAAGAAGCACAACTTTAATGATACATTGTCTTCTATTGTCTTCCCTTGACCTTGATTTTTCATTTCTACAAGTGACATGTACAAAACTCTTTTGTTATTCAGGTTACCCCGAAGACTCGACTAAACTCTGTATTTGGATTTTTAATTCTTTAATCCTATAATTCTAAGTTCTAATACATTTCTCTTCAAAAGAGAAAATGTTTTAGAAATTCATCCCTTCAATATCTGATTCTTTTGTGCACTGCTTGTACTCTTACTTCTCAATAATTCATACTTTTCCATAACTGAGAATTTAAGGTAGAACACATTGTTGTGTCTAGGAATTCGAAAGGACCTTGGCTTGTGAACTATGTATGTAGCAACATTAGTTCGGTTGACAGATCTCTGTAAATTTTTTATCATATATTGCTAACATTGAGATTCAGAGATTTTTTCTTTTCTTGCAGGTCGGGTCTCTATGGCTGTCGCGTGCTTGGAACCCAGTTAAAAGCTAGTTTTACATTTGAGGGTTTAATTTAACTGTCCCAATTTAGGTTCAGTCCCATTTCGATATGCGATAACAGGGATTTTCCCCATTTCCCATAACTGTTTAAGAAGTTATAAGAAGGTTTAAGCATACTTGTAGTAATTTTTTTGAACTGATCCATGAGATTTCTATTATATATTTATTACATCTATTTTTTCGAACTGATCCATGAGTTTTTTTACTTGCTTTTTAGCTTTATGCATCGATCTATACTATATGCTGCTACTAGTTTTATTTTTTCCATATGACAATGTTCACTAGGAGCCAAGTATCCTTGACCTATGTAATCTCTGTTTATCTCCTATTTTATTTTGGTAACAAATAAGAAAAAGAAGCACAACTTTAATGATACATTATCTTCTATTGTCTTCCCTTGACCTCGATTGTTGATTTCTACAAGTGACATGTACAAACTCTTTTGTTATTCAGGTTACCCTGAAGACTCGACTAAACTCTATATTTGGATTTTTAATTCTTTAAACCATTTTACAACTATAATATTAAAAGAAGAATGTGATGCGATATTGATTTGTGGAATGTTCAATTAATGAAAAGAGATAAAGGTTACCCGTCACACTCTTGGAATACATTCTCTTGGTCATATCCAAAGTGAAGGTAGAAACCATGATTCTATAAATAATAAATAAAAAAACATATCTAATTGATTCCAATCCATGTCTGATATATCCTCTCATTTTTTCTCTACATATTGCATACTCTTCCCTGTTACTGATTTTGTAGCAATATCGTCTTGTATATTGCATAGTATTCCCCATTTCTGATTTTGTAGGTCTTCTAATTGTGATTGGGGATGTTGTATTTATAACATGGCTGGTGCTACACCCCCATGAGCCGAAGTAATATGTAGAATATGCCTCCTACCTGGAGTTGAGTCTAGCAGACAAAATTCTGAATTCGAGGATAGATTTGAACACATTGTTGCGTCTAGGAATTCAAAAGCAACTTAGCTCAACATTAGTTCGGTTGAGAAATCTCTGTAAATTTTTTATCATATATTGCTAAGATTGAGATTCATATATTTTTTCTTTTCACATCCTAATTCTATTTTCCATGGCTATATAAAATAATACAACCTTGAAATTTGGATTACTATTGGAAAGAAAAATATTTTTATTCTATTGTTTGTAGATATATTGTAAACTTGTCGTATAATTGTTTTCAATTAAACACAAAAATAAAGGATCAAAGAAGTATCCCTTCCTTATCCCGTATCTCTCGAGGGGATTTAGCCATCTACTGTTTCACACGTTTTCAATTTCATGTGTTGAAGTACTCAGATGAGAATGAAATCTTGGTATAAGCATACTTGTAGTAATTTTTTTGAACTGATCCATCAAATTTCTATTATATATTTATTACATCTGTTTTTTTGAACTGGTACATAACTTTTTTTATTTTCTTTTCAGCTTTATGCATCGATCTATACTATATGCTGCTACTAGTTTTATTTTTTCCATACGACAATATTCACTAGCAGCCAAGTATCCTTGACCTATATAATTTCACTTGATCTCCTTCGCACCAGATATCATGGCTCATGCAGATAACTTCATAAATTTCCCTAGTAGACTGACTCATAATAGTCCTTCCAGTAACTATTTGACTTTACCCAACGAGGTTGTGCAAGCTCCTCAGTCTCTTATGCCTTTCCAATCTACAAACTCAATGCAAAATGCTTTCTCGGAAGGGATTGGGACTGGCAAGTCTGCTAAGATGTTTTATTTGTATACCAGTTGTAGTCAAGCAGCAACTTGCAGTTGGATATATGGATTCTTGTTACACAAAATCTAGAACCCATCTCCTCATTTTTTCTCACAGATCTACTTTGAGATATGCAAAATATGCACCTGTCAAGGATGTTTTCATTTTTCTTCTACCCTGCATGCAGACTTCACTCAAAATCCACTGACTGGTTGTCATAACTATGAATTTCCCATTATAATAAATTCATAACCCCTTGGCATTAGGCATTTTTTAATGATTTTCCATCCCATATTGATCTAGTTTAAAGTTTTTACTTCCTTGTCAATTCAGCCACAATCATTTACCCATTAATCATCTCTAACTACATTTCCTGGTGTAATAATTTCATAACAACCTATTCGCATTAAGCGTTCTTGAATGATTTATTATCCCATTTACATTTACTCAACTATTTCACTTCCTTGCCAGATCAGACTTAATAAACCTAATTTTATAGAGTCAACATGCATGAGATTATTAGCTATGTCTACTATTAAATTATCTTAATTTGGACTCTCCTTGGATTTGTGAATCAATTTCAGAGTTGTTTAAATCTGTTGAGATGACATATGGTCCAATAAGCTTTTTCAGTTTTTAACTATACTATTTTCTAATAATCTAGTTCTTTGTACAAACTCAACATATTTTAGCACATGTGATCCCTTCTGGTTGATAGTCTTAGCATTATTATATTCTAATTAATTGCATATTTTTATTATGTTTTAATTAATTAATATTTCTCTACTACTTTAACTGCTATCTGCTTTTAGCTTAACCTGGTTTATGGTCGCTTATTTCATACGTTTCCATTAATCAGTAAATACTTTATCTATTCATTTCTTACAAATCCACTTGCATGGATACTTATTTTATATATTTTCATCAATGAAAATAAATTTAAATATAACTTATTTATCTCTTACAAATCTGAAATGCATATAGGATCACAGGATAATTGGGTTGATCTCACTATACAAATTTTATTTTTATGTGCCTGAAATTACTTTGAGTTCAGTCACTATTGCGCTTATTCAAATACCTTGCGCTTATTCAAATATGCTGAAACAACCCACTTAAATTTTTCATTGTTTTATTTGTGATCTATAATGTATTTGGCATTGTCTTTCAATTAACTTGCTAAGGATATTCTTATTTCATCTAAATTACTTAAAATTTCCATAAATATAAACATAATCTAGATTAAATTTCTCTATATTCTTTAAGAAATGATATAATAAAATAATGTGTAAATGTATTTATTTTTTAAAATTAAAATTTATTTTAAAAAAAGCATATTTATGTTTATTTATTTTTCTTTGTCCTCACATGGAAGTAGAATTCGAGGATAAATATTTAACACATTTAACATTTAATAAAAAATTAATCTACCAAATTTATATTTAATTATTTGTTTTCCAAATTTTTAAAACTTTTGCTTTAATTTAACATTGTTATTTGATATTATCAATTCAGAATAATATTTAAAAGACATCCTCTATGATATATCTTATATCATCAAAAGCATACAAATTAACTAAATTATAATTGTATTTAATAATAATAATAATAATAAACAACTTCATTTTAAATTATAGAAATTGACATTGATTTACCCACACACACACAACTATATATATATATATATATATACACACACAACTTTGAAATCAACTTTCTTACAAAGTACCATAGACATTTTCCAATTATTTCCAATTTAATTCAACTATACTTTATTACAAAGAAAATCTTCACAAACATGCTCAAGTCAAATTGCAGAATCTTTATACTTACATTAAGCAACATGTAATAGCTACCCATAGACATTTTCAAGACCACATTGCAACATTGCTATATTTAAAATAGGCGGCAGGTAGTAGCTACATTGTAGCCTTGTTTTAAATACCCCCCAAAACCCACTATTGTAAAGTTTTTAGACCAAAGTTAATATGCACATGCTAAATTAAAAACCCAAATAATATCCCTTTGGTCTAAAACTAACTTTAATTAAATACCCCACCCCTTATAGTTATTAGACTATTCAAACAAGTCTAAAAACTATATAATAAAATAAATATTCAAAATGTGACTTTACACACATATCATATGTATTTTGTAATAAAATACATATACCCTGCTCATATCATTTTTTTAACCTAAGTAGGAAAGATGTTTTATTACTTTCTGAAGGTTGAAAAAGATTTGAAACTCCCGCACATATCTGCCTCTAAGAAAGAAAAGTCACCTTTTTTTAACCTAAAGCTAAGGTTAAACATCGCAAAACTTAAAAAAACCTTACCCTTTTCATATTTATCGATATTATATAAAACCTCATGTTTTATATAATTAACCCATATATATAACCCCGACTTTACATATATGAAACCTATGATTAACTGTCAGTGCCTATGAAAAGCCCGGTCCCACCATCTTTTTGCCCTCAACTTTCAATCAAATCGTGACCCTTCGCTCCAATGCTCCAGATCCAACGGATCTTAGTCATTATCGCGCAGAAAAATAAAACGCCCGTTCCAACACCAATCGAGCACAAAATGGGTGGCTTTACCCATTCCACCCCCAGCGACGTGTCAGTTTTCTATTGGATCACATTCGTTTGGGTTAAAACAGCTTACCACCATAAACGAATGTGAAAACCATCGTCGGTTTTGCATTTGAAAATCCAAACCGCTCCCGCCATTTGATAAGACCTGAATTTAATGCATCTACGATAAATAAAAATCAAAGTTTAAAAACATTTGATATATCATTTTTTATGATTATTTGTGTGTTTCGAACTGTAAAAGAGCTCTATTTGACTGTGCAAAACCCTTTTGATCAAAACTATCGACTTATACCTAGAGAAAGTCAAAATTGACCATAGACTCCCCATTAAAGACCATTAAAGCCATTCGACTACACCAGAAATATGGACCAGACTTCAAATTCAACCCCGATTTCCTCAAAACCTTTCAAGCAACCAAATACCTGCATTCAAAGGTATTTCTCGACAATCAAGACTTGCAATTTCAAAATTCAGACCCAGAATCATTGAACCAAGTTTTCAATTAAGGGTTTTAACCAAAGAAATTACCTAAAAAAACTAGAAAAAGAGGCCAAACCTTGGCCAAAATTTTCCAGAAAGTTATGAGTCCTAAAGAAGCACTTTTTTAGCTCATTTCCTCAAATTGTGACCTCTGAAAATAAATTTCACATACAGAAAAGGGTTTAAAGATTTTAGATATCCTAAAAACCCCTTTTTACAGTCAAAACTATTCAAGAAACCCTCATTTTCTATCTTATCCCAATTTTTATCCTCTGATAAAGAAAATTCACTCTTGCAAACAGTTTAAGCTTGCAGTTGTTAGTAAAAAATGACCAAAAATCATATCACAGCTAAACCTGGAGGTTCTAAACCATCCAAGCCTGGAGGATCCAAAACTCCTAAACCTGTAACACCTAAAGATGTTAAAGCTACTCCAGCCCTCACTGCTAAATCCATTGTTTCAGTAAATCCTCTCCAGCCACCTGTAGCTACTAAAGAAACCCTTCCATTGACTGATATGGACTACAAGATTGTTGACCCTGTGGTAGAATTTAACCTTTTAGAAATACATAATTGGTACTATGATATGTACTTGGACAAAGATGAAATGCCTATTTGGGAGACTCATTTGCCCCAATATGTAGTTCCATTGACCCACCCTGGACAAGACCTTGTTATACTATGTCAAAAGCATTATGAACCAGACCAAAGGGCCATTGTTAATGCAGACAAAGAAATCCTTTTTACTATTACAGCAGAGTCCATAAATCAAATGCTACAATTATAGTATGATCCTCAATTAGTCCCCCTATCTATTGAATTTTTAACCCAGTTGTACTTAAGCCTAGATTTCCCAAAGAAATTTATGATATTTCAATACTTTTTTCCTTCTCATGTTGACATTCCCAAGTTGAACCCTCCTTATTCCACTGCCAAATTTGCTGAAGGGTCTAGGCATATTATTTCAATGCTATATTTTATATTAGGATACTTTACCGATGGATTCATTGATGAATCCATTCTTGGATTTCTATATACCTTATCTCCAGGCCAACCTCCAGCACTCATTTTTTATTATGCCACTTTCATAGCAGACAGTATTCATCATCAGCTTACCAAACTACCCATTGAAGGGATTTTCAAATACTCTTCCTACATGTTTCATTTTTTTTTATTCTTCCAAGCTGAAAATATTCCAATTCCATTGCAAAAAATGGACTTAGAGGGTAATCCTTTATCTATTGTCTTCTGAACTTCCTTGATAAGGAAAGAGAATAGTGAATTCACTTATACAGATTTCTCAGACCTTTTCCTCCATCTAGCAATGAGCATTTTGTACAAAGTAGAGTAGCCGAGGGTCAATGAAGAAATGAAGAGGATCTTACAAGTATCAGAACAGATTAAAATGGGACACTGGTTTCTTTATGAAAAGCATACAAAGATAAGAATTTTTGGATCCAACTTATTACCTTATAAGTTGCCAAAATACATGAACATAATAATTTTTACTTTGGAATATTTAAGACAGATTCTTAATTATGACTTTATCAACTTCTTAGCTGCAAGGAAAAAGACTCAATTCAAGTTGAAGAATTATATTGGTCCTTTCATCAAAGAGACTAGTAGAATTCAAATTTCAACAAAGTTTCCCATGAAACTATGATCCTCAAGGGATCTTGAGCAGTTTAAGGGTAAAATTTAAACTTACACCTTTCATACATGAGCCCAAGCCAGAAATTGAGAATTTTTCCAATCAAGAAGAATGGGTGGAAAACACATTGATAGATACAGTCACTAATACAGGGTCAGCAGGACAAGTGGTTACAACATGGGCCTTGGAAGTTATAAATCCACTAGATATTTCAGCTAAAAGAAGCAGAGAATAAGGAACATATACATCTGAAACAACTACAGAAAGAAAATTCAAGCTGATTTACAATAAAATGCTTAAATTCAGTTCCATAGGGAAAGAAAAGGTAATTGATGTTGAGGATACAAATGAGCCAGAGCTAAATAATAATGAAGCTACAGTGATAATCAATGAAACTCTAGCAGAGATTGAAAAAGATCAAACAACAGGTAAAGATGATACTCAGATGATTGAGAAACAAAATATGGATGACTCTTCCTCATAGACAGCTGAGGAAAAAAACTAGATATCAAGGAAAAATATAAATAGATAAAGCAAAAGAATGAGGAAATTAAATCAGAGATATATTCTCAATTCCTCAAGCAAAAACCAAGGAATCAAAATAGGCTACTGATAGCCTTTGATTATTCTACAAACAAAATGATTATGTCATTTTTGCAACCAACTACTTCAACACCAAAGAAAGTGGCAAATTATAAAAAGGTGGAGTTTGAAGTAGACACTAAAAATGTTCATGAGCTAGACACTAGGCAGGAAAAGAAACAATTCTATCTTCCCCATCCCTCTATCCCCTCTACCTCTCTCTACTGTAACCTATCCACCTCTATCTCTACTTATCTCTACCGATACTAAATACTTTAGACAATATACGTTTAGTTCATCAATCCAGATACGGTAAGTATATAAACGTGAAAGCCAGAACAACCCATCCCAAAAGTGTTTGTGTGAGGAGGTGCACCGATTACCCTAACAACGTCTCCATGCATACCAAATTGAATTCCACAGACATAGCTCTGAAATGTTGTATTCAACTGTGGTGACAAAGGCAATGAGTGCTACCAAGTTGCAAAATACCATTCTTAACATGCAGGATCAAATGAAGCTAGACAAAGACTCTTTGTATGTAAAATACCTAAGGATTAAAGCCTTAGAGGATTTAATTTTATAGGTGGGATATGATCCCTCAAATGTTTAGGCAGCAGAGTTGTTGATTAAGAAAAAGAATGATGATATTGCAGCTTTGAGGAAACAACTTAAGCTTCCTCAAAGTGAGCATCCACAGACTAAAGAAATCCTTCAAGAGCAAAGTTAAAAAGAAGAGATGATGAAGCTCATCCTCAAACTAACTGCTCAAATCAAAGAAATGGAATCTCAAATCGACCAGCTTGTCCAAGAGAAGGAAACTGTGAAAGAGACTGACACTCATATCATTCCTTCAGTGATACCAATGATTACCACAGCAGTGGCATCCACATTAGGAGAAAGGCTAGCACCAAAGGAACCACTGGCAACTGTAGTGCCAGTGAGTTCAACTACTACTTCAAACACAGATTCTTCTACAACACAGTTCCAACAAGCAGATGGAGCAGGCCAGATTGTGAAGGCTATGGAGGAATTGTCTTTGAAAAATAATGAAATCAATAGCCTAAAGAAAATGATTGAAAATATTGAATCCACAAATAAGTTAGCTCAAATAAATGCTAAAACCCATGAGAAGAAGGCAATTAGACTTGGAGAGAAAATCAAAGGATTACAAAAAGAGATAACATTCACTGAAAAAATTTCATTTGCCAAGAATCATCTATGGACAAACATAATCGAGGCCATTCACACTCAATGGCATTCAATTCAGGTTATATATGAACAAAGAGACTTATTGTTAGCAGCTCAGGCAGAGATTCAGAAGACCAAGGATGAGTTAACTGATAAGCTAGCTCAGGCTTTAAAACTCATCACATTCCTAAAAAGAAAGAATAGAGCAAAATTAGAAGAATTATAGGTATTGGATAGAACAGAGACCATTTTACAGATTAAAAAGGTAGTAACAAAGAAGAATTTGATGAACTACCTAGAAGAGAAGTGCAAATCAATGAACATTGCCATAACAAAGTTTATGGTGAAGTATACAAACTTAAGACAAAAGGGCTTGCCAGACATTCATGTCTTCAAAGAAAAACTAATGCCCAGAAAGATTATGATAGTAAAATCAGAGAACTTTCCAAGGTGCAAGTCAGCAAACCATTAACTCAAGGCACTCCTATAGGTAAAGTCCTTCTTCGGCACTTTGAAGATTTGTTTTTTCTACAACATGAGATCAAACATATTTCTGTGTTTAAACCCAATTTTGCTAAATACACAGAGGCAAATGATAATTTTAGAAAGCTGAAGAATGTCAAAATTCCCAGTGAAGAATAGTGGCAAGAATTTACAGATTTAATGTGAAAATGAGAGGTAAAACAGTGAAGAAATTACCTTGAAAACAGTCTAGAAGAAACAGTGAAGTAAAAGAACAATCTGCTGATTTTTTATTGCAAAAAGAAATATTTTTACAGCAGTAAAACAGTGGAAAAATCAGTCAAAAGTGTATTAGAGTTAAAAAGCAGCGTTAAAGAGTATCAGCTAACGCAACTCAAATGAAGATATTTTCTAGCAGCCAGCAAAGCAGGACAACTAATCACTCAAAAATCTCCTTGTTAGATAAAGTAGTTCTATTTATTTTGGATAAGAGGACATCTTGCTGATTTGTTAAGCAGCTATCCCTCTTATTTTGTAAAGATATTTTCTATTTCCTAAAGATATTCCTAGATGTCTCCTAGGATATTTGTAAACTACATTTTGTATAAATACTTCTACATTTGAAGTATTGAGGGTGGAATAAAATTGATAGACTTTACTATAGACTTTTTTGCTGAACATTGGAGGCTATTATATGTTGATTTCAAAGTAGCAGACTGGACAAAGCTAAATTGACATCATAATTCAAGATCCGTGTGATAAGCTGATGAGTGAAGTAATTTCTTCTTGTCATTGTTTTCTTTATTAAGTTTCATGCAATTCATTATATGTTTGTTCTATCTTAATGAGTAACTAGGAATATTACTATAGGCTAGTCTTATACTCCCTGTCTTTTACTAGTTACCATTTAAATGTTTTCTGTTGATTTCCGATGTTAGGAATTCTTAATTGCTCCTACTCCCGTTTGACCCCTGCCTCCTTCTTCCATTTTCTGGATCAAAGGATCCTTCATAGCCCTTTATCCTGATCATACCATTTCACTAAAAAACACTTTTCCAAATCTCTGAGGCTTATCTATCTTTCCCTGAATACATTTGTACTTTTTTGGCCTTGAATTCTAGTGATGCTAGCTAGATTTAGACTCGATAGCCCAATGGACAAGTAGATTTCTCTCTAGTTTACCTCTAAGTGATTTTTTCCCACCAAAACCTTTAAAAACAAAACCAATTTTTCTATCATAACTAGCCTAAAAACATAAATAAATAAAAAAGATAAATCTTAAAGAGAGAGCCCTCTCTGAATTCTAGGAAGGCTAGATCCTAGGATTTGAAGTAGGTTTGTGGTTACCTCTATTTTTCTTAGACTAAAAACTCAAATCCAAGAACTTAAGAAATTACTAGAGCGATAACAAGTAGTACGGAGAGCAAAGCCAATGGCATGAAATTCCTACCCTACGCCATCGCCCAAACCCCATTTTTATACCCCCCACCTGGTTTTGTGTCAAAGCAAGTCTTGGAAACTATAACATTTCTAAATATGGCTTTCGTAATACCTGTGTGGTATTTAGTCCCACCAGCCATGCTAGGAAGTCCTGGCATCACTTCTACAAGGATAACCCCCATTGCCCCTTAGGAGTCCACATCGGTTAACGAAACACCCATAGCAGCGCCAGCTAATGCAACCAAGAAAACCAACATAAAAGGGAAGAAAATTAAAAACCCCAAAATACCTAGGGAATTTCAACCTTGTGCATTATGTGATATCATAGGACATCCTACTAATATTTTCCCAAATTTAGATGAATTAAAACCTCTTCTAAACACCGAAAGAAATACCGCGACCTCAACTTCCCATAAAAAGGAACAAGCCACGAAAAAACCAAGGGAAATAATTGCGCACCAATCATGCATGTGCCATATGCGACCGTTATAAGCATTATACCCACCATTTCTGAGAGATTCTAGGATATAGGGATTCCCTATAAGCCTTAGAGAAATATTACTAAGAGCACCCCTCAGATCCACCCATGTAAATGGATGAGGGGGAACCTAGAACCATACTGTAGCTATGAGAGGAACCTAAATTTTTCTCGTACACAGTCACCCCAATAGACCAAAGACGGCAAATGGAGGCCACTCGGTAGGCCCCAGTTTGTGCATTGTGCAATGAGCTTGACCACTTAGTCACATAGTGTCCCAAGTTAAGGGCTTCTAACTGTTGGTACCAAGACCCTCACGTTTCCCAAAGAAACTTAGTTTGGCATCAATGGCATACGTGTCAAATTTTTTGAAACAACCACCATGTGTGCCATTGTCCACATATCCTTCAATTCTGGTCTATGTTGGATTTCATGCGACGTTTCATCGCTGAAAAAATTTGACTTAGCCGAATCGGACACAGAATCCCTGAATAGTACTACCAATCAAAGGATGAAAGCAACAAGGACCATATTGTATGTGGCCAAGGAGCGATGGTCACCTGAATGACCGCCTCCCCTCCCCCCCCCTGGTTATCGCCCTCAAGCTCTAGTCTATCTCTGCGTACTCTATGATGAATGAAATCACTTCATCGCTAATTATGCAGCTCTAGAGCTATTTCAAATATGCTACCCATTCAACTAAGTATACTACGATGACTTATGAGAATTCCAATATTCAGATGAGTGTGTTCAAGAGACCACCCAGTTTGTCATTTTCCTTACGTCCCCTGATTCTATTCAGCATTAAATTTTGGACACCAGGCCATAATGCACCCCACCGCAGTAGACAGATCGGATTGGGAATCCATGGAAAGTTTTATGACTCAAGAAAATTAGGAAATCAAGTCCATTTTCTTCATGTCAACATAAAATTGATAGACAAAGAGGCACATCATCCCCCCAACTTCCCTCCATGGATAAGCCCAGCCCGCGCATTATGCGACGCACACAACCACTTGGCCGCCTAATGTCTGGATTTAAGATCATTCTATAAATGGTACCCAATTACCCTAGTGGTCCAAAGGGAGTGGAAAACCAAAGAAATATAGTCTTTTCTGATTTGTCATGACAACCATCACACTCGACATTGTACTTACATCTCCCAATTTCAACCTTTGTTAGACACCATACACTCATTAGTTACCCAATACCTATAGGTAACTGGTCTTGAACCAAGGCAGCCTGGCGCAAGGAAACCTAGCACAAGGCAGCCTACTCCCCATTGTTATCAAAACATGAGGGAGGCTAAGATGACCCATCATCCTAGCACTACCCAAAACCAACCAAAAATAGTATGTGTTTTGTGCGATAGAAACAACCACAAGGTCAACCAATGTCAGGAACTCAAGAAGCTCACTGGAAATCTTGGCATGTTCACCACCATCCCACAAAACAATCTCTCCAATCAAGAGAATATCACACACTAATATTGCAGGATTTACTCGCAATTCCACCATATTATGAATTGTGAATACCTCCCAAGGCTACGAGCGGCAAGGGAAGCATTGAGTTTGAACTCCCTAAAATAGCCATACCAACCAAAACCAAAAAATTAGAGATGGTAGAAGCACAAGCATGCCCCAATTCCCAATCATCTCTAAGCGTCCATTTTAGGCACAAAAAGTAGTGTTGGTTCGCACACCATCTACTCAATAAGCACCTTGACACCATGCACTATTTTCACAAGTCACAATCACGAAACAGAGTTGTGCCCCTTAATGGAAACATTTCAACACTTTTGTACTCAACGCACCTTCTGAATCCTAGAAAGTTCGAGTACCCTTAGTACAACACGAGAAGAGCACAAGCTCGCTCTCATGCAAGCCATGCCCACATATGACAATACAGAAGAAACCGGAACACGATTTCTCTTCAACCATGTCATCGTGTGATTCAGTGTTCCTAAGGAATTAGTCTCTCATCATGGAAATCATTTCGAAAACAAAATATTCTAGGATTTTTCTCATCACCTAGGATTCACACACGAATTCGCGTCACCATACTACCTCTAGTCCAATGGATAGGTATAAGCTGTCAATAAAGTACTTAAAACAATGTTACAACGTACGGTCAATAACCATAAAAAAACTGGCACCATGTGGTTTTTTCAACCCTGTGGGCATATCACACGGTAGTTAATACCTCAATAGGGTTCACACCTTTCCAACTACTATACGGAGTGGAAATTCTGATTCCCATTAAACGTGAAATCCCCAATTTACACGCAGCCATCGAACTTCTTTATGATACCCAACCTTTAGAGCAGCAGTTGGTATAGTTAGAACTCATCGATGAAAATTGAAAAGAGTCGCTCCAACATAATGAGGCATATAAAAAATGGGTAAAAGCATCATTCGGCCACAACATCACACCTCGCTCATTTACAGAGTTTTGGAGCAGGGTCCCCTAGTGGCAATTGTGGAACATTTTTGAAATATTTTGTAATAATATGGTCTAGTGTACGGGCTTTGGGGTGGGTCAAAGTCCTCAATGAATTGTAATGGGTCATAGGGTAGACCAAGATTCTGCAAACCATAGTTTGCAGACCATAGAGTAGCACAGGCTAAGGTGATATAAATAGATGGATAAATCGAGTCTAGACAAAGGCTAAGTTTTGGAAAAAGGAGGGACATGGACTTGAGGATATTTTGTGTCGATTGTCTAGATAAGGGCTCTTGCTGGCTCTTTGCGCAGAGACCCTGAGGCCTGCAATGTACGGACCCTGCCGGATGTGTGCGTGGGCTAGTAGATAGATTCTGTAAACTGGATCTGGATAGTAATGAATGCGAAGACTGTTTGGGATATCTGAGTATTCTATGTTATGATTATTGGCTACGCTCTATGTTCTTTATATCTTTTTGCTAATTATTATTGATGTGCACATCGCTGCATTACTATATAAGAATATTAATGCATAGATCTGGTTAGATTTGATTATCTTCTTCTGTTAACATGTTATTGAATGATTTATGAGCTTCACCGAAGACATTCTACCAGTACGTTGTTAAGGGTTTTTGTAGTAGGATTTCTCCGACGCAAGTTTATTAGATCTAAAGGAACCCCCTTCAATTAAATTTCTACCTCTCAAGGTGTAGAAACCTGGTTCCAACACCCCCCCCCCCCCCAACCCCCATACTACTTCAGGTGACACCTTGACCCACGCAAGTAGGACATTGCCGAAAGGGCCAGTAGTACAAGGTTTTGTTGGAAAACCTTAAAACTGAACCTAGGTCAAGACCCCTCAAGCCAAAAAATGGTTCCATTGCTGGGACCGGGAGCATTTTGAGAGATATATCGGGTAATGCCATGCAGTCATTGGAAATCATTGAAGCCAAAGCTTGAGGACTGGTTTGAAAAACAAATTCAGGAGTTTTCCCTAAAAGAGAATAGAAGTAAGAAGCTATCTACTGAAGAGTGCAAGAACAAGTACATCTTTACAGAAGTGCACGAAATATTCTTTGTATCCTTCGTACACAAATTTCAGGAGTGGCTAGCAAGGTTGGAAGAGTTCCAGACCTAGTGGAAAGATGATCAGGTCATGCAGTGGACCCCTGAATTAATTCAACAATTAGAGAAGGTCGATAACAAGATCACCTAGACTGTAGATTACTGCGTCGATAATGTTTTGGGGGGATTTGCAACAGAGTTTGCAATCGATCAGTTTGTGTCTTATTCTAAAGCTGAATGAAAATTATTTAAAGGGTTTTGGGAATTTTCTTGCAAACATTGTTATTGCTGATTAAGATGTTATTGTGAGAAAAGGGTGTCATGTGTAGCCACACCGAGTGAATGACCTCCGACTATAGTGGGAGCATAACATGAAGTGGAAAATACTACCGAGTTAACCAAGAAGGGGATAGATCAATATAGAGTCATTTAAGGGACTCACCTACCTTCGAATAGGGAGGGGCTGCACATGTAGAGACCAGCCCCCCGACTACACCATCGTAGAACCTACAAAAGGGTAAAAATTCTCCTACAGCACCACCGCCACCACCGGAGGACGATATGGCTACGAACATGAAACTTCCTACCTTTAAGGGTGCGGGGGATGAGGATATGGATCGATTCTGGTTTTTAGCCGAGTTGATATGGACTGCGCAGAATATTAATAATGATGTTGTCAAAAGAGCGCAGTTGTCCATAGCCTTTGAAGAAAGGGCCCTGGATTGGTTTATGGGATACATTGGTCAGCATGTGAATTCATCGATACAAAAAATTAAGGATGCCCTAAAACAATATTTCCAGAAGCCTAAATATTACTCTCAATGTGTGGTTGAGTTGAGGGATATCAAACAGGGACCTACAGAGTCCATTTGAGAAGATGACCAACGACTGAAGAAGGTCATCATTGATGGGGGATTTTTCTACGAGGACAAACAACATAAGGAATGGTTTATCGCTATGTTGTTACCACATTTGCATGGACCAATGGGAAAACAAAAGATCGATTCCCAGGAAGAATCCCTAGAGATTTCCATGAAGCTAGAAGCTGCGCCAAGAGACGATACTCAATCTGTGGCACTATAGATCAAGAGCCAGCTAGAAGCGATGCACTTATAAATTCATAACTTGCGAAGGGATAAAGGTAAAGAAGCTAGCCCATATGTCTGGTGCATACGCTGCAGGGTGTCAGGCCACACTAAGGATTAGTGTCCTTTGTTATCATATTATATGCAGGCTGGGGGGCCAAGTCCTCTATGCCCTAGAGAAATGGCTGGACCCAGTACCCCCATGTTGTGGTGCGTTGACTTTTGAGTAGCAAGAACACATGATACAGAACAATGCCCATGATTAGGTGCCTATGTTCTATAACTGAAACAACAGTGGTGAATATTATGCTCATCTATGGGTCATGACGAGAAAAACTGTTGAACACTCAACCTGATGGTAGATAGGGGAAACCTATACAGGGTGCAGGTTGACCCCTCATCACAACTATCTCCTTCTGGGCAGGGAGGATCCCCCGTAATAGGACAGGGAGGAGAGAGAGGTGGAAGTGCAGGTTGAGAATGAGGGAAATTGATCTGCTATAACTGTGGGGATGTGGGAAATTATGCAAGAGACTCCCCGAACCCAGCGCGCCAATCCTATAGATATTGCAGGCAGTTTGACCATGTCATTGAGGACTATCCAGTGCTAATAGCAAAGATGCAGGAGAAAAATCAAACACCTACATAGAATGTAGAATGGGTTAAGGCAGAACCCCAAGACGATGGGCCAAGTGTCAATGTGATTATGCGTAGCGGAATTGACACCAGAGGAGATGAGGAAAAAGTTGCGGTTGAACCACCGATCAGGAGGGCTGCTGAGAAAAATGAGAGCCTAGATCTGAAAAGGGAGAAATAAACCTTCATTGAAGCTCAAAGGGAGATTTCCAAGGACGAATCATCTGCCTCAACGACGTCGGTAGATCTGAAAACTGATGAAGTTGTTAAGTCGTTCCTTCAGGCATGCATGAAGCTGTTGCGCAACCGGAATGCAATGGATAATCTCCAAGCGTTAATAGATAGTTGCACATATAATTTTTCCCTGCCGAAGTGGATCCTCAGAGATATGGGTGTTACGGGGATTACCTTGAAGCCAGATGTGTGCCCTGTTAAGCAATGGCCCTATCGCATGAACCCTAAATATAAACATAGATTCAAGGAGGAAATAGATAAGATGGTAGTCACAGGTATCATTGAACCAGTAGAACATTCAAATTGGGTAAGCCATATGGTGGTCCAGGAGAAGAATACTAAAGGAGAAATAGAGATCTACGTAGACCTACGCAAGTTGAATGATGCATGCATACATGATCCTTTCCCTGCGCCATTCTCTGATGAAATTTTGGATAATGTGGGAGGTTAGGAAGCATACTCGTTCACTGATGGGTTTCTAGGGTATCATCATATTGGAATAGCACCTGAAGACCGCAGCAAGAAAACCTTCACGACTGAGTGGGGATCATTCTAGTACACTGTCATGCCTTTTGGGTTGAAGAATGATCCTACCATTTTTTCACGTGTAGTTGTAGCAATATTCAAAGAATTCATTCATAAGTTTCTAGAGGTTTATTTTGATGATTTGACATTTTTTGGGTTAGTCAAGAAGCATGTGTCAAACCTACGCATGATTCTGTATGCCTACAGGAAACACCAAATTTAGTTAAAAATCAAGAAATATGTATTTTGCGTACCATTGGGGATTTTGTTGGGACACGTGTGTTACACAGTAATTTGTCATCGTCCCTGCAATCCCCCATATTGCACATTGGAGGGCCTATTCCGTGACCTGTGAGAAGTGGCATGACCTGAAACCACTTTCATGGCATCCCCCTTGACAAGGACAATCATTCCTCTGAAGACATTTTCCTGTGAAAAGCCCTAAAAATAGATCTTTTGGCCTTAGCGCGACCAGCCAGTTCAGCCCTCGCGCCAATGGGGGAAGTCCACCAAAGAGGGCACGCCAACTGGCGCTCTGTCCCATTGTATTACTCGCGGCAAGCTTAATAAGGATTTTTTTAAAAATAAATGGCAGAATTTTGATTCCAACCAACTCCTTTCTCCTTTCTGAGCTTTTTGAGCTTGATTTGTGGTTTTGGTGTCATTTTTTCGACTGCCTGAGTGTTCTGGAGCCTTAGTTTATTGTCTGTGACCTCTATCCTCTGGTTGTTTGCCCTCTACTATCGGTTTTACATTCTAGCCCTAGGGCATCTAGGCACTATAGTGTGCTGAGCCTCCCATGGGAGTTTTTTGGTTTTTGTTTGATCATTCAATTTCATTGTTGCTTCTTTGCATTCGTTTGGTGGTTTCCATTGTTTTATTGCTTTATTTGGGTGATTGGTTTCTTTATCATTCGAATTTTTCTTTGTATCGTTTCGAGCCTATATTACACAGTTCGTATGAGTCTTTGTGATTCCTCTTTGATTTGAGGGATTTATTCATCAGTTTGAGGCCTGATTGTGTGTTTTGCATTGAGTGAACTTGCTTGTCTTTGCTCTTTTGCTATCACTTCTCAAATTGTTCTTTTCATTAGTTTTCATTTTGTTTAGTGCACTTTTCTCTTCAACATTGAAAATACAAAAAAAAATCAAATCTCTTTTGCTTTTAATTAGTTAATGTAACTTGAAATATTTTTTGCGTTATTAGTGTTATATAACTCTAAAGGAAAGGCTTTTAGTTGCATTAGCGTGCATTAGAGACATTAGTGGTTGTTTTGTGATCATTTTTTTATTGTGTGAAAGCTCTCAACCTTCCCGTAGTTAGCTATTCATCGAAAAAAATGATGTATTGGGGCATGTAGCATGCATTTTGAGGATTTTGAGACATAACATTCCGTAGGACCTAAAAATTGAAACATAATTGAAGATCAACTCTAAAATTAATTCAATTTACCTTAAGGCAGCATTGAAACATTAACGAAATAATTAGAGGTCTAGGCTAGTGACGTGTTCCGGCGTCGTTAAACCTAGTAGTTGTCGTTCGCCTCTTGGCTTTAGACAGCGCTAGTACGGACTTGTGCTCCCCATATCGTCACGTATATAAATGGAGACCCCACTAGGTTGCTATCCTTTATCCATAGGAAGCCGAGTCTGCTGCCTTATACCCGTGATAAACCGGATACAGCATTCAGGCCTACACGTACGTCAAGTCCTTGGTTGATTTCTCTTTCATTTTTTAAGCAAGATGTATATTGTAGTTCATGGATATCTGGTACACCCTTTTGCCTAGAGTCCTAGAGTAGTCAGTTTGATCTTTACTGACTCCCTAAATTTGAAAAGATCGTCAAGCGCTTGTCCTTTCACGCTTGTTTCCAAACTGAAAGCGATAGAGTCACCTTTTACTCGTTTCTTGACTCTTAAAAGATGAAACAGTATAGTCTAGTTTCAATGTTTTAAAAATTAACTGCCCACGAAATATTCCGAGTTAAAGTTAGTTTCCTTAGGGTGTTGTTTTGGGTCATTTCCGATGGCAACTTTTCCGGATTTCACCAACCAAGGAATCCCCTCCGATGGGAATCCTAGTCCTTTTCCTCCTTTTGGAAATGTTGGCACTCCTTATATGGCAACATTGTCCCTTCCTGGGATAACTGTTGGGTTGCTTGTTTGGTTGTTTTCAATCTCTGTGGTCCCCCTCTACTGTTCAATCAGTTCCTCCGCCTGAACAATGCCATGTTGAGTCCAAGGTGGACCTCTCCCCTTCTTCGCCTATTTTTGCGTCCTCCTCTTCTACTTCACCTGGTGAAAGTCTGGATTCAAGTAGCCAGGTGGCTAAGAAGAAGAAGAAGAAGACAAAGAAGAAGAAGTCCGATAAGAGAGAGGCTAAAGCTGCAGCTACTGCTTCTGAAACATCTCCTCTTGATAAACCTCCCAACCCTCCATGGAAAGTCAAGTTGCCTTGCATGTTGTGCACAGGAGACCATCTTCTTCGAGACTACCCCAGCATTCCCAAGGTGCTCAAAGTATGGTCCAACGGTCGCCCGCCATTGCATTTGGCTTCTGGGATTCAGGTTGGGGGCACGTCTTCAGCTGGTGCTGATAAGGCTCCTAAGAATCAGGGTAATATTACCAATACCTGTAAGCTATGTGAAGGGAACCATTCCATTCACCTTTGTCCGTATATGGATGAGGCCAAACGAGTTTTGGACAACTCAAATGTTTATACACCATGCCTCCCAGCTGGTTATAAATGGATTTCTTTGAGTCCTCCACCAGCTGATCCTACGATTGGTCAAGAGTCATCCTTGGTCGATTTCGCTCCCCTGGAAATTCAAATTCGGGAATCCATCCCCAACCAACCATTGGTCATGGGATCGGTTGAATTGGCCCCGTCTGCGGTGCATCAGGTCTTTTTCGTTGAGAGTGGATCTTACTTCCCTCGGGTTCTTCTTATTTCTTCATATTCCTCAGATTTGGAGAAAGATTCTCCTGCCCCCCTACCTCAATAAGCCACTCCTCTGCCTCCTGTGATGGAGGTCCCGGAGGATACCCTTCCCGACTCCGTGATGGAGGTTGTGGAGGATGCTCCTTCTCCTTTCGTAACACTAGGCGAAGACCATCTCGGTTCGATGGTAGCCCCTCCAAGTATTTTGGTCACTTCCTTTGACTAGAATCGATTTGTAGGATACCGCCTTCTGTCTTGTGTGCCTTTCGAGATAATGGTACAGGCCTTTGGTTTGGTCGTACCTAGCACTATTATAGATGAAGGAGCGTCTGTTAGTATTTAATCCTAAACTACTTGGAAAGCTTTCGGTTCGCCGCCGCTTGTGCCTGTTACGCAGAATCTTTTGGCATTTAACAGAAGAACTAGTCAACCATTAGGGATCCTTCCAAGGTTACCTATTACATTGGGAGGTAAAACCATCCATATGGATGTGATGGTTGTTCCAGGCCCCTTGGATTTTAATTTTCTCTTGGGGCGCGATTACACCTATGCCATGGGAGCACTTGTCTCCTCCCTTTTTCGTGTGGTCTGTTTTCCACATGAAGGATGGATTGTGACCATTGATCAGCTTTCGTTCTTTTGTCCTGATGTGGAAACTGGCCTGCCATCATACCTTCATATTTTTTATCCACCCGTTGTATCTGCCCCACCATAGGTCAACTATGTGGCTACTACCCCATGCATGTACTCAGTGATAGTGCCATTGTGCATAGTGTGTTGGGGGCATTGGGTCCAGACTTCCAAGATTTTTTCCTTCCATCGGGTGTCAAACTCTTGGAAGCAATGACTTATTTTTCATTATGATGAAGCTGGTCAGAGCATATTTCGTTTTCTTGTGTCAAGCTCCTTAAAAAATGAAACAAGCTCGCCGAAGCATAGTTCGTTTTCTTGTGTCAAGCTCCTTAAAAAATGAAACAAGCTCGCTGGAGCAGAGTTCATTTTCTTGTGTCAAGCTCCTTAAAAAATGAAACAAGACTGTCGGAGCAGAGTTCGTTTTCTATTGTCAAGCTCGTTAAAAAATGAAACAAGGTCTGGAGCAGAGTTCATTTTCTTGTGTCAAGCTCCTTAAAAAATGAAACAAGGGCGTCGGAGCAGAATTCGTTTTTCTTGTCTCAAGCTCCTTAAAAAATGAAACAAGGTTGTTCGAGGATAGTTCTTTTAATGTGTCAACCTCGTTAAAACAATGAAACACATTCCCGTTCAATTCGAGTCTTTGCTAAGATCTTGTAAAATCCCAGTCGAGTCTTTCTCTTGATCTCGTAATTTGAACCTTCACTCCATCTGCCTTTCATATGGATTGAAGCTTGGGGGGCATGTACCTCAAATTGAGTCACCATGCTGGGGGCATGCTTACTTTTTCAAGCATAGTTTGTTTCCATTTCAAGCTTGTGTAAAAATGAAACTAGTTTCAAGCATAGTTTATCTTTGTTTAAAGCTTGTGTAAAAATGAAACCAACTGCAAGCAGAGTTTCATGATTTCAAGCTTGTGTAAAAATGAAACCTTTCCTATTTTACCTCTTGTGATTGTCATTTTATCAGCCTGTTTTTTCCAGATGAGCCTTGGTTTTTTCACTCCATCGTCACTATCTGTTGGGTCGATCATATTCCTTCACTTGGTTGTTTTACCCATTCCTGAGGAACCGCTGCGATGAGTGGTCTTGTTAGCCAGCCTCTTAACCTTTACTTGTTCTAAACAGTTCCACCATTACCAGAACCAATTGCTACCCTTTATACCACTTGTTCCTCTAGGAGGAGTCAAATTTCAGCTCTTTTTTTACTCTCTAAACATGAAAAGATTTCCGAGTCGCTTGTCGTTTTGATCTCGTTAAATTGGCAACGAAACGACATCTACCCAGTATACGATTACTCCTTTTTCGGGCTGGGATAGATTATTTATGAAAAAGGAATACCCTAGCCTATCGCAACTAGGAGGTTTTCTCAGAAATAGTTTTCTACCTTTTCGGATCTGAGGAACTATTTATGAAAAGGGACTATTGGAGTTTACTTTTCTGTTGTCTTTTCAAACTCTCTAAACATGAAAAGATGCCAAGTTCTTCCTTTGTCAGACTCTTCAAAACTTGATGACATCGGACTCCGTCGCAATGATGTTACTCGAGTTCCTCCTTCTTAGGGCTCGTTAAATGTACTAGGTTGGATTTTTCTGAAGGAAAAAATTATATGACAAGCATATGCTATCCTCTTCAAGCTTGTGTAAAAATAAAGAGGTACTCGCCAGAAATGGTGGGGAAAAATGGAACCAGTATCATCATCATGTCAGCAGTACATCACTCTTGAACATGGCACTTGTCTGCATTCGTGTCAGGTTGGGGACATCTCATCTCATTTTCCGCTTGCCTCCATGGGATTGGGTGATCCCTTTTGACCTCTCATCTGCTCTTTGCCTCGTCGTCATGACCTTAGTTCTTTTGATGTCAAATACTTCCAAATCCATTGTCGTGTCGTCGATATGTTCAAGAGAAGTTGACCTCTGCAGTTTCAACCTTCCTCTGATTCTCATCTGATCATGATTCATAAACATTGTGTTCCTCTGTCTCACGTCGATGATGTGGGAAACACTATGGCCCACCTTCGATCAAGGTTACTTCCTGTCGACTTCAGCTCATTATCCAGGAAGCTGATCTAGAGACTCCCTTCTGGTACCTTGGAGCCTGCATACCTCAATGGCAGGTTCTTTGCATTTGACGCAAGGTTTTCATCATTGGCCTTCGATCGGATGATTCTAGGGGTGTTCGACACTAGCTCACTGTTCACATTCTGTGGGTTTTACATATAGTGCCTTGAGGGCCATTTTCATTATTGGTGGTTCCTCTCGCATCTGTTAACATCTTTCATCACTGGTTGGTAATTAGACGATGTTCTTGCATGTTCAACTTCAGCTCACTTATTCTCATGCTTGAATTTGTACTCTGTTCGGGTCGAGATGGAGCGCAAGACCTTGGATTTTATCTGTTGGAATCCAGGCTACGATTTTGTGGATTATCATGATTGGTTACATGACCCATTGATTGGATGGTTGTGACCATACCAGAGTCTATTTATCGATCCTCACTGGATGGCTGCATCCATATCTTGGATCCTGAATATTGTATACTCTATTATGGATGGCTGCACCCATACCACATATGATGTATTTGAAATATCAGTTGTACTTGTCTATGCAGGTTTTCTGACGGTGGTGTTTTTAGTTGGACACGTTCTCGTAAATAATTTCACCCCTCTCTCTCTTGGGCCTCATGCTTTAGGGGGCATCTGTTACACAGTAATTTGTCACTGTCCCTGCAATCCCCCGTCTCACACATTGGAGGGCCTATTTTGTGACCTGTGAGCAGTGACATGACCTGAAACTACTTTCATGACATCCCCCTTGACAAGGACAATCATTCCCCTGAAGACAGTTTCCTGTGAAAATCCCTAAAAATAGATCTTTTGGCCTTGGCGTGACCAGCCAGTTCAGCCCTCGCGCCAATGGGGGAAATCCACCAAAGAGAGCGCGCCAACTGGCACTCTGTCCCAGTGTATTTCTCACGCCAAGCTTAATAAGGATTGTTTTTTTTAAATAAATGGCAGAAGTTTGATTCCAACCAACTCTTGAACGAGTCTCTAAAATGAGTTTGGAGGTTTGGCTCCGGATCTCCACGTAGGGGAATTGGTTTTCCACCTATCATGGAAGCTTCCTTGAGGATAGGGCCAATCCCACCATTGTAGGGATCCCAACTCCCCTTCCACCATCTATATAAGCTTGTCATTTTCCCTTTGCAAGCTAGCCTGAATAGAGCTAAATTAGTAGTAAGGATACTATCGTCAGACAACTGAAGAGAGAGAGCCTTGTCCCATCCCGACGAGCTTCATCGAGACGTGCTCAGTTGTTGACCTGCCAAAGGAAGATCTAGCGTCAGAGCTCAGGTTGTATCTTTCCTTCATTGTGATTAATAATAAATGACTTCGATTATGGTTCCATTCATATTTTCATGTCTTATGTAATGAATTATATCTTCTCTGACTGGTATATGGTTTCATGTATTAGGTTTTACGCTTGTGTGTTGTTGTTTCTTCATGTACGTGCAGGTGTTCAAATGTGTTGGGCGGGAGAATTGTGATCTGCCATAGCGAAGGATGGAATTTCCATCTTCTCTACAAGCAACAGCAGCGCGGGACTTAAGGTAGGCCTCTTGTCACATCTTGGTCTTTTGTAACTAGGAACCTGCGTCTTAGCGTGACTCGGTTGTTGCTATACCTGATCTGGGCTAGTAGGTATTTCCTCTGTCTGCAGAGGGGATTTACCTCTCCAATAACGTGGTATGTCAGCAAGGGTTGATGGTTGACCTAGCCAAGATTGCGGTCATTATCAATTTATCAGTCCCCACCACTGCGAAGCAGTTGCACTCCATCTTAGGACACACCAGTTACTACAAAAATTTTATTCAAGGGTACGCTCTAATCACTGCACCAATGGAGAAGCTGCTAAAGAAGGATGTATATTTTTTTTGGGACGAAGAGTGTTAGAAGAGATTTGAGCTACTAAAGGAAAAGATGGTAACTGCACCTATTATTATATTTCTTGATTGGGTGAAGGTCTTACATGTACATGTGGATGCATTAGGGATAGCCTTAGGAGTTTTATTAGCGCAACCTGGAGAAGGGGACATCGATCATCCAGTTGTATTTTCTAGCAAAAAACTCTCTAATGCAAAGCATAACGATTCTACCACGGAGTGCGAAGGATGGGAAATAGTGTATGCCCTATAGAAATATAGGCACTATCTATTAGGTGGACACTTCAAGATGTTCACAGATCATTCAACTCTAAAATACTTGGTCAATAAGCCTGTGTTAGGGGGGAATATTTGTAGGTGGTTATTGTTGTTTTAGGAGTATGATTTTTAAATCATTGTGAGGCCCGAAAGATTGAACGTTGGACCTGACCACTTGTCTCAGATCGAGAGTGGGGAAGAGCCAACTAATCTCAAAGAAGGATTACCTAACACACAATTGTTTGCTATCAAGGTGGTTGATGAACACTTTGCAGACATCATTCATTTCTTGACCACAGGTATGGCGCCCGACGACTATTCGGTACCACACAAAAATGAGTTGGTCACCCGCACAGCCGATTTTACCATAATCATCAGAAAACTATATAACTTGGGCACAAATGAGGTGTTGCAGAGGTATGCATTGGACCACGAAAGACAAGCTATCTTGGTTGAGGCCCATGGAGGAGTTTTAAGAGGACACTATGCAGGAAAATCAACTGTGAAAAAAGTGTTGAGGACTGGGTTGTGGTGGCCCACATTGCAGAGCGATGCCCATGCATACTGCCATGCCTGTGACGCATGCCAACAGACAAGCAAACCCTCACGTAGAGAATATATTCCCCTGCAACCACAAATGGCTCTACAAGCATTCGACAAATGGGCCATAGACTTTGTAGGACCCATCAATCCCCCAGGAAAGAAGACAGGTGCTCGGTACATCATTACTACCACTGATTATGTCACCAGGTGGGCAAAAGCGAAGGTTGTCAAGGATTGTACTGCAGATACCACTTTTCACTTCATTTTTGAACATATTCTGACCAGGTTTGGCTTCCCAAAGATCTTAATGAGTGATATAGGTACGCGTTTTTTTAATGAGACTATTACATCTTTAACTGAGGAATTCAAAATCCACCATGAAAAGAGTACCCCATATCACCCACAGGTGAATGGGGCAGTAGAAGCCTTCAATAAAATTTTGGAACATGTGCTCACTAAGTTCTGTAACGCTGACTAAAGTGATTGGGACGTGCACATTCCCTCAGTACGCTGGGCCTATAGGACCATATTGTAAGAAACTCATGGGAAAAACGCCTTTTAGAATGTTTTACAGGAAGGAGGCCATCATGCCTATGGAATACATTGTTCCCAGCCTGCACATTGTAGCTTTTAAAAACATGGCAGAACTAGACATCATGGAGGAATGCTTGGCACAACTGATGGCCCTGGAAGAAGATCAGTCCATTGCTCAGTTTCACCAGCACGTCCAGAAGGCTCGCAAAAAATCTTAGCATGATCGACATATCTGACAGAAGGTATTCAAGGAAGACAACTTGGTGTTTCTCTATGACAACCAGTTTGCACACCACCCAGGAAAGTTCCGTAAGCACTAGTTGGGCCCATACATAATGAAGGAGATTACAGATGGTGGTGCGTTCAGGGTTGCTGCGCTGTGCATAGATTACCTGCTTGGGTACATTAATGGAAGTCGTCTGAAACCCTATAGGGATGACCTGATGCCTACCAAATGACTATACAGCTGGAGTAGCTATATAAAGGATGTTGTGCGCACCATGAAGGAAAAGTGAAGGATATTTCGATGGATGTGTAGGGGTAGTGCACAAAGCAAGAGGCACGAAAGGGTGCGACAAAGGCATAGGGGTAGTTTTCGGTTAGAAAAACTAGTCATTGGAATCGTACAACTAGGTGAAAAAGTGATCTTACCATTGAACGGAATAGGAAATTGGAAACTAATGCGGAAATATAGGAGGATTTTTTACGATTTCCGTAATGATAAGTTGCAATTAAGGCTAATTCGACCATTTTTACCCATCAGAGGCTATAAAAAGAGGGGTGTTGATCATAGCAGGTTCGTTTGCTTTCCGAAATTCTTGCGCCTTGTGATCCATTGTGAAATCTCTCTATTATGTGCAATTGTCATCCGTATGTCTAGGCGAGCTACCCCTTCTAACATCAGCAACCTTGAATTCGTCTTCCGAGCAAGAATGACCACTTCTAACCCCGCCGAGTCATTGCTTGTCACAGCTTCTGTGGAAATTGTGTCGGAAGATGTATTGGAATTAACCCCTGATGTGGAAGAGGTCGTGTCATGCTGGCCAAGAGAAAGGGAAAATAGAAGGTGAAGGGAACAAAGAAAGGAAAATAAAAAGGTACAAAGTGGGCTAGGGTTAATCCATGCATGTCCCCTTAGATTTTTCATTCCCCTCGAAAGGTGCCTAATGCCTGCTCGTCGGATTCATCCAAGCGCCCAATGACAGCTCAGAAGGAAGCTCTGTAGACGGCCCCACTTTCCTGGTTGTCGCCATATGTTAAGCCAAGCAAACCAACCATGTGAACCCCCAAGAATATCGATGTTGTCTACACTTACCTATAGATGCCTCTGGTCCCGTCAAAGGTGTGCCTGATTGGTGATATGTTTGGAGGCCTCCCCTCCATTAAGTTCAATGATCATAATCTAGCTAATATAGATTCCTTCCTAGCACTGGCTCTAGAATTATATCTTGAATGGGTGATGTACGATAACGTGTTGAAGGTAGAGTTGATGACGTGGGTAGGTGGATTAGCAGGTTCGGGGATATTAAATTTGCTGTGCATCCCCCACTTTGGCCAATACAACATCACCAGCCTGGTTGTGTGCTAGTTGTTGGCACTGGTCCATGATGGGTGTTTGTGGATCCAGTCTTGCATCGTGATTAATTCTTCCTTAATTCACCGAATCACCAGCCTCCCCATGAAAGGGCCCAATCCCATGGCAGGCGTCAGCAAGAAGTACAAGTAGTATATTGTCGAATAAGTCTAGCATAAATATAACGTTGGTCACAACAAAAGAGGGTTTCTGGTAGAAAAAATAGCTGACCCAGGAGTGCACATGGGTACCCTACTGCTTGCATGAAAAATGATGTGCAAGTGTCAAGCATCAGTCGTCCCTGCTTATGTAATTTAGCTCGCCGGCATATGTGAAAAAGGGGTCTGCTACAACTGGTCGTGGTACCTCTATGAAGAATTTCTAGACAATGTGCGTGAGGCGCAGGACCACGGAAAATCATTCTGCTACTCATGGCTAATGATGTTAATTTCCTTGGTTGCATGGGAAACACCTGACAATGCATTGCTCCCCAATCTCAAGCCGGATATGTGTGAAGGTGCACAATATGTAAACCTTTGGGATTCGAAGGATTCTAAATGCATTGAGGAGAATAAGGTGTTCTGGGTGTTTTTTGAAAGTAATCTGGCAACAGCAATTCATTCCCGGCCATGATTGTCACCCGCAGTCTATGAAAAGTAAAAGGGTATTGTTGTGTTTCAGGTTACTATGCACAATGTGAAGATTCGGGCCCTCAAAGATCCAGCCTAGTATACCCTCCCTTATATGGCCATGGAAGCAGAGATTGACCAACTGGTCGCAACTTGGCCACCGGCATGGAAGCTTGGCTTCAGTCATCCTCACCATTTACAACAGGTACATCTAGCAAGGACGCAACCCCAAAGGATATTATCCGGACGAGAACAGTGAAGGACACTGAGGTGCCTACTACGGAGAAAACTATGACCAAAGAGACCCTTAACGATGCCACCACGAGGTCAAAGTGGGAGTCCCAGTAGGGTGAGGGAATCAAAGGGCTTAGTGGTGAGGGTGTGGCGTCCCCATGCGGCACCAAGCGCACAGGTGAGCCTCCCAAAGGGAAGGGGAAGAAGCGCAAGGCTAATAAGCCTAGCACGGAGACACATGTCACTTTGATAGAATATGACTTGGAGAAGATTGTGGATGTTGTAACTGTTGCATCAGAAGACCGATGGGATACCTTGGAAGAACAATAGAAGGCTGTGGTAGAAGCCTTGCAATATGAACTACAGGCTCTTTAGCTAAAGGCAGACACACTTCAGGTGAGCGTGAATCAGGCAAGGAATAATCAAGTGAGCTAGCCAGCTACAATTATAGCCTTGGCCACTATGACAGACAGTCAAATATGACCCCTCCTGGGTGCAACTTTCGCTTTGGTACCCCCTAATCTTATGTGAGCAAGTTCGCGCATGCTCTTCATTCGACCTCAATTTTGCGAGACTGACAGGTGATCATATGCACACCATTTTTATCTCCATATCCGGTGAACTTCAACACAGATAACTGCAGGTGTAGCAGCAGCTTAGTGTGGTCGAGCAAACTATTGTGACCAAAGCTGTCGACACCGCCCAAGCCCAGGTAGCACACATCCCAAAAGTCGCGTAATAGGAAAAATTAGAGCATTTGATAGATCGTCTCTATGAGGATATGGCAGAAGTAATTCCTATCTCTACTGCACCACAGGCCAAGGTTGAAGGCTTGGTCACTGCTTTGAAGGCATCCCGGACCAAAGTGCAGGTTGTTAAAGCTAATTTGTAACTGCAGATAGCATCACTACAAACCAAACTACAACTTGATACCCCTCCTGAGGTGCGCACCCAGAAAGCCGCACTGGTGACAGAAGCTACAAACAGAGTTACCACACAGATCACAAAGGGCACCGACTTGTTAGAGATTGTTATGGCATTACAGTCCCAGGTGCAACGTGATCCCCTCCTTCGCCAAATCAATCAGGAGCTACACCAAAAGGAGCAATATTTTGAGCAAATAGAAGCCATTATGCCCACCCTCATCCCAGCATAATGACTAGCATGCCTTTGGACCAGCCACGTGATTAGAGACAAAATTGATGGGATCTGCCATAAGAATTAGGTACTCAATGGCCACCTGAAGCCATGGGATGATGATGGTCTCCAGTTTTCGTAGGATTTAGATGGGGCCATGAAGTAGTTGAATCAGACCCTGGAGAGTGTCACTGCAGCTACCGAAGGAACAACTTCACAAAAGTTGGTTGACATTGTGCAGAATGCAGCCACACATAGTGCAGGTGTCCTTCCCCCTTTTATAGCTGCAATCAAACAACTCCAGGAGACGATGAAGACCATGTTGCCGATGTGACTCGAGATGAGTCACAAGATTGTGTTGGGGGCCTGTTGAAGCAGGTTCCCCTAGCAGAAATTGTGGAATATTTTTGTAATATTTTCTAATAATATAGTCTAGCACAGGGGCTTTGGGGTGGGTCAAAGTCCCCAATGAATTGTAATGGGTCACAGGGTATAAAAAGAGTCCGCAAACCATGTTTTTCGAACCATAGAGTAGCGCAGGCTAAGATGATATAAATAGATGGATAAATCGAGTCTAGACAAAGGCTAAGTTCTAAAAAAAGTGGGGATACGGACTTGAGGATATTTTGTGTTGATTTTCTCGGTAAGGGCTCCTTTTGGCTGTGTGTGCGGAGACCCTAAGTCCTGCTATGTGTAGACCCCACTAGCTATGTGCACGAGCTAGTAAATAGATTCTGTAAGCTGGATCTGGATAGTAATGAATGAGAAGCTTGCTTGAGATATCTGAGTATTCTGTGTTATGATTATTGGATATTCTCTTTATTATTTATATATGTTTTCTAATGATTATTGATGCGCACATGGATGTGATACTGTATAAGAATATGAATTCATAGATCTAGTTAGATTTGATTATCTTGCTTCTATTAACATTCTATTGAATGATTTATGAGCTTCACCAAAGACATTCTACCGGTATGTTGTTAATGGTTTCTGTAGTAGGACTTCTCTAGCGCAGGTATATTAGATCCAAAGGATCCCCCTTCAATTAACTTTCTCTCTCTCAGGGTGCAGAAACCTGGTTCTAGCACCACCCCCCCCCCCCCCATACTACTTCGAGTGAGACCTTGACCTATATAATTAGGCCATTTCCGAAAGGGCCAGTAGTATAGGGGTTTGTTGGAAAACCTTAAAACCGAACTTGGGTCAAGACCCCTCAAGCCAACACAGAGGGGGAGTTAGTCCTCTGCTACAATGTTGCAAAATAATCCTCAGGACCCAATAAGTTCGAAACATTATGGAAATTTCCTTACATCATAAAACATTTCCTCCTTAAAGGATCATACATCCTATTAGTGCCCTACGGTACATGCCTCGCTAACCCCATCCATGGGCTCTACCTCAAAAAATTTCACCCATAAGAGTAGGAAGTCTTAGCCTTAGATATATGATGCATGTAGCATAATTTTTGAGATGATCACAATCATTGAGTAGTTGTTCTAAAAAATTATTTGGTGTCATACATAGATTGTCCCCCCATCCACTATTTTGGATTCACTGATGGATCCTCACGATGGTCGCAAAATCTAGCAACAGCCGCTTGGTCCATATAATATCCTGACCGGTCACCATTCCTCATCGACGGAGTATGTATCAGGTCAGCTACCAATAATCAAGTAAAATATGATGCAGTCATCAAGAAGTTGAGCGATGCCTCCAACTAGGGCATTCACCATCTACATGTGTATGTTGACTCCCAACTAGTGGTATCACAATTAAACCAATATTTTGAAGTACGAAATTCACACCTATTTAGGAAATACTTGCATGCACGTTGATTAAGGCTAATCTGACTGTTTTTACCCATCGGAGGCTATAAAAAGAGGGGCGCTAGTCAGAACAGGTTCCTTTGATTTCTGAAATTATTGCGCCTTTTGATCCACTGTGAACTCTCTCTATTCTATGCAATTGTCATCCGTATGTCTGGGCAAGCTTTCCCTTCTGACATCAGCAACCCTAAATTTGTATTCCGAGCAAGAATGACCACTTCTAACCCTGTCGATTCATTACTTGTCACATCTTCTATGGAAGTTGCGTCTGAAGACATATTGGAAGTAACCCCTGATATGGAAGAGGTCGTGTCATGCCGACCAAGAGAAAGGGAAAATGGAAGGTGAAGGGAACGGAGAAAGGAAAAGAAAAAGGTACAAAGTGGGCTAGGGTTAAGCCACACACGTCCCCTCAGATTATGTATTCCCCTCAAAAGGTGCCTAAGGCCCGCTCACCAGATCCATCAAAGCGCCCTATGAAAGCTCAGGAGGAATCTCTGTAGACAGCCCCGCTTTCCTGGTTTCCACCATATGTTAAGCCAAGAAAACCAACTATGTGCAATGCTAATAATATCGATGTTATCTATGCCTACCTACAGATGCCTCTGGTCCCGGTAGAGGTGTGCTTGATCGGTGATATGATTGGAGGCCTCCTGATGTAGGAGCATCCTGCCTAATTTTCATTATTTATTTGTGTGATTTAGGGGGTGATGTTTTTTGAAATTATTTCATAAATTATGTACATTTAAAAAAAAAATTGAAAGAAAAATCTGAGTGTGAGGATTATTGTAAATATTCTCTTAATTAATTGAGAATATGAGTGGAATTGAGTTGTATAGATATTTCAGGGATTAGAAATTCCTTAAATGGAACTTAGTTGAGTCAAAAAAGGGATAAATCTATTTTAGATTTTGGTTGAGATATTTGTGAAGGAAATCATGGATTGGAATTAATCCATAATTGTTTACAAATGTGAAGCTTTGTGTGAGGATAGAGAGACACAGAGAATGGAATAGGATAGAGAGTGATATAGAGAAATGGTGTGAGAGTTCATGTAAAGGGCCAAAGCCGAGAGGCCCACAAATGTAATATTCAGGAAAATGGTTTGAATCTGAATTTTCTTGTTATTATTATAAGCAAGTATTTTTTTATTGTTTGGCTCTCTCTTTATGGATATTTTGAGTTTAATTGAATGTGGTTTTAATGAATATTTTTTTGGGAATTTCATGAAAACAAGAATACATACCCTTCTATGTGCCCTACTCTAATTTATGCAGATTCTCTGCATTCTTTTTGGTATCAGAGCGGAACTTTAATGCAGATGCTGAAGACCGACAAAATCATTTTGTTAATGATTGTAGTTGCATTCATGGTGGAAATGCGAAGAGTATTCTAGTCTAATTTTATACTTCATTGAGAATATTATCACGTTGGTCATTGTGAATCTTTAACCGGGGGCTAATGCTCATCTCTGATGGAGTGTCATTTCTTGGCCTCATGACGAAGAGCCGTTTCTCTTCCTTGACGGAGCTCTGCTACTTTACAAATTTAAGGATCGCTTCATGTGAATTTATAATGTTTCCGATGAAGATCCCTGCGTAAATATAATCACTAGATATCGTCCTATTAATTTTTTTGGAAAGCAGATTGGCAGCCATTTCAAGTGGAGAAGATAGGAAAAGATATTTTTCTATGTGAAAACAGTGTAAGATTTGTGAGGATTTCTTGTGAAGAATGCATATTTATCTGTGCCAGGTGTTCTGTGTGCATATCTCTATCTTTTAGAAGCCTAGTAGGTTGAAAGCGTTGTTTAAGTTGGAAAAAAAAATTGTATTTAGTTGTAGAATGGATTCCGCTTATATTACTTGTGTCCCATCCATACAAGAGTTGTAAACATCATTAAAGTCTCTGAAACGTGGGGCATTGACTAGTACACTTTTCCGTGGAGTTATAGCCAAGATTCACCATATTCTTGTGATCTTCCATAACTTATTCTGGAGTGGAGGAGGAACTGAGCTAAATCTCTTTGCAGCAAAGAGTAGAGTAGATTGTAGGTGAGTTCTAGCTTCATGTTCTAGGCAACCTGCTTCATTTTGAATCAATCACTACTTTCACCTATGATTGAAGCAAAAGAGAATCCAATAATATGGGATGAACGTAACAAAATCCATATGTTTATGGCTCCCTCTTGCAAATTCCATACCAAGAATATAAGAAAGCGTCGAAGACCCCTATTGAAGACTCAAGATTTGTGAAGAATTGTTGAGTTTTGGGGCATTGCGTAAGTGTTGAAGGAGAAGATCCCGTTGAGGTGACATTGGGATTGTGGAAAAATAAATCTTGCATTGGAGACGTAAGGGAGTTGTATTGCGTGGTTTTCGAGCAAATGAATTTATTGAAGATTCACCTGCACAAGATGGTGATTGCATTGAAAATGATGATTATAACTTCTTGCGAGCTGCAAGAAAGAAAACTGAGGCTGGCATAGAAAAGGCTCTCGCACGGGTACAGTCTATGATTAAATATCCAGAAGCACGACATCAATATCGGCAGATGTTAGCTTTCAAACAAACCAAGGTTGACATCGAAGAAAATTCTGATGGGAAATTCCCAATGTTAAAGGAGTGCAAACAAATGAGGAAGATTTCCTCATGTCCACTACAGAGTAATGGATAATCTTTCAGTTTTATTTCATGTCATGTAAGAGAGCTTATTGCATGTGTATTAATAGTCTAATCTTACATCTTGGGTCAATTATTATCTTCTATCTATTTTCATCCATGTTGCGAAGGATGATGAAATTTCACACGAGTGAATGTGTTTTTTCCAACATTTTCTTGTTGTTTTAACTCTCAGCAGATTCATTATAGAGAAAATTGTCATCATGATCAAGTCCACAGGGTGCAACATGGATTGATTGGAGAAATCACCGGCGTAGGTTGCGTTGGGAAGGCTGTGGGCTAATATATTATTATGTCGGCATTTGATTCTTGTAGCCAAGGTTACAAACCTGAAGGTAAACCTTTCCTTTAAATAGAGATGATATACATGTCTAAATATTGTTCAACCCATAATCAGATATAAAGTGAAAATGTTTTAATTAAGCGGATTTATATGTGTTTATAACCATAAAAGAAAAAGAATTCCGCTTAAAGAGTTTTAATACATGGAGGATAATTTATGATTTCCATGAGTTAAAGATCATAATTGAACGTTGCTTGTGGTGCATGTGAAAGTGTTCACATTGTTTTTTTCAGAAGATAGTGCAGTTTGTGTTTGTTGCTTCTGGAGAAATATATTGATGCCACCATGTTAAAAGAAAGTTCTGGAAAATTCTTGTGAATGAATTGTTTTGTGCACTAAGAAGAGACAATGTTGCATGAGAACCTTCACTGCAAATAATGAGCTGCATAGAAGTGCAGTAAAACTGTCTGTGCTAAGATGATGAGCGTGTTGAAGAGGTTATGGTATGAAGGGCATGCGAATATTCATAGTGATAAGAACGACACAAAAGAGTGAAATCTAGAGAGTTGAAATTGTGAAGAAGAGGTTTATTAAATAACCTTGAAGGGAGCATAAGGTATGATCATTCATTTCAAAGAGGTATTTTTAAATGTTGAAAATTAAATGGTTTACTTATTTTCACCATAAAATAAATCTTGGGAGAAGTGGATTGCATTTCAATTTAAAGGCTAAAGTATCATGATGTAATTAGTAAGAATGGAGTATGAAAGAGATTTGGTAGACTGAAGATTTTACATCATGAGAATGTATTAAGGGTGGATTTTCATTGGTATATTGTATAACTTGAATTAGAGTCAAAATATCCCCTATTGTAATTATTGGGTCAAGCTTTGAAATCACATAAGATGTTAAGGTCAAATGAAGGAATTTGGATAGCTTGAGTCAAGTTAAACCATTGAGTTATTGTACAAGAGGGTGTATTTTTCATCCAAGATGAATATTTGATGTAAAGTCTAAATTCAAAGAGTCGTAAGCCAAGTCAAATTTTTTAATGTAATTGGGTGCATGATCGGTGGAGCCCGACACCCAAAGAGTTTGGTCATTATAACACATGAAATACTGTAGTTGTTGTTTGTGACAAAGAGGAGCAAGATAAATTCCCATAGATGATTCCAAGACAGAGAACCAAAAGATACCAAGCGCTGAAAGAGAGCTTTCATTGTTGGATGGCAAGTAGGAAGGTTTACTGAAAAGGGGATTGAATGAAATACACAAGTGAATAGATGAAGTTCACAAAGGGGAAGAAGATAATTGTTGATATTCATTGTAGAGGTTCTGAGAAAGACCACAGTAGAAGAAATAAGAAGGAAAATTCCAAGGAAAATGGCATATGGAAGCATTTGACTAACGAAGAGTATGAGAGGGAGAATGCTGAGATAATAGTTCACCTTGAGTTATTGATGGAATTGTTACAGAGAAATACAAAATACCAAAGACATGGTTGGACCATGAGAAATAAAGTGAAATGGTAGAGGCTACACATAAAGAGGGAACAACAGGTAAACATACAGTTGACAGAAGAGCTAAGTAAGCTCAAGAAGATGATGAGTGTGCAAATGAGATGTGAAGAAATCAGAGAGGCTGAGTTGAAAATGGAAGTTTCCATTTGTGGCCTAGAACAGGGTGATATTATGGGTGAAGAGATCAATGAGAAATATCACATGGACTATTGGAATAGTTCAGAAGAATTGGAAGATATGTTGACAAGAAAAGTAGATGAGGCTATGAAGCCTTGTATTTTTAAATCTAATATTTTGTGTATGTTTGCAGGTTGTGCAGAAGATGGTGGACAGTCTGGTGAAACTATTACAGAGATGAATGAAACTCTTGAGGTGAAGTATGATGGAGAATGCCTTTCAGAGAAGGAAGGTACTAATTTATTTAAGTAGAACGAAATCATAGATGAACTCATGTTTGGTGTAAGACAACCAGTTGAAGTTTTTATGGAGCGGAAGCATAATGAAAATTCCGAATTGATATTCCAAGGAGGTAAACAAATGAATTTTTTTAATGAAATTGATGACAGAATTTTGCAATGTGATGATACAGAAAATAGGATAACTCAGGAGGATTTCCAGAAGAATAATGAAAATGGGAATGAAGGTTGTGATGATATTCTCGAAAGATTTCACATGGAAATAGAGTTCTTGGAACGATGGCTTAAGGAACCTAAGGGAGAAGTGAAGCTTGTAGAACCTGATATAGAAGAGATTGTAGTTGTCGTGCATGATAGGGATGAAATGTTTTTAACATTTATAGAGTTGAGTGAATGTTATAAATTTTCAAATAATAATGTGGTTGTAGGTATAGAAGGAAACATTAATAAATATGATGTTGAAATCAGAGAAATTGAGTAGAAAGTATCTGGAGATGAGATGAAATATTAGGAGCAGCAAGAAAGTTATGCCTTTAGAGACATAAAGGAAACAGAAGTATTGAACCAACAGGATAAAGATGAAAGCAGCCAGCAATTCAAAATAGGATCTACTGAAATCTAAGAAGTCTATGATGGGAGATTGGTGCTTGAAGCATCAAAAGAGGCCGAAAGGTCTTGTATTTTTAAAACTAATAGTTTGTTGATGAATGCAGGTACAACACCAAATGAGAAATTTTTTACTATAGGGGCAAACAATGACTATAATTGTGATCAAGGAGAATTTCTTGATTATTCTTCATTTTAGAAAGTTGAGTGCTCAGCGCAATTAGAGACGGAAGCATTAGATAAAGAGGAATTAATCTGAGGAATTGGCGAAAGAAATTGTTGGAGAGGCCGATGGAATGCAGTTGATAGAATAAGTGATACTGTTGTACAGCCAGTTCAAGATTATTTCAGAGTTTGTAGACCAGAAGAATGGGTATCAGCGTTTCTACACAAGTCTATAATTCCTGAAATAAATATGATGAGGTATCGAAAAGTGAGAGTTACATTCAATAGTATTATGAACATACTATTCTAGAAATCCTATGCAAAATTACAAAATGGAGTTGATACTTTAAAAGACCAGCGGCAAAAAAAAGTTTGGAATCCTGGAGGGAGCAAGTTATTAAGACTTGTGGCTATCAAATTATTACATAAAAGTGATAGACCTCATATATAGGAGTCTATGGAAACTTCTCTACATGGGGAGTCTGATGCAGGAGCATCCTGCCTTATTTTCATTATTTATTTGTGCGATTTAGGGGGTGATGTTTTTTTAAATTATTTTATAAATTATGTACATTTAAAAAGAAAAAAAAATTGAGAGAAAAATTTGAGTGTGAGAATTATGGTAAATATTCTCTTACTTAATTGAGAATATGAGTGGAATTTAGTTGGATATATATTTCAGGGATTAGAAATTCCTTAAATGGAACTTAGTTGAGTCAAAAAAGGGATAAATCTATTTTAGAGTTTGGTTGGGATACTTGTGGAGGAAATCATGGATTGGAATTAATCCATAATTATGTATAAATTTGAAGCTTTGTGTGAGTATAGAGAGACACAGAGAATGGAATAGGACAGAGAGTGATATAGAGAAATGTTGTGAGAGTTCATGTAAAGGGCCAGAGCCGAGAGGCCCACAAATGTAATATTCGAGCAAATGGTTTGAATCTGAATTTTCTTCTTATTATTATAAGAAAGTATTTTGTTTATTGTTTGGCTCTCTCTTTATGGATATTTTGGGTTTAATTTAATTTGGTTTTAATGAAGACTTTGTTGGGAATTTTCATGAAAACGATAATACATACCCTTCTATGCGCCCTACTCTGATTTATGCAGATTCTCTGCATCACCTCCCCTCCATTAAGTTCGATGATCACAATCTAGCTAATCTAGACATCTTCCCAACACTGGCTCTAGAATTATATCTTGAATGGGTGATGTACGATAGCGTGTTGAAGGTAGAGCTGATGACATGGGCACGTGGATTGGCAGGTTCCTGGATATTAAATTTGCTGCGCATCCCCGACTTTGGCCAATACAACATCACCAGCCTGGTTTTGCGCCAGTTGCTGGCACTGGTCTACGATGGGTGTTTGTGGATCTAGGGTCACATCCTGATTGATGCTTCCCTAATTCATTGAATCATCATCCTCCCCATGCAAGGGCCCAATCCCATGGCGGGCTTCGGCAAGAAGTACGAGCAGTATATTGTCGAAGAAGTCCGGCATAAATATAACGTTGGTCGCACCAAAAGAGGGTTCCTGGTAGAAACAATAGTTGACCCAGGAGTGCACATGGGTACCCTACTTCTTGCATGCAAAATAATGTGCAAGTGCCAAGCATCAGCATTCCCTTCTTATGTAATTCATCTCGCTGGTAGATGTAAAAAAGGGGTCTACTAAAACCAGTCGCGGTACCTCTACGATGAATTTCTAGACAATGTACATGAGGCGCAGAACCACAGAAAAGCATTCTTCTACTCATGACTGATGATGTTAATTGCCTTGGTTGCATGGGAAACACCTGAAAAGGCTGTGATCCCCAAGCTCAAGCCGGATATGTGTGAAGGTGCATGGTATGTGAACCTTTAGGATTCCAAGGATTCTAAATGAATTTAGGAGAAAAATGTGTTCTAGGTGTTCTTTGAAAGTACTCTGGCAGCAAAAATTCATTCCTAGCCATGCTTTTCATCCACGGTCTATGAAACGTAAAAGGGTATTGCTTCGTTTCAGGTTATTATGCACAATGTGAAGATTCGGGCCCGCAAAGATCCAGCCTGGTATACCCTCCCTTATATGGCCATGGAAGTAGAGAGTGACCAATTGGTCGCAACTTTTCCATCGACATGGAATCTTGGCTTCAAGTCACCTGCCTCGTTTAAACAGGTACATCTAGCAAGGACACAACCCCAAAGGATATTACCCCACCAAGAATAGTGAAGGACACCGAGGTGCATACTACGAAGAAAAATACAACCAAAGAGACCCCTAAGTATGAGACCACGGGGGCAGAGCAAGAGTCCCAGTAGGGTGAGGGAATTGAAGGGCTTAGTGGCGAGGGTGTGGCGTCCCCACGCGGTACCAAGCGTACAAGTGCGCCTCCCAAAGGGAAGAAGAAGAAGAAGCACAAGGCTAATAATCCTAGCACGGATATGGATGTCACTTTGACGGAAGATGACTTGGAGAAGATTGTGGATGTTGTCACTGTTGCGTCAGAAGACCGATGGGCTGCCTTGGAAGAAAAATAGAAGGCTGCAGTAGAAGCCTTGTAGTCTGAACTACATGCTCTTTAGCTAAAGGCCGACACGCTTCAGGTGAGCATGAATCAAGTGAGGGAGAATTAAGAAATCCAGCCAGCTACAGTTACAGCCTTGGCCACAGTGAAAAACAGTCAGATATGACCCCTCCTGTGTGCAACTTTCACTATGGTACCCCCTGATCTTATGTGAGAAATTTTGTGCGTGCTCTTTGGTTGACCTCAATGTCACGAGACTGACAGGTGAGCATCTGCAAGCCATTTTATCTCCATATTTGGTGAACTTCAGCACAGAGAACTGCAGGCATAGTAGCAGCTTAGTGAGGCCGAGAAAACTATTGTGACCAAATGGAAAAGCTGTCGACATTGCCCAAGCCCAGGTAGCACACATCCCAGCAGCCACGCAATAGGAAAAATTAGAGCAGTTAATAGACCGTCTCTATGAGGATATGGAAGAAGTGATTCTTGTCTCCACTGCACCGCAGGCCAAGGTTGAAGGCTTGGTCACCACTTTGAAGGCATCCCAAACCAAAGTGTAGGTTGTTAAGGTTGATTTAGAACTGCAAATAGCATCACTACAGGCTAAACTACATCTTGAGACCCCTCCTAAGGTGCGTGTCTAATGAAGCGCACTGCTCACGGAAGCTACAAACAATATTATCACACAAATCACAAAGGGCACCGACTTGTTAGAGACTGTTATGGCGTTACAGTCCCAGGTGCAGCAAGGTCCCCTCCTTCACCAAATCAATCAGGAGTTGCACCAAAAGGAGCAAGATTTTGAGAAAATGGAAGACATTATGCCCACCCTCATCCCAACATAACGACTAGCATGCCTTTGGACCAGCCACATGATCAAGGATGAAATTGAGGGGCTCCGCCACAAGAAGTAGGTACTCAGTGACCACCTGAAGCCATGGGCTGATGATTCTCTTAAGCTTTCGCAGGATTTAGATGGGGCCATGAAGTAGTTGAATCAGACCCTGGAGAGTGTCACCGCAGCTACTGAAGGACCAAATTCACAAAATTTGGTCAACATTGTGTAGAATGCAGTTGCATAGAGTGCAGGTGTCCTTCCCCCTTTTGTTATCACCATCAAACAACTCTAGGAGACGATGAAGACCCCGTTGTCGCTGTGACTCGGGACGATTCACAAGATTGTGTTGGGGGTTTGTTGAAGCAGGGTCCCCTAGTGGATATTGTGGAACATTTTTGTAATATTTTGTAATAATCTAGTCTAGCGCAGGGGCTTTGGGGTGAGTCAAAGTCCCCAATGAATTGTAATGGGTCACAGGGTAGACAAAGAGTCCACAAACCACGTTTTGCAGACCATAGTGTAGTGCAGGCTAAGATGATATAAATAGATGGATAAATCAAGTCTAGACAAAGGCTAAGTTCTATAAAAAGTGGGGATACAAACTTGAGGATATTTTTTGTTGATTTTCTGGGTAAGGGCTCCTGCTGCCTGTGTGTGTGGAGACCCTGAATCCTGCTGTGTGCAGACCCCATTGGATATGTGTGTGGGCTAGTAGATAGATTCTATAAGTTAGATCTGGATAGTAATGAATAAGAAGATTGTTTGGGATATCTAAGTATCATGTGTTATGATTATTGGCTATGCTCTCTGTTATTTATATCTGTTTTCTAATGATTATTGATTTGCACGTGGATGCAATACTGTATAAGAAGATGAATGTATAGATCTAGTTAGATTTGATTATCTTGCTTCTATTAACATGTTATTGAATGATTTATGAGCTTCACTGAAGAAATTCTACTGGTATGTTGTTAATGGTTTCTGTAGTAGGACTTCTCCATCACAGGTCTATTAGATCCAAAGGATCCCCTTCAATTAACCTTCTCTCTCTCAGGGTGCAGAAACCTGGTTCCAGCACCCCGCCCCCCCAATACTACTTCGAGTGATACCTTGACCTACGTAATCAGGCCATTTCTGAAAGGGCCAGTAGTATAAGGGTTTGTTGGAAAACCTTAAAACCGAACTTGGGTCAAGATCTCTCAAGCCAACACAGAGGGGGAGTTAGTCCTCTACTGTGATGTTGCAAAAGAAACCTCAAGACCCGATAAGTTAGAAACATTATGTAAATTTCCTTACATCATAAAACATTTCCTCCTCAAGGGATCATACATCCTGTTAGTGTCCAGCGGTACATGCCTCGCTAACCCCATCCATGGGCTCTACCTCAAAAAATTTCACCCATAAGGGTAGGAAGTCTTAGATGCATGTTGCATAATTTTTGAGATAATCACAATCATTGAGGAATTGTTCTAAAAAATTCTCTTGTGTCATAGATGGATCATCCCCCCATCCACTATTTTGGATTCGCTAATGGATCCTCACAATGGTCACAAAATATAGTAGCAGCCACATGGTCCATATACTATCCTCACCAACGGAATATGTATCAGATCAGATACTAATAATCAAGTAGAATATGATGCAGTCATCAGGTAGTTGAGCGATGACTCCAACCAGGGCATTCACCATCTACATGTTTATGTTGACTCCTAACTAGTGGTATCATAGTTAAACCAATATTTAGAAGTATGAAATTCACACCTATTTAGGAAATACTTGCATGCACGACGATTAATTCATAATCTTGATCACAAAACATTTACACATGTACCAAGGAATCAAAACTAGAAAATTGATCGCACAGCTAACCAAATCCTAAACTGGAATTCATCTCGTATAAACCATCATCCATAAAAAAGTAAAACATGAAAACATATATATCCATCATAGGTATATAAAATCCATCAATAAACATAAACAATAGCCATAGACACATCATAAGAGCCGCAAAAAATACACATCTCACATATATATAGCCAAAAATATATGAGTCATAGTCTACAAGTCATGTCCCTGACCATAACGTCAGTCAAAAAATATATCTACATGTCATCAAAATAGGGAAGCATCCTCATAATGGGTGCTTTACATGATCATACAAATATACCTAGGGCTGAGCCCTGCCTGATGGGTCCTCCAAACCCATGACTGCACCCAGTGCCAATACACATGCAGCAACCAAAACTGCAAGTGATGCACGGTGCAAAGTAGGGTGATGCGCCCTCTCTTGAGCCATCAACATCTAAAGCCATAGATCGTCCAAATAATCCAAAAATCCTTGAGTTGGAATACCTCAGGTCAATCTCTCTAACCAACTCTAGGAGTCATCTAGACCAGCTGCATGCACATCCATAGCCTCGGCCGCCATCACCATGAGGTCAACAGCAGCTAACTGCTCCTTAATCACTGCCACATGAGCCTCAGCCACCTCAACGTGGGAAAGGAGGGTAGCATCCCCTCCGGCAGCTGCAACACTATCTCCCTCCCCTAAAGGGCCCCTAGCACCTCCCTTCCCCCCAACCTAGACCTGACGGGCCCCACCTGGGACCTGCCTCAATAGTTGATGTCCCACCAACACGGCAGTAGGACACCCCGCCGCACCCATATTTGCAAGAGAAACAAAAATAGTGTCAATATCACCATAGAACACATATATATATATACACATAATAAAATCCTCAAAAAATGCAGGAAAACATCAAAATTTGAACTTGCTGGAACCCATGTGTAACCAACAGGAAGACCCATATCTGAGTTCCCTCAAAAATCCATCACCGAGTATGGATAGTATAGAAACATCTGCGGGTTGGCCTGGAACCACTCCTCAATAGTTGCATCCCAATAGTGACCAGCCTCCCCTCCTCCACCACGGGGCATCACAGGTGCCCACTGTTGCATCCAAGGATCCCTAGGAGGACCTGTTACACAGCATTTTGTCACCGTCCCTACAATCCCTCATCCCTTACATTGGAGGACTTTTCCCATGACCTGTGAACAGTAAAATGTCCTAAAAAAAACTTCATGGCATCCTCCTACATAAGGAAAAAAATTCTCCTGAAGAACATTTCCTCTAAAAAACCCTAAAAATAGATTTTTTTGACTTGGCGCAACTAGCCAGTTCATCCCTGGCGCCAATGGGGGAAATCCACACTAGACAGCGCGCCAATTGACGCTCTATCCCTGTGTATCACTTGTGCCATGCTTATTAAGGGATGTTTTTAAAAAATAAATGGCAGAAGTTTGATTCTAACAAACTCCAGAATGAATCATCAAAAGAAGTTGAGTGGTTTGGTTCTGGATCTCCATGTATAGGAAGTGGTTTTCCACCTCTCATGGAAGCTTCCTAAGAGATAGGGCTATCCCATGATTATAGTGATCCCAAATTCCCTTCCTCTATCTATAAAAACTTTCCCTCTCCATTAACAAGCCATTTGAACACTTGGAAGTTGAACATTGAGAAGGAAACTATAGCCAAGAATAACCCCGTAAGGGAGAGAGCTTTGTCCAAATCCCCAACAGGCTTTGTTGAGATGTGCTCCGCTGCAAGCCCTGCCGAAGGAAGATCATAGCGTCAGAGCACTTGGTTGTAATCTCTCTTTTTGTCATCTATAATATAAGCGAATTTGATTTTGGTTCCATTCATGTGTTTACTCTTTTATGTAATTCAACGAATTATATCTTCTCTGACTGATATATAGTTATATGCTTTGAATATTACATTGTATTTCGTCGTTTCTCCGCATGTGTACAGATATATGGACGTTTCAAACGGAAGGATTTTGATCTGTCAGGCTAAGGACGAGGAGCGCTGCTTCTTCCTTGACAAAAACATCATGGGATTTAAGGTAGGCTACTTATTGCGATCTTCGTCTCTCTTATAACTAGGAACCGACATTATTGCATGATTCGATTGTTGCTAGACCCAATCTAGGGCTAGTGGGATTGCCTCTGTCCGCAGAGGGGATTTACCTCCTCAACAATTTGGCGACTCCGCTGGGGAACAGTGGGAGTTAGTCCTTTCTCCTTTTTGGTGATTTTTTTTGGCTTTTGATTGATTTATTTTCTTTTCTGGTTCATCTTCCTTGGTGTCAAAACCTTGTTCATCCCCCAAAAGACCAGATCCAGTCTCTGTTTGTCCATTTTCATTATTTTTCTAGGGTAAACTCGATTGGCGCAGTTTTTCTCCTGACAGTCGCGCTAGCTAGCGCTTGTCGCTAGTTAGGCCCCCACGCCAATGCCTTTTTGGCACAGACTACAGCCAAACAGGCACACCAACTCTGCTTGGTGTTAGGTTTTTCTTTCTTTTTACCTCCTTGAGATTGAGTTTTGGTCTTGGTATCATTTTTCTGATTGATTGAGTGCCCTGAAGTCATTGTTGACTGTGTTTGGCCCTTTTCCTCTGGTTGTTTTCCCTTTACTATTAGTTTTGAATTCTATCCCTAGGGCTTCTAGGTGCTTTAGTGTGATAAGCCTCCCATAGGGGCTTTGGGTCCTTGCTTGCCCGGTCAATTTTGTTTTTTGTTTCTCTGCATTCGCCTTGTTTAGTCTCATTGCATCATTGCATTTATTGAGTGATTTCCTTCTCTTTCGTTCAATCTCGCTTTGTGTTACTCCAAGCCTAGTCTACACGGTTTGTTTGAGTCTTTTCGAGATTCTTCTTTGCTTTGAGGGATTTTGTCATCAGTTTGAGTCTTGATTGTGTGCGCTTGAATTGAGTGAACTTGTTTGTTTCAACTCTCTCTTTTTCATTTCTCGAATTGGTGTTTTCATTAGTTTTTCATTCATTTAGTGCATTTTCTCTAACTATTGAAAAATACAAAAACAAAATCTTTTTCATTTTGGTTGGCATAGTGAAAATTGAAAGCTCTTTCGCATTACTAGTGTTATATAACTCTAGAGAGAATTTTTCTAGTTTCATTAGCTTGCATTGGAAACAGTAGTGGATGTTTTTTTGTGTTCGTTTTGTTTTCATTTGAAAGCTCTCAACTCTCCCGTAGATAGCTCTTCATTGAAAAAAATGATATTTTGTGGCATGTAGTTTTTCATTTAGATATTTTATGAGATCCAACATTTGATAGGGCCTTGAAATTGAAACATAAATTGAAGATCAACTTTAAAATTTACTGAATTAACCTAAGGAAACATTGAAACATTAACGGAACGTCTAGTAGTCTAAGGTAGAGATGTGTTCTAGCGTCTTTAAACCTAGTAGCTGTCATTCGCCATCTGGCTTTAGACAGCGCTAGTACGGACTTTTTCTCCCCGTACCATCACATATATAAAGGGAGACCCCATTAGGTCGCAATCCTTTATCCATAGGAATCCGAGTCTACCGCCTTTTACCCATGATACACCAAACACAGCATTTGGGGAGATTACCTGCATGTACGTTAAGTCCTTGGTTGATTTATCTTTCATTTTTTTACCAAGGTGTATATGGCAGTTCACGGATTGGTACACCCATTTTCCTAGATTACCAGAGTAGTCATTTTGATCTTTACTGACTCACTAAATTTAAAAATTTCATCAAGCGCTTGTCCTTTCATGCTTGTTTCCAAACTGAAAGAGATAGAGTAATCTTTTACTTGTTTCTAGACTCTTAAAACATGAAACAGTAAAATTTCTAGTTTCAATGTGGTAAAATTAATCACCTACGATCACACGCCAATTTAGAGATTAATTTTTTGGCCTTTTTTTGTTTGCCTTGGTTTTTTCCCGTGTGTCTTTGTTCTTGATCTCTTCCTCTTTTTGCTACAGGCATAATGGTGGAACCTTCAGTTTCATCTATTGGTATTCCTTATACATATGATTCGTCAGAAGTCTCTCAGTCCTCTACTGAGTATCAGCAGCCTATTGTATCCGAGTTTCCCGGCAGGGGACCGATCATATTCGAACTTCCCTTTCGAGGACCAGTTGATTTCAATTGGCCCTTTTCCAACGCTTGGTTTGGATTTGGAGTAGGGGAACACTTCCCTCCTATTACATCAAGATCACCCTTTTTGGCTGCTATCATGCCTCCTAGTCCCCATTGTCTTTTAGAAGATCTTACGACAGGGTCAAATATGGACTCGTCCAGTCCATCTCCTAGTGAGGGAATTCCTACTTCTGGGGAAGATTACCAGCTTTTTCCCGAATACATCCCCGAACCTTCTGTTATGTCTTCACCTGGTCCTTTGCTCCCAGCTGGATATAGGTCTTTAAGTCAGTTCATGGCTGCTATTGCCTCTATTGGAGTATCGACTCTGTCCATGAGGCCAACCATTCCCACGTTGGGGATGTCGCCATCGACGCCTCTCACGACATCTTCTTTTGTTACATCAACACCTATTAGACCTACTGTCTGCATGGCTGCGTCTATGCGTGTAGTCACTACTCAGTCAACTAGGACCTTGTTTGTTCCTGAAGATGTTTATATAGCTTCTGCTATTCCGAAGAATATCTCTCCCGAGGAGTATCAGTTATCTTTGCAGCCATCAATATCTGAGGTTGGTCAGTCCTCTCAAGATCTTATCCATCCTTAATTTTCCCATTATGGAGTGGATGGTGCCTCAATTTATGTATTTCCATACCAATACGATGAGCAAGGCAACCCCCTTCGTTTTCTTGCTCCTGAGGCTTATCAGTATATTAATGGTTTTCTGTCTACCTAACCTAGGCAGCCTTCCAATCAACAAGGGAAATCCCTTCAAGGAAACCTTTGTTTCAACAAGGATATGCTCCTGTCCCACAAGGAAAACCCTTCTAGGGACAACCGTTGGCCCATCCAGGTTATGCGGACGACCCGCAAGGACAACCCTTACAGGGACAACCTTCGGGCCAGCCGGGATTACTTTATGGCCCGCAAGGGCAATCTTACAATCCTAAAGGTCAACCTCTGCAGCCTCGCCCTATGGTCAAACCGGGGCAGCCTCAAGGACCGACAGGGAAACCAGGGTATCAACCTGGACCACCATACGGTCCTGGGGGGCAAACCCAACCTTCTCAACCTTTGGTGCAACCTCAGCAACCTCATTTTCCAACTGGTCAAAATGTTGCACAGCCTGGGCCATGTTATGGTCCTGTCATAGGTCAACCTGGTTATCAGGCACAACCCGGCCCTTTTCCACCATCAAGCCAACTTGTTCAACCAGGGCAACCTGGTGTCTCTCATCAGCCAGGTCAACCCGTTCAACCAGGGCAACCTGCACAGCTAGGTCAACCTGTTCAACTAGGACAACCTGCACATCTTGTTAACCCTGCTCAGCAACCGATCTATTCTATGCCACAACCAAATCCGCTTGTGTGCCCCACTTATCAGACTCAGCAGGGTCCCACTTACCAGTAGCTCATTCGACCCCAAGGCGGCTATTACTTTCAAGGTCAGTCTCGACCAGTTTACAACTCGCCCCAAGGTTCTGGTTATTACCTTCAACAGCCAGGCTATACTTATACTCCGCAGTCAAATCCATATACTGCTCAAACGGGGCCCACATATAATCAAAATCAGTACCCTGGTTATCAACCCCCGTATCCTGGTTTTCAGCCGCCATATCAACCCAATTATACGGCCTGTACCCCCCTATGGTCAGAATCCTCTGGGACAGAACCAATGGGGGCAAAGTTATACTCAACCAGGGTGGAGTACGGGTATAGGTCCTTATCAGGGGCCTGGCATGCCTTTCAACCCTCAATTTATGTTTCTCGCCACATTGTAATTACCAGATGTGTCCAAATTGACCAATGATTCGATTCTTCATAATCCATATTGGCCTCTGGTTCCAACGAAGGTGCCTAGTGATTGTCCTAAGTTTGAGGGAAAATCTGGAGAAGACCCCCAAGCACATGTCATGACATATCATTTATGGTGTTCTTCGAACTCTTGGATAGATGACTCAGTTCGCCTATGTATTTTCCAGCACACTCTCACGGGTGTTGCTGCTAAGTGGTACATAGAACTGCCTCGTGGTATTTTTCAAGAGTTTAATACTCTAGCTATGGCATTCCTGACGCATTTCCAGTTACAGGTTCGTTACGAAGCCAGGACGCATCTCCTGACATCTCTGAAACAGGAAAAATCCACTCATATTTCAGATCATATTCACGAGTGGAGACGTCCTCGTCATCTGATCAAGTTTGATATTCCTGATCAGCTTCTAACTCACTGGTTCACTACCTCCTTTGTCAACAAGATTGCACAAGACATTGTTATGGGGGCATGTGTAACCGAGGAACAAGCCATTGCTCGTGCCCAGTACCTCGATTTTGTGTACTCTCAGTCCAGCATGTTGTACGATATCTTGACTGATGCCCCACAACCAGGGACCTCTAAAGCACCACCTACTCCATCGATTGATGGTGTTATTGGTTCTGTCTCTCAGACTTCTTGCAAGTCTTCAAATGGGAAGCAGAAATCGAATTCTTCCAACAATTCTGCTCCTCCAGCTACTCCAGATTCTGGTAAGACCATGGAGTTCAATGTCGTTCAGGCCAATCCTATGGAAAACACTTCCAAAGGGAAGAAGAAGGGCAAAGGAAAAACTAGATCCGATGCCCCAAAACCAAAATCGTCTAAACCACGTGCTGATGATGGTTCACAACGTAAACCGAAGTACCCTTTCCTAATCTGTAATGAAGACAACTACACCAAAGATTTTCCCAGACGATCCGAGGTTAGTTAACTTCTTAAGGGCTCTAAGGGAACTCTGGAACTTCTTAAAGAACCTTTTCCATCTTAGCAGACCTAGACAGTTGAGCAGCCTTCACCATCTACACCGTTTGGGTCTCAGGTTTTCATGATGAATGGCACGGCACCTATTTTTATTGCCGCTCGGTCGAAGGATTATGCCGGATCACACCAAGCGGCTGGGAAGGAAGTCATTGATGGCCTTCCTCCCCCACCTGCCTCTGGCTCCTTGGAAATTGAAAGCCCCAGTGCTGAAGCCATTGTACGGCCACCTTCCAAAGGTGTTCTCCGAAAGTCTTCCTATAATCCAAACGTCATGCCGCTCAGCATTACAACATCATTAAGGATTTAGCACAGGAACCTTCCACGATGTCTGTGTTGGAAGTACTTCAGAGTTGTTCGTCCCAATGGAAAGCTTTGTTATCTACAATCGACGGAATTGATCCTGCCGATTCTAGCCTTCTCACCTTTGATCTAGAGAATTTCGTCCCCCGACTTATGCACCAGATTACCCTTGTTATACAAGTCATGATTAACAGCCTCAATATTCATAGAGCCATTGTCGACGAAGGTACCTCTACCTGCGTTATGTCATCCGCTTGCTGGAAAGCCATTGGCTCTCCGGCCCTCACTTCATCTCCCAATGCCCTCGAGGCATTCGATGGAAGGGAATCAAAACCCTAGGGTGTTCTCGCAAGTCTCCCGATTACTTTACAAGGTAAGACAATCAACATGGAAGTGGAAGTGGTTGATTCCAAACTCAACTAAAATCTTCTGCTCGGTCGCAATTGGACCCACGCCATGTTGTGCGTTTCGTCCACCCTCTTTCGGCTTTTGAAGTTTCCACATGACGGCAAGATTATTATTGTCGATCAATTGTCTTTCTTCACCTCATCCTCCAAGAACAACGTACCATACGTGGATAAAATTCCTAATCCCCTCGATAGTATAGGACCTGGTCTTTTCAAGGACCCCGTTCTCATGGGTATTTTTCCCATTCCACCACCGACCACTATTCAAGTCAACATGATCTCTAAGTTGGATGACTCGTGGATCATCCCTTCTCTTGAACAGGTTTCCTCTTTTGGAGAATCGATGACTCTGACCCCAGTTGAAATCAATTATTGCGAGATCATTTCCACATCAGATCCTCGTCCTGCTGATAATGCTCCCTTGAGCATAGCTCTTGATGTTTATTCTAAATCCCCTTGGCTCGGTGATGCAGATTCGCCCAATCCTTTGAGAGAAGTTTTTTTGTCTAACGAAGCCATCGTGGAGACTACGTCTCTCGAAGATCTGCCATGGAGCGATGGACATCATCGTTCCTCATTCATGCCTAGCCTGGGGGCAATGTCTAATTGTCTTGAGCGTTTTGCATATCAGGTTCCCTCTCCGCCTCTCCAAACACCAATATTGACTCATGAATATTGTTGGAATGAAATCTGAGTAATATCACTCAAACAATGCCTATCGACATCTCCATTAAACCAGAAGTCATCGAGAACATCCATGTGGGAGTCACTTGTTCTCCCGATGTGATTCAAGTGTACACTAGCCTTTTCCTCGAATTCCGTTATTTTTTCACATGGTATTATGAAGAGATGCCTGGGATCGATCCCAGTATCGTCGTGCATGAAATTCCCACCTATCCTGGCACGAAGCTTGTGCGCCAGCATCTGCGCCCAGTGCATCCTCAAAAAGCCACTGCTATAATAGCTAAAGTTGAGAAACTTCTTAAAGTGGGCACAATTTGAGTCTATGTTGACTATTGAGATATCAATCGGGCTTGCCCTAAGGACAACTATCCCACCCCCTTTATAGATCATATCATTGATGATTGTGCAGGGAGTGAGATATTTTCCTTTATGGACGGCTTTTCGGGTTATAATCAAATCAATATCCTTCCATCCGATCAACATAAGAGCGCTTTCATCTATCCGTGGGGAAAATTCGCCTACAAGAAGCTTCCTTTTGGCTTAAAAAATGTTGGGGGTACTTTCCAGCGTGCCATGTCCTATGCTTTTCACGACATACGTAATGTTGTTTAGCCATATCTGGATGACCTGCTGGCTCATTTAGCTTTGCGCGAAGACCATCCCGAACATCTCCACCAGATTTTTTTTCGTTGCAGACATTACAATATCAGGCTTAATCCTCACAAGTGTGTCTTCTGGATTGACTCTGGTCGGATTTTAGGATTCATTGTATCTAAGGATGGAATTCTCCTTGACCCTCTCAAGGTCGAGGCTATTGTTAATCTCCCATCCCCATCCTCACTGCATCAACTTCAAATTCTTCAAGGGAAAGTGAATTTCTTACGTCGCTTTATCCCGAACTATGCAGAGGTAGCTAAAGGGTTTACGTGACTTCTGAAATAGGATGACCCTTTTTGTTGGGACGAGATTGCTCAACAATCTTTCAATAACCTTAAAATGTTTCTTGTCAATGCTCCATTAATACGTCCTCCAAACTATCATCGTGACTTTACCCTCTATTTGGTTGCCGCATTCAGCACCATTTCCATGGTTCTAGTACAGGATGACGATGACGGTAATGAACATGTGGTTTATTATTTGTATCGGAATCTCCTCAACACTGAAACACATTATTCCCACATCGAGAAGTTGGCGTTGGCCGTGGTCCAAACCGTTCAGCAATTTCGCCATTACATCCTGTTACGCATGGTAACTGTGATTTTCGACTGCAACCCCATGACTTAAATTTTGTCTCGACAATTTATGGGGGCGAAAGTACTCAAAATGGATTGTGATCCTTCAAGATTTCAATTTGGAGTTCACTACTGCCAAATCAAAGAATTCACTAGTTTTTGCTGATCTCATTTTCTCTCTCCCTACCAATTATGTTCCGTCTCAATCCGAGGATTATATCCTAGATGAAACTCTCTTCTTAATCATCACTCTCGATCCATGGTACGGAGATATCATCGTGTAACTCCAGACATCTACCTTCCGGTCCAAGTTAATGAAGGATGCTCGATGCCATGTTCAACACTACTCGCAACCATATCGCATTGTCGGAGATACCGTATATCGGGTCCGAGTCCATTCTATACTCCACTGGTGTTTGACCTTAGAAGAGGCTGAGAAAGTTCTGAATGATTGTCATAGTGGCGCCTGTGGCGGTCACATGTTCGGTTATGTTACTGCACAGAAGATCCTTCGTGTGGGATATTTCTGGCTGTCTATATTTAAAGACTGTATTGTTGCAGTACGGAAGTGTCATGCGTGCCAGATATTCCAACGCAAGATGCGTGCGCCACCTCTCCCATTACATCCTGTCATTACCGTGGACCCCTTCGCCAAATGGGGCATTGATTTATGACATGTAACCCTCACTCAGCCAGGGGGCATGCTTATATCATCGTTTTCGTAGATTACTTCACCAAGTGGGCCGAAGTGATGCCTGCATTGGCCGCAGATGGTAAGACAGTTGCACAGTTCATTTTCAACCATGTGATCACGCGTTTTGGCGTTCCTCAAGCCATCGTCACTAATCATGGCTCTCATTTTTGGGACTACATGATGGCAGAGCTGACATCGAATTTGAGCTTGCATCACTACAGCTCGATGTCATATTACCCCCAGGAAAATGGCCAAGTTGAAGCCGTGAACAAATTTCTTGTCATGATGCTTCAATAAACAATTGGTATACACAAATTGAATTGGCATCTCCAATTGTTTTCAGCTCTTTGGGCCTACCGAACGTCAGTGAAGAGTGCGACCAAATTCATGCCTTTCCAGTTGGTGTATGGTCTGGAAGCTACTCTTCTGGTTGAATGTGAGATCCCTTCACTAAAATTGGTTGTGGAATTACTACCAGATACTTCCCCGGAGGAAGAACGTCTCCTATATCTCTAGAGGTTGGACGAAACTCGCCACTTGGATGCCTTAGTCATCGAGGCATAGAAAAAGTGGGTTAAAGCCCATTTCGATCAAACGATTTCTCCACGCTCTTTTATCGAAGGGGACCTCATCCTCTTGTATGATCAAGCTCACGAAAATCTTGGGGCAGGAAAATTCCAACCTATGTGGCATGGGCCCTATATAGTTAAACGTGTATTGATGAACGGGGCTTATGAGCTGATCGATTATCAAGGTCTTCCTTTGGCTCAGCCCAAGAATGGGCTATACCTGAAGAAGTATTATGCTTGAATAATTCTTGCATAGTATATGTACATAGGTGGTTTTTTCATTTTTGTGCATGCGTGGTGTGGTGTGCTTTGTAAGCATTTTTTGTTGGAAATACTGAGAGGGGGGGTGAATCAGTATTTATTTCAATTAGAGCATTAGTTAATCTTCAATTATTATTAGTGTTTGTACAATGATAGAAACAAACAAGAGGAACACAAATGCACACAATTTTTAAGGTGGAAACCCACTCCTGAACAAAAACCACCTAATGCTTTTCTAATAATTCTTTTCAAATCCAATTGAAAATAAAGCTCCAACTTCCTAGAATCTAGAAAAACATTCTTCTCCAGCTCCCACTGGATGGATGCTCCAATGCCTGAGATTCTTTAGTAGTCAACAAATTTGAATGGATACCCCAACACCCAGTAGGCCACAACTCACATTAGCACCACCCTACTACCTGAATTTTTAAATAGGAATGAGATCTCGTGCAGGGAAAATGGTCCACTTTACAATGATATAGAATGATGTAGAAGAAGATATACTAGACCATAACCCCAAATTTGACACAAACACCTAATTATGATCCTAGACCTCCCAACGCTGCCTCTTCAACCCTTGGCAGATAGATACTAGTACAATTTGTACAATAATGTATTTACAATGACTAGGTGCAATGATACCTTTACAATGATTGTATGCAGTGATGCCCACTTGAAGACTTCATATGATGAAATTATTGTTGCTATTATGCACCTTGGATGCTGCTCTTGTCATGCTACCCTCTGTTGCACCTTTCTTTGCTTTTTTACCATAGGAAGTCTGGTCCTTTGCAACCCTTGAAAACACATTATCTAGCTTTTTTTTTTCCTTCTAGGAGCTTGATATTGAATCTGGTGTATCTCTATTATTTCAGATATTCAATATCTAATTTTCAGTCCTGTAGTATTCCTCTAAGTCATATTTCCAATGCCATAGGTCTGACCCATTTTGGATTCTTCAAGAGAGAGTTATACCCAATTTCTCACACTGCCCTAATTATGGACTTTTTCAGCAGAGTGAACTTGTACGGCATGCCACGTGTCACTGTTTCTTCATTTGCCTCTTAAATTGATAGAGAGAAAACTAAATACTGTGCACTATCTGCCACTTTTTACGGAATTCCAATCCAATACTCAGAGAGAGAGTTATGACGATTTTACCAAGGTCACTTCTTTGAGATGAATTTCAGGAGCCCGCAAAAACCCTTACTTCCACAGATCATGTCTCCAAAAATATTGCGCAACTTGATCTGAAATTTTTACTGAAGCTTCCTCAAGATTTATGCTTTGCCTAATAAAAATTTCAGCTTATGATCCTTCATAAAAAAAAATTAGAGCGAAAATTCCATGATGACCTATTTCAGATGGCCGAATCCCTTGCCTAAGGAGGAAATGAAGATCACAATATATATGAATGCTTAAGTTGAGAGGGGCTTCAACAAGTGAATGTGGGAGGGATTTGAGGAGCTTAAAAAATATTAATTATGACTTTTCAATGACCCATGCCCTAATCCCATGGGGTTTTAGCCCACTAACTGGGGTACAAACTTCAAACATGAATATCTCTCAAACCGTGAAGAATTACATGGCATGCCTTATATCAATGGAAACATCTCGACAAGTAAAAACCATAAAAATCATTATTGACCCAGAATATATTAATTTGGTAGGTAAAAATTCCCATTCAATAGTGGGTTAGCCCCTGGTGCTACTTAGGTTGACATTAATGACAATTGTTGATCAACATTTTTCTGCTCATTGGGTCTTCCTGATTGTGCAAATGTCTATTACTCCTTATGTCAGTTTCACGGCTGGCGCCTCCCGTAGTACCAGGAACCTGTCTTTGGCAGCCTGGGTAATCTACAATCCTGTTGGTGAGTTAGTTAATTTACAAGGTGTTTTTCTAGGACCTGCTACAAATAATGTCGCAGAATATAGTGTTGTTTTGGAATTATTAAACGAGGTTGTCAACCTCAGTATTCATGCATTGCTTGTATATCTAGACTCATAGCTTTTGGTTTTACAACTCAATGGTCATTATTCGGTTAGGAACCCATGCATTTTAAGACTATATCTACATATTTATTTACTGGAAAGGAATTTTGATTACATCACATATCAGCATATACCAAGATGGATGAATACACTTACAGATGTAGTAGCCAACATGGTATTAGATAGACATTTACGTAATCTATAAAAAAATCATCATATGTAAGCAAGATTCATGTATAAATAGATGTATATATATATGTCAAATGTTTGTAGCGTGTGCAGCATAAAAAATCCAAAAAATATACATGTTTGTTTTAATTACATCCGGAGACGACATGTCTCTCAAAAATATGCAAATAAAAGCCTAGGCGACTAATCGGAATGGTGCTCATGGTAGCACGTAATTGCTCACACCAATCGCCTCAGTAAGTGATGGAGGCGACTCGGCAACCCTACTGTGTGCCTCTGGTAAGCCATAGGGACATCATCTAGGCAAGCATAGTCTGAAATCCCATGAGCAATCCCCTCAAGGTTTTGTACCAATGTGTCCCCCTTGCCCCCCTCACCTTGGATCCTGGTTATTGTACACTCTATTATGGATGGCTGCACCCATACCACATATCATGTATTAGAGATATCATTTGTATTTGTATTTGTAGGTCTTTCGACAGCATTTTTTTCATTTGGGCACATTCTCATAAAGAATTTCACCCCTCCCCCTCTCTCGGACCTCATTCTTTAGGGGGCATCTATTACACAGCATTTTTTCACCGTCCCTACAATCCCTCGTCTCGTACATTGGAGGAATTTTCCCGTGACCTATGAACAGTATAATGTCCTGAAAACACCTTCATGGCATCCTCTTGCATAAGGACAAACATTCTCCTGAAGAACATTTCCTCTGAAAAACCCTAAAAACAGATGTTTTTTCCTTGGCGTGACTAGCCAGTTCATCCCTCACGCCAATGGGGGAAATCCACACTAGAGGGTGAGCCAAATGGCGCTCTGTCCCTGTGTTTCACTTGTGCCAAGATTATTAAGGGATGTTTTTTAAAAATAAATGGTGGAAGTTTGATTCTAACAAACTCCAGAATGAATCATCAAAAGAATTTGAGTTGTTTGGCTCCAGATCTCCATGTAGAGGAAGTGGTTTTCCACCTCTGATGGAAGCTTCCTAAGAGATAGGGCCTATCCCATGATTATAGGGATCCCAACTTACCTTCCTCCATCTATAAAAACCTGCCCTCTTCATTAACAAGCTAGTTGAAAGCTTGGAAGCTGAACATTGAGAAGGAAACTATAGCCAAGGAGAACCCCGTAAGGGAGAGAGTTTTGTCCAAATCCCCGACAAGCTTTGTTGAGACGTGCTCCACTACAAGCCCCTTCGAAGGAAGATCCTAGTGTCAGAGCACTTGGTTGTAATCTCCCTTTTTGTCATCTATAATATAAGCAACTCTGATTTTGGTTCCATTTGTGTGTTTACTCTTTTATGTAATGCAACGAATTATATCTTCTCTGACTTATATATAGTTATATGCTTTGAATATTATGTTGTATGTCGTTATTTCTCAGCATGTGTATAGTTGTCCGAACGTGTCAAGCAAAAGGATTGTGATCTGTCAAGCTAAGGATGAGGAGCGCCGCTTCTTCCTCGACAACAACAGTGTGGGATTTAAGGTAGGCTAATTATCGCGATATTTGTCTTTCTTATAACTAGGAATTGACTTCATTGCGTGATCCGCAGAAGAGATTTACCTCCTCAACAGGACCCAAGGGCACTCGCATGAAATTTCTAAGCATCACCACCCTCTCATACATAATACTACATAAGATGCTCACCTTGGTGAAGATCTTGGAAGACCCCCTATGGGTTTTCCCCAACCATGTCACCATGTCATCAAAAACATGGTGAGCCCAGTCATAGAATTGGTTGGCCCGTAGCCGACGCAAGACGCCAATATGAGGACTTGATGCCCTATTGGGCAATGATGACCCTGTCAGGTGAGCTATCATTGCCAGTGAGCCCCTCTCAGCTAAATATATCACATAGATGATACGAACACAACCCTGTGTAATCGACTCAGGCTCACAATTCTCCTCAGCCCAACTTTGGATGCTCACTCTCCCATAGGGGAGTGGGTGTGAAAGAGCCTCCCCCTAAGGCAGTAAACCATTCACGAAGTAAATATCCGTCTCCAGAGGGATAATGAAATCTCTATTGCGCAACACCATAACATGTTGTCTCTTATTCCAACAGCAGACCAAGAACCAAAGAAGAGTATCCTATGACCTCAGTATGTTTCTCTCTATAAATTGTAGCAACCCCCACTGTGCTAAAAGCCCTCAAGTACCAAGGTCTTGGGCCACAGCTGCTCGAATATTAGGCCAATATCTCTTGCGCCACAACATCATATCACCAAATAAAAACCTAAAAAATAGTGACTAAAACCCAAAAAATATTTTTTTTCAACAATTCTAGCTTCGCTGACACGATGACTGTGTTTCTGTATCAGATATAGACAGGTGAATCATCATGCTTATCCTTTTACAACTGTGAATAACTCGCACACAGAATTTCTTATGTGCGAGGACCACACAGCTCAGCCTCGATCACCTACCATCGAGGAACAAAATAGACAAGAAATCCATATAAATCACATTTGTATGGACCCCCCAGGAAAAAAGTGACAAAATTGCAAAGTTGAACGTTCAAGGCCCTACCTAACACCGACAACGTGGATCCCGTGTACTCAGGCTGACCACAACGGCAACAAAGGCTCGAAAGTAAGGGCTCATCTCTAACCTCAGACTCTTTAAAAACAAAAATGAGTTTAAATGAGCTATATTGGCCAATATATCACATTTTTCTCATTAGTATATAGACCATAACTGGAGCTTAGAAGGCCTAATTGAAAAACCGCAAGAAACACAGTGATCAACACTTCATCGCATTCAAGTTATGCCCCATACATCTGTTGGGCTGGAATTAAGGTATTTTTTCACCATATAATTACTTCAAATTATGACACAGTCTTGGGAAATCCTCCTCATTTTTGACAATAAAGAAAGAAAAGATTTATGAAAATCAGGGCAATTGGGCTAACGAAAAGAGGAATTTTTCTATAACAGAAATTTGACTTATTGCATCTCTGTGTGCAGGAAGGAGAAGCAGCTGTACCAATGGTAAATGGAAGACAACCAATAGCCACGAACGTATGGAACCTTAGTAACTCCCAGAAGCCGGTAGAAGGAAGAAAGGCAGATTCAAGCTCAAGAACTCAAAAGACAGCCACGGGCAGCGGGCTGTCGTTTGGAGAATACTATTTTAACGCATGAAAATTCCTTTAAAAGGGTCGGGGACAAACTAGATAGGGAGTTGAATAGGAATTTTCCCTCTGTAATCAACGCATCAAGACAGAGCTGTCATATTGTATTCATGTATTATCCTTTGAGTTAATTAATAGTTTTGATGTTTTGAACAATTACCTTTTGAGGTTTTCATCGCATTAAAACTTCTAGTGGTCTGGGCCCAACCCCTAGGAGTTTCCTCGCCAATTTATGTGTTGTGCGTTAGTTATAGAATCCATATCTAGTTATCTGATGCGGTTGTAAAATACTTTTCTACTCAATAAGGTTACAATTTTTCTTCCTTCAGAATAGTTTAGCATTTGTACTCCTTGATTCAGAATAATCACATTCGTATCTTCTAGTTTATATAATAATGCTTCATAGTTATTAGATGTTTCCATTTTCTTCCAACACCTTTGCAATCGATTTAGAAATCGTAGGATAATTAATGTTTAATGGTTACTTGTCTTCGCGAATTAAATTTTCCTTTCAACACAGTGAGGTGTCCAATTGTTGATTAATGTTAATTAGTCAGTTTACAAAGAGAATTCCATTGAAATATTATATAAGTAATTGATGTTCCTTTCATTTAGATTGTTGTTCAATTCATTAAGAATTTTGTTCAATTCATTTAGATTGTTGTTCAGTTCATCAAGATTGTTGTTCAAACCATCAATATGCTATTCAATCATAGGTTTCTCTTTTCTAAGATAGATAGAATAATTAGCCATAATCTACCAAACCATTCCTCTTTAAGTTGATTGAATTCATAAGATTAGATAATCCTTTCTCATAAACAACAAAGAGTAACTATCAATCGATCTCACTTGCATATATTGTTCTTACACTCTTGAAATAATAAGACTTACCTCGGGTTACCAATTAAATGAGAATCACTAAAGGTTGTCTGTAATAAGCCACCTCTATGACACCAAAATTTTTGGTGTCGTTGCTGGGGAGAGTGTTAAGAGTGATATCCTTTATTCATTGTGAATAATTGGGTATTAAAAACGAGAGGTAAGAACCTGCGTACCAGCAAGCAAAAATCTTGCTCTCTATCCCGCTTCTCAGCAAAATTGTTCAAAGACCAGTAGAATAGTTGCTCATGTTTTATGACTAGGAATAAAAAGATAGAAAAAATTTGAAATAAATCTCAAAAATCCTCACAATCCCAAGGACCGGTGATCCTTGGAAGAACAACATATATAGACGAAATCATTAAGAAATTTGAATCTTAGGCATCCATAGGACCTAGAACTATTTCCATTCAAATTCCTATCACACTCCCTCAAGCCGCAGCCTCACCATCTGTAGCCCACGCCGAGAATCACGGTGAAACAGAAGGATTTGAGCAAAGCCTTCAAACTGTCGATCATTTGGCACTGACCCTTCGAGAGAGGGAGGTTCTTGAAATTTACAAGAAGGGGAAGGAGAAACTAGTGGTATAATTCAAATAGAATCTCTAGAGACTAAATCACCTGAAAGAGTGGTTGAGACAGAGGTACTCAGGATCCTAGATCAGGGAAGCGTTGGAAATCCTCCACCGCATTCACCTCCCAAACCCCCCAGGATCACTCCTCCAGAACAAGAAATCCCTGAAGATTTCTGGCACCTCTTCGATCAAATGGAAAATAATCAAAATTAGAATTAGAGGCAGACATCAACATTGGAATACCCCATTGTTGATCATGCTTAAAACACCCTTATGAAAGCCATTCCCTTGCACAACATTCCCATCTTCCATGTTTTGACTACGGAAGATCCTGATGCATTCCTATTTGAATTTGATGTCTTGTGTAGGGGGTATGACTACACCACTGATCCTCAGAAACTGAAACTATTTCCCTCTACCTTAAAAGGAACAACACTACGCTGGTTCATGGGACTAGGTGGGGGAACCATCAATAACTGGGACCAAATGAAGAAAATTTTCCTTAACAAATATCAAGACTATTGGCGAACCCGAGACCTAAAAGATGAAATCTTCAATATGTTTGCAAAAGACAATGAAAAATTAGAAGAGTACGTAGAAAGATTTCAATACAATTTACAAAGGTCTCCATATACCACGTTATCCAAGGACATATTAAAAGCCACGATGATCAAAGGAATGAAGGAATAATGTCTTGATATGCTTAACATAATGGGAAAAGGAAATATTTACCAGGAAGAATATGATGAGATTATTTCCCTGTGTTTTAGATGCTCTCAGGGTAGTGCGTGTAATCGGCCAAATGAGCGTGATTCTATGAAAAAAGATCTTAAGCAGTCTAATGGCAACGTAACTAGAGCAGAGTTTGGCAATCTTTTGGAAGATTTCAAAACTAACATTTTGGGTACTTGACAACACAACTTGATGTTTTACAAGCCAAGTAGAAACAAGCTATAGCAGAACAAAACTTGGCCATATTTTTCCCACGATATCGGAAGAAGCACAGCCAAAGGGAATGCCCTTTAGACATGGTTCAGACTTGTGCCATATGCAATAAGGATCATACCACGGACCAATTTCCTTCACTTCCCGGGCTGAAAGAAGTTTTAAAGGAAGCAGAGGAAGAAAAAGAACCAGTCTACCTAATGAATCAGTGTCAACAATGGCAGGAACGCCCAGGCATGCACAAGACCTACCTTAGTTCTTTTCATCTCTGCAGTTTAACCAACAAAACCTTGCAACAACTTGGCAGAATAAAAATCATTTTTCTTGGCCAAACCTATCATTTCCTATACTGCCCTAACCTACACAACCGGCATCAGGGAACAATTGGCCAAGATTTCTTTGTTCTCCCCCTTATTGGAAAAATGTTCCGTATGAAGCCCAGCAGCGAAACCCTCCTCCTCAAAACACTAATTGGAATTGGCAACGACCCCTGGGAATGATCAACCTACCAATGGGGGCGGGAACTCAAAATAAACCTATGTTGCCAACTCCATACCCAGTCCAGCATAACCCATAGCCTGTCATACACCCCCAATTACCAACCCAACCAAATCCTAATCCCAACAATAGACTGGTTCAACTAATTCAGATCATATAAAATCCAAATTCTGGCACTGAATAGAAACAGTGAAATGAACTAAGGCTGAGATCAGGACGTACTATATTACCTATAGAAGCCACGACTACACCTCAGTCCCGAATTGAGACTTAAACAGAACATAGCCAAGCAAATATAATAGGGAAAGAGGTATGAAAATAGAAAGAAATGATTGACCAACAAGGACTTGAAGAACTTAGGATGTCCTCGCCTCCATTCCCTGAAAGGTTAACTCTGCCCAGACCAATAATCTCTCCAGAATTTTACATCCTGGGGGAGTTTAGAAACCTTTGTATCAAAATTCCTCTCCTCCAGGCCATCCAAGACATTCCCATCTATGCAAATACAATTAAAGAACTATGTGGGAAAAATAAAGTAAACAAAACAAAGGCTGCGCCCACCGTTCATGTGGTAGGGGTGCTATCTGATTTGTTACTGGGTAGGGAACCACCCGTGAAATATGAAGACCCAAGAAATCCCATTGTGATTGTACAAATCTTGGGCCACTCATTTCCAAACACATTGGTCGATTTAGGGGCAGCCATTAGCATCCTAACTACAGGGGCCTGCGAAAGACTCGGCATATCAGCTTTAGAACCTACGGCTACACTGCTGGAACTGGCTGACATGTTTGTTATCAGATTAGACGGAATAGCACAGGACATCCTAGTCTCTGTGGAATAATGGGAATATCCAGCTGATTTTTTAGTTATTAATCCAAAGAATAGGATGGACGGTCACCCATTGATTCTTGGGCGACCTTGGTTGGCCACAGTCGATGCTTACATAGGCTGCCGAATAGGCAACATGACTATCACTAGAGGGGATTCTATAAAAAATATCATTATGTATCCGCCTATCAAACCAAGCTTACCCACGGTAAAAATTCACAAGCATCCATGTATATACTGGGAGAAAAACATTCGTTCACCTTTGACATTAGTGGAAGCTCTTGAATTTAAGGATCAAACTAAAGATGACGTAATCAATAATTTTATGAGTCAGCCACCCACATATGGAAATTTGAAATTCCAAATGTTGAAAACAATCCTCGAAGACGAAGCTCAAGAGGATCCCGTGACATACCTTGAGGATCAACATATTCCCACAACTACTGTACGTAACAACATACCTATTGAGATTGAACCAGGAAAAGTTCTGAATATTAATGGAAATTTGGATGATGACCAAAAACAAAAGCTCATAAAAGTCCTTCGGAAGTATCAAGGGGCATTTTCTTGGGATTACCCAGACTTGAAGGGTTTATACCCTCAGCTATGTACCCATCACATTTATACCGATAAGGAAATCCATCCCATTATACAACCCTAGCGAAGGCTAAACCCGCACTTAAAAGAGATTGTAAAAGAGGAACTGCAAAAGCTATTAGATGTAAATTTCATTTATCCTATTTCAGACAGAAAATGGGTCTCTCCTCTGGTAGTTGTCCCTAAAAATAATGGGAAATGGAGAATCTGCGTAGATTACAGAGAATTGAATAAAGTAATGCAGAAAGACCACTTCCCCCTCCCCTTCATTGACTAGGTCCTGGACACATTGGTAGGGAAATGATTCAGTGGTTACAATCAAATCCAAATATCTCCCGAAGATCAGGATAAGAAAACCTTTACCGGCCCATGGGGTATTTTTTCTTACAGTTTTTTACCATTTTGGTTATGCAATGCCCCAGCCACATTTCAGAGAGCCATAATCAAAATTTTTAATGACTTAATAAATGAGGGGCTTGCAATCTATATGGATGACTTCACACCATATGGGGAGGACTTTGATCAACCTCTAGAAACGCTAGAAAAGGTGTTGGAGTGATTTATTTCTACTAGGTTATGTCTAAGCAATGAAAAATGTCACATGATGATGACTGAGGGGGTGATCCTAGGTCACTACATTTCTACAGCTGGAATACAGGTAGATTCGGCTAAGATAGAGGTAATCCTTCTATTAGCCACAACTTGTACACAAACAGAGGTACGCATTTTTTTGGGATATGCAGGATATTATCACATATTTATAAATAATTTCTCACAAATAGCTGCACCTTTGTATGCATTAACTGAAAATGTTGAATTCCATTGGACTGATAAATGTGACACCGCTTTTGCAGATTTGAAGAAACTAGTCTCGACAGCACCAATTCTACGAGGACCTCACTGGAAACTTCCTTTTCACATCTCTTCAAATGCATCCGACATGGCAATAGGAGAATTCCTTGGCCAAGAAGAAGACAAAAAACCTTATGCCATTTATTATATCAGCAAAAACCTCACTCCTGCCGAATTAAATTATACCGTGACTGAAAAGGAGTTCCTAGCTGTCATTTATGCTATTAATAAATTTATGTGTTATATAACTGGTTATCAAGTACTCATGTATACTGATCACTCTGCCATTATATATTTAGCCAATAAACCAATCACGAATGGGAGAATAACTCGTTGGTTGTTGTTATTACAGGAATTCGATATAACAATCAAATATTATCCAGGAAAAGAAAACGTAGTCACAGACTTCCTGTCCAGGGTTCCAAAGTTGGACAACACCCTAGTAGTTGATGATTAGTTCCCTGATGAACATCTGTTTGTTGTAGCAGTAAAAACACCATGGTATGCAGACGTGGAAAATTACCTGGCAGTAGGGAAGCTGCCCAGACATTTAACATCAAGAGAAAGAAAACTGATTGTACAATGCAGCACAAGATTCTCTTGGATCGGTGGATACTCTTCCATAGAGGGGCAGACATGCACATACGCAGATACATAAGAGAGGATGAAATCTATGACATCTTACGAGCCTGTCACGATGAACCTTGTGGCGACCATTTCATAGAATGCGAAACAGGGCATAAAGTGTTACAATTAGGCTATTATTAGCCTACGATTTTCAAAGACAAAAAATATGTCCAGACCTGTGATAGCTGCCAGAGAATGGGCCACCCAGGCAAAGCTGATGAAATGCCGCTACAACCACAATTGGTGGTAGAACCATTCAAATGATGGGTGATGGACTTCGTTGGACCATTCAAGCCACCATCAAACATGTTGGTTTGCATATATTGGTTTCCATATATTATGTAACCAAATGGGTAGAAGCAGTGGCCTTATTAAGAGCCATAGAAGAATCGGTGATTAATTTTCTTTTTGAGCTATTCCTGCGATACGGTTTTCCATGGGAAGTGATAATCGATGGGGGGGCACAATTCATAGGTAATAAAATTACAACCACCCTAAGGAATCACCATATCATCCATATAGTTACGTCTCCTTACCACCCGCAGGAAAATGGGCAAGTCGAAAGAACCAACAAAGTCCTGGAGGAAATCATTACCAAAACGGTATTAGCACATCTTCGGGACTAGGCCACTAGACTACCAGAAGCCTTATGGGATTATCGTACAACCTAGTGAAACACCACTGGATATTCACCATATCAACTAGTATTTGGGAGAGAACCTATCTTCCCTATTGAATTCGAAATCAAAACTGAGAACAGCCCAGGAAGTAGGGATGGACTTAACAGAAGACCAAGCTAGAAGACTCTAACAAATAAATGAATTATAAGAAATACGACTACTAGCCCTGCAACACACAACGATCATCCAACAACTGTGAGCTAAGTGGCATGAAAACCTTATCAAGAAGAAGGTATTTCGAAAATGAGAGTGGGAACTCCACTTATGACTCCAGATTCCAATATTTTCCAGGTAAATTAAAAACAAGGTGGCTTGGTCCATACGAGATTCAGGAAGTACACAACAATGGCACACTCACCTTGACCACCATAGATGGATATGGTTCAAAATTTCGATTCAACGGGCACAGAGTACGCCTCTATCGCAAACCTCTCACGAAATAATATTTTTTCCAATAGGTATGAAACGATCCCACCATCCAAGTTGTGGCACAAGGGGGTGATAACCCCACAAACTCAAGTACAAGAGAATTTTGCTACCATCATTTGTAAATAATGTATATAAGTTCTTTACTTTGTTGTACATTCTCCATACTCACAATTTTTCTCCTCTCATCCTCTTGAGAGTTACATTTTTTTCTCACTTTTCAATCCTAGAATGGCTGTTGTTCAATCCAATTGAACAACTGGCGTTCAATCGGATCGAACAACCGTGAGTTGCATTTTTATTTTTCTCATTGTTCAATTATTGAACGGTTGTTGTTCAATCGTCGAACGGCTTCCGTTCAACCGGATTGAACAGTCGTGTGTTTGCGCTTTCATTTTTCTCATTGTTCAATCCCTGAACGGTTGTTGTTCAATCCAATTGAACAGCTGTTGTTCAATCCAATTGAACAAATGTTGTTCAATCGGATCGAATAGTCATGAGTTGCATTTTTTTCTCATTGTTCAATCCTCGAATGAATGTTATTCAATGATCGAATGGTTGTTGTTCAACCAGATTGAACAGTCGTGTCTTTGCATTTTTATTTTTCTCTTTTTTTCGCATGTTCAATATTTGAACGACTATTGTTCAATACTCATACGGTTGCTATTGAATTGGATTGAATAGCTGTGTTTTTGCATTTTTATTTTTTTAGTTGTTCAATTCTCGAATGGTTGTTGTTCAATCATTGAATGGTTGCTATTCAATCGGATTGAACAGTCGTGTTTTTTGCGTTTTCATTTTTTTGTTGTTCAATCCAATTGAACAGTTGTTGTTCAATCCTCGAATGGCTATTGTTCGACCATATTGAACAGCCGAGTTTTGCGTTTTTTTCCCTAGCGTTCAACTTTCCAAATGACCTCTGCTCAACCTATTGAACAACTGTTGTTCAAATTGAATAACCTTGTTTTTACATCCTATTATTCCCTTTATCCAGCACCCCTTCCCTAATCTACACCTGAGCTATAAAGGAATCTCTGAGTAGGGAATGGTAGTTGAAGAAGAGAGGGAAATATTAAAATTACCGATATGATGATTCCTTGGCACTATAATCCTTAAACAGGAAGCTGACATTGTACATACATGAAATGAAAGGCTAAGTCCTCCCCAGTTCAAATATGTTATCATACAATACATGACCTTATGATGGTATATCTTTCTGCACTATTCGAGTAATATTTTCCTCCAATATGAAGAAATGGGAATAAGGGGTATTAATTTTATTTCCATTATTTAACTTTTCTCACCATCCCTAACTCTTAAGGAGCTAATGAGCCTCCCTCCATGTATAAAGAAGCAACTATTATGCATTCATGCAAATTTTTAAAGAGGATAGGGGGCCTCATCATGATCCAGTCTACCATGATCATAAGGATTTAACAAGTGACATGCCCACAATGGCCACCACACTAGGGTAATGACCTTCTCATCTCCTTGAAGGACAAGAGGTCTCATCACAAGCCGGCCTGATCACTCCATTACAATTCTAGTGAATGGCACAGTGACTATGTGGCTATCACACCATCACAGTGACCTCCTTATAAATCAAAATGTTATGATTCAAAAAGAAGTATTGTGCTTACATCAAATTTTTAGGAGAGGATAGGGGGTCTCATCATGAACCATCCTACCACGTTCATAAGAGCTTAGCAAGTGACATGCCCATAATGGCCACCACACCAGGGTAATGACCTTCTTATCTACTTGAAGAACAGGAGGTCTCATCACGAGCCGGCTTGATCACTTTGCTAAAACTCTGGTGAGTGGCACTATAGTTATCTGGATATCATACCAACGTGGTGATCTCTCCACAAAATTGGCAGAATAATTATTTTTACATAAGGATCCCAGCTCATTCTTTTGGGTTAAAATAGAAACCCTGTCGAGGCTATGAATGCCTTCTAGCAGCAGTGGCTCTACTTATGGTATGAAAGTATGCTTCATAAATAGACAACTACTATGATATATACTTTATCTTCCATTATTCTTCCATAATCTATTACACGAATTAGTGATAATTATAATCTACCACATGAATAACTAACAGAGATATGCTTACATATTTGAACCCCAGGATGACAACATCAATAATTACCTATCTCAGTCTTGCTTCCATCATAAATTTTCATTGAAGAAGGACATCATATCATAATAATAGTTATACTATTCCCTCTCCCTTTCTGGTCACTTCCGCACAAGATGCAATTATGGAAAAACTTCCAAATCTGAACTTTACACTGCATATGCTAGTAATTTCTCAACCCCCTAAAGCTTGAAATACACAACCTTCTCCTTCATGTACAGTTCATTATTACCAAATCTTGACATTCCCCTATTCGCATTCATGATTGGCCAAATCCCTCTTTTACTTGAGGACGTGGGCGCCCTTTCTTCGATGGAGGGGGTGTAATTAGTCTTAAATTGGCAAGCATGTGAAATTTTTGCACAAATCCCATTAGATACATCGATAAGACCATAGGACACTGCAATTAAGGCATGAAGTTACCTACGCAAAACCGCAATCTCTCTTTTGCTTGCATACAACATTCAGTCAAAACAACAGAGCCAAGAGAGAATACAATCAGAGGAAGAAACCCAGGAAATCACACCAGCTATGAGAGGAAATTCCCTTCAAAACGAGCCTGTAAACTTTCCAATTTCAGATGCAACTAGCATCATCCTCCAGCAAGTTGTTTGGCTAACATATGTACACTGATTACAGGGATTTGATACAGAAATTGAAATTAATTTTTTGCAAAATCTGCAAGAAGGTCAAACCAAAATCAAGGGTCGAATTATACCAGTCACAGAGAAAATTATTGTTGGAGTCTCTAGAATACCAATAGAAGGAGAAATATGGACAGAGCGACATCTCCTCCTACGAGAGGTAGTAGCATCATATCAGGATCTAGAGGAGCCATTGGAGTGAAAAGGGAAAGGGATTAACCCTACCTCTCTACACCAACCATGGCAGGAACTGACGGCATTCATCCAAAGTTTCATTACATGTGACGAATTTCAAGACGTGGTAAAACCTCATCAGCTTAAACTCTTAGCTGTAATTTAGAAAAAAAATTCAGTTAATCTGCGTGCTTTCTTAAATTCCATATTGCATGATACTTTTGTTCGATTAAGAAGAGCCAAAAATCCCCAAGCAGTAGTTAGTCACCGCGGGTTAATTAAACTAGTCATCATACATGAGTTGTATAAGTAGCAGATAGCCTGAGACAATTTTGTTAACCCTAATGCACAGGAACCTGAAATAAACCCTAGCAAAACTGAAATTGAGCTTCCCAGGGTAAACATACCTAGAAGAAAAATGACCTGAACTACAACCTCATAACCAAGTAGGAAAAAATAGTCCAAAAAACTTCAAGGACCCTCGGACCTCATAGAGGAGGCAGGATCATCCCACCCTCAAAGCGCACCCTTGCAAGACTTCAAGGAATAAATGGCTTGAGTCCTAGAAAAAATGAGGACAGAATACGAATCTAGAAACCCATCGGGAGCATAAGAGAAAGAGGAACCCATAGATAAATCCGCCACCACCAACAGTTCTGGTAACACTGAAGTCCTACTCTACCAAGAAGAATCACAGGCTAGTGGGGCTCTATCCCCTCTTGAGAATTATGAGTTGAATAGCGAAGGGCAGGCAGAGGGAGAGAGGAATAAAAAAATCAGTCAGGTAACACTATCCCTGTGGAGCAAAACATAAGCATAGAAATAGTCCCTTTGACACTGAGAGGTAGCACTGCCTCACCCATTCGGGACCCTCATGCAGAAGTAAACTCTGAAGATAAAATAAGAAACACCATCATAGGCAACCCTGAGGTTGGCAACACCATCCCTAAAAAGGGGAATACCACTCCTCCACCACCTGCTGAAATCAAGTCACGTGAGAATTCAGCCGAAAAGAATATTAAGAAACCGAGCAGGGCCTGCAGAAGATTAAATAAAATGGTGAAATATCTGAGGAAACAATTGAAGGAAGAAAGAAGGGCCCAAAAGCCAAAGAAAGAAACCACCACCACAGGAACTCAAATAAAATTAGTCGCCAACTTGATAAACACTGTTGAAGCCGAGATGGAGACTGACTTAGCTGACATCCTTGAGGCTGAGATACAAACTGACTTGGTAGCTACTACAGAGGCTAAGGTGCAGACCAATTTAACCGATATTGCTGAAACTAGGATACAGAATAACCAAACAGGTACTACTAAGGCTGAAATTCAAACAGAACTAGAAAATACCATTTAATATTCTACACAAACTGAGTAGAAAACTACATAAGAGAAGGAGAACCAAACAAAGGAAGCTTCTGTCTATGCCCCCCTAGTAGAGAAATTTGTTAATCATAAATTACACAATGAACTGGTGCAAACACAACATGAGCTAGCACAATGTAGGAAGGAGGCGGTGCCAACACAAGAATACCAAGCACTACTAAAGAAATTCACAGACCTCTCCTCCACAGAAGATGAAACATTTTCCCAGCTCAGAGAAGAACAGAGAAAGGTAAAAATGGCACAAGAGCAGGTAGAGCAAGCCAAGAAACAAATCACTACGGTTTTTTCTCTGTATAATGATGCACTATCATGCAAGGCACCGGCCACCAACTATGCCATGTTCTTAACAGAATGATATTTACTGCTGAAATTCAAGGTTGTCAGGGAAGGAAAGTCTACAACTTTCAGGACTATAGAAGATTTTTTCCACTGTTGTAATGATCAAGATGAACAGGTCCAATGCCTTCTATGTGAAATTTACATGCACAATTTCTTTCTATAAGAGGACACAGACAGCAATCCTAGTCCCTTTAAAGGATATGTTCAGCTCCAAGACTTCCTCTAATTCGCCAAGAACCATATTAAGTGGGCCAAGGCCTATAACATCTTCCAAAAGAGATAACATGGCCTAGACTTTTGGGTCACAGGGGAACCTACAAAACCTCTGCAACTGTTTATCCAGCACAAGAACTTCATGCAAAGGCAAGGTGTAAGGACTAAGCTAGGGCCCATCCATAAGGACATCATATAAAATGGAGAGGAATACTTTGAAGAAATTCGAGAAGCAGCCTTGGCAACAACTAAACAAATATGGATGGCCTCCACAAACAATGTAAAGAATAGGGATCCATTTGGCTACAGGAATTTCAAGGCTGCTGCCTCCAGATTCCTCTCATACAGTAACCTGTTTAGCATGGGGCCTGCATGGTTAGGATTTAGATATAGAAACCCTCTCCTCTTGTATCCTCCTGAGGACTATAATCATAATTTTGAATTACCAGAAGGGCGCACAAGCACTTCCTTTGCAATCATGAGACAAAATCAGGGTTTCAGAGCATACAAGGAAAAGGTCTACCCTACCTACTCCCTAATGCAGTTGCATCTCAACCATTTTTTTGCATGAGGACATGAAATTAGGTAAGAAACGGAGTATATGTTGGGCCGGAATTAAGGTATGTTTTCACCCTATAATTACTTCAAATTATGACACAGTCTTAGGAACTCTTCCTCATTTTTGACAATAAAGAAAGAAAAAATTTATGAAAATGAGGGAAATTGGGCTAACGAAAAGAGGAAAGTTTCTATAACAGAAATTTGACTTATTGCATCTCTGTGTGTAGGAAGGAAGAGCATCTGAACCAACAATAAATGGAAGAAAACCAACAGACACGAACGTATGGAACCTCAGTAACTCCCAAAAGCCGGTAGAAGGCAGAAAGACGGATTTGAGCTCAAGAACTGAAATGACAACCACACGCAGTAGGCTGTCATTTGAAGAATACTATCTCATTGCATGAAAATGCCTTTAAAAGGGCCAGGGACGAACTAGATAGGGAGTCAAATAGGAATTTTCCCTCTGTAATCAATGCATCAAGATAAAGTTGTCAGATTGTATTCTTGTATTATCCTTTGAGTTAATTAAGAGTTTTGATGTTTTGAGAAATTACCTTTTGAGGTTTTCATTGCGTTAAAACTTCCAGTGGTCTGGGCCCAACCCTTGGGAGTTTCCTTGCTAATTTTTGTGTTGTGCGTTAGTTACAGAATCCATGTCCATTTATCTGATGCGGTTGTAAAATACTTTTCTACTCAATAAAGTTACATTTTTTCTTCCTTCGGAATAGTTTATCATTTGTACTCCTTGATTCAGAATAATCACATTTGTATCTTCTGGTTTATATAATAATGCTTCATAGTTGTTATATGTCTCCATTTTCTTCCAACACCTTTGCAATCGATTTACAAATCGTAGGATAATTACTGTTCAATGGTTACTTGTCTTTGCAGATTAAATTATCCTTTCAACACAGTGAAGCGTCCAATTGTTGATTAATGTTAATTAGTGAGTTTAAAAAGAGAATTCCATTGTAAAATTATATAAGTAATTGTTTTTCCTTTCATTTAGATTGTTGTTCAATTCATTAAGAATGTTGTTCAATTCATTTAGATTGTTGTTCAGTTCATCAATATTGTTGTTCAAACCATCATTATGTTGTTCAATCATAGGTTTCTCTTTTCTAAGCTAGACAGAATAATTAGCCATAATCTACCAAACCATTCCTCTTTAAGTTGATTTAATTCAGAATATTAGATAATCCTTTCTCATAAACAACATAGAGTAACTATTAGTCGATATCACTTGCATATATTGTGCTTACACTCTTGAAATAAGAAGACTTACCTTGGGTTGACAATTAAATGAGAAGCACTAAGGTTGTCTGTAATAAGCCACCTCTGTGACACCAACAACATCCACGCCTCAGAAAAGTCATTTTTTCAGTCACAGCAGGTATGCCCTCTCTTATCACTTTGGAATCAACGTTATTTTCAATATGTTTGAATAAATATGCTTTTACTTGGGGTATTGGTTTAGGTATTAAAAACATGTTAAATCACCAGTTTCCCTAGCCACTAAAGGTACAAGAGTAGGTATCATTCTATCCCTGGCATGATAGGCTCCCCGAAGAAGCTTTTCATATCCTGACATTATTTCTCCACAGAAATCAACCATAGGTTTTATTCACCTGACAATGTTTATCATCATCTCACCTTGCACATGATACAAATTCTCATAGGTCAGTAGAGCCCCAGCCTCCATGTCACCCATCACTCATGTAGACCATACATCAAAGGTATGGAGCCATGGCCATAAAATCAAAGTCCGGGAAGTACTTAATCTTCACTCATTCGACATACATCAAGTCAAGTTTCACCCATGTCATATTAAAACCCCCTTCCTGGACTACCATTCTCATAATCAGATCAAATATGCACCACTGTGTCTCGCACTTGGCCTATCACACCCCACCCGCATATCCCATCTGTGACACTGTTCATCCGCTTCATCACCCCGGCACCGAGACCAACCAATGGGGCTCCCACCCTCAGAAAAACAGCTTCCTCACACCATAGTGACAGATTATTTTCATGTTTATAGGGGCACCTGTCTCTGTTTTTGTACATCCAAACCCATTCTATATTATTTTGGAAAGTGTACAAATATTTTTTCCAAGAGGAATCCCACCCATTCATTCACATTTATCACCTAGAAGTAGTCCCTAATCACCCTTGGTTAGAGCTACACATTCTTTACCACACCCCACCATGACACTCATAGAAACCATACACCCACCCTGGATGTCCTACCGACTTCATGGATTTCCTCACCATAAATTGTTATGAATGTCACCACTCGCACTTACAGCTCCGACCTCGAGCCATTTAACTACCATCATCAATTATAGCCATTTCTCATCATCAATATCTAGTTAACCTATCACACCATGCCCTCCTACATGAAAAACCCTAGTCCCTTGGATCAATACTCATCTCGATCATTTGGTGCTTCCTTCTTTATGACCACAACAAAAATTTTCCAAGAATGAGGTAGTACCTTGGATGACTCACCACCTCAATAGGGGCATCCCCAGATGGTACTATCGAAATCATCATTTCCCATGGATGTCGTCGATCCTCTTGACATTCGACTTAAAGATAAAATTTCATGTCAAGATGGTATCGTATTTCATAACCGTTGCACTCTGTCATATTTCGTCGAAGACCTGTGACTTGATAAGCATCTCTTTCAGCAATGCTTACATGGGAAGTTCCCCAACAATCAAATACCCATGCACACAATGAACACTTGTTCTAAAACAAACATGCCATACCAATATTATGCGTGTGGGCACCACATTCAACCTTATTTCGAAGAATAACCACCCTTGAGGGCGTCAACAACCATTGTCATCAAACAACAACATGTCACTACCACAAAAGTGACATAAACAAAACCTATATATGCCAGATAAGATTAAATAGTCAAAACATCACGAGCATGGGACATGCCCACCCACCTCATAGAAATATCTTATTCATTATATCTCTTGCAAGGTTCCAACAGAGCACGATGTCTTTATTTACTCATGACAAGGGATCTGTTTGGTCTCAATCTAGTCTCCTAAACTGAGCTCATTTAATTGTCAACCAGGATTTGTAAACTGCTGAAGTGAAGTGTACTGTATGTACCTAGGTGCTTGTTTCCTAATGCGTTGTGTGTAGTGTTTTGTGATGTTTTTGGTCTTTTGTGATGATTTATGATGTTTTTGGTCTTTTGGTGGTTTTATGTTTGCTGGAAAAATGCCTAGAAAGCTAGTGGAAAGAAGTTGGTGATTAAAAACAGAGTTAATCCTAATTAATGGATAACAAATGACAAATGCAATTGGAAACACTGAAGCTGAATCTAAACTATGACTAAATGAAAGCAAAGCTTGATAATGACTTTTAAACAAATGATTAAAAACACAAACTAAACTTGAGAAATGATCACTAAGTATGCAAATCCTCTAAATAAACAGTGAAACAACTAACTTACAATGATGCAATACTTTGTCCTTGATTAGAGATTTGAAACATAATTAGAGGAAAAACATTGTTATCATCATAAGATCTTCTATTTTAGAACTAACTCCTATCTCTATTCTGCAATTTAATTGAATGTCACAAAACCTTTACTCAAGAGTTATTGATTTCTTTCTAAAGTAGTCTTTTGAGGAAGAGCCCTGTTTATAAAATGATGAGGAAATTGCAGAGGTACTTCAGGCCTTAGAATGATGTTGTCTTCTGTTCATATGGTTATAGATCAATTAGGGATTTTAGAACAAGAAGAGGTTTGTGAATAATGAAGGTTGTCTTGTTAATCCTAACAACTGAAGTAATCTATTGTGCAATGGATGACAATTTGAATATGAAGTGCAAGTGCAATGAGTTAATCTAAAAATGAACTTAAGATGCCACTAATCTAGAACAATGCTGAACTATAAGTCATTATCAAACTCGAAACAAAGTAACTGAACATGAGTTAAGTGCAATTAAACTCCGGAGTATCCTAACTATGCTATCATGCATTATTCTATGAAGTTGTTGAATAATCCTGCTTTCGGCATTATTCTCGATCATAATTGAATGCAAATGCAAGCAAAAGACTGAAAGCAATGAAAAAATAAGATATCATATCCATATCCTACTCGTCATTATGATGTTTTGGACAAGCGTTTAAGAGCAAGAGCAGAGATGATACTTAGTGCAAACACACAACTAAATCATTCATTATCACGGTCATGTCTTGAACTTCTTAAGAATTTCTTGGAAGAGTTTCTTCTTGTGGAAGAGTGATTAGAACAAGTGTAACTGTGATAGTGAACAACAAAAAACTACAACTAAATCCTACAGTACTATAGCCATTCATCATTCATCATTATAATCTTTTGGAAGAATTTCTTCTTGTGGAAGAGTTAGAATGAATATAACTACAGTAGCTAATTAAAACAACTATGAATTCAACTCCTAATCCTACAATACTATAGTCATTTCCCATTCATCATTATAGTATTTTGGAAGAGCTTCTTCTTGTGGAAGAGTTAGAATGAGTACAACTACAGTAGCTAATTAAAACAACTATTAATTCAAATTCAAAATGTAAAGGCAGCTAGAAGACTTATCTAATTTACGAAAAATAAATCCGTGCAAGAGGCAGGGGCCCTCTACCACCTGACGGAATTCAACTCCAAATTAAATCATGCTTTCAAAACAACACGGTCTGCTCCATTAAAGATGAAATAGTTTGAACATAACACTCTGCGTCTTCAGAAATGTAGCACATAGTCTAAACAAAATCTAGCATCAAATCTAACATAAAATCTCTAACATAGCTCTCGGTATCCCAAGTGTTTATAAAGCAAATACACATAAAAATACTTGCAACAATTCAGGAACACTGTCTTTCCTTATCGGAATCACGTTAGGACTCTTTGAAGTGGCTGCGTGAAGAGGAAAAGACATCTGGACTGAGACAGTCCTAATAGAAGTCTTCCTTCCTAAATGTGTTCCCACGTTCAAAACCATACCCAGAATTCGTTTCTTCCTCCATGATGAGCAACGAACCATGTAGACATGACGTGGATCATGCCCATATGCGGTTTTTCTCAAGAGGTCACCTGGAACATACTCAAACGTGAAGGCAGCTGCAGAATCGCCGGTTAGCTACGGAATGTCTGCATTCTGCAGCTAGTTCCGGTCAAAATGCTTTATAATGGAAAAAATCACAAAACTTAGCAAGTCAGTCATGTAAATCATTCTAGAAGTAATTTTAACTATATTCATTGATCAATTGGGTCTAAGATAGCGATGGAAAAAGGAAAATGAGGTAAAATGAGGTGAAAGAAAGCGCAATTTTGAGGCTCAACAGGATCTCCAGCCTCAGTTTTCAAGAAAGTTACTCTCTCTCTCTCTCTCTCTCTCTCTCTCTCTCACACACACACACACACACACAAGGACTACAAATAAAAAGAAACTATAATTTATTTTGGTTATACAATTCTTCCTAGAGATCATAAATTAAGGGGTGAATGTTAACACTCGAAAATAGTATAATAAAAAGACATTGGAAAAGGTCAAGAAGAAGGTCCAAATAAATATTTATAGGGAAGAAATATATTACAGGAACTGAATAATTTAAATTTTCCTAAGGTCAGCAGGCAAATTTTTGGACCGCGCACAAGAAGCACTGGCTTTGAGCACGCATTGCGGATTTTTCTTCGATAACCATGAAGAGCATGATTATCCCTCCAATAGCCGCACAATACTTGAGAATTCGGAATGTCACTATTCAGGACCACTTGCCACACTTGGAGAAAAATATTCTCACTCAGGCTAACCAAGTACAGTCTCCTTTGAGCCACCATGAGGCTTTAGTGCATCACACAAAGGAATCATACACCCACTCTTATATCAACATCCATCTTGTACGAAGAAAAGGAGGAAAATTTGAAATTTGTCTATAAAATCCAATCATGGGAAGGGAAATGGGAGACACATTTTTATGTTGGTCAAATTTCTCATCAGCAAACCGGCTTGCGTTGTCCAGCAGCAAGAGGATTGGAAGGATTTAGTTATTGTCCATGCCACACCTCAATACAAGAGAGAATATTTCACCATGTATCCATCAATCTACCATAATTTGAGAGGGAAGAGAGGCTTTCTGAAAACTTGAGGGGACGAGACCCCCTTGTCTTAGATATTGGAGCTTTGTAGCTCGAAGGATCCACTACAAGAGATTTAACATTCTATCTTCTACTACCACCAGCACCTAATAAAGGGATAAAGCTCTCCATTATTAAGTTATTAGTGTGTTTTCTCTATTGAGCATGTTTCTTGTGCATGTTGTTTTTTTTTTTGTTTCATTGTTTATGTAGCATGCTATGTTTCCATTTAACTAAGCTTATTACATGTTGAAATTGTTCCACTAATGTTTGAAAAACCACTTTGACCTATGACTTTCATGTAGATAAGGAACCTCCCTATTAAGCATAGTGTATTTCTTCCTCCCATGCGCCGAATGCACTACTACACATGGTATATATCCACCCATGGTATTGCAAGTGGCATCTACCCATGGTATTCATTCACCCATGATATTTACACATCCATGGAATTTACCTGTGGTATTGTAACTAAAAAAATACTTTAAGTAAAATGATATATTGTCCACCATAATGTATCTTTTACAGTTATTCTCTGTTTTAATAGAAAGTTTCTTTTTGGTTGTGTTTACTCTATATTCACCTATTTTCTTCTCGTCTTTCAATTTTTTTTTAGATATTAGGGGCCTCCCCCCAAGATCTAGATCAGTGGTATTAGATTCAGGTTACGATCCATGGGAATGAGGGTTTGAAGCATATTTTAGTCTCAAATTTTTTCATCAAACTTCACCAAACTTCATGCAAGTTCCATGACCTCCACAAAGCACTTTCTTGGGCCAAGAAGGAAGAATTTTTTTTTTTTTTTTCATTTTTTGTAGGATTTTTTTGGGCGGCGAGTTTTCAGATCCGATATGAAACTCTTGGTGAAAAATTTACAAAAACAATTAATAGATCTATATTCCTTGTGAAAATATACCCAAAAAAAAATCATACAAATCAAAGTCTAGATGAGGGAGATATCGTTGATTTCAAATCAACTGTGTTGCAAAAAAATTTCTGATGACAATTCATGGATGAAGGCTCTCCTATAGTTTTTTGGAATTTTTATGAATAATTTCATAAATATAATTGAATATCTGAGCTCTTATTGAAAAATCACCCAATTTAAAAAAAAAAAACAATTGGTCGAATCAGAGTTCAGATGAGGGAGATATCGCTGATTTAAAATCAACTATTTTCTTAAAACTTTTGTAATGGCTAGGAAATTGTAGCGTGAATATGGGTTTCCAGAGTTACATTATGAGTTATATTGACCGATTTATGCCCATTTTAAATTATATTTTATATCTGGAGAAACATTCGGAGTGGGTCCCCTTTGCAGACGTTCCCTCCGACCCCGCTTTAGTAAGCACCTACTTCACATTCATCAGTTTCAGCATAGTAACATCCGGCTTGGATTTTTTGGAGACGTTCTCTCCCACCCTAGGCTATGTATGCACCTACTACTCGATCAATAGTCAACATCACGATTATGGGTCAACCACACAAAATCCTTGTCATCGAAGTCCATTTGCAAGGCCATAAATTGTTAGTATCATAGTTGGTCACAAGAATTACACGGTATCTTTATCCTTGGATCTTCGTTTTTCATGGTTCAAGGTCATCCACAAACCCACACTTCATCAAATTCCATTTTCTAGGCCGCACACTTTTAGCATCACAGTTGGTCACAAGCATTGCAGGGTATCTCTATCCTCGGAACTTTGTTTGTCATGGTCATGCGTCATCCACAAACCCACACTTCATCGAAGTTAATTTTCTAGTATGCACACTGTTAGTATCATAATTTGTCTCAAGAATTATAGGGTATCTCTACCCTCATCATGGTTATGGGTTAACCACAGAAAACCCTTCTCTTCAATGGCTCTTCATATTCAACACAAGCTTCTGAGGAGGGAAATTCACGCAATGAGGACCGTTTCTTCTTAAGGAGGGAGGAATGATATGAATGGAATGTGGAATCCACCCATGATATTTACCCATAGTGTTGTAAGTGGCATCCACTCATGGTATTCATTCACCCATGGTATTCATCCACCCATGGAATTTACCCATGGTATTGTAAGTTGCATCCACCCATGGTATTGATCCACCCATGCAATTTACCCATGGTATTGTAAGTTGCATCCACCCATGGTATTCATCCACCCATTGTATATATCAACCCATGGTATTTTTTAGCACTTGGATGAAAATCCAAGTCTTGAGTATGATCTTTCATCTCTGCTTGAAGCTAAAGAATCAGGAGTTGTCTATCTTGTTGGTCATGGAGATTTGAAGGCTAGCAAAATAATTCATGGTTTCTTAAGGAGCTGGTTATCAACTACTTTAATGCTTGCATGAGGGAAAACTGGAGGGTAGGCCCTGAAAACCTCAGTGTGCCTCAAACAAATCTCTTGCAGAATCTAATGGATGGAAGACTTGATAGAGGTTTATTACTTGCTCTCGCAGTGGAAATTGTTGTAGGCACAACTACAAATATCACTTCAATAATGGAAGGATATTTCTATCAGATAATACAATGATTGCAATATTGGATGCCATGTTAAATTATTGGTGCTTGATTATACACACATTATACTGGAGGCAAGGGAGTTAGCTGTTGTTGGAGCTTCTATTTCAATCTTCAATCTAATCTCAAAATTATTCAACATCCCTCTCCTCATCATGAAAATATCCTTTGTGATTGAATATGATTTAGAAAACTGTCCAAAATGAGGATTATATTGATATAAAAAGTTCCATTCATGGTGACCATATTCATGTAGATAAAGAGAATGTCCAGTTATTTTTCTTTGTATATGTTGATGGGAAGATTAAAGTTTGGTTATATAATAATCCAACATGTAGAGTTGAGTATGATGCTCCTGGTCATGGGTGTACTGCAATGGATTATAGTCTTGATGGATCACATATTTTCTCATGTGGTACAAGAAAATAAGGAGAACCATACTTAGTTAAGTGGGATTAAAGTGTTGGAGAAATCAAGCGAAGGTATTTTGGCTTTGAAAATCAGTCCTCAGAGGTGGTGAACACAATCCACAACCATCAAATGGCTGGAAGGGTTTGTGCAGCATTGCATCATATAGGCCTTACTTCATTGTGGCCCACATACATTATGGTTGAAATAACTATTGTTTCACTAGATTTTAGGGTGGATCGTCATTTCACTTGCGAGCTTGGCATCAAATTTTTTTGTAGCTCTCAATTTGTAGTCTCATATAATGGCTACATTTGACAAATAGACAATACCAGCTGAGGATTTGGATCCTATTTGTTGGCATTGAATTGAAAAACCTATGAGCGGGCAGGTGTCAATACTCAAGTAATAAATCAGATACAGTAAAGGAACCCTATGTTGGCTGGATGATTGGATATCTACTTCTAGTTACATTTGTGGGAATTTTAGCATTGGTGCCTCTCCGAAAAATCCTTATCATTAACTATAGATTGAGTTATCCTAGTGGAACAGCAACAGCTATGTCAATTAATAGATTGCATACACCACATACAGATAAAGTTGCGAGGAAGAAAGTTCAGTGCTTTGGAAAATATTTTACATTCAATTTTATTTGGGGACTTTTCCAATGGTTCTTCATCGCCAGAGACGATTGCAGCTTTGTAAAATTTCCCTTTTTCAGAATGAAAACTCTAAAGCAGAGGTTTTAATTCGACTTCAATATGATATATGTGGGAGCAGGGATGATACGCCCCCATCTCGTTACCGTCTCTATGCTTATTGGAGGGATCATTTCATGGGGTGTTATGTGGCCACTCATAAGAAAACGTGAAGGGAATTGGTACCCTCACAGGATTCGTCATAGTATCAAGGGTATTAATGGGTAGAATGTTTTTGTGTGCATTTCTCTAATTCTAGGTGATGGTAGCTACAACTTTCTGAAAGTAATGAATATATCCATCTGCACCATCTACAGAGACAAGATGAAAAGAATGATGATTCCATTGAAAATTAACAACACCAATGTGGTAAAAGAAGTCAGTGCAATAGAGTTGCGACGAGAAAAGGTGTTCATGAAGGACACCATACCCATTTGGATAATAGCATCTGGTTATGTGGGCCTTGCGACAATATCTACAGGAGTCATCCCACAGTTTTTCCTTCACATGAAATGGTACTATGTGTTCATTTATTATATATTTGAGCCTGTCATTGCATTTTTCAATGCATATGGGTCGACCTCACCAGTCAGAATTTGGCATACAATTATGGAAACGTGGAGATATTTTCTTTTGCAGCTTGGGAAGGTGAAGCCCATGGAGGGGTTATTTTGGGTCCCATTACATGTGGCATCGTGAAATCCTTTGTGGAAACTTCTGTAGATTTGATGCGGGATTTCAAGAATAGACACCTTAAACTTTCATCTCCAAAATCTATGTTTGTGAGCCAAGTGATTGGAAATTTCATGGGATGCATAATGTCCCCTCACTTTTTGGCTCTTCTATGAGGCTTTTGATGTGGGAAATCTAGATGGAGAGTACAAAGCACCCTTTTCTCTTATTTCCAGAAACATGGCCATTCTTGGAGTGGAGGGTTTCTCATCTCTTCCCAACCATTTCTTACAGATTTTTTGCGGAAAAAATTATTTTTTCAGTAGTAGTTAAAGTTAACCGAGGCAAGTCTCCAGATAGAATTTTTGCATATATTCCTATATCTATGGCCATGGAAATTCCATTTTTTGTTGGATCCTATTTTTCTATTGACATGTGTGTGGAGAGTGTAATTCTATTGATATGGCACAAAATATCTGCAAAGAATTACAACACAGAAGAAAAATCACAAGCTTAGTGAAGAAAGAGTGAAGGAGATAGTATGTGACTCTGTTGATATTGAGTGAGAGTTTTTCTCTGATGCTCTTCCTTGTGATTTTTCTGGAATGAATGCTCAGCTTACGATTCAATATGTTGAATTTGTTGCCGATAGGTTGTTGATTTCATTGGGATACAACAAAGTTTACAATTGATGCAGAAAATATGCATATTTACATAATACACACAAACCTGTGGGTTATGGGACCACACAAGCTTCCAAAGCGCACACATAAGATCGTAATATCGCATATTTAATAACTTTGTAGATCACAAATATAACATATATCGCATATCGCAACATATACGACATCGCACAAAATAACATACAACTTGCAAACCAATAAATAATCACAACGCTGATGCGAAATTTCACTGGGTTAACATTTAATCTTCACCATTGATCTATTACAGATCTAACAGTCCCATTGTACCTTCTCAAATGTGATGTGGGATATGCTTCACATTGTATCGCCACCTCCCGTCTTTATCCCATTGCAACCTAAATAACTTACCATGCGAAATCTTAACAATAAACACAAAAATCACTGATGTGCAATATGCACATGAATCCTCCTCACACGTTTCTACTGCTTCCTGCAAGGCATTCCATCACTTTTCACTCTGGAGGTGTCAGACGGTTATGTAACCATCAAAATTTCCATGGCTATACAATTCCCAATTCAATACACAAAGTCTCAAGACTCCATGACAGCCACCGGTTCGGATCCCACTTTGTTAGTCGATCTGGCTATGAAAATTCAACAAAAATTCCACTTAAAGAATATGGCACACCACAATTCACACAATCACACAGGATTTATAATCCATGGTTAAAAAAAATCATAATAAATATAGAGTTATTCAATATTCATTGAAATTGAATTGATTACAGTACTACAGCCTCTGTGGGCCTGAACACACACACTCCCCCTAGTATTACATTACATCAGCCTCCTTCTAAGCACTCACACTTACACTTAAATAGAATAATACAATATGGATCAGATCAAGTGAGATCCGATCAACCCCTAACTTTGCTCACAATTTCTTAAAATAATAATTTCATTAATAAACAATTAACAAACTCAAACAAACATGAGTAAATCTCGTTCTCATGCGACGTTTGTGTTCTGGAAGGTTCACAAATTTCAACTTTATCTTGGGGTGGTTTTGATCCTGCATCAAACTCCCAAGGTACAAAAATTTTATGACCTCCTTGTCATATGCCTTCTTGATCTCTGTAACAAGTCCGCTACTTGCTATCAGTACCAAGTCCTTTTCTTTCTCTTAGCAATTCTACCCACATTCTCTATGGAATTTACTTTGTGATATCTCTGTAACAGTAATCGTGAATTGCAACAAAAGCCTCTGTAGTAGCAAGTCCTCCTTGCTACACGATAACTCACTAAGCTTCTCTCCTTTGAGCTCAGTCTTTCGACATCTCTTTGGTTCTCTCCTCTGGAACCTTTTGAGCACTACTGGCTCTAGGTTGTTGCAATCTTCTCACCTTCCTCTACTACCTGCACAAAATCTAAAGACCACACACTTACCAATCTTCGACATATTTGTAACTCCTTCCTTTACACGCAAAATTCTCTCTATAGGAAATCTTCCCCTGCTCTGATACATTAGGGGAATTTTGAGGTCTAAAATGGACCTCCTAAGAAAAATGTACAGCCAAAATAAACTTTATAAGAACCAATAGGATTCAATATGAGGATTTCAACCATGGGGGATGATTCACCATTTTTTAAGTAAAAGGGTACAAATATTAAAAAATAATAAAATAATAAAATTACTTTTTCAACTCGCATTTTCAACTTATCTCCCAAATTTTTTACTCAAATTTTGAGTGAGAGTACTCGTTGGATGCAAAATTTAATTCCTCATCCAAGTATTACCCATGTTGCATACTTTCGCTAGACCCTACTAAGCGAAAAATGAGAAATACATGAAAAACGTGATTGCAATCATGTTTTTCATGTATTTCTCATTTTCCGCTTAGCAAGGTCCAACGAAAGTATGCAACATGGGTACTCCTTGGATGAGGAATTAAATTTTTCATCCAACGAGTACTCCTGCTCAAAATTTGAGTAAAAACTTTGGGAGATAAGTTGAAAATACGAGTTGAAAAAGTAGTTTTTTCTTTTTTCCCTTTAAAATTTGATGATGTCATCAAATCTTATTTTATTATTTCCACTATTATTTTATAATTTCCTTAGGAGGCTCATTTTAGACCTCAAAATTCCCCCAATGCCACTTTGATGCAGCAAAGCTGCATATTTACAAAATACACGCAGACTTGTGGGTTATGGGCCCACACAAGTTTCCATAGCGCACACAGCGGATCACAATATCACAGATTTAATAACTTCGTAGATCGCAAATATAACATATATCATATATCGCAACATATATGATACTTCATGTCGCACAAATAACATACAACTTGCAAACCAATAAATAATCACAACGCCAATGCAAAATTTCACTGGGTTGCGATGTAATCTTCACCGTTGATCTATGCCAAATCTAATGGTCCCGCTGCACCTTATCGCATGCGATGTGCGATATGATTCGCATCGCATCGCCACCTCCTGTATTTATCGCATCACAACCTAAATAACTTATTGTTCGAAGTCTTAGTGATAAACACAAAAATCACTGATGTACGATATGTGCATGAATCCTCCTCCCGACACATGTCCACTACTTCCTACAAGGCGCTACATCTCCACTCGTTCTGGAGGCTTCATCCAGTTATGTAACCATAAAAATTTCCACGACTGTACAATTCCCGATTCAATACACAGAGTCTCAAGACTCCATGACAACCACCAGTTTAGATCCCACTCTGTTAGTCGATCCGGCTCTGAAACTTCGACAACAATTCCACTTAAAAAATATGGCATGCCAAAATTCACGCAATCACACAGGATTTATAAGCCATGGTTAAAAAAAATCGTATTAAATACAAAGTTATTCAATCTTCATTGAAATCGAATTGATTGCAATACTACGGCCTCTGTGGGCCTGAACACACACACTTGCGCTGGTATTACATTGCATCGGCCTCCTTCTAAGCACTCACACTTACACTTAAATAGAATAATGCAATATGGATCATATTAAGTGAGATCCGATCAAACCCTAACTTCACTCACAATCGCTTAAAATAAGAATTTCATTAATAAACAATTAACAAGCTCAATCGAACGTGAGTAAATCTCGTTCTCATGCCACGTTTTCATTTTGGAAGGTTCACGAATTTCAACTTTGACTTGGGGTGGTTTTTCTCCTGCATCAATAATGCACATAACCCATTCAATTGGATGGAGTTGATATTGGAAGAAAGAGTTGGAGAGCTACTCCTCCATCGTAGACTGGCTACCTAGAATTATATGTTCATGTATGTGCACATGGTGTAGTTAACAAATCCCATTATTTTAGGAGCATTCAAGAATTCAGGGGTATCAGTGACAGATATTCTAGCCACAAAAACAGTAAGGAACCATTGTCAAAGTTCTTAGGTTTTGATAGTGCAAAGCTATTCATGTAATATCAGACTTATTTTGTGGAGCATCAGTTAGAGATATCAGGAAGGAGCTACCAGATGGAAATCATTTGTTGGAGACAATTTTTAATAATTAACGTTGTCATGTTTTGCAAATTGATGGTGTAATTATTAACTGGAAGTTTCATCATTGATTCTTCATTCAAAATCTTGTCCTAAAGATGGATCCCCGTTGGGATTCGAAACGTCGACCATTGTTTCTTAACACTGTGGATAATCTGGAAATTTCTACAATAAACTGAACTCTCTCATGTAATAGAATTATAAATACAGTTTTGAAACAGTAAACAAGGGTTCGACCCTTTGAAGAAAAATCCCTCTGTATTGTAGAAAGACTTTTTTTATTTTAAAACTAATGTAAAAGCTATCTTTTTTACCTGAGATTCATCACGGTGTTGATTTCAGGATGTTTTATATTATTTCATTTTCATGAGTGTGTTTCTCTACTAGTAATAATATTTAAGTAATAGAAGGAATTCATCTTGTTGGTGCTCCTTCTTGCATTGATTATAATTACTTATCTGTTTATTGGTTTCTGGTTCAGAACTCACCCTTAGTTGGTTCTCTATTTTCGGTAGCTAACCTTTTTGTTCTTTCTTCTAATGTTATATCAAGATATTCATCCTATTTTATATGCCTCTTGTCATAGTGGGTTTTCCTTTCTTTTCAACTGCCATCGCATATTGTTATTTAGCTTAACACAATTCTTACTTTACTTCAGATCTTTAAAATAAACTTGTTGTCCATTAATTGAAAAACCATTAGATTCAAGTTTTGATTCCATACTTCAAGGATATTTCTCTAAAATTTGTTCCACCACGATCAATTTGAAAACCCTTACCCTACTGATGATCTAGTCATTGAGCTAAGTATACAGATTCTCATTCTTGATTGAGCTATTTATGAGTGATCCCCCTATGAGTTTGGAAGGACTAGTTTCCTTCTCTAAAGTGGTTTTTTGGTTACCTAGGCTAGTCTCCTTCACAGACTTGGAGTACTGGTTTAGTGATAACAATATTCACCCATGGTATTTTAAGTGGAATATACCCATGGTATTCATTCACCCATGGTATTGTAAGTGGCCTATACCCATGGTATTCATTCACCCATGGTATTTACCCATCCATGGAATTTACCCGTGGTATTATAACTAAAAAAATGCTATAAGTAAGAAGTCACATTTTGTGAAAGGACAAATTGTCCACCCCAATATAGCTTTTACAGTTATTCTTTGTTTTAATAAAAAAATTCTTTGTGGTTGTGTTTAAAGTGTGTTCTCCTCTTTTATTCTAGCCTTTCATTTTGTTTTTAGATCTTAGGGGCCTCCCCGCAAGATAAGATCACATTAGTAGAGATGTAACATTTGTTGAATATTCTCTTCTAAAATTGGATGTTGAAATAGTTAAACAGGAGTAGGTATTACCGAATCAACAATTCAGTTGGAGGCTAAACATTTTTTTAGAAAGTCATGAGGAAGGAGAGACTTATGAATAAAAAGGTGAAAAGTATCTAAAGGAAACTGTAAAAATTTAAGAACAAATTCAACAATCAATCACTCTAAGAAGGTCTATAAGGGAAAGAAGAACACCAAAAAGGTATGAAAATTTTACTTCATCCATTCAATTGATTATTGAAGATGGGGAACCTTCTTGTTATTAGGAAGAAGTGGATGATGCAGATAACAAAAAGTAGAAAAAGGATATGAATGAATAAATGGATTCCTTAGCCAACAAAAAAATCGAGATCTTGTAGAACTTCTTGAAGGTAGAAAAGGGTATTCTCAGTTTGAAGGTATTGATTGATGCCAGGATACTGGGTTAAATCAGATCCCAGAATATAAAAAAACTCGTGTGCTTTCTTCCCATTTAAAATTATCAAAAAAAAGCTCTTCATTAAACAAACATTTGCAACAACTTAAAATGTACATAAATAAAAGAGAGCTTATACAAACACAAATATACCGATATATAAATACACAAGAAATTCCTTGGCCAAATATTAGAGTGGATGGCCTTTCGGCTCACTAGACTGTCCACCATATTTTGCACATCCTGCAAACATACATAAACTGTGAGATTTAAAAATGCAAGGCTTCATAGCCTCATCTTCTTCTCTCGCCAACACATCTTCAGACTCTTCTGAAATATCCCAATAGTCCATGAGATCTTTCTCATTGATCTCTTCACCTAGAATTTCACCCTGTTCTGGGCCACAAATTGAAACATCCATTTTTAACTCATCCTCTCTAAGTTCTTCACACCTCATTTGAACACTTATCATCTGCTCGAGCTTCCTCAGCTCTTCTGTCAACTGTATGTTTACCTTCTTTTCCCTCTTTGCATGTAGCCTCTGCCACTTTACTTTCTTCCTCATGGTCCAACCATGTGTCTAGTATTTCATGTTTCTCTGCAATAATTCCATCAATAATTCAAGGTGAAATGTTATCTCAGCCTTCTCCCACTCATAATATTCATCAGTCAACTGCTCCCATATGCCACTTACCTTAGCATTTTCCTTCTTCCTTCTTCTGTTGTGGTCTTCATCAGATCTTCTGAAATGACTATCACCAGTCATCTTCTCCTCCTTTTTGAACTTAATCTGTTCACATGTGGATTTCATTCAAATCCTCTTTTCAGCAAGATTTCGTACTTGCCATTCAGCAATACAAGCTCTCTTCCTGCGCTTTACCTCTTTCAGTTCTCTGTCTTGGAATCATCTCTGGAAACTCTCTTGTTTCACTTTGCTGCAAACAACACTTTAGTAACTCATGTGTTACAATGACCAATTCTTTGGGTGTCGGGCTCCACCGATCATGCAACCAATTACATTCAGACCTTTGATTTAGCTTAAGACTTTTTGACTTCAGACTTTACACTAAGTCTTCATCTTCGATGAAAAATACTCAATCTTAACTCAAACTATCCAAAATTTCATTTAACCCTAACCTCTGTTTTGACTTCAAGGCTTCACCCAATAATTATGATAGTGGATATTTTGACTTAATTCAAGTTATGTAGTCCTCCAACGAACATCCACCCTTAATAAATTTTAGGATGTAAAATCTTCACTCTCTTTCATACTTCATTCCTATGAAAAATCATCAGTTTCCCATTATCATTTCACATGTTACTGAAGTCTTTAGTTGAAATGCAATCCATGTTTTCCAAGATTTATTTTATGGTGAAAATAAATAAACCATTCAATTTTCAAAAATACCTTTCTGAATTATCATACCTTATGCTCCCATTAAGGTTATTAAGAAACCTTTCCCTTGCATTTGTAACTCTCTGGATTCCACTCTTCTGTGTTGTCTTTTTCACTGTGACTACTCGCATGCCCTACATACCATAAGCTCGTCATTTTAGTGCAAACATTTTCCTGCACTTTTATGCACCATACAACATCAATTCAGATCTCTTCACCTGTGTACAGAGAACAAGTTTTCAAACTCTTTGATGAATAATGTACAACTCGTACATTGTGACCATCCTGAATAACACCTCCTTAGATGCTGCCACATGATGGTAAAAGCAAAGTTTCTACAACATCAAGAAATTGGGTTTTCAATCTTAAACACAAATCAAAAGAATTCTCCCACTTCCAACTACAAGCTTTGGTCCAAAATGACTTAACAAAAACTACGAAGAACCCACATTTTGCATAATAAACCCTCTCACATAAAAATGCATACCTATCTTTATATCACCCAGGATAATGCATTTGTCATTCATTTTTCATTTATCTATACCTTCGTGTTTGCAACATTTTCACTCTTTCATAACAGTTACAAAAGGTCAACTTCTCGAGTATGGCAAGGAAATTGAATCATCCAGATTTTAAAATACCTCTACTCAATGAATATTGATTCATTCAATGAGCACTTACCTTGAATCTTCTCGTGTTTGAAATGATCCAACCCTTCTCTCGTGTATTCTTTTAGGAATACTTTCAAATCTCTACAGACTTACTTTGAATGTGCAAAGTCCATTTTCTCCTCAGCAAATTTCCAACATAAATCTTTTCCCAGCAAATAATGTTAGAAACGTTCAAAGTACGCGCAATCTCCCCTCTTAGCTTAAGCCAAGTTCCCTCATCTCAATCTCTTCAATTTCAATTTCTTGCCTTGAAAACATGAAACCTTAATGTAACCGAATATCCTTTCAAGATTACATTCTCCAAAAAAAAAACGTACATGAATTATTTGCAAAAACTTTACCTCGATCAATCCCAGTGACCTATTCTTATGTTGGAAGATGGTACTATGGAAATACTAGATCCATGCCTTGAATATTCTGCTGGAGCCGCACCTCTTTTACAAGCTGCACACATGCCTTTTTTAAGTGCATTGATACAACTGGCTTCCCAAAAATTGATGTAGAAAACACAATTTCCACTTCACAATTTAGTATAGTAAAATGTTCAATTTTACTAAAACTGGGATTCACTCTCCACAACGATGGAATTGATTCCTTCCTCACCACTTAATGTGCAATTTCAATTTCGATATAACGATGATGATGAATATTGGAGCCTTACGCAAACTTCATCTCAGAATAATTGATGGGTCCTTAAAGGACCATTGTTAAATTGTATATAATAATAACATAATTGAAAGTTGCATTTGGAATCCATTAAAAACTTCAACTTAGTCTTGATTATTGAACCAACACTACTATCAACCAAATGTGACACGCAAATCCTCAAGCCACAGTTTAAGTCAATCCAACTTTTTTATTAAACAAGTGTGCTATGACTTTTATGAATCGCAGATGAACTTACATATATGCGTTAATAGCTATGGAGTAAATTGCTGAGACGGGTTGAATGCCGTGGACTTCATCTATGATAAATGTTTTACTACTTACCGGATGCTACACCCTCTGTCGCACGAGCTCATAGCTACACAAATTGTAGCCTATGCACGTATGCCATGAAATATATCAAATTCCACACGGCTCTGCAACATGGCTCCTCCCAGGAGAGTTTTGAGTCAATGCCGTAGTTTCAATGCTTCTTTGTGTGTGTGTGTGTGTGTGTCTGTGTGTGTGTGTGTATATATATATATATATATATATATATATATATATATATATATATAATTTGTGAAATTTAAAAAAAAAATCAAATTCATATTTTTTAATTTATAAAAATGTTAAATATAAAATTTGAACGGAAGACCTACCCAATGCCCTTCTTATAAAGTATTTATGCCTCGCAAGCATATGAGCTTACTAGTATGGCCAAGCATGACTATCCTGGCAACAATGTGGGCGGTGGCTATATCCCGCGCTCTCAGGTTTATTTCTTTGTTCACCATCTAGTCTTTCTACAGGCATGTAGGGTTTACAAGGCAAAACCTTGTTGTCGCATTTTTTGGGGAGGTAATGAACCCATCCATTTATGGTTATTGTTTTGACATTCTATTCTACAATTGAGTTGGTTTACGCCGCAATTGAGTCTCTCGGGGTTTCTAGATTTACATTGTAGTAGGAATACCATGTCTGCCACCTTCCAAAGGAACATCAATGATGTGGGCCCTACCTACAGCTACATCAAAATTGTTATTTACTTTCTTTTTCCTTACACAAGCTTCGCAAAAGTAAAAGCAGGTCCTTTCAACTCTTTGTCTATGAATCCTTGGCAAATTCGATTCTTGCTTGTACGTGGACATACAACAATGGAAAAAAGACAACCTACAAAACAATAGGGTAGGGAAAAAGGAAAATAGAAGCAGGTCAAACCCATTGCAATCTCTAGCAAGCGAGGCAAGAAATCCAAAAAAGAGGTTATAGAGAACCTTTTTGAAGTCTACACTACAGGTAATCCCCCTCAATTCTGCAATCTCATTCAGGGAAGGGAGAGAGAATGTGGCCACAAAGAGGAAGAGATAGAAATACAGGAACATGAAATAGACTTCATTATTGATCCAGGGAATTCTAGAGGACGACTGTCCCTTTTCCACCAGTATATATAGACTTACTAGACTTTTAAATGTGTTCTACCAAAGGTTGTCATGAGCCTTCAATAAATGGGAGGAGACCCATAGGTGGTTTCAATTCTGCTAGATATTAAGAAGGAACTTCAGGACATACGGACTTCTCAACATCATGCAACAACACGATTGGGAAGAATTGAGAGGCAACTTCAAACAATGCACCAAGTGGACATGTGGGGCTCCAACATCAAAGACCCTGCACCGGTCGAATCCTCGGATGACTAATTATTGTTTCCCACTTTTTGATGTTTCATGTTTTTGTCGAATTGCATTTATATTTACGGTTTTCTGTTATAGGAGGATAAAACAATATCAATACTGGATGGCTTTTAAATCGTTAAGATGGCCAACAGACCTGATTTCTTTCAAATAAGAGAAAGTTTTTTTCAAACAGATTAAAACTATTGCCTTCATATATGTTATAACTTACTTAATTTTTAATATATAGAAAAATAAAAAAACACTAAATTTAATATATATATATAACAAAACCTAAATAATAATTTTACATGTAGTAACTCCATAAAAAAGAAATTATAAGAATAGAAATTGATTTTTCCTACTCATTCTAGATATTTTAATCGAGCTCTTCTCAAAGAATGCATGTAATACGTGTAAATATCAATTATGTGAAGTGAATGTTGTTGATAAGTATAGATATGATATAGTCCCATTTTAACCTTAAAAATTTTGCGTATAGCCGTGGTATACGAATACGATGTTTATTAATGATAAGATGACAGAATTTTTATTGGATAATTAATTTATAAGGATATTGGTGTATTTATTAATTATGTCACTCGCAATGACATAATATTTATAATGTTAGAAAATAGTTTTATATGGTTTGTACTGCTCACGTATGTCGGCCGTCGACACTAGGGCTCCATAGCCCGAGACAATACGTCAACGAATTAAAAACACTGCCAAACTCACTACTTGGTCCTTTTTTCATTGTGATGTGTAACCATCAAAGCGGTTGTCGCAGAGGTTGGGGCACAGCTAAAATCACACTAACATTTTATTTTGGGAGTTGTTTTTAGTGAGATTCTTTGGAGTTTGAGGTGTCGAAATTTAGTGAAAAATTTTGAGGTAAAATCTTGATTTATGTTATTTAAATTAGTTTTTTATTTTATTTTATATATTGATTCAACACTCCAAAAAACCCTTAAAGCACTTCGATTGTGCAAAGTTACTCATCAAATTTTTGTTTTCTATAAATTTTTGTCATATTTTAAAGAAATAAAAAAAAAAAACTACCTTAAAATCCTTTAAAAAAATCACACTAAAAACTACTCACTTCATCTTGTTTCTTAAGTGAGACAACATTCTAGTGACACTGTGTATTTGTCTGCTACTTCTCACCGGGGATCGCTTGGTCTACCACATTAAAACAAACATTTATTGCATCAACATAAATAGGGAGCATCTAGGAAAGGATAAAGTGGCAGTGGATTGATTTCCCAAAATATTTGCAGAAGTAATTTTTTGTGCAGAGATGGGCTTTGGATTAGGAACTACCCAATGTTCAGGAAAATTTAGATCCTCCCACTTAATGGCTTGATGTTCAACTTTTTGGTTCTTAGGATTTGTCATAACAATGACACTGGTTTTTGAATCTCTGCTGGGGGCATGGAGGACTGCAGGGAACATAGTGCTAGTGTGACAGAAACATCCTCTGGTTTGGATGGCGATATTGTTTCTTTTTTTCCTCATGTCAAATCCAGAAGTTTGGATTTGTAATTGTAAAATATCGTTCAGGGTTTCATCATAAACATACACAAAGAAGTTTGGGTAACTGTCAAACCAGACTGCTCCATTTGACAATGGTGCAACTATTCCTCCTATCATGGAATCAGTATATTTGTTATGGGTTAGGTCACGGACGGTGGCTAACACATATGTATCTAGACCTTGATGGGTCAAGGCATGGATTCCCACCCGAATACATCCCAGATGTAAAAATTGTGTCCCCAATTTTTTGGCTTCTGCTTGTAGCTGTTTAGGATTCAACAGCGGGATTGTTTGGATACAGTCAGAATTCTCTTCTATAGAACTTATGGATTCTTTTATTGTGATTCTTGTGGCAGCCTTGAGATGCCACACTCCCAGATCTGCATAGACCTCTGATGCAGATATTTTAGGTAGGACCCATTTAGCCTAAGGCTCGGCCTCTTCATATAACAATTCTGACTGATTTAATACTCTACTAGAAGAAGATGCAAACATATCTCTGAGAGGGTCTTGAGTGGCCCTATCTTGTTCTTCTAGTTCTCGGAAAGAAACTTATTTTCTCATGGAGTCCATTTCAAATGTATAAAGAGAGAAAGGATTAAGTACTGACCTTTTCTCGAACCATATTTGACACAGTCGACTCTCGACTACTTGCTCTGATACCAATTTCTAGCAGGGGCTTCTCAACAAGCATGCTTAGCACCACACACACAGGTGGACTTGGCCATGCTAAGTTTCTCCTTTGTCTTATATTCTCAAAAATTCTTTATGTGAATCCAGCGATGAACCCATACACGAACCTAATCCCATGTTCACACAACTAGCAGCCTTTCTCTGCGGCTTCCCTCGCCTTTTTACGGCCTTGGCGTCCCTCGGTGGTTTGGAAAACCTCTAGCGAAATTCTAGCGAACTTTCAAGACATTGAGAATGACAAAAAGTGTCTTAGAAGATGATATAAATGCACAAAGTTTCAGTACTTAAACATGCGGAACTCCAAAAATGAATCTCTCTTTATTGATATATCAGAATGATATTACAGAGCAAATTACAGGACTCAAAATATATGACTGGAAATCAGGACCTCTTTCCAGAGATTGACTGCAGTGGCATTTACCAGACTTTAGCTACTCAATGAATGAGCGAGCAATACTAGAGGCTATCTGGCCAGTTGCAGACTCTGTCTCAGAGTTTTTTACAGAACACACAACACTTAGACAGACTTACTTACCGACTCGATCTATTGATCTGGTCACTTTAGGTTCTTGCCTATGCCTAGCACATAGACATGCAGGCTTCTCAAATCACCTAAGACTTGAGACTAATCTCCGTGATGCAAGAAGATCGAGAGAATTCTCGCAGATGCAGAGCAGGGAGCTTAGACTCCAGCACAATCCAAGCAAAGTTCGTACACTCACTTTGGGGGAGGTGAGTAGGGAGATACATTCAATGAAATCAGAAATCTCTGCCCTGAAATCACAAGTTTCACAGCTCGAGAAGGCAAGACAAGAACCAAATACTTCTACCTCTGTTTCAGGCAGACACATAAATTACACTCTGCACTCTTCTCCAAACCCACAAGTTGAGATAGCTGAAGGGAGACCCGATCCAACAATTGGATTCAGAGAAATGCAGGTTCTTGCTGTTCAATACCAACAACACCATGTCAAGGTAAACATCTGTATTGAAGGTAAGACATACAATGTGACTGCATTAATTGATTCAGGTGCAGATGTCAATATTCTTTCCAAGAAAGTTGTTCCCTCAAGACTTTGGGTATCTGCTCCCAGAAAAGTTACAGGCTTGGGAAAGAAAAATTTAGAATTTGAAGTTCCAAAAGCTACCTTTTTTTTTTACTCCCATTGTGTAAAACTTAAGTTTGTAGTTGCAGACATTCCAGTCGAATGTATACTGGGAAATGTATTTTTAGCAGCAGTTGAGCCCCATGGTTCTTTCATATTTCCAAAAAAATCTACGGGCTATTTCATTACAGTGCCTACATCTGATAAAAAGGGTAAGAGGATAGAAATTCCTTATATTTCTAATCCTCGAGTTTCAACAATGGTGCAGGCCATGCAAGAGCTTCAGAAAGCAGAAAAAAGTTTAGTTGAACTCAAATATCATAAGAATATGATCAGGATTGAAGATCAATTGAGTTCTCCATGAATTCAGAGAAAAATCTCTGAATTACAAAAAGAGTTTGAAAACACTTGCTGCTCAAAGGAACCCAATGCATTTTGGCATCATAAGCAGCACTGTGTCGAGTTGCCCTACAAAGATGGATATATGGGAAAACCATGCAAATCCAAAGCTATTCCAATGTCAAAATAATATAGACAGCTCTGCGAGAAAGAAATAAACCAGCTTCTCCAAAGAAAGCTGATCCGGGAGTCTAATAGTCCATGGAACTGTTATGGCTTCTACATCAATAAAAGGAGAAAACAGATAAGAGGCATCCCTAGATTGGTTATTAACTATAAACCTCTTAATTATGTTCTTGCAGATGATACATATCCTATCCCGCACAAGGGAGATCTGTTGGGTAGGATATCTGAAGCCAAAGTATTCTCAAATTTTGATCTGAAATCTGGGTTTTGGAAAGTGGCTATTGCTAAGAAAGATAAGTGGAAGACAACGTTCAGCATACCAGCCAGCCACTACGAATGGAATGTGATGCCATTCGGCCTGAAAGTTGCACCTTCAAATTTCTAGAAGGTAATGGATTCAATCTTCAAGCCATATGATGAATGGTTACTTGCATACATTGATGATCTCCTTATATTTTCTAAGAATTTACAGGACCATTTTAAGCATCTGAAAATTTTCATGAAATTGGTCCAAAAGAATGGATTGGTCTTAAGTAAAAAGAAAATGGAATTATGCAAGACCAAGATAAAAATCTTAGGGCACACCATAGAAAATGGACAAATTGCATTACAGAGCCATGCTTTAGAATTTGCAGACAAGTTCCCAGACATTATTCTGGACAAGATTCAACTACAAAGGTTTCTGGGTTGTCTGAACTATGTAAGAAATTTTTACTCTTCCTGTGCCATTGATAGGTCTCTACTCAATCAGAGACTCAGAAAGAATCTGAAACCTTGGACACAAGCCCACACAGAAGTTGTCATAGAAATTAAAACCAAGGTTCGCAATCTCCCTATACTCTATGTTGCAGATGATAGCTCATATAAGATTGTCGAAACTGATGCTAGTGACATAGGCTGGGGAGGTGTACTCAAATAAAGACCAAGTGAGAAAAGCCAGAAAAATGAAGAGAAGGTTGTGCAATGTTGATCATAATCAGCTTCCTATAAAAATTCCACAAGCAAACTGGCTTATAATCCTGCAAATCCCCTCTTTCAGCGTTAAAAAATCATTTCTATGCCTGTCGTTACCAATTCCCGCTCCCAAATTACACTGTAGAAGGCAGAAAACCCCGCGTTTAAATATATTCAATGCTTAGCCCCTTCGGCCCTAGCCCCTCCGTCCTCTTCTCCATGTAACCTGGGCACCAGACCGAATGCTAAAACAAGAGGCGCTTATCACGTATGTATATCGGGCGCGCCCTCAGCCGTTGATCTGTGCAGATCGAACGACATTCGTGATCCTTCATTCATCGCCCAAAACCACATCTCAGCCGTCCAATCAAACTGTGAAATCTACGGTTCGCAGCCCACCGGTCCTGGTGGTCCCCGCGCCCAAAACGTCGTTCAAAAACTGGTGGTTTCTATCGCACCGCTTTTCAGCGGCAGGCGGTATTCTTCAAAGCGGAGCGATTCCACTCATTCCCCGCCGCGTGTCTCCACGTACGGCCTTGAAACTGCTCTCCATCGCGCATTATCATTCGGTCGAAGTCACTCAGCAATATTCATCGCAACCGTCCGATCTGACGGCCTTCATCCGACGACCGTCGCGCTCCGAAGCTGCATGAGGTTTAACCATAAGCAAATTATGTCCCTGGCCCACTGCACATCGCTTCCAACGCTCTTTCCACCGTCGATCTCTTCCTGAGATCGGATGGTCTAGATTTCATCATTCCCGCCATTGACCGGTCCCACTGTCAGCGCTCCACACCATCCTTTCCACGTATTCCTTCGTACGTCCACATGTCGCCTGCGCCACGTGTGCATCGCGTTTTTTCTCCCCCAGTTATATATCCTAGTCATAAGTCAAAATTCGTTTGTTTTGAGTTATAAACCTCCACCCAGCTCATCCACCATTATTCCATTGCATTTTTCATCGCCACTCTACATACTTCCGCCGTTTCATCATGTCGCTCTGTTACACAGTCATCCCCATTGAGTCTCCGCCCTCATGCATTTGTTTCTTCACAAATTTGTGTGTTTTGCAGGTTTACGACGACGAAAAATTGCCATTATTCACAGCCCCCATTACAAAAGCTGAGGGCGCAAGAAAGGACCGTTGTTCAGAAGCAAAATTTATGAAGAAATTCCTGGGGAATTGCTGCGACACGACATTCATTAAAGAACCAGGGGTAAAACCTATTAGACCCTTCGGAATCATTCAAGACACAGATTTCACAGCCAGAGACATTAATGTTACAGCAAAGAGTATCAGTGGAAGATTGAATAATTCAATAGCTGCAGTTGAAGATTTCGAGCTCAGACCCAATGCTGAAACAACAAAGGTACCAGATCAAAGATATCCAGGATCACATAGAGGGTACAATACACAAGAAATAATACTCTCTAGGTTTTATTTCAGCAGAATTTATCTTCAGAAAAGGACAGAATGTCAATATGATTATCCCTATATCGTGTTCCTGAAGAGATTTTCACCTAGAGCATTTATTTCAGAAGACAGGCTACAGAGTATGTGCATCACCACAAAGTCGTCAAGCAATATGGGCGTGCACATCTCATCCATTTTGTTTTTATGATATGATTAAACGTTTATCACCTACTTCATTTATTAAGCTTTCTCTTTCCCTATAAAACCCAGGAAGAAACACATTGTAAGGGTTCCAGATTTTATCAGAAAAATTATGCAATGAAAGGCTTTTTGCATACATTTTTTAAAATTCTTGTATGAAGGTTTAGAGCCCATAGGTTCTCAGTGAGGAGGAGTTCTATCTGTCAAAGAGGATTCTGGTCTTTGGTATTTCACAGTCTGTAACTTCTCTTATGTGTTATTTTAATATATCATTTCATTTCATCCATGTTTCCTGTATCATGTTTTGGAATGTGAGTGGCTCACTGATTTTTGGTATGGATTCATCCTAGTTGATGCCCATGCTCGGATCATTCAAGCGCTTTAAATATGGCTCATGCATGATATTTTGTTCCATTATTTAGCTAACCATACTTCTGCTATATTGGTTGCTTTGGGAAGGTGCTTTTAAGATGCTATTATCATGTATGGATTCTTAGATTGGTAAGCCCATGCATGGTGGTATTGTATATATGGGTATCAGCTCAATGTTAACCAGTATCTTCTCAATATTTCTTTCACTACATACACCTTCTAATAATTTATGTCTGTGAAGTATTTTTGAATCGGCCCGCTTTGCAGTAAACTGTCTCTGAATTGTCTGTTGCTTTTGTATCAGAATTCTGCATCTTGCCTCTGCAGTATCTCTTTTCCTGTGTCAATTTCTGAGATTCTAGTCCCATTCTATTTTATTTCCCTGTTTACAAGAGATAGCATGTGAGCTAAAGCTGAAAACTTCATACATTATATTATACGCTCCTTTCTATGCTAAGATGTTCTAGGCACTGTTTTATCACAACTCTAGGTTGTCTCTAGGAGCTACAACATCTTTCTGGCGTCGTTGCCGGGGACGAATTTAAGAAAATCAGAATCCCTGGGCCTCGACAAAATTTTATTCACTCTTCAAGTAGGTGAGCATGGAGAGTTGAGAGTTGTAGATCCCTCACCTTGGCAACTCCACATTTGTTATTTGATAAATCTATTTGCAGTCCTGGCTCCTCGTAAGCCACACCTGAGGTCAGATACATCTAAGCCAAAGACAACTTCAGTGTCTGACCCTGAACAGATTATACATAGAAGAAGTTGGAGGGAAAGGAAATTAGCCCATTCCCAAATTCCTGAAGTATCTATAGAGGACTTTCCATCCTCTTCTTCTCAAGATTCTAAGTTGCAAATTCCCGACTCCACTATGGGAGATACTGATTATTATTACTCAGACAGTCCACCCCGGGAGGGTATCAGAAATAAAAACAGTCTTCATCCTACTCCTGAGTTTGAAGAGGTCAAGGAAGTAACCGAAGTATCTGTTGTTAATAGACCTTTGTTCCCCTCGACCCCTCAAGCTGCAGTTGAATATATTCCTATTATTATTCATAATCCACTTCCTCCTCCTCTTCCTCCTCTTACTCATCAAACTATTGCACTACCTCCACCTCCTCCAATGGCCAATGTTCCGGCCTTCTTGATGAATAAATATGCTCCCTTGGAATTACCCCAAGTGTTGAATGATATGCCCCAAGATTATCTGAAGATCTTGCCCAGATTCGATGGGGAAAATGAGATTGATGCTCAAAAACATCTTGAGACTTTCTGCTCCTTTGCGGAGAACTTTAATGTTGAACATTTGGATGTGGTCTTAAGACTGTTTGTGCAATCTCTAGATGGTGAAGCTCGAAAATGGTTTAAGACATTGGATGGCCATTCTATTACCACTTGGGATAACATGGAAGACACTTTTCTCAGGAAATGGGGAGAGAAGAAAGATCATGGAAATTGTCTCATTGAGTTCAATACACTAAAGAAAAGACACAATGAAGGAGTGTTAGAATTTATCAAGAGATTTAATAAATTATATCTGAGCCTCCCTACTGATATGAAGCCCCATCAAACTGCTGCTAAAGTTGTTTTTGTAGCAGCCTTTGATTCAGAATTTGGTTTCTCTCTCAGAGAAAGAAAGCCTGCTACTCTGGATGATGCTCAGGCAGATGCACTAGAGTTGGAAGTAAACTTTTCCTCCACTGGTAAATTAAAAGGAAAATCTGAACAAGATTCTAGAAGAAGGGGAAAAGAAGAGGTGTCTACTTCTAGTCAGGATAGAGACTCAGACAAAATGGAAGAAATGAGAAAATTAATTAAGAAAATGGTCAAGCTTGAATTGGAAGCCAAGAATTCAGCCTTCAAAAATTTCCAGAATGCTCCAAACAGAGGTTACAATCCTCAATATAGGAAACCACCCTTGCAAATATTTCCAAGGGAATCAAAATAACAACAAGATCAAGTTCCACACCCATTGTACTTGGAAGGTCCAGTAGATGACTCCACTGAAGATGCTGCCTATGGACTGGAGGATGCAAATCTTGCCTTCTCAAATAGTGATGGAGAGGAATGCCCCTTACAAGGGAATAACAAAGCTGGGTGCTCATTGCAAGAAGAATAAAAGATCAGAGACGAAGATCAAGCAGAATTTGATCATTATTGTAAACAATTTGATGATTTCATGCAAATTCATTTCAATAGGAGATATGATCTCAGATCTTCTAGGAAGAGGACTCGTACCCAAGTGAAAGAAGAAGAGTTACCCTAGGAGGAAGCACCTGTTCAGGAGGAATCAACAATGCAGAAAACTACAGACAAAGCTAAGCAACCTCTAAACAAACCTTTGCAGTCTAATGATCAAATTCCTTCTTCTTCAAAAGTAGTCACTTCCCCTAATGCCAGAGCTGTGTCAAAAGAATTCAAGCCCCCAGCTGAAAATAAAGAGTCAAAAGAGGTGATGATAGAAAAGTCCCCCCCTGCTTTCAGTCTGCAAAAGGAACTTGAAAAGGTCAAAATCACAGTCCCCTTGACTGAACTGTTGAAACAGCCAGCATATCAATCTCAAGTCACCTCTTTCATGCTCCCTCCAGAAGCACCAATCACCCCAGATAGTCTCAACCTTCAAGAAGAGAGACCCATGGTAGTTTTTGGCCCACATGTTGAGGAGATAGATCCCTCTACTCCTCCCTTCTATGTGTCTCTAGTGATCCATGACCTGTTATTACATAACTGCATGCTAGATTCTGGGGCTTCCCACAATCTTATGCCTCTGTCAGTCATGGAACAACTAGGTTTACAAATCACACGTCCATATAAAGACCTCTATTCATTTTATTCCAAAAGAGTTAAATTCTTGGGGATGATCAAGGATTTGGTGGTAAATTTGACCCAAATCCCAGTAAAAAGTGTGGTAATGGACATAGTGGTGGCTGACATTCCAGCTCGCTTTGGTATGTTGCTGTCATGGTCCTGGGGAACAAAATTTGGTGGATCAATCAAGTTAGATTTAACATATGCCACAATCCCAGTTTTTGGTGGCCAAGAGAGGAGATTGTACAGGGAGACTAGATTTGTCAAGATGGTGACTAAGGCTGACAATTCTGTAAATTCACCAGTCTACAGTAAGGAGGGAGATTTTTCATGCTTGATGCTGGAAGAAGATCAAGATTATGCTCATGAGCCATCCTTTTTCCAGATCAAGACTGAGCAACCCTCAGAGAACATGGAAGCAGGAATATGGACACTACATTTTGATGGAGCTAATTCAAGAGAAGGTAATGGAGCTGGAGTGTTATTGATTTCTCCTTCAGGAAAATGGATCCCTCTATCTTTTAAACTAGAGTATGAAGCCACCAATAATGTGGCTGAATATGAAGCACTTCTGTTGGGATTACAGACATCTAGGAGCATGGGTATACAAAGCTTAAAAGTTTTGGGAGATTCAGAATTGGTGGTTAGGCAAGTCAAAACCAGTGTCAGACCAAACATCCTAGGCTAAGGGCTTATAGGAATGAAGCTTGGTACATGGTCAAAAATTTCTTCTTGGCATTTAATATCCAGTTCATGCCCCGAGAACAGAATAGGATGCATGATTCCCTTGCTGTGGCTGCTAGTACATTTCGACCACCTCAGAACCCTCTCTTAAGATATGAAGTTGAGGTGCGTTATCGGCCTTCAATCCTAGATAACATCAAACACTGGCAGGTATTTGAGGATGAAGAACAGATGAAGAGATTCCTGGAAACAGTGGGAGAATTCTCCAATATGGAGATTGATGCTGATGAAGAAGAAGTTGAGTCTGAAAACACTTCAGAAAGAAATTGGGAGGAGAAAGTGGCCGGTAATAAAGTGTTGCAATTAAAGGGAAACGTGATACCTAGAGGGCTGGTGCCTCTAGAAATATTATTTGACAAGAATGATGTCTCATTGCAGCCGAGTAAAGTGGTAGAAGAAAATCAGGTTGAAGACCTGAATTTGGGTACTGAGGCTGATCCCAAAATTGTAAAACTCTCTAAGAAAATCCCTGGAGAATATAGAAAGCTATATCAGAGATTATTTCAGACCTACAAAGATGTGTTTGCATGGTCCTATCAGGATTTGAAAACTTTTGATATCAGTATTATGCAACACAAAATTCCATTGAAGGCAGATAAAAAGCCCCATAAGCAGAAGCTCAGGCAAATAAATCCCATGCTGCTGCCTTCTATTGAGAAAGAAATTAAGAAGTTGCTGAAGGCCAAAATAATTGTACCATTGAGGTACTCTAAATGGGTGGAAAACCTTGTCCCTGTACGAAAGAAGAATGGAGAAATAAGGCTGTGTGTGGATTTTAGAAATTTAAACAGAGCTTCCTTAAAGGATAATTATCCATTACCTAAGATGGATCACATCCCGCAGAGAGTGGTTGGAGCTTCTAGGATGTCAATGATGGATGGATTCTCTGGTTATAACCAGGTGGCTATACTTCCAGAGGATCAAAAGAAGACTGCTTTCACCACACCATGGGGTACATTCATGTATGCCAGGATGCCTTTTGGATTGATTAACGCAAGGGCCACTTTTCAGAGGGCGATGGACATTTCTTTTGTTGGGGAGAAAGATAAATTCCTGATGGTCTACCTCGATGATATCACCATATTTTCAAAGAATGATGCTGAGCACATTGAACATCTGCGGAGAAATTTTGAGAAATGAAGAAGGTATGGTCTCTCTCTGAATCCTCAAAAGTCTTTGTTTGCATTAGAAGAGGGAAATCTTTTGGGCCATATCGTGACTAAGGATGGGGTGAAGATAGATCCCAAGAGGGTAGAGGTTATAAATGGTATTGCTTTTCCCAGAAATAAGAAAGATGTACAAGTGTTCCTAGGGCGCATTAATTTCCTAAGAAGGTTTATTCCTAACCATGCTGAGATAGTTAGGCATATAATAGATATGCTGAAGAAGGAAAATGAAGTAAAATGGTCACAAGAATCGCAGGAGGCATTTACCAGGATAAAGAAGGCTTTTGCAGAAGCTCCTGTGCTGGCTGGACCAGATTATGATAAGCCTTTCATGATTTTTTCTTTTGCATCACCTCATACAATAGCAGGACTTTTATTGTAGAAAAACGAGGAAGGGTATGAGCAGCCTATTACGTTTTTTAGTCAGGTGCTCCGTGATGCAGAATTAAAATACAAAATATTGGAAAAGCAAGCATACACCCTAGTGAAATCCCTCAAAGCATTCCGTGTATATGTCTTACAGTGTCATATAACTACATTTGTGCCTTCAGCTGCTGTAAAATATATCCTTATTCAGGGGGATAGTGAAGGAAAAAGGGGTAAGTGGATTGCTAAAATACAGGAATATGACTTAGACATCTGCCCTACTAAGCTCATCAAAGGACAAGGGCTTGCCAAAATGTTATCTGAATCAAACTATCAAGCCCTAGGCATAAATTTGTCCATTATAGCAGGTGAAGAATTTGAGGAGAAAGAAGAATGACATGGAATTGGAGTAGCTACTCCAGAAACACATCTAAATTACCTCACCAGTCCATGGTACAAAGAGATAGTAGAATATCTCCTTACACTCAGCTACCCTCCAAGTTGTGACAAAACTAAAAATAGTAGAATATCTCAGAGCGTTGAGATTGAAATCACAGAAGTACATAGTCGCCAATGGCCGGATATACTAGCGAGATCCCTCAGGTATCTTACTCCTGTGTCTCACAGAAAATGAAGTAGAAAGCATTATTGCAGAATTTCATGAAGGAATCTGTGGAGGTTATTACAGCTGGAGGGCCACAGCTCATAAAATTCTGAAAGATGGCTTCTATTGGCCAAAGATTTTTAGAGATGTTTTTGCCAGCTTTTTAGAGATGTTTTTTCCAGACTAAGAGCATGTGATAAATGTCAGAAATTCACTGAGAGACAGAAATCTACACCATTTCCCCTGATTCCAGTGCATGTGGAGGAACCATTTCATCAATGGGGTATTGATTTCATAGGTGAGATACATCCCCCATCAGGCGGTCAACATAAGTGGATATTGACAGCCACAGATTATTTCACTAAATGGGTGGAAGCCATACCTGCAAGGAATGCTACAGATACTGTGATCATAAAGTTCATAGAAGAAAACATCATATCTAGGTTTGGCTATCCTGCTAGGATAGTGACTGATAATGCATAGGCTTTCAAGTCTGCGAAATTCATGAATTTCTGCCAGCAATACAAAATCATACTGAGCCACTCTACAACTTACTATCCACAAGGAAATGGCTTGGCAGAGTCTTCAAAAAAAACTCTGGTGAGGGCCTTGAAGAATACTATCAATGAAAATCAAAAGAATTGGGATTCCCAGTTGAAATTTGCTCTATGGGCTAATAGAATCACCAGTAAGAGAGCAACTGGGAAATCTCCCTATGAATTGGTATACGGATGAGTAGCAGTTTTTCCTATACAGCTGGCTTTACCAGTGGCCCGCTTCATGCAAGAAAGCCAGGAGGAACCTGATTATATGATTAGGAGAATCAATCAATTGGTGGAATTAGAAGAAACACGGGGCCAAGTGAATCAGAGGCTAATAGAATATCAAGAGAAAATGAAACACATTTTTGATCAGCATGCAAAAGATAGGAAGCTGCAGATTGGTGATTTGGTGCTCAGATGGGATGTACGAAGAGCTGAGAAGGTAAAACATGGTAAATTCGACCCCCTCTGGTTTGGTCCGTTAAAAATTGTGGAGCAGGGGGGAAATAATACTTTCAGGTTAGAGAATTTACAGGGCGACTTGCAGGATGCCCCTGTAAATGGTCAATTCCTCAAGCCCTACTTTCAGTTCTGATTCAAGCAGGGACAGCCTGATGTACTATACTGTATTTTAGTTTTTGTTTTATCTTTGTTCAAATAATGATGGTGTTGTGATGAATTATAAAGTGAAAAACGAAGGTGTTGGAGAGCAGAGTCTGCATACATGATGGTCAGAGGGTCTGCGAGTTCTCGACATGTTCAGGGATGAACATGCCTTCCCCAGGTGGAGCCAATGTTGATCATAATTGGTTTCCTATAAAAATTCCAAAGGCAAACTGGCTTATAATCCTACAAATCCCCTCTTTTAGCCTTAAAAAATAATTTCTATGCTTGTCGTTACCAATTACCTCTCCCAAATTACACTGTAGAAGGCAGAAAACCCCATGTTTAAATATGTTCAACGCTTAGCCCCTTCAGCCCTAGCCCCTCCGTCCTGTTCTCCATGTAACCTGGGCACCAGACTAAGTGCTAAAATAGGAGGTGCTTATCACGTATGTATATCGGGTGCACCCTCAGCTGTTGATCTGTGCAGATCGAATGGCATTCGCGATCCTTCATTCATCGCCCAAAACCGCATCTCAGCCGTCCAATCAAACTGCGAAATCTACAGTTTGCAGCCCGCCGGTCCTGGTGGTCCCCGCACCCAAAACATCATTCAAAAACCGGTGGTTTCTATCGCACCACTTTTCAGTGGCAGGCGATATTCTTCAAAGCGGAGCGATTCCACTCATTCCCCGCCACGTGTCTCCGCGTACGGCCCCGAAACCGCTCTCCATCGCGCATTATTGTTCGGTCAAAGTCACGCAGCGATATTCATCGCAGTTGTCTGATCTGAGGGCCTTCATCCGACGACCGTCGCGCTCCGATGCTGCATGAGGTTTAACCATAAGAAAATTACGTCCCTGGCCCACTGCACATCGCCTCCGACGCTCTTTCCACCGTCGATCTCCTCCTGAGATCGGACGGTCTAGATTTCATCATTCCCGCCATTGACTGGTCCCACTGTCAGCGCTCCACGCCATCCTTTCCACGTAGTCCTTCGTACGTCCACCTGTCGCCTGCTCCACGTGTGCATCGCGCGTTTTCTCCCCCCGTTATATATCCCAGTCATAAGTCAAAATTTGTTTGTTTCGAGTTATAAACCTCCGCCCAGCTCATCCACCATTATTCCATTGCATTTTTCATCGCCACTCTGCATACTTCCGCCGTTTCATCACGTAGCTCTGTTACACAGTCATCTCCATTGAGTCTCTGCCCTCATGCATTTGTTTCTTCACAAATTTGTGTGTTTTGCAGGTTTACGACAACGAAAAATTTCCATTATTCATAGCCCCCATTACGGAAGCTGAGGACGCAAGAAAGGACTATTGTTAAGAAGCAGAATTTATGAAGAAAGTCCTGGGGAATTGCTTTGACATGACATTCATTAAAGAACCAAGGGTAAAACCTATCAGATCCTTCGGAATCATTCAAGACACAGATTGCACACCAAAGTAGAGCACAATACAAGAAATATATCAAAGGAAGATTGAAGAACTAATAGCCTATATGAATATTTTGTTCGTACCCAGAAATGCTGAAACAACAAAGGTACCAGATCAAAGATATCCAGGATCACATAGAGGGTACAATACACAAGAAATAATACTCTCTAGGTTTTATTTCAGCAGAATTTATCTTCAGAAAAGGACAGAATGTCAATATGATTATCCCTATATCGTGTTCCTGAAGAGATTTTCACCTAGAGCATTTATTTCAGAAGACAGGCTACAGAGTATGTGCATCACCACAAAGTCGTCAAGCAATATGGGCGTGCACATCTCATCCATTTTGTTTTTATGATATGATTAAACGTTTATCACCTACTTCATTTATTAAGCTTTCTCTTTCCCTATAAAACCCAGGAAGAAACACATTGTAAGGGTTCCAGATTTTATCAGAAAAATTATGCAATGAAAGGCTTTTTGCATACATTTTTTAAAATTCTTGTATGAAGGTTTAGAGCCCATAGGTTCTCAGTGAGGAGGAGTTCTATCTGTCAAAGAGGATTCTGGTCTTTGGTATTTCACAGTCTGTAACTTCTCTTATGTGTTATTTTAATATATCATTTCATTTCATCCATGTTTCCTGTATCATGTTTTGGAATGTGAGTGGCTCACTGATTTTTGGTATGGATTCATCCTAGTTGATGCCCATGCTCGGATCATTCAAGCGCTTTAAATATGGCTCATGCATGATATTTTGTTCCATTATTTAGCTAACCATACTTCTGCTATATTGGTTGCTTTGGGAAGGTGCTTTTAAAATGCTATTATCATGTATGGATTCTTAGATTGGTAAGCCCATGCATGGTGGTATTGTATATCTGGGTATCAACTCAATGTTAACCAATATCTTCTCAATATTTCTTTCACTACATACACCTTCTGATAATTTATGTCTGTGAAGTATTTTTGAATCGGCCCGCTTTGCAGTAAATTGTATCTGAATTGTCTGTTGCTTTTGTATCAGAGTTCTGCATCTTGTCTCTGCAGTATCTATTTTCCTGTGTCAGTTTCTGAGATTCTGGTCCCATTCTATTTTATTTCCCTATTTACAAGATATAGCATGTGAGCTAAATCTGACAACTTCATACATTATATTATACGCTCCTTGCTATGCTAAGATGTCCTAGGCACTGTTCTATCACAACTCTAGGTTGTCTCTAGGAGCTACAACATGCAGTATGCATCTGGAGTATGGAGTAAAGCCGAAAGGAATTACTCCACAATTGAAAAAGAGGTCAAAGCTGCATGGAGCTGCATTAGCAAGTTTTCTATACACTTGGTAAATAAATTCTTTCTACTAAGAACTGATGCTCAAGCACTGGAAAAAGTTATTAGTAAGACTATTAAGAATCCTAAAGATGCAAAGTTTGCAAGATGGCAAGATTTATTTGCTAATTTTGATTTTAAAGTTGAGCATATTAAGGGTTCTGAAAATTGTTTCCCAGATTTCCTTAGTAGAGAGTTTCTCCAGCAACAAGAACAGATAGCAGAAGATGAATAGGACCATGTTATGGTTATCATCACAGAATGGGATCAGGCCCATCAAAGAGAGACGCTTAGATCTATATCAGATGATGAGTCATGGGCCGTATACAAAGAAAAATGGAGGCCAACATGGAAACTCTGAAATACTAAAGTATTAGATGCAGACTTGCAAAGTCATTCAGATATCTTACATCTAGTACCAGAAAGAAGAGTACACCCCAAAGGCAATAGGTGGATCCACGACATGATGTACTCTACAAGTATGACAACTTCATATGAAGTTGAAAGATCCCTCGCTGAAGATTTTTGTGATATGAATACCATATGTACTGGTGGCAGTGATAGGACAAAAATATATTATAAATCTTATGCTATCAACAGAACACGGTATCCAGGATGGAATAATACTAAAAGATTTCTGACATGGCCAGGTAACAATCCTGACCTTATTTTTCCTGACACTGTGTATAATTTTGCAGGATACAAGAAACATTGGTGGAATCTGTTGAATAAGGATGGTCGTGATGAAACCCATTATACCAAGCTAAAATTTGGACCAACTTGGATAAATCAAGCAGGCCAATGTCCTCCTTGGCTAAGTGACTAGTGGTTTGATTATGGGTTAAGTTCTTACAGTATGGATCCATATTATTATGAATCTTATTTTCAAAGTCGTTGTAATAATTGTCTGGAAAGTCACATAGGAGAATGCTTTCATACTCCTTGTCAAACTGTTGGAGATATGAGCTAGCTAGAGTTCAGACTGATTAATTCAGTCTTAGAGTCTCATAGAAAAATGCATCACCAATGGCTGGTATTAACCAAAATAAAACACCAGATAATTCTTAATAAGCCTATGATAGTTCGCCGAATCTACACAAAAGCCTGGGATGACCATATCTATCCAAATCTCAGATTTCCGGGCATCAAAATCCTGGAGGATCTTGCAGAAGCTAGTACAAGTGGTTCACGAGGGCTCCACTAAAACATAAGTTTCCTCTGTGTAATGATACCCAGTCACGGGTCTATGGTGACAGGTCTTTTCTCGAGGACTTTTTACCTGTTCAAAAAAGCATCCTCTTTGTACATGATCATTATGTTTCCTTGTGGGCCTTGTACATAAAAGGTATCCACAGTGTAGTACTCACACACTATCACATGCGTCTGTTTGAAGGACTGAATCTCTACGCGGATGTCACTTCAGTGTTACCCGAAAGAAATGATTCGCCTTCCAATTTTCAATAATCCGATGGATCTACAGGAATGTTTGTCCCCCATCTCGATCTATATAATGAAGGGTAAGGCTCATTCAGAGGCATCAGCATTTGGAGTTAGAGTCATTTTGTGTTTGTGTTTTGAGTCGAGTCTGAGCTCCCTGCTCTGCATCTGCGAGAATTCTCTCGATCTTCTTGCATCACGGAGATTAGTCTCAAGTCTTAGGTGATCTGAGAAGCCTGCGTGTCTATGTGCTCGGCACAGGCAAGAACCTAAAGTGACCAGATCAATAGATCGAGTCGGTAAGTAAGTCTGTCTAAGTGTTGTGTGTTCTATAAAGAACTCTGAGAAAGAGTCTGCAATTGGCCAGATAGCCTCCAGTATTGCTCGCTCATTCATTGAGTAGCTAAAGTCTGGTAAATGCCACTACAGTCAATCTCTGGAAAGAGGTCCTGATTTCCAGTCATATATTCTGAGTCCTGTAATTTTCTCTATAATATCATTCTGATATATCAATAAAGAGAGATTCATTTTTGGAGTTCCGCATGTTTAAGTATACAATATTGACCTTTGAGTGAATTCATGTTCACCACAATTCCATTCAATGTCATAGCTTGCTTGCCGATGGAATGGCGATTCCCTGGCACAACTATTGTTAAATTCGTAGAGAGAGCTACTATCCTTGTCAACTTAATGATAATATGATATCATTGGTTGAGGCTGAAAAGAGAACTACAACGAGTTGTGGTGATATATACCTCCAAAATCAATGGAAGTCTCTTCTACAAGGTCCGTTGAATATTATCGGACCCTCAAATTATACTCCTGCAAGCCGTTGGCATACTTGCTTGTCGAGGTGGCCAGAGATAATACAATTTCCATATATATCATCCACTTGTATTTTCTTGTCGAGTTCGTCGAAGATCATACAATCTCCATATGTATCATCACCTCTTAATCTCCTCAACGAATCAATAAAAGAACCATGACCAACCATATCATCTTCATCTATGGCATAAGTATCAGAACTATTATTCACTATTGCTAATGTTTAAGAGAAATATACTCCCTTTTTCTTTTATCGCTCCACTCGAAGTTTAATGGAAATGCATGATTTAAAGATCAACAGATCCTTGTTGGTATTTACTGTCATCGGCTGATCCTTGCTGGACTCATTCAACTACATTTTGAGTACGTCGAAATGCAAACTAAATAACATTATTTTTCATTCCTAATAAGATATCAGTTGATTTTCTTTGGACAATCCCAATAAGATATTCAATTAGAGAAGTGTTCGAATTAGAAAATGTATCAATTGATTTTCTTTCAATACTCACAACAATAAGATACTCAATTTGGGAAGTGTTCGAATTCCAAAAGCTTGATTTGCTAATCCAATTTATCATGTATTTTGACTTTCAAGATTATTGACTATGATTTTTTTTTTAATTATTATATTTGATAATGAAGTAAATTAATCTATATATAGTCAATCTAGAAGTTGTGAATTAAATAAGTATTAATTTTTTCTCAGTTTTTGATTTAAAAAAAAAAAAAAAGAGATAAAAAACACTTAATTTGATATACATATATACTAAATTAGAAAACAATAATGGTTAGTATTATTATTAAATTAAAATAAATATATTTATGTGGCTAATATTATTCAATTTGATTTTTCTTATAATCTATGCTAAAGACATCACATTTGGGAATATAATACAATTTAGTCTTTGAGTTTAAATATTTAACTCTATTAATTGTTTGGACTTTGCTTTTATATATACATTATTTAATTTGATAATACAATAATTTATTGCCCAAAAACGCTCTCTCCACTTTAATATGGAAAAGATGTTGTGAGATTATGTTATGTAAGCATTTTAAGTGGTCAAATTACTTAACAATAAAAATAAAAATACAACTAAAAAATAAATAAACTATAAAAATAAAAATAGTAATTATAAATAATAATTAAATATTTTGATCGAGTCAAATTACATAAAAATAAAATAAAATAAAATTGATAAAATTAACAATTAAACTTATTACTTATTGATAATTAAACTAGTCTAGAACTATTTAACTCTAGATCTATCAAGGGGATCTAGGCTAGTTTATTAAAAAGTGAAATTTAAAAGTCACTAGAAAATGATGCTTGTCTTTTGTGTTATATAAACATTTTGACTTAGTCAAATAACACAAATATAAATAAATAAATATTTTTTTATCCATTCAAGAGTTAGATAGATCTAGACTAATGCAATATTGTTTTATATAGTAATTATTATATGTTTATTATTGCAATTTTTGTATAATGTTGCATTTTGATTTTGGTATTAAATATATTTTTATTTTTTTATTAAACTGGATATTAAATTAAGTGTTTTTTATGCTTTTTTAATAAATGTTTATTTTAATTTTTTTAAAAATGTTATCAATCTTACACAAATAAACAAAATAAACAAAAACTACATGATAGCAATGTGTAAAAAAGAAAAACCAACCACATTGCTACAAGGTGGCTCTTGTTAAATAATGAGTTACATCTATATATATATTACATTTTTTTATTGCATAATTAATTCACTGGCTTTGAAAAAATTTTAAGTTATTTTTTATTTTTTAAATAATTTTTAATTTTTAAAAATTGATTTTAAAGCTCATAAAATTACTCTAATCAACTATACTACTAATAAAAAATTAAAAATTAATTTTAAATTTGAAAAAAAAAAATTAATATTTAATTTTTCAAAAATATTAATAAACTTTACAAATAATTTTAAAAATCTACCAAAAAGCAAAGCATTTTGAACCAACCTAATTCCAATATAACTAGTTTGTCAAATATAAAAAAATGAAACATACATTCAAAGAGATAATTTTTAAATTATATATACAATTCCTAAATTATATATACAATACCCAAAAGATGTGCAAGGCTTGACAATCCTATAATACTCAAATTTACTTTAAGAAAACGTTTATTGGTGGGTATAAAAAAGATTTTAAGTGCTAAAACTCTAAACTCAAGTTATTATTACCTCTTGAGTCCGGACAACTCACAGCAAAACGCATCTCAATCAAGTTATTATTTTTAGATTGATATTTGAATCGGTACAAACTCACGGCAAAACACGTCTCAAAAGTTATTATTTTTAACTTGATATTTTAGAAAACTCGTTAAAAATCATAATAAATATTCTCTTGTGATGTTAATGTATTATACAAATTTCATGAAACTCATAAACCCTCTGTTCTGGAAATAAATTTATGTCATAATTCCTCGCAACAACCACTAATATTTAAATATCATTCTTGCATTATTATAAAACTTGAGATAATTGAAATTGATACCAATCTTGTTTAAACTCTCAAACCATTTGAGATAATGCACATGGATAGTCAAACAGTTATAATGTGATGGAACACTTATTCCTGTTACTTTTAAACTTATGAAACCCATCATTATTATTATATCTGCGGGGCAGGTATATTGCATTAGGTTGTTTATTATTATACTTGTCCCGCAGGTCAGGTATATTATATTAGGTTGTTTATTGATTTGATATTAATTTGTGAGTTTATTTTTTTTTTAATTTTACAAAGCCTAATTTTAACAAAATATTTTTTAATTTTTATAAATTATTTTATTCTAATTTATTTTTAAAAACTATTTTATTCTAATTTATTTTTAATTTATTTGATTTTTATATATTATTGGTAAACTTTTGGCAAATTGACCGGAAGAGTACCATGAATATAGTACCATCACCTTTCAATAAATAAAATATTTTGAATGATTTAAAGTTTTATTTACATGTTATTGCTATAATAAAATATTGTAAATGATTTAAAGTTTAGAAATTCATTTATTTAGTAATTTGAACTTAAACATGACATTGTACTACAGTGGAAAGTTATTCTATTTTCAGATTTGGATTCAGGAGGATGGAATTTTACTAAACAAATGCTTTTAAAAGTACCATATATTGTTAAAGCCTTCCTGACACCCATTACATTAATATTTTCTTCACACAGTAAGTTAAAAGTCTCAAAATTTAATGGCTACTAATCAAACTAAATAGAATTCAAACTTTTGAAGTGATGCGTCATCACTTGGTAACTATGGCTTAAACTTTTTGTAATTTTGAAATTAGTTTTTTTATAAAATTCAATAAAATCATTAAAAATAATATGTATACTAAACCTTATATCAGGTAGATTAATTTGACTTGTTTTTTAATTTACAAATTAAAAATTTAATATAATCATAATTATTATATTAAATTAAAAAATAATATAAAATTAATTAATAATATAAAATAATTTATTTATCACCATAAACACAATTATATATATATATCGAATTTATGAAATTAAAAAAAAATCAAATTCATATTTTTTAATTTATAAAAATGTTAAATATAAAATTTGAAAAGAATACAAAGTTACAATATATTTTTACTATGAAAAAAGAAATTCGTCTTATAGATTTTTAATGGTGTAATTTGCAAATATTGCAACCTAAGTAAGAGTAAGGAGAGTTAGGATTTGTAATTCAAAACAATTTCAGTGTTATGTAATTTTGACCACTATTAATTTGGTTTTCAACCAATACAATATAAGTTTTTTTATTTCTATTTTCAAGCATAAGTTCAGAGATACATTTTACAACTGCATTTACAAAGCTTAATGAATAATTATTTTAATATATATCAGTAATGTTCTTATAGTTTCACTATCATTTACTAAAAGATAGAAATAAACTACTATATAGCATTTGTTATATAATAATATAATGGCATTATTATTATAATTGAATAATATAATGGTTGAGATGGGTCGTCTTATATTTTTTTAAGAGCTTTTCTATTACATGTTAAATATCACGATATAGTTTGATTTAAAACACCAAAACAATGTGAAGGTATAGCACTTGCGTCACTTCTTAAATTATATGTTTAAAGGTCGGACAACCATGTAAAATCCTAGCGAATACAACATCTTGGAACATTTTTTTTCATTTCGAAGTTGGTAAGGTAGCTTATATGATGTAACCCCTATACAATTTCAAAAGCGAATGATGTAAAACATGCAAATATTGATGTTACATTATGTGATGTAAGAGATGAGTGAGAAGGAAGGAAATTTATGATGTAAGAGATGACTTCAAAAGGAAAATGTTTCATATTTAAATGTCTCCCACCTAACCCTTATGATTAACATTGAAATGTCTCCCACCTAACCCTTATGATTAGAAAATGTTACAAACCCTTATGATTAGAAAATGTTGTAACAGAAAATGTACACACCTCATTCTTGGTTCATTAAATACCTTTTATATTTAGTTCATTCAAAGACAATGGGGGGTTCATTTATAATAATACATCAACCTTTCTTTTTGTTACACATACCAATTGACATGATCAAAGGATTATAAGCTCGTATTTGCCGGTGAATCATAATTAGAGCTAGTGACATATTTCTACAATCACATCACATATGGCTATATGAAGGGAAGATTTCTTAAAAATAATTTAAATTGTTATAAATGTGTAGTGTGGTATTAGTGTAATTGTTTTTAATTTTTTAAAATTATGGTGAATTATTAATTAGTTGAAATGAATTGAAAATATTTTATAAAATTCTAGATTAGTTAACAAAAATAACATTTTACTTCATAAGCTTACTAGAAAACTTGCAAATATATATATATATATATATATATATATATATATATATATATATATATATATATATATATATATATATATATATATATATATATATATATTACTTTGGGTGTTAAAAAAGAATGGATTATGTTATTATCCTTCACAATCATGTTTTTTTAATGTTATAAACTATTTCCATTGCAAATTAAAAGATATTTTTTTATATATTTAGTGTTAATAAAGAATATATATATTTCTATTTTGTGGTGTTGAAAAAGTTAGGGTTGTTTCATTTTCCAATATTTATTGAGTTATTGAATTGTTATATGTAATGTTAATATATGTTATATAGTTGTGTTATTATTAGCATAACTTTTGTTTTAAATTTGTATCTATTTAACTTGATATACTATGTGCATTGTCTTACTTAAATTTATAAGCATTTATATAAAATTGCATAATCTTATTATTTGATAGTTTTAGTTTGTTAGAATGATTATGGTTGGGTAGGGAATGTATTTTTTGCATTTGCTTTAATATACGAGTATTTACATAAAATGTATAATTCTTATTATTTAATAACCTTATTTTGTGACTGATATTTAAGTAAAATTCTTATTGGCCGGAAAAGTTATTTTGGCATTCATTTTTATTTTTTATTATTTTAGGTTAGTTTTTAATAGTCCTATGAATTAGGATAGTTACTTTGGTTTCAAATTTGCTCATTTGATATTCATTTCTAGACTTTAAAGTTTCTTTTCAGCTGTGCTTTTTTTCCAAATATTTGATATTTAACTTGGACTATTGATCCAGGTGGCTCTAGACACCCTCAGGAGACCAAGAGGGCTCATAAATGGTCAAAATTTAAAGTGGTAATGATACTTTTGAACCAGCTTTAGATTGAAGTGCTCATCTCCCTGATTCCAACAGTGCAAACAAATCTCCAATCCGATCCCGTATGGATAAGTTAGAGCGAGTCAAAGTTGGGCAGTGAGCTAGGTTTAAATGCCCTACAATTTGTCTGTCAACCGAAAGGAAACCCAACACCCGAGAGTGGGTAAAATTTTGGCCTCTTTAAATCGCCCAATAACCCTTATTTTGGGAAAATTTTGAAAATAACCATTTTTTTTGTTAAAACGAAAAAAAAAAAAAATATTAAAATGTGGTGGTGGGCCACCAACCCCACCAACCCCCCAATGACCATATCATGTTTAATACCAAGTTGGGGCGGAGAGCCATGACCACCGCGACATCCTTCGCCCACAACAACAAACATTGTGTTAATGATAGGCAATGGGTGGGCCACCTCCAATGGACCTGGCCCACGTCACCTTTCAACTTCATATAAAGGCCGAAGCCCGTACCATATGGTCGGAACCCACCACTAGCAATTCTATCGGCCCCACCCACGCAGCAGCTCCACACAAACAAATAAACCGTATATAACCAATGCCAAAATCACTATTTTGTTTTTACATATATATATCGTTGTATTGCAAAATAATGCACCAATTTGGCATGGGTGGGATTTGATCCCCAAACCCTATGACTATTATTATACAACGTTACCAATAGCCAACATGCCTCCTATTGAAAAATTCTCTGCACATTTTATATATAACCCTCACAATTTCCCATCACGGAGAGGGAGGCACGACGGAGCAGTGGAACCACGACCCCACAGAAGTGTGGAACCGTGCCCCAAGAATCTTGTGACGAAGACTAAGCTACGTAAAACCCACAATATGCATATAGAATGCAACAACATACATTTCCCCAAAATCCAATTTTCTCATTCGCTGCTATAGTCATTTATCGAATTATTTCTTTTATAAAAAGAATAAATATCCACCTTATGACAATTCATATCTATGAATTCTACTTTGGTTAAAAACTAAATTACCAACATTTATATGTTGGGGCCACGTTTATTTGAAACACACCTTTTCCAGTGATTTGTATGCATTTGTCCATCCAAAGACAATCGCAACCCCACAACGAAATGCGTGTAATCCAAAGGATTTCGCATACTAATATGCATGAGGATTAAAGTTTTCAATTTGTGCAAAAAGGGTAGTTTTTAATTGTGACATGTCATCACCTAACCACTATCGCACGTCTTCAATATTTATTGCTTACCAGTTCCACTCCATGCGAATACCATTTGTTGTTTTTCAAAACCGCTTCTCCACTCCTCTGCACCATCAATTCATGGTTTCCACCTTCATTCGACGCACAAATTTCTCCTTTTCGGTGAGCATTGTAGATCAAATTTGCTTAATGGATTCCATAGAAACCTTGCTCATAAAAAAAATCAGTCCATATGAATAACGCAGTCCAAATTGTTCATAAAATGAAATTGGATTTCATTTTCAAAAACTAAAGCTGGTGAAGAATTTGTAATGCCGTTGCTATTTGTAGAGTTCTCTCGGACAAATTGGCATGTGGACAAATTCTTTGAATCGAATCTGTACTCTTGATAAATAATTGGATTGCGTTGATGATTCGAGGGTTTGAGAAATTTCAGTTGCGGCTTCTTCTTGGGTATGTACGCAGATTCTACATAGTTTTCAAGCTTATACACAAACATAAAATATGCTCAAATACACAATGACATAATTTCATATTAACAACTTCTCGACATTGATGTTATATGCCATCTAATTCACTTTGTCTTCTCACCTCTACGCAATTGTGTTTGGATATCGATTTGCAGGGTCACGTTTCTTTTAAAGGACATCGATCCATACTGTGATCGATGATTGATCTTTGGAAAATGCAATCCACACAGAATTCAATTAATAAATGAATGTTTAACCTCTTAGGAACACGCAGTCTCATGAATTCATAAATCCTATAGCTTCGATACAAATTGACAGAATTTCCTTTGATTCTGCCCGATTTCACATGCACACATATATACTGTGCCAATCTTTGATTCATCACCTAAACTTATGAATTGAATTTCTCAATGTACACTTAATAACTCATAAATCGAGTCTAAATATATATATATATATAACCAAATATTTACACAGGTGATTTTCTCTTATCTGATTTTCTAATCAGTGGCATTTTCACCTATTCTTTGGCCCGTAGGATTCATAATCCAAACCTTTCTAACCTATCTAAATCCTTAATTCCCCCCCATATATCTTCCATGCCTTTAAGCTTATAATTTTTACAAATGGTTCTGAAACCAATTCTGGTTTTAGATACTTTATCTTCTCAACAAATTCATAAGAATCCTCTAAGTCCTAAAATCTCTTCTTTATCCCTAAGGATCCTCTATAATCCACAAAATCATGAAACCAATTCCTAATTTAGGATTTAAAATTAATTCTCAAATCTCTCAATCTTTCAACTATCCTAATTCTCTCATTAAAATTACTCAAACTCTAAACAAATTATTTTAATTTGTTACATAGGAATCCAACTTCCTTTAAAACACAAGACCCCCTATGTCTACTAAATTAAAATGAAAATTTTGAGCCGGATGCTCCTGCATTAGACTCCCAAAGTAGAAAATAATAATGATCTCCTGATCATGTGCTTCCAACCTTTGGCCTCCTGGATCCCATAATTTATTCTCTAGTCTGTCTTCGGCTATTATTTGTTGTTGTTCTCCAGGTCTCAATACCTTATGCTGCAATTTTCCACTAGGTATGCTTTCACATGCTATTATTGTATTTTCCTTGCTATTACTGCTTTTATTTCTTGCTGTTGTCTTCTTCTGAGACACCTTCATCATCAACCTTCTTATGCTTTCAATATCTATGTCCAGGTTATCTTCTGATTGGTAGCCACTCTGCCATTTGTTACTACTTCCAATTTTTGCTGCAAATATTGTTGTAGATATTGCTCCAAATACTCTTTTAGATATTGATACCTCCCAAACTTCCTGAATATCTCTTAAGATATCTCCCTTTGCAACATCCTTCTTTTGTTTACTACCTGCAATTTTACTTTCAAAAAATAAATTATCTTCTGATTCTTTAACTATAGCAATATACTCCTTCACTTTTCTTTGTATACTGCATAAAATATTTTGGCAAACTAGTATCTGCTCCTGTCTCTTCCATAACTTCAGACATTTCCACTTCAATGTCTGCAATTCCTTTCTCTGGCACAATTGTTTCCAGCAAGCATATCAACCATTCCCTTTGTACTTGTTTCATCTCAAACATATCATTAATATGCTGCAATTCAGTTTCAGCATAACCTTCTTCTTCTTCCTTGACAACCTTCAGTGATTGTCCTTCACCTCCTTGACTGATTCTGACAGTCAATTCAAATTCTTCAAACATTGTATCTTCACCCTTTATCAGAATAGAATTCTGATTCTCCACCATTGTGGCAGTTCTAAGGGTCTGTCCTACAGTCTTCACTTGGCCAATCAAATAAGCCAACTCCTCCTTATCATTAATAATAACAAGTTCCTTCATATGAGACATGACTGTCTCACCTTTCTTGTAGATGCTCTCCTTATTAAGTAAGGAATCTATGGGTTCCTTCTGCTGCAACAATTCAACTTGATCCTCATCAGAAAGACACTCTTCGACATAATTTTTTTGGCAATTCTCATCTTCCTTCAAGACAACTCCAAGAGATGGATTGTCTTCTGCAACATCTGTAAACACAGTCAAATTATCAATTTAAAAATCACAATACCCAATGGTATCATTTAATGATCCAGTCACCCAATCTTCTTCTTGTAGTTCTAAGTCTCTTTCAGGACTCGAAAAATATTTACTGTCTTTCTTTCCAGCTTCCAATGTTATCTCCATTGTGCCAATCACCATGATAGAATGATTATCCTTCAATATGTTTTTAGCTAACATAGTTTCCTTTTCATTAGATTCTCTAACAATTTTCGTTTTTTGTCCTCCTTTACCTGCATAATTAACACATGAATTATTAGTCTATTAAAAATACAAGGTCTCAATGCATCTTCCTCCTCTGGCAACATCTCAGTATGTTGTTTTGAGTTTTCATTTAACTCCTTTATCAGCACATCAGTATGCTGATTTAAATTCTCCATGAGACTGTCAGCTAGTCTCTCCTTCATATCATCTATTTCAAGGATGTCTCCCTGCTCTAGTTCACAATAATGAACTTCTTTGAGTTGCTGAATCATTCTTACATCCTTACCCTTTTTTCATGACTGTCATTCATGACAATTTCTTTGTTTTTCTCTTTCAGAAATTCATCCTGAGTATAGATCCTCTGTTTTTCCAACTCTCTTCTTTGAAGATCTAACTTTCTGTATAACTCAACAATTTCGATTGGGGTAGAATTTGGAAACTTTACACAGTTTTTCACACCTTCACTTGTTGTTGACCAATCATCATATGGTCCTTCTTCCTCTGTTAAATCATCTTTAACGTTCTATTGTATATTTCCATAAGACCCCTCTGTCTCCTTTTCTTTATGAGATATTGCTATCTCAGCATTAATCTGATCATATTTCAGATTCAACTCCTTCTCCTTAACAAACTTCAAAGTTTTTTCATCATCCTGTGATGTACCCGCAATCATACGTAAATCATTAGTTTTAAAAAAATAAGACCTTTAAGTCTCGTTTTCTTCCTCAAACACCAATCTTTCACAATATACTTTCTGGTTTCTAGTAGATCCTATTTGCTGTGACTCAATTCCTTTGAGTCTTTCCTTTTCCAACAAAGAAATATGTATCTTTTCAAGTCCTCTGAACTTTTTCATCAGCTTATCATTCCATTTATTTTGTAATAGGTTCCATCTAACCCATTTCTTCATTCTCCATCCATGTCTTTGGCATTCATTCCCTATTTCTTGTAGCCATCCCTGTAGTACCTCCAGTTGCACTTTCATCACTGCAACATCTCTCTCTCAATTCTCATCACTTATCTTATCTTTGTGGCATTATTTAGAATATATTCTCTGATCCTCCATGGCCATCTTCCTCATGAGCTCATCCATGCTCAATTGGTGATCTGCAACAGAGCCTTCTCTTGTAGCAATCTCCTTTTGCTACTCAATACCCTATCAAGCTTCCTTTCTTTTGGTTCACTCTCTTGAACCTGCTGTTCCTTTGGCTGTTGCACTCAGTCACCTTCCTTCTTTCAGAAATATTTACCAGTTCCTCCATCACTGCTTCTTAAGGCTTGATCTTTCTTTGTTGAGATATTTTCTCTTGTCTGCAACCAGCATTTTCAAACCAAATTGAATTAAAACACACTATCTCAGCTTCAAGATTTTTACATGACCTTATTCTCCCATTTGCTAGTACTTTGAATAGACTGTTCTCATTTATTTCTGCAAATGTATGTTACACATCAACTCTGTGTATTTTCTGCTTATCAGATTTAATATCTGATCTCCTCTTACTTCCTCCATCACACATGCATTCTGTACAATTCTAATTTAATTAAAAAAAACTTTAACCTTCAAAAGAGCTTTTTCCAGCTCTAATACCACCTAACGCAACCTAAGCTGCGTAAAACCCACAATATGCATATAAAATGCAACAACATACATTTCCCCAAAATCCAATTTGCTCATTCGCTGCTATAGTCATCTATCAGATTATTTCTTTGATAAAAAGAATAAATACCCACCTTATGACAATTCATATCTATGAATTCTACTTTGGTTAAAAACTAAATTACCAACATATATATGTTGGGGCCACATTTATTTCAAACACACCTTTGCCAACGATTTGTATGAGTCTGTCCATCCAACGACAATCACAACCCCACAACGAAATGCATGTAATCCAACGGATTTCGCATACTAATATGCATGAGGATTAAAGTTTTCAATTTATGCGGAAAGGATAGTTTTTAAGTGTAACATGTCATCACCTAACCACTATCGCACGTCTTCAATATTTACTACTTACTAGTTCCACTCCATGCGAATACCATTTACTGTTTTGCAAAACCACTTCTCCGCTTCTTTGCACCATCGATTCATGGTTTCCGCCTTCATTCGATGCACAATTTTCTCATTTTTGGTGAGAATTGTAGATCAAATTCACTTAACGGATTCCATAGAAACCTTGCTCATAAAACAAATCGATCCATATGAATAACGCAGTCCAAATTGTTCATAAAATGAAATGGGCTTTCATTTTCAGAAACTAAAGTCGGTGAATAATTTGTAATGTCGTCGCTATTTGTAGAGTTCTCTCGGAAAAATTGGCATGTGGACAATTTCTTTGAATCAAATCTGTACTCTTGAAAAATAAATGGATTGCATTGATGATTCGGTGGTTTGATAAATTTCAGCTGTAGCTTCTTCTTGGGTATGTACGCAGATTCTACATAGTTTTCAAGCTTATACACAAACATAAAATATGCTCAAATACACAATGACATAATTTCATATTAAGAAATTCTCGGCATTGATGTTATATGCCATCTAATTCACTGTGTCTTCTCACCTCTATGCAATTGTGTTTGGATATCGATTTGCAGGGTCATGTTTCTTTTAAAGGGCATCAATCCATACTATGATTGATGATCGATCTTTGGAAAATGCAATCCACACAGAATTCAATTAATAAATGAATGTTCAACCTCTTAAGAACATGCAGTACCATGAATTCATAAATCCTATAGCTCCGATACAAATTGACGGAATTTCCTTTCATTCTGCCCAATTTCACCTGCACACATATATATTGTGCCAAACTTTGATTCATCACCTGAACTTATGAATTGAATTTCTCAATGTACACTTAATAACTCAGAAATCGAGTATATATATATATATACATATATATATATATATATATATATATATATATATATATATATATATATATATATATATATATATATATATATATATATATATATATATATATATATATATATATATATATATATATATATATATATATATATATATATATATAAATTCAAATAATTACACAAGTTATTCTCTCTGGTCTGATTTCCTAATCAGTGGCATTTTCACCTATTCCCTGGCCCGTAGGCTTTAGAATCCAAACCTTTCTAACTTATCTAAATCCTTAATTTCCCCCATATATCTTCCATTCCTTTGAGGCTTATAATTTATACAAATGGTTCTGAAACCAATTTTGGTTTCAGATCCTTTATATTCTCAACAAATTCCTAAGAATCCTCTAAGTCCTCAAATCTCTTCTTTATCCCTAAGGATCCTCTCTAATCCACAAAATCATGAAACCAATTCCTAATTTGGGATTTAAAATTAATTCTCAAATCTCTCAATCTTTCAACTATCCTAATTATCTTATTAAAATTACTCAAACTCTAAACACATTATTTTAATTTGTTACATAGGAATCCAACTTCCTTTAAAACACAAGACCCCCTTATGTCTACTAAATTACAATGAAATTTCTGAGCCGAATGCTCCTGCATCATTTTGGGGAGCATCAAAAGATTCCTTGAGGTGCAAAAGTTGCCAGAGTTAGAATTCGGCAAAATTTATGTCGATTTCACACCTCTCGATGACAATAATTCGATGGTGATTTCCGTTTCAGCAGTAGAGCTTCCTATTTTTCGTCCATTTACCAGATTGGAGTGACGGTGTTTAATTCCAAGGTGTGGATAATCGAATTTATGCTTCTCGACGCCACGAATTCAATGGTGCAACCAGATTTAGCAGTTGAGCATCCAATTCTTTGGTCAACTTCATGTTGAGGTATATGCAGTATTTATGCCATGTGCCTCTTTTATCATTTGTTGTGAGATGTAATACCTTTTTTATATCCTTGCTTGATGTATGTTGCGGGATCTATGTTTCTACTTCATGTGAGGTGTATTTTCCATGGATTTTTATGATCCCTATGTACCTTGATGAAGGGATCCTCGTCATCATCTTGTGTGAGATTATGTCATGTTGATAGGAGGCCTATTGTGAGTGAGAGTTACTGTAGCATAATTTCGCATGGAGATACAAGCCACTCATGTTGAGGGCATATGTCCTTGTATGATAGAAAACATAGTTCATGTACATCATCACCATTTCTAGCACTATATGAAGGGGCCTACCCCATCTTGACACTAGGCCCGGAGACGTAGTCCAAATTGGACGAACTTTGTTATAAACGTCTCATGTTCTTATGTTGCTGATTTTTGTCTCATTTCCTCTTGCTTAAAGCATGCATATGTATTCTTTTAATTCCCTTTCCAGTGAAATTATAACCACATCACAGAAGTAAAATATCATGGGTAAATCCAGTAGCTGACAGACTCGGATCAACCATTCTATAAACCTATATGATCTAAGTATTCATAAGCATCATTCTTTTGAAAAAATAGACAAATTTATAATAAAATAAAAATGAAAATATTCTAATAATATAAAAGTTTAAAGACAACGAATAAATTGTAAAAATTGAGGTTAAAATATGTAACGCCCCTTAGCCACCCACTCGAGTGTATTACTACCTCTACAAACCTAAGCTCTAATTCATTTCCTTTAAACTCAATTCATATGCCTTAATACTTTAAATGATAATTCCCAATTGACTCTAATACTAATAAAAGCATTAATTATATACTCTATCATACATGCATTGGACAGACCCCAATGTAATACACAAATTCACATGACTATAAAAACATGATGAAAATATATTAAAGCAATAATAATATGCAATATGTGTAAATACAAGAAATAAACACAGAAGAAAACATTAATCATAATAAGAAACACTTATCTTTTAAAGGAAGCAAAAAATGGCTATAGACCTCATACATTCCATCCAGCCATAGATTGTACTATTCATACTTTCTCAACTATGTGTTACCCTAGAGTTGGGCATAAGGCTCGACCATGGAGAAAGGGCTTCCTAAAACTGGTTATGGCCCATACTTATCACCAAACACTGTCAGGGCCAAGGTACCAAAGTCTAATATAACTCTAACCTATAATTCACCATTTCTTATTATCCCATGCAACCAATGGTGGCGTGCCCCTTTCTCTACCTTTAAAGTTCCTTAGGCTACACCACTACTATTCTAGGGCTCCAACACATGTTAGCTAGGAACTGTTAAGGCCTTGTGGCTCCAAGAACTCCAACTATCCTTAGGGGTCTCCATGTACCCTCCAAGCTCCACATAAGGATACCCATCATCACACTTATTCGTCTATTTCTCCAACCTAACCTAAGGAAAACCAAGGATAAGTGCACACCTAGATCCTCCTAAGATAAAAAAAGGTAAAAATATCATATTGTTACACCCTTCTCCCTATACAAAGGGTAGTATAAATCATGGTGAACAATGGATTAACACTAAAGATCTCACATTAAAGTGCATGTAGCTTTCTGACAAGTGTCACTCAAGGAAGTCCATTTAATGGCTTGGGATAAAAACCTATGCCCTTTTGACTAGGTTCATTTTAATAATGGGCTCATCACTTAGTCCTTGGCCCCCTTTCCAAGTCATGGAGTCCTAGATCCCCATATCTCCTGTCTAACATGATTTGCAACAATGGTGCATGTGGTTGCATTTTTACATAACTAGGATCATTAGTCTTTTAGAACATATGCTTCTTGGCCTAAAATACCTATATACATGGATAAAAAGGCCCAAAAATACATCTTGGATCAATAACCTAAATATGATATGTACAATATAGATAGTGGTTAAGCTAGGGATATTAAATTCTTCTCCCCCTTGTTTATGCATTGTCCTCAATGCATCCTATACCAATGTAAACAATATTTATATCAAACTTTAGTTGATGGATCTTGCAACATCTCCAACCAATACTATCTCCTTCCCCTCAACATGTGCAATCTAAGCAAGTATACCCTCGTATCTGTTCCACAATCCTCTAGGTTGTACCATTTCCTTTCCAATGTTCTAGTACAAGTTGGACATGAAGCACCAAGTTCCCTAGATTTTACTCTTCTCTTCACTTCAAATTTGAATTAATACCATATTTCTAAGTGCTTACGTCATGGATTTATTTTGCAACTATTCCTAGGATAGCCACCAAGAAAAATATACATGTTATATCCATTATCATATAACACTTATTTTACCCATAAGAGTTTCAACTTAAAAATTTAATCATTATTAAAAAAAAAAATTACATTCTTAAGTTGATTCTAATCTTTTATTTTTTTTTGTACTTTACGAAGATGCTTTGGGAAATAATTTAGCTTTTTACACAACCTCTTGGTTCTAACCATTTTCCATACTCACCCTCTAGGATTAGGCATCACCTTCATTGCATTAAAATATCTAGAGTGATCCATCATTTGCCAATGTGTTCTTGAGTTTTATCTCCCTTTCCATACTCACCCGTAGGATTAGGAATCCCATTTTCTACATCGTAGTCCCTCAAGTGATCCATTATTTTCAAGAAGTTCCTTTGAAATGGGAGCACTAACTTATCACTAGAATTCCATTGGTAATCATTCATCATCATTTTGATGGAATTCATATGGTCCAATGTCATCATTGTGGCCTTCTTCCCAAGATTTCTTTCTTTTAGCATATATTCTTTTATAATGTTGTCCTCCTAGTAGAACTTCTATGTAGTTATTTCAAAATAACTGCCTTAATTTAACTTGCATCTCACATGTTGAAATTATCTAAAAACTCCTAAACTATACTCATATTCATGGCTAGAAATAATTTCATTATTTTAGTTGTTGGCATAATTATTTCCATGAAAATATGACATAAACATGCATTGGCACCTCACACATTCAATAGTGTGTTGAAACATATGCTTGCATTCTTGATGCATTTAATAATTCATTTGCATTTATTTTAGTATTGTACTGAGCATCGTCACCGTCTTCATACTTTATAAATTTCCCATGCATACCCACTCAATGCATCTTTTGCATTGAATTTTAGAAAATCATTGTTTAATATGCTTTCTATGAAGGTGAATCTGAAGGTCTAGCTACCACTTTCACACATCATCCACACACTTCCCTATTATTTGTTAAACCATTTGAATTCCTTCCTTTTTAGCCAAAACAAAACACCAAGGACTATAATACTTTGGTGCTATTCAATGTTGGCAAAAAGGTTGCAGTCCAAATATCAATTAAAAATAGTGACACCATTGGATATTTATATAGTTCCAAAGTATTTCCATATAAATCTCCATTATGGATTAATACATGGATATTATTGTTGGCATTAATTGATATATCAAGAGGATATATCATATCATGCCTTGGTTATTTCTCATAACCAACATAAAACTAAACATCCCATTCATTTCTCATAATTTGATTTCAAGAATTAACAATTTTCACACTATTATTCATGGTCTCTTCTCATTACCACACCAATTGGTATATTATGCTTATCAGTGCATATAATTCATCAAATAAATTCATTCCATATGATAAATTTTTTCGAGGGAATTCTTCCCTAAACTTCCTCAACATTCATGAAATATAAACATATCAAATTTGACTTGTTTGGCTGATCTTAATTATTCTATGGCTACTTGATTTATTGATATATTTAGAAGCTAATGTGATTATTTTATCATCAATTTACTCATAATTTTCCATGCCCATATTTTCTTCATATAAATTGATATAATATGCAACAACATCTTTACACTTTTAGCCACACAATAGCTCTCTTTTTCCTAGAAACAATTTCAACATTAGCCATATTAAACCAATGCAATAACTTTATTGCATGCTAAAAAAATTTCACATGCCCTAATGCATATCAATATGCATCAAACATTCAATTTTAACATGGTTACTAATGCATCTTTATTTCAAAATATTAGCTATCCTTAGATGTCCCTATATTTCCCTTAAATCCTTGCAACCTTTGCACTACCTTTGTAGTCCTTTATTCCTAGTGTTGAGCCTCAATTTTGGTGCCAGTTAGTATTCATAATAAACCATAATCCAACCTTAATAAACCAACTAGATACCATTTTTTCCATATTTTATTCTCATTTTGACCCAAAGAGCCATCAACAAAGTATTTATATACTTTTTCTTTTAATTTGTGAATTTTAAGAATTTATGTGCATTGAAGAGTCAATTTTACAAGAAAATAGACTTTTTGGTAAATTCTCATTTATTGAGATATATGTAGGCCACCTAGGAAAAATAAAAAAACATGGGCCTTTTTCTTTGATTTCCACAATTTGATTGTGTACTATTGTCCTAGATAAAAATATCTCTCACAAGTGCAACCAATGCCTCATCAATACATCCACTCAATAGGAAAATACATTATTTTAGTAGAAAAATCATCCTAGATCACAAGAGCTCACAATTTTCCATGGTTTTTGTCACCTTTGAGATAAAATTTGAGCTATGTAGATGGATAAAACAAGAATTATATAATTGGATAAAGGATTAATAACATTTTTTTTATAATGTATATATACATAAACATATGGTTACTTTCATAATCAGATTTCTAGTTTTGAGTTTTGTTGAACCTTTTGGTTTCCAAGAGAGTTGTTGAAGCTTTGTACTAGCTCATATCATCAGTACATAAAACCATACTAAGTTATTTTAGATTATAGTCCTGCAATTTACAGTTTGAGTCTTGTGGGAGGGCCATTCTTGATCTTGTGCATCAAGGTTTTTTATGCACATTTACCATAGTTTCATTGTTGTTAGACACTCTTTGATTTTCTTTTCATTTTATGTTATATATATATATACACCCATTAATAACTATTCCTTTGTATGCTAATAATTGTATTTATCTTGTGATATTTATAAGCTTTAATTCATTGTTCATTGTTTTACTTTATGGTCATAATAATTTATTTGTTGTAACATTAGGTCCATTTACTTGTAATGTTTATGTTAGGACCCTATAATAATAGTGCAGCCCCCATATTGTTATTGATGTGCCCCATAGAATCCCATTATTTTTATTGTTGTTCCCTTACATTATTATTTTTATGTAGTCCCTCATTATATTTTGACCCTTTAAAATCCTAAATATACCAAGGAGGTCTTGTCATTTGAATCATCCAAGAATTGTTCACTTATGTGATATAAAGGGAGGTTTACCCTTGAAGTGGTTCATTATAAAGTAGTTTATCTATAGCTTCTTATGTTTATGAATTTTTTTTATTTGGATACATAACATTTGATATCACAGCTCTTGATCCTAGGGGTTTGCTTCTTCAAAAGGGTCATTGTGGAATTTTCGCTTTAGTTTTTTTTTATGAAGCTTAATAACATGAAATTGCTACCACATGGAGACAATATCTTTATGAACATTTGGATAAATTTTAAGGCCTTGGTTCACTATATTTTTAGATATATGGTCCAAGGAATTTAGGGTTTCAATAAGCTCCAGAATTCAGTCTCAAACAAGTGTCCCAGGGGAAATTGTCACAACTTTCTCTTCAAGCACTGGATTTATATTTCGTGAAAGGTAAATAAAATTTTCACAAACTGCAGATTATCTGGTATTATATTAAGGGTCAGACGTTTAAACAGTGACACGTGGCATCCTATATAAGTTTTCTCTATTGAACCAATCCATAACTATGTCATTGTGGGACATTTGGACTAATTTTATCTTAAAGAATCTAATCTTGACCTAAGTTTTGGGATTGGAAAGAAGACATAGAGAGATACCTAAGTATGAAATTTCATACCTTGGGAGGCTGAAATAATAGATATATGACGATTTCAAGGTCAGCCATATTGGCAAGCCAAAAATGAAGCTCTTAAAAGGTGTGTATTTTTTAATTTGCATAACATTTTTTTGAAAAATAAGTTTGAAGTGATCCAAAGGGCATAGTGAAGCATATATATCATTAATTGGTTCTAAAATTCCTCCCTAAAAGAAAAATCTACACCCATTAAGACCTTAAAAATCTCTATTATGATGCATGAAGAATACGAAGAAATAGACCTGATATATTGAAAATATGGGACCATGTGAAAACAATGGTGACATGGTATTCCATGAAAATCATGATGAAAACAAAAGGATTGTGAATCATGTTTCAGAGACTCCATTTTTTTTTTTGGATACCAACCATATTCCAAAGATCGATATGAGGAAATTAGATGGCAAGGATCCAATAACATGCTTACTACAGATACACCATTTATTTGATCTACATGATGTGCAACATACACAAAGGGTATGCATTGTATCTTTATGTTTAGCAGCCAATCAATATGTGTGTTATCGAAGGATTTGTTATCATAGATCACTTTTTACTTGGAAATATTTTATGGAGAAATGGATAACACATTATGAGGATACAAATAGAAATACCTTCTTTATCCAATTGATAAATCACAAGAAAATGAATTCAGTTGGGGAGCACATAGAGGAATTCAAAATATTGAATATTAAGATAATTGATATACTCAAAGAGCATTTGGTTGATGTCTTCATAGGGACCTTAAAGGATAACATCCAACATGAGGTTCACAGTTGGCAACCAAAGTCATTGGAGAATACATTCAGGGTGGCAAGAAAAGTTGAAACAAAATTATGGTAAAAAGGAGGTTTACCACTCACAACTATAAATATGGAAGTGTTTTCACTCCTAGCCTCCCACAACCTAAAAGGTTGACACCACAAAAACTAGAATAAAAAAGAGAAAAAGGGTTTTTTTTTATAGTTGTTATAACAAATATACTAAAGGTCATAAGTATGTTGAGAATAAATTATTTTACATATATTATAAAGTGGAGGAAGAAAAGGAACCAGAAACATCAAAAGAGGAAGATATAGACCAAGAACAAACCTTATGGGTTGAAAAATAAAAAATTAATTTGACCATATTCTGTAATGGATTAGTAGTAATACCACTCAAAATATCAATATAGAAGGATATATCAAGAATAAAAAGGTAATAGTGTTGATTTATTTAGGTAGTACAAATAATTTTATTCATTGTAAGATAGCCAAGGATTTCAATTTCTTTCTGTATCCAGTGTTAGAGTGTAAAGTGATGTTTTCATATGGAGGAACTATACATTTCTCAAGGAATTTCCATAATATCAATCTAAGCATGGGGTAATATGTATTGAATAGTCCAATGTTTTCCATTCCAATGGGTGGTGCTGATGTTGTATTAGTAGTCCAATGGTTACAACCTTTGGGGATGATAACTTTTAATTTTCAAGGACTTTTCTTCAAGTTTTTCTGGGAAGGAAAGGAATTTGAATTAAGAGGTATCACAAGGAAACCTGGGAAGATAATAAACTCTAATGGCATGACAAATATTTTGAATAAGGAACAATGAGGGTTATTTACCCAATTATCCTCTCTAGATGTTTAAACATCTAAGTCGTTTGTATCTCCATATCTCCAAATAGTCCTTGAAAATCATTCTAATGTATTTGAGACTCTTAAAGGTTTCCCACCTATTCAAAATCATCATCATTCTATTCAGTTGATTCCAGTAAGTGCTCCTCCAAACATTATACCTAGCGAAATTTCTTTCTCTTCTCCAACAGTATTGGTGCACATGAAGGATGGATCATGGAATATGTGTCTAGAACATAGAGAGGTCAACAAGCTCACTAAAGATAAATTTCCCATTCCTATCATTGATGAATTGTTGGATGAACTACATGGAGAAATTTACTTCGCCAAGTTGAATCTTCGTTCATGATATCATCAAATTAGATTAAGACAAAAGACATTCCAAAAACAACATTTACAACTCATGAAGATCATTACGAATTTTTGGTCATGCCTTTTGGCCTTACTAATGCACCTTCCACATTTAAAGGTTTGATGAATTCCACTTTAAAACCCCTATAAAATTTTTGTTTGTATTTTATGATAATTATACTAATCTACAAAAAGTCTTAGAAAAAACATGTTCAATGTGTTGAAAGGGTGCTCCAACTATTGGAGGAGAAATAATTATATGAAAAACCCTCCATTTTTTCTTTGGGGTATAGGAAGCAGAATATTTGGGTCATATTATATCTCATGAGGGTGTTAAGGTGGATGCTAAAAAAATTAAATCCATCAAGGAATGGAAAATCCCCACAAAATTAAGGCAACATTGAGTATTTCTCATGTTGACAAGATATTATCACAATTTTGTTAAGAATTATGGGGAAAATATCAACATCTCTAATAAAATTATTAAATAAAGATGCATTTTTGTAGATTCTAGAAGTAACTAAGGCCTTTGAACATATTAAAGAGGCAATGTGTTGAGCTCCGGTCTTAGATACACCAAAATTCAAACAAAACTTTATTTTGAAATTTGATGCATTAGGAAATGTAACTAGTGTTGTTTTAATGCAAGAAGGAAGCCTCATTTCTTTTGAAATTTATCCAATTGAGGGAAAGTATTTACAAAAACCTATTTATGAGAAGAAAGATTTGGCAATACTACATTCCCTAGAGAAATTGTGCCCTTACCTAATTGGAAGACACTTCAAGGTAAAAATATATCATGATAGTCTTAAATGCTCAAATATTATTGTTAAAAGAGAAAAAATGGGTTACAAAGGTCTTGGGTTATGGCTTTGAAATAATATAAAAAAAAGGGAAGAAAGATGTTGCTACAGATGCACTCTTAGGAAGGGTTGAGGATGTGGAGGCATTAATATTTTCCATTTACATTATCCAACCTAATTGGATAACTGAAGAAGGGGATGAATGGAAGAATTATGAAGAGGCATTGGCACCCATTCAAAATTTGTAGCAAGATCTCGTGCATCTAATACATTTATCTGGAAAAATTATTCATTGTGGTATAAATATCACTTATCATATATGTAAGAACTCCCAACTCAAAATAAAGGTGCTTTTGGAATTGCACACCTATCCTATAAGAGGGAACTCGGGATTTTTAAAAACCTACCATAGGGTTAAGAAGGAATTTTTTGGGATGGACTTAAATCTGATATTCATAAGTTTGTGGTATAATTTTTGGTTTTCCAACAAAATAAAGTTGAGACAGTTAACCACAGGGGCATCACTCACAAAGAAATATTACATCATGTGAATTCATATTGGGGTAAAATAAAAATAAAAAAATCACAAAACATTATATTGGCTATATAACTAGGGGTGAGTGGGTTTTTATTTATTATATAAAAATATAAATAATTTGAGGTATTTTTTATTTTTCAGTTTTTGGGCCAAGCAGGTTAGGGAAGGCCATCAGAAAGCCAAAGAGCGTGGAGGAGGTGGGAGGAGAAGGGTTAGGGAGGGAAATGCACATAGGAACTTCTGAGCTTCAACTGGTCTGTGAGAGGGTTAGAAAGAAAGAAGCTTTGACTGCTAGCGCCAAGAAGCGACGAACATGTCTCTATTTCCTACCTTTGAAAGAATTATGATAATAAAACATAATTTCTGAATGGTCACAGCAGAACACTTTGGATTCGAGAAGGATAGAAATTACGTTGAATAGTGATCGCAAGGTATTGACATCATCCAATGCTTCAATATACTCTTTGAGAAAGGGTTTAAAATCATAGCCTCGAATGATCTAGCAGTACAACCAAGGTAATTCCTTTGTAGTGGAATTTGAAGAGAGCACAAGATAAATCCACAGTAAATCGTGCGGAGGAGAGCTATTCAAGTCTGTGAGAGGGTTAGGGAAATCCACGAGAAATCACGCGGAGGAGAGTTATTCAACCTAGAGACTGCCAAGGTTATTCGACCTACAACATCGAGGAAGAGATTGACTCAACAATAGATCTACTAAGAATTTGAGTAGATCGACTCAACATTCGAGCAAGATATCGACTGAGCAAGAAATAACATAAGAAACTTGTCATCTCATGCCAAGAACTGAAGAAACAGGTGTTTGGTTTCTACCTTAAACCAACTCAATATTCAAACCTTTCCATTGAGTGGGTTTCCATTTCCTTAATAATAATTTCAAACCCTTAAATCAATATTCCGTTCATTGTTTGCGTGATATATATGTAATATGAATCAATGTTATATTTAAGTTTCGTAAAATCTTTCACTCCGGCTTGTAGCTAGTGGCCGAAGGCTAACTTTGTTGTGGCTAGGTATGGAGCTCTATCTTGATCATCATATAGGAAGACACAGGTTGGTATCGATAATGTGTTTGAAAAATATTACCAGGCCATGTGATGCAGGAGCATCATGGTTCCAAAAATTTGTACATTTAGTAGAATCTATGGGGTCTTGTGTTTTTCAAGAGAATTGGTTTCCTAAGTATTTAATTAATGTAAATTTCAATGTTTTGAGTGATTTTATGTGAGACATTTAGAATAGGATTTAATTAAATATTGTGAGGCATATTTGTAAATGTTCTCGAATGTAGGAGAACATGAGAGATTTAGGTTAGTTGAGATTTCAAAGGGATTGTGAATCCTAAACTTAGGAATTAATTTATGATTTTGTGGATTTAGAGGATTCTTAGGATTTAGTTGAGAAGATTGAGGATCTGAACCAAAATTGGTTGCATAACCTTTTTTATATATTTGTAAAGCCTCAAAGGCATAAGGACCTTTAATATTCTTAGATAGGAGATTTGATTGTAAGCCTACGGGCATAGAGAGAGGAAGAGAAAAGGGCCATGTAAAAGTTGCATCAGGCTAAAGCTAGATTATAAACAGGTTTCTTTTATTTGTATTTGTACAAATTATTTATTAATGAAGAAATTGAATTTAATTTGACTGTGTGTCATTTATGTTATGTGTTGAGTGATCCATAATAGAAAAAATTCAATATCAGTGTAATAATTCCCTGTAATGAATTCTAATTGAATGAATAAGTCTTTCTGAGTGATAAAAGAATTAATGGTTAGGTAGAATCTATATGATTCCAGTCTAGGAATTAAACAACTATTTGTGGAGTTGATGAGAACAAATAAGTGCAGATAAAATTGTATGTAGGCTGAGCTAAAGAAATAAAGCCGAATGCTGGATTCAGAGAAGTAATACAGAAGGGTGTTATGTATTCGAGCTTGAGACAACATAATGGTTATGGATCCGAACGAATAACTAGAAGTTAAATATCAGGAGGGATTAGCACCATGGAAGAAAAAAAAAGATGAACCCCGACTGTATATCAAGACACAGTAGGGATCAAGCGGAAGAAATAAGGAGAAAATATTAAGGTAGAAAACCATTAGAATATTTCCAAAGGAAGAGAAGGGATGGCGAGGATTAAATCGAAACAATCAGTTTGAAGATTAAACGACAGAGATCTCATCGCAATATAAGTTGGGAAAGTTGCGAAGTGGACATGTGTCGGGAGGAGGATCTAGGTGCACATCACAATCGGTGATCATTATATTGACTCGTTAAGCCATCGCAAGTTAAATGATATAAGTTGTGATGCGATGAAGAGGAGCCACATGTCAGCGGGGTCCATGCACATATCGCATATCGCATGCGATATGGTACAATTAGTTAACAGCTGAGGTTAAACCCTGTGACATGCGAAATCTTAAAACCTGTGATCTGCGATAAGACATTTTGGTGATTGCGAAATGTTATGTTAAGTTGGCCGAAGTGCGAAGTGTTAATTTTTGCGATGCACAATGAAGCGTCAAGGAAAGGGTTTGGTTTTGCGAAATGCAATGTTGCTTGGATTGTAATATTGCGAAAGGTAATAAAGTAAGGTTACGTGTTAATCACAATTTTAGTGAAGAAAACTATGGGTTTTGACTGAGATCCCACAAAGCTTGGTTTCAATGTTTATTTCGTGTAGAAGTTCAAGATTCTTTTCTTTTGATATAAGGTTGGACTGAAGGGAGCTTCCGCATAATGAATTTTGTTAATGTTTAAACTGTGTTTTTAAAGGCTCTTTGAGTTATGTGGACCTATCCGAATATGTAAATTTTGGAGTATATACTCTTTTATGAGTATTAAATCCTGGGAATGGGAAGACATTAAATTTTCTGTTTATGTGGGTATTTGTGGCCTTATGGATGCATCATTTGGTATCAGAGCGAGTAAATGAAATATTTTTATAAATGAAGATTGCAGAGCTAAAATATGCAGAATACATTTGGTAGCAGAGCATAATAATATTTTGCGAGAAATGGAAGGAGAATGAAAGTGTGATTTCATAATAGAGGAGAAGAAGTCAGATTATAAATCTGGAAATGTGGAGACAAATGCAGAAAGAAAAGTCAGAGAATAAAATCTGACAAAGTGATTGTTGATTTCTTGTGGAAAATGGAGATCCATTTGACTATTGAAGAGTGGAAGCAGACTTCCTTGTGAAATCATATAGGTAGTGTTTTATATTAACTCTGGTTTGAGTTTTTCAGGTTGCAGACAAAGGAGGAATATCTCAGCAAAGACAACAAGAGGAGTTGTAAAGTAAAGAAGAACCATTTGTGTTCTTGAAGGTAGAGTAAAGTGGATACTCTGAAGAAAAGTGGCAAAGAACCTAAATGTTCTAGTTGAAAGTTGGACAGAAAGGATAAGGTTGTTCTCAGAAGAAAGTAGAATTGTAGAAGCCAAGGAGCAAAGGAGTTTCTCAATAGAGGTTCCAGAGATAGAGAACCAGTGTTACCAAAATACCGAGCTCAAAGGAGAGAAGGCTTGGTGAGGTACTTGCAGCAGGGATGAAGACTTGCTGAGAAGGAGAGGCTTAGTGTAATTCACAAGTGAATAGGTGTAGTTCACAAGAGACAGAAGAATGACTACTGATAGTCATAGCAGAGGTTCTGAGAGAGATCACAGTAGAATTAGAGTGAAGAAAGATGTCAAAGAATATGGCATGGATGAAGAGTATGAGAGAGAAATGGCTGAGATAAGAATGCAATTTAATTTTTTGATGAAGTTGTTCCATAAGAGTAAAGAATAAAAGAGATTTGGTTATAGAATGAGAAAGAAAATGAAATGGCATAGGCTATAAGAGAAGTGAGAACAGTAGGTGAATATGCAGTTAATAGAGGAGCTGAGGAAACTTGAGAAAATTATAGATATTCAATTGAGGACAGAGAAGCTCGAAGGAGTTGAGGTACAACAAGATAAAGTTGCTAGAGAAGAACAAGTTCCTTTTGAACTTGAATATGGAGTGATGATTTTTGAATAATCAGTAGAGGCAATTAAGCCTAATGGTTTTAAAATTGATAATTTTTGGATGTTTGTAGGTGATGTCAAAGATGATGAAGAAGAGAAACAACATTTGAGTTTTGAGATAATTGGATCTCATATGAAAGATCATAGACAATTGGAGGGAAATAGTGTTTTTCAACATGCTAAAGTTGAAAACAGAGGAAGCTTGGCTCACGATGATGACCAAAAGCAAGAAGAAGTGGAGAAGGATATCAAGCAACCAAGTGAAGTGGTTGAGGAAGTTGAGATGAATACCATTGAATATTTTCTAAGTCATATAGAAGACTTGGAACATCTGGAGGATTTGATGATTGAATCATCAAATAAGACTATTGAATCTTATGGTTTTAAAACTGAAAATTTGTGTATGATTGCAGGTTTTTGAAGGTTTTGCAAGTGATAGACAATCACTAGAAGCTGTCATAAAGATTAAGGAAGGAAAATAAATGTACAAAGACATTTCAAAGAAGCAAGATTAGAATTTTATTATGATGGAGGATGAGGCTATGTTATCTTATGAAGATAGCCAAGGGAAAGCACATGAAAAATTGGTTAGTAAATGGGAGAAAGAATTGGAGTTATTGGAGAATTGGTTGAAAGCACCAGTAGAGAAGAAAGAACCCGATGAAGATTGCAAAGGATCTGCAGTAGAGGAAGAAAACGTTACTGTATTCAAGGAATAAAAAGGCAATCTACTTTTTAAAAGTACATTTGCAAGTAGTGAATGGAAGAGGGATGTTGCAGATGGATATATATTAAGAGATATTCAGGAAGTTTGGGAGGTAGCAATGTCCAGAGAAATATCTGCAATAGTATTTAAAGTAATTCAGATCAAGGATCCTGATGATATGCAACATATTGATGATGTTTTTATCAAATATATTGAACAAAGGTTGTTTGGAGATGAGATAGAAGTTCGGAAGCAACAAGAGGGTAAGGATGTAAGGGTGGTAGTAAGAATCCAACAAATTCAAAGTGAAGAGAACAAACAACAGTTTGAAGATGAATGGACAAAGTGCAGCAACAATTGGCAGAGTGATTACTAGTTAGAAGATAAACTAGACATGGATATTGAAAGAATAAGAAGGTTGATGATGAAAGTGTCTCAGAATAAGCCATCAACAAGAAATCAAAGCAGCACCAAAAAGAGAAAGACAACAAAGTACTGTGAGAGCATAGTGAGTGGGGAAATGCAACATAAAGTATGGAGACCTGGAGAACAACAACAAACAACAACAAAAAATACCAAAGACGAACTACAAAACAAATTTTGGGATCTAGGAGGACAACTATTAAAGACACGTGATTTGGAGATCATGATTATTTTCTACCTTGGGAGTTTGATGCAAGAGCATCATGGTTCCAAAAAATTTTACATTTAGTAGAATCTAGGGGGTCTTGTTTTTTTCAAGAGAATTGGTTCCCTAAATATTTAATTAATGTACATTTCAATGTTTTGAGTGATTTTATGTGAAACATTTAGAATAATATTTAATTAAATATTGCGAGGCATATTTGTAAATGTTCTCGAATGTAGAAGAACACGAGAGATTTAGGCTAGTTGAGATTCCAAAGGGATTGTGAATCCTAAACTTAGGAATTAATTGATGATTTTGTGGATTTAGAGGATTCTTAGGATTTATTTGAGAAGATTGAGGATTTGAACCAAAATTGGTTGCATAACCTTTTTTATATATTTGTAAAGCCTCAAAGGAATAAGGACCATTAATATTCTTAGATAGGAGATTTGATTGTAAGGCTACGGACATAGAGATAGAGGAAGAGAAAAGGGCCATGTAAAAGGCGCATTAGGCCAAAGCCAAATTGTAAAAATGTTTTTTTTATTTGTATCGATACGAATTATTTATTAATGAAGAAATCGAATTTCATTGTGACTGTGTGTCATTTCTATTATGTGCTGAGTGATCCATAGTAGAAAAAATTTGATATCAGTGTAATAATTCCCTGTAATGAATTCTAATTGAATGAATAAGTCTTTCTGAGTGATAAAAGACTTAATGGTTGGGTAGAATCTGTATGATTCTAGTCCAGAAATTAAACAACTCTGTGTGGAGATGATGAAAACAAATAAGTGCAGATAAAATTGTATGTAGGTCGAGATAAAGAAATAAAGCTGAATTCTGGATTCAGAGAAGTAATATAAAAGGGTGTTCTGTATTCAGGCCTAAGACATCATAATGGTTATGGATTTGAACGAATAACCAGAAGTTAAAGCTCAGGAGGGATTAACACCGTGCAAGAACAACAAAGACGAACCCCAAATGTATATCAAGACACGGTAGGGATCAAGTGGAAGAAATAAGGAGAAAATATTAAGGCAACAAACCATTAGAAGATTTCCAAAGGAAGAGAAGGGATGGCGAGGTTAAATTGCAAAGATCAGTTTGAAGATTAAACGACAGAGATCTCATCGCAAGATAAGTTGGAAAATTTGCGAAGTGGACACGTGTCGGGAGGAGGATCCATATGCACATCACAATCGGTGATCATTATATTGACCCGTAAAGCCATCGAAAGTTGAATGATATAAGTCGTGATGCGATGAAGAGGAGCCACGTGTCGGCGAGGTCCATGCGCATATCACATGCGATATGGTACAATTAATTAACGGCAGAGGTTAAAACCTGCGACATGCGAAATCTTAAAACCTGTGACCTACAATAAGACATTTTGGTGATTTCGAAATGTTATGTTAAGTTGGTCGAAGTGTGAAGTGTTAATTTTTGCGATGCGCAATGAAGCATCAAGGAAAGGGTTTGGTTTTGAAAAATGCGATGTTGCTTGGATTGTAATATTGTGAAAGGTAATAAAGTAAGGTTAAGTGTTAATCACGCTTGTAGTGAAGAACACTTTGGGTTTTGACCGAGATCCTACAAAGCCTGGTTTCAATGTTTATTCCGTGTAGAAGTTCGAGGTTCTTTTCTTTTGATATAAGTTTGGATTGAAGGGAGATTCTGCGTAATGAATTATGTTAATGTTTAAAATTTGTTTTTAAAGTTTCTTTGAGTTATGTGAACCTATCCGAATATGTCAATTTCAGAGTATATACTCTTTTACGAGTATTAAATCCTGGGAACAGGCAGGCATATTAAAGTTTCTGTGTATGTGGGTATTTGTGGCCTTATGGCTACATCACCATGTATTAAATCATTGCGAGAACCACTAGCATCCCCACTGCCATTATTGATACACATGGTCGGCAGTGTCAATTTGAACTAGCTCGACACTTCTGTGCCATGAAACTATGGCTACCGGATGGTAGCATCAATCTAGAAGTAGAGGTTGAGACACTATAGTTTATGTTGATGCCTCAGCATGTGAAGAGGGCCATCAAGCAATTGGACCAGGAAGCAGAGGAATAGACAAAGAAATAAGGGAAGAGAGCACTGAAGATTCAAATTCCTAAGATAAATGACCCACTCTATATTTAGGTATCTTAGGTATTCATTGCTTTATTTTCCCTTAGTTTGAAAAGATTTAGCTTCGTAAAGCCAAAAGAAAATCCCACCCAAATACATCAAAGGAAGGTCAGTCCTTCCTTTCTTTCTAGGGAATCTTCTCAGTTGACTACGTCAAACTAGCCCCAGGCCTAGAAATTAAGCCCAGGAAATAAGTAGTGGTCCTGGTCAACCCAACCCTGCCGAATCCCACAGTGCCCAAGCGGTATCAGCTCATAGGGATACAATATAGTCTTCCTACTAGTAAGCAACTTCATGGATAAGAGGGAGAGGGTAAGGTTAATAAAAAAAATACCCAGTACCCAGAGTTTGAGGAAAAGGTATCAATGGAAAAGGTATCAATTCCAGTTCCACCTAAGGTCTCCAGCTAAGGTCTAACTAAGGTATCAATTCCATCTACAACTAAGCTCATAGAAAGACTATAAACTCTGTGATTTAGTTCTCTAGACACTACAGTGATGTTCTTGGCATAAAAAAAGTTATCAAAGAGATCCCATAAAACATGCTTGTATTGTCTTAGTCTCGGAAGGGACTTTCACATTCCAAACAAGGAGGCATATCTTCCACATATGAACTCCTATTGGGGTTCTCTTTGCACTGTTGGAAATCTCTCGATGTGTAGAAAAATGTCAATAGTTTATGACTCAATGTCTCTTATACTTGCAAATGGATCTGCCTCATCTTATCATTGAATATTTTCTACTTCAATTCTTTACATACATTTGATTCTCTTGCTCATCCTTATTATCAGCACAGTATTATTTGCAGGTGAGAATTTCTCACTTGCTGGCTAGCTGCTTGAATGATCTAGCTACACCAATAAATGCCTCCAAATACTATAAATGAGACCAAGCGCTCCCTCTCCACCGAACATGACACATCGAACTAGAAAAAAAACCCACTAGGAGCTAGGTACGTGCACCCCAAGTCCACACTTTGCCTTAAGCCTTGAGCTATTCAACTTTCACTAGAAAACCACATCAAGAAGAAAATTTATAATCCTTATTGTCTTCTTTTCTGGAAGCCCAACTAGTATGGAATGTCGAACATAAAAAATCAGTACCAGATATTGCTAAACTAGATCATAGAAGATGAATAAGTAATTGATGTTAATGGAATGGGACACTACTTGAAGTAATTAAATTGGAATAGTATGGCTATTATCTATACCACCCATATCAGAGATAGCATCTCAAGTGGTTGAGAGTTCCGACTTGAATCATGTGAGTTTGCAGGTTCATGTAGGATTTGATGGAAATCCATATGAAGAATGCAAAGAGGGTTTATCAATATCTAAAGGTATATATCGGTTTGGCATTTAGTCTTCAATGGAAATTTAAATCAATTGGTCATATATACAAACACTAATCTGTAAAGAAGGGAATTATGCTATGTAATCCTCAATAAAAATAAGCATTTTATTCTGGCCACCACTAATTTTACCAACACAAATCCTGTATCGAAATAAACAATGTAATCCTCTTTGTCTTCAGACTTTCTCAATGGTTGGTTTACTATGCATGTGGTGGCTAGAACACTGCCAACTAAATTCCCAAATTGTGTTTATGGTAAAGGTTCAGCCCAACACTGTAATACTGCGAAACAAACAAAAATATTAGATAAACTACATCAAGGGAAACAAACTTTTTGAATATATAAGAGAAACAAGGGAAAAAACTTTGTTGAATATAGAAGAGAAACAACTATTTGTATGTATGACCGCATCAATGTTAGTTATAAAATACAAGCATTTATGTGGTTAATGTGTATTAGTGTATTTTTAATTAGTATAAATATACTAAGAACACCATCACTCCTTATCAAAACACCAACATTAATACATTCTGATGCAGGAGCATCCGACTCAGGGTAAACAAAACAGTAGCAGGTTTTGTCTCTTGGTGACGTGACATTTTGACAGGTCTGTGAATCTGTACATGTTTAATTTGTTTTTAGATAACTATTTACAAGTAGAGAGTTTTTTAAGTAGAATAGCTGACTTTGTCAAATTCTTGTTAAGAATCGATAGGAGGGCTATTTAGCTACCTTATTTTCGTTAAGTGGACAAAAAGAAAAAATGGGAAATAATGGTTAAAGTGTAACTGACAGTATGACAGTTACCAACTGGTAACTACTTTGTCTTCCACTGAGATACAAAAAGAACAGAGTTGTATTTTGGAAGGTTCTGGAATTTGGGAAGAGAAAGGAATAAAAGAGAACAAAAGTATTTGCCTCAGAAAAAAAAAAAAACCATCTGTGTTACAGAAACAAAATATTCTGCTCCTAGTTAAGTGAATTGCATTGCCTAGTTACTAACAATCATATCCAGGAATCAACATTTGTGTTTTTCGTCGAAAACAAGGGTTTCTACAGAAATGCAGGAGGAAAGCAACCACATAGTTTTTATTTAACGAAAACGAAGAAATCTACAAGCGGACAGAGAATCGAGAGTACCCTTGCAGTCAAGCATCATATTGACAAAGTAAGAAGCAGAATCGAATACCGGCAGTGAAGTAAACTACAGGTAACAATTGTTCACTGTGTTTTTTTTATCCAATAGAGAAATAATAAGAACAAGGGTTTTTATATTTTGGAATTAATTACACAGTCGTTTTAAACTAGAGTGCCAGTCCTGGAGACTGTTGGAAAATTATTACATAAATATCATTGCAACAAGAAACCCTGGTAGGGTTTTAAAACCCAAACCCTACGGTAATAGAACCAAGTGCAGAACGCACTGTCAAGTTACAGACGGGGTTTTGATACCCAAAAGACTCTGCAAGTAAAAGTTCTCAATCCTGATATGTTCGACTGAAGACAAGAACAATAGAGTGAACCTTGTTCCTGCTCTAATCCTATTCTAGACTCAAACATAAATAACACGAGACAAGTTTACCCGTAAAGTGGAAAGAAAGGGTCAATTAGGAGGTGATCCAACCTGTTGAAAGATGCAGGGTAAACACCGATTGAACTGGATTTTGGACAATTGAGGAAGTTTTTTTGCCTGCAAGACAAGGCTCAGAGTCAGCCAGAAAAACCTGTAGAACGAGTTCACAGTTATAAAGAAAAAAAGGACGAAAGGAACGAAGATATTACCTGTAGTGAGGCCAGGGCGTGCAAAATTTTTTGTTGAATTCGGAGTAATGATTCAAAACAAGGATTGAGCCTGCCGGAACCTGGTCACAAGGAGCCCAGGGTTTAGACAGAGGAAGAATAACCGGAAAACCTTAAGCATAGAGAGACATCTCACCTTCTTGCCAGTGCCAAATTGAACTGAGCGAGCTGGAAGGAGATCCCGACGAGTTCAACCTGAGAGACGTGGACAAGTGAAATTACAATAGACTCGAAAACCTTCAGTTAAAAAAAACAACAGAACGAGGGGTTTTGCATTCCAACTTACAAAGCGTAGGAAGGAGACAGAGTAACAGTTACGTTGCAACAGGAAAGAAGGAACAGAATCCATTGAAAAGAAGACCAACAAAGGTCATCGTTACAGCCACCGAAAATAGAGAAGAAGCCTAAACCATTGGAACAGAGAACCACATTGAAACCCTATAGGTTTTCCAAAGAGGAATCCATCGCATAGTGACTGCCGAGCGGATAGCAAAAGAATCTGAGATAGAACTGTTACCAAGAAAAGCGCACAGGACGAGTGACATCAAGGATAGCTGGAATCGATCAACCGGACGGGTAATAATTACGGTGGATTAATTACAAATCTCAAACTCAGTTGTTACAGATCTCGCGAGGGTGGAAAGTCCGAGAACTTCGACCGTGGCTTTAATACAAACTGACGTGTCAAACAAACAAATGATTAAGTACCACGTCACACATTTATTTGTTATCAACGTGTTTATTATTTGCTAACCTGGTTGTGGGTTGGAAATCCATCAAAATTGGTATCAGAGCAGGTTTGCTGAATAGAGAAAATGGAGGTTGGTAGAAGAGGACGGGGAAGAGGGAGAGAAATTCGCAGAGTCGCAGAAGAAGGACTGAGAGAGGAGATTCGAATCTTGAATGAGAGGTTAGCAGCAGTAGAGGCTGGACGGAGAAGAGACCCGCAGGAGGGGATGACAATGATGAGGAGGTTGCAAAATAGGCAGATGGTTTGGAGGAAGAGGCACCTGAACTCAGATTATTGAGGTCAGTTTTGTTATCCAGTCATAAGCCAAAACATGAACTTTCTACTTATGACGGAAGTTTGTCAGCAGATGTGTTGCTGGATTGGCTTAGTGAAGTGAACAAATATTTTGATTTTGAAGAGATCAGTGAAGACAAGAGGGTGAATTTCGCTGCCACCAAGTTGAAGGGACATGCGTCCTTGTGGTGGGACAACGTTCAGGCAGAAAGGAAGAGGCTAAATAAACAGCCTATAAAGAAGTGGGCCAGAATGGAGGCCAAGCTGAAAGAAAAGTTTCTGCCTAAAGATTATCAGATTATGCTGTACAGGCAAGTACAAAATTTGAGGCAGAGGGGGGTGACAGTCAAAGAGTATACAAAAGAATTCTATAAGTTGAATTGGAGGGCAGGATATATAGAAGATACCCCAGAAAAAATAGCAAGGTTTGTAAATGGATTGAGAGGGGAGATACTGGATGAAATCGGTATTCTCTCACCCAGAACTTTGGATGAGGCATATCAGTTTGCCCTGAAGGTAGAAGAGAAAATAATCAGGAAGAAGAATGCCAGAATAGGAGGTGGATCTGGCAGAGGAAAGGGGAAGGCCTTTGGCAGAGGCAGAGGTATAGGTTCCAATGAAGAAGGCAGCAGTTCCAAATCTGCAAGAACAATAGAAAAGGACAACAGCACTAGAGGGGGACGACCAAACCAGCGAGGAAGAGGTAATGGTCGGGGCAGAGGAGCTGTCCAGTGCTATCGGTGCCACAAGTGGGGGCACAAGTCGTATGAATGTCCTGAAGGTGAACCAGCAGGTGGGAGAGGAGCTTATGTTGCCCAAACTGAGGAAGCGGAAGCACCGCCTCAGGAGGTGGAAAATGCACCAGAAACAGGGGAAGCCTTGGTACTGAACAAGGTGCTGATAAAACTAGCAAAAGAAATTGTGGGACCAGATCAAAGAAAGGCCTTGTTCTAGACAGTTTGCAAATCACAGGGTAAGTGCTGCAAACTGATCATTGACAGCGGAAGTACCAATAATTTGGTGGCCACAGAAATGGTGGAGAAATTGGGATTGAAAAGGCTGAAGCATCCCACCCCTTATAAAGTTTCGTGTCTACAAAAGGAGCATCAACTGTTAGTGGACGAACAGTGTGAAGTAGAATCCCAGATAGGCAGATGCAAGGATAAAATTATCTGCGATGTTATGCCAATGGATGTCTGTCATATATTGTTAGGAAGACCCTGGCAGTATGATATAAAAGTAGTTCATGATGGGAAGACAAACTGTTACAAGTTTGTCAAGGATGGGATAAAGCACACACTTGTGCCCATCAAGGAGGAAAACACAGCAGAAGCTAGTGGAGTAAAGGCATTAATTGTGGGCGGAAAAGAGTTCTTGAAGCAGATTGAAGATAATGATGTTAATTTTGTTGTTGTGAGGAGACCGAAGACAGTGGTATTGCACACAAAGATCACAGATCTGCCGGAAGAGATCCAAGCCATGTTACAAGATTTTGGCGATATTATAGTATATGACTTACCTAACGAACTGCCACCTAAGAGAAGCATCAGCCACTGTATTGATTTTATACCAGGAGCTAACTTACCAAATAAGGCAGCTTATCGTATGAGCCCGAAAGATAATGAAGAAATTCGGAAATAGGTGCAGGAATTGCTTGATAAGGGGCTGATCAGGGAGAGTATGAGTCCCTGTGCAGTTCTGACAGTTCTAGCTCCTAAGAAAGGTGGTGAATGGTGGATGTGTACAAACTCTAGAACTATTAACAAGATTACGATCAGGTACAGGTTTCCATTACCACGAATGGATGACATGATGGATTGTTTAAATGGGGCAGCATATTTTTCGAAAATTGACTTGAAGAGTGGATACCACCAGATCCGAATCCGGGAAGGAGATGAATGGAAGACAGCCTTCAAGACGAATGAAGGGCTGTATGAATGGCTGGTGATGCCATTTGGATTGAGTAACACCCCTAGTACGTTTATGCACCTAATGAACGAAGTGCTGAAAGAGTTCATTGGGAAATTTGTGATTGTTTATTTGGATGACATTTTGATTTTCAGCAGAACGAAGAAGGAACACTTCCAACATGTATGAAGTGTATTGAGAAAATTGCAGCAGAACAAGCTGCTGATAAATTTGAAAAAATGTACTTTTTTTCAACAGGAATTAGTTTATCTGGGTTTTGTGATTGCAGAAAATGAGTTGAAGATGGACCCAGAAAAGATTGCAGCCATATTTAACTGGCCATCCCTAAAGAATTTGTTCGAGGCTCGAAGCTTTCATGGACTGGCAAGCTTCTACAGGAAATTTATCAAGGATTTTAGTGGGATCTGCGCACCCATGTTGGACACAATCAAGAAGGAAAATCAGCCTTTTTGCTGGACTGAAGCAGCAGAGAACAATTTTCAGACTTTAAAAAAGAAGATCACTGAGAGACCGATCTTGAGATTTCCATATTTCAAAAAACTCTTTCAGGTTCGTTGTGATTCCAGCGGTACAGCCATTGGGGCAGTACTTAGCCAAGAAGACAGACCTATCGCTTATTTCAGTGAGAAACTGAATGAAAGTAGGCAGAAGTATTCATCTTATGACAAGGAATTTTATGCGGTTGTTCAAGCTTTGAAGCACTGGAGGCACTATTTTTTAGGTAATGAGTTTGTTTTATTTTCTGATAATTCTGCCTTACAGTATGATATGCAGCAGCATAAGTTTAATCATAAGCATGAAGAGTGGGTGGAATAGCTGCAGAGTTTTACATTTTTATTGAAGCATATTAGCGGGCAGTCCAATAAGGTGGCAGATGCATTGAGTAGAAGAGATTTGCTCTTGCATGAGAGTATGGTGCAGGTGCTGGGTTTTGAGCATTTGAAGGATTTATATCAAACAGATACAAATTTTAAGGAGGCCCATGAGGCGTGCCAAAACCCTTTGCTGCGAAATAATAGTCCATGGCTGGACTATAATCTGCAAGAAGGGTTGTTATTTAGGGGAGGACAGTTGTGCATTCCCGACTGTTCAATGTGGGAGAACATTATTCGGGAAAAGCACAGTGGAGGTCTAGCCGGAAATTTCGGCATGGAAAAAACATTATCTCAGATAGAGCATTTTTATTACTGGCCAAATCTACGACGGGACATGCAGAGGTATGCAAACAGATGTAAAATGTGTCAATTAGCAAAAGGTCACAGTCAGAATGCAGGACTTTATACGCCATTGCCCATACCGAGTAGACCGTGGGACTCAGTCAGTTTGGACTTTGTCTTGGGTCTGCCTAGGACACAACGAGGGTTTGATTCAGTAATGGTGGTGGTGGATAGGTTTTCGAAGATGGCGCATTTTATACCTTTTCGAAAAACCAGTGATGCTACTCACGTAGCCCACTTGTTTTTCACGGAGATTGTTATATTACATGGCTTTCCGAGGTCCATTATTTCTGACAGGGACGTATGGTTCACAGGACACTTCTGGCGTACCCTGTGGAAAAAGTTGGACACCCAGTTAAATTTCAGCTTCTCTTATCACCCACAGACTGATGGGCAAACAGAGGTGGTGAACAGGAGCTTGGGGAACCTGCTACAAAGTTTGATAGGAGAAAATTCACGAATGTGGGATCGCGTACTTGCCCAGGCGGAATTTTCATACTATGATTCACCCAATCGCAGCACGGGTTACAGTCCTTTTCAGGTTCTGTATGGCATGCATCCTCGCGGAGTGCATGAGCTGCTGGATTTGGGGAAACTTGAAAAAAGAAGCGCAGATGGCGAATATTTTGCTCAAGCGATGCGTGATTTGCACGAGCAGGTGAAATCCAAATTGCAGGACAGTAGTCAAAGATACAAACAACAGGAAGATTTAAAAAGGAGAGAAGTTCAGTTTAATGTTGGGGACGAAGTACTTGCTCACTTGCGCAAGGAACATTTTCCGAAGGGGGAATATAACAAACTGAAGTTTAAAAATATTGGCCCCTGCAAAATTCTTCGCAAGTTTTCTGCCAATGCTTATGAGATACAGTTGCCGCCAGGGATAGGCATTTCACCCATCTTTAATGCGGTGGATCTATTTCCTTACACTACCAATCCTGAATATGACAGGGCAGCAAGGCCAGAACGAGACACCTAGTTTAGCAAGGATTCTTGGTTGAGGCAGATGCCTGTGGTGCATCCCCTTGAGATCGAAGGTATCCTCGACACACAAGTATCCAAGTGAACATGCAGGAAGGAATACTTGCAGTACTTGGAAAAGTGGAAGAACCGTCCTATTGAGGACAGTTCCTGGCTTGACGCAACAAAAATCCAGAAAGCTGGCTATTCGGTGGACGATCTCATGGAATGGAGCCATGAATTTTTGCTACCCTGGGAGTCTGATGCAGGAGCATCCAACTCAGGGTAGACAAAACAGTAGCAGGTTTTGTCTCTTGGTGACGTGACATTTTGACAGATCTGTGAACCTGTACATGTTTAATTTGTTTTTAGATAACTGTTTACAAGTAGAGAGTTTTTTAAGTAGAATAGATGACTTTGTCAAATTCTTGTTAAGAATTGGTAGGAGGGCTATTTAGCTACCTTATTTTTCGTTAAGTGGACAAAAAGAAAAAATGGGAAATAATGGTTAAAGTGTAACTAACAGTATGACAGCTACCAACTAGTAACTACTTTGTCCTCCACGGAGATACAAAAAGAACAGAGTTGTATTTTGGAAGGTTCTGGAATTTGGGAAGAGAAAGAAATAAAAGAGAACAAAAGTATTTGCCTCAGAAAAAAAAAAAACCATCTATGTTACACAAACAAAATATTCTGCTCCTAGTTAAGTGAATTGCATTGCCTAGTTACTAACAATCATATTGAGGAATCAACATTTGTGTTTTCTGTCGAAAACAAGGGTTGCTACAGAAATGCAGGATGAAAGCAACCACATAGTTTTTATTTAAAAAAAATGAAGAAATCTACAAGCGGACAGAGAATCGAGAGTACCCTTGCAGTCAAGCATCATATTGACAAAGTAAGAAGCAGAATCGAATAATGGCAGCGAAGTAAATTACAGGTAACAATTGTTCACTGTGTTTTTTTTATCCAACAGAGAAATAATAAGAACAAGGGTTTTTATATTTCGGAATTAATTACACAGTCGTTTTAAACTAGAGTGCCAGTCCTGGAGACTGTTGGAAAATTATTACATAAATATCATTGCAACAAGAAACCCTGGTAGGGTTTTAAAACCCAAACTCTACGGTAATAGAACCAAGTGCAGAACGCACTGTCAAGTTACAGACGGGGTTTCGATACCCAAAAGACTCTGCAAGTAAAAGTGCTCAAGCCTGATATGTTCGACTGAAGACAAGAACAATAGAGTGAACCCTGTTCCTACTCTAATCCTATTCTAGACTCGAACAAAAATAACGTGAGACAAGCCCGCCCGTAAAGTGGAAAGAAAGGGTCAATTAGGAGGTGATCCAACCTGTTGAAAGACGCAGGGTAAACACCGACCAAAATGGATGTTGGACAACCGAGGAAGTTGTTTTTCCTGCAAGACAAGGCTCAGAGTCAGCCAGAAAAACCTGTAGAACGAGTTCACAGTTATAAAGAACAAAAGGACGAAAGGAACGAAGATATTACCTGTAGTGAGGCCAGGGCATGCCAAACATTTTTTTGAATTCGGAGTAATGATTCGAAACAAGGATTGAGCTTGCTGGAACCTGGTCACAAGGAGCCCAGGGTTTAGATAGAGGAAGAATAACCGGAAAACCTTAAGCATAGAGAGACAACTCACCTTCTTGCCAGTGCCAAATTGAACTAAGCGAGCTGGAAGGAGATCTCGACGAGTTCAACCTGAGAGACGTGGACAAGTGCAATTACAATAGACTCGAAAACCTTCAGTTAAAAAAAATAATAGAACGATGGGTTTTGCATTCCAACTTACAAAGCGTAGGAAGGAGACAGAGTAACAGTTACGTTGCAGCAGGAGAGAAGGGACATAATCCATTGAAAATAAGACCAACACAGGTCATCGTTGCAGCCACCGAAAATAGAGAAGAAGCCCGAACCATTGGAACAGAGAACCACATTGAAACCCTCCAGGTTTTCCAAAGAGGAATCCATCGCATAGTGACTGCCGAGCGGATAGCAAAAGACTCTGAGATAGAACTGTTACCAAGAAAAGCGCACAGGACGGGTGACATCAAGGATAGCTGGAATCGATCAACCGGACGGGTAATAATTCTGGTGGATTAATTACAAATCTCAAACTCAGTTGTTACAGATCTCGCGAGGGTGGAAAGTCCGAGAACTTCGACCGTGGCTTTAATACAAACTGACGTGTCAAACAAACAAACGATTAAGTACCACGTCACATATTTATTTGTTATCAACGTGTTTATTATTTGCTAACCTGGTTGTGGGTTGGCGATCCATCACATTCAATGATACTGTTACTATTGCCGTTTTTATTATAGTTTTTTTTATTGAGATTTTGCAATGCACAAGTAGATTTAGTGCACCAATGATTAACAAAAATATAGCAGATGGTGTTTTATCATATATAACATGCGTCAATGTATCTATCGTTTATAATATGCATCAATGTATTTTAAATAGTGGCACGTTAGTGTGCCATTCTATATTGGACACACTAAAGGAAATAACCTCTGATAAAAGCTTTGCCTACCCAGATTTCTAACTATAATAATTCTTCACTAAAAATCTCTACTTTCCTTAATGGAGGTTTCTGAAGAAATGTTTTTAATAGATTTTCTCAATCTTATAACACTAAAAATCTTTGCAACAACATGTTTTTCTTTTAGTACACATCACGTGCTTGTAAAATACCATGTTCCTAGGGAGCAAGAGTGTCACTTTACTCCCAAAATTATCACCAGATATGATGGAGATTCATTCTCATTTATACGCACATTATAAGTATTTATATTGTTCCTTCCAACTGCAAAAAACTTCAAAGACTTCAACTTATATGTTCAGATTCACTAATTGTAATTTGAGGAGGTAAGAATATAATTTCTCATTAAAAGAAGAAAAAACTTATCTTTTCCTTGGAGTTATCGAAATTCCTTCAACAAAGCCATATATGCAACGACATTGTCCCCTTACATATTAAAATTGCTGGAAAATAACTCTTTAATAAATCAAATTTCTCATTACATCCAAAAACCAATGATTTAAGAAAGTGAACTGTTCCATCCTAATTGAAAGGTTTTACAAATCAAATAGAATGTACTGGATAAAATTGCAACATAGATTCCAGAGGAAAAATGGTATTAGGTAGCTAAAGGTTAACCATTTATCTACTAAACCACCATAATCAAATAATCAAATATGACACACAAACAACAAAGTTTCTCTCAGTTGGAACGCAATGCTTGAAGGTTTTCCACGTATTCTATGGAGAAGCTTTGCATTCACTATATTCTCTTGCAAGTAGAAAATTCATTGTGGGTTTATTTTTACCCTACAAAATTAGGTTCTTCTGTGAGACATTGTTTTAAGTGTACATACCAATCTCATTGACTTCTTTTTGGTTATTCATGGGCATTAGACATCAGTATTTCACCAAAAATGACCAAAAAATTATTTCTTGCTGGTTCTCCTTCTTGTCTTTCTCACTACATTAAAAAATCACTAATGAATTTGATATGCATCATATATGTTGGGGTGTGTTCAGATTTCCTATCCCTCGGAATCCTCTTGCCCCGTTTCTTATTCTGCTCTATTTCCATTTTTGGTAATAAAGTTTGTTGTCAAGTTTTAGGTTTAAGGTAACAATGCTAAACATGCACTTGAATATTTGATGAAGCTATCCCTAAAAAGGAAGCAAATGACTTGTGAAGGAAAGGATAAAAATAACATTGGAACCATTTAGAATCATAGATGACCAAGATAATGAAATTTTCCAGCACCATATTTTGAATTTTCGAAATTATTTCTTTTGTGTTTGCAACTGCTTACCTCAGTAGCTCAACATCATCTTCCAACATAATCTGGATATACTTTAACTGTTGCAGTAATGTGCACTAAAATATGGATCTGATGGATTGATTCTTTTGTGTCTAAAGTTGAGTAATGACATCAGAAACTTAATCTAATGATGTTAATTTCTTCCATATAGGCCTTCAATTACAGGTTTAGTTTCATATGATTTTTTTCAGACTCCTTCAACTGGAGATTTTTCTTCTTGTGAAAGAAATCCCCTTTATGGATTGGCTCTTCGCGATTGGGATTAGAAAGAAATTTTGTGATGAGTGAGAAGCCCTATGCTCCAAATCTATGTCGGGATGTCCTGTAAGACCTCTATATTTTCTTTTGCAAGCAACTTCAACTACAAATTCATCTCACCTGAAGACAAATTTTCCACATTTGCTGGTTATTTATGTTGGGTATTACAATGAGCTTATGGAGATGAGTTCGAAGCCCTGTGCTCTGAATCTGTGACAATATCTCTTGTATGACTTGCATCTCCTGCTTCATAAGCATCTTCAACAAGAGACTTATCTTTATGTGAAGAAATATTTTCTGTATTGCCAGATTTTCTATGGATCAACTACATGATTCAGGGCGGAACTCTAATAATACATGTTCTCAGAAACTCGTTTATTGACAAAAGCTTATGTATTTATTTCTTTTGTCTATATTTATTTTTCACAAGCCCTAAGTCAGCTTAGATTCATAGAAACAGTGGCTCAAAGTGACGTAGATGAAGCCTTCAGGATTATGCAAATTTCAAATCTCTCCTTATATGCTAACGAAAGAAAGAAAATTGTTCTGGATGCCATATCTAACAACTATTAAATCGCAAGGGAAGAAACTTCGTTAATGAATGTTGAGATAATGCCTCATTTATGATGCATACTACAGTTTAGGGACTGGTTTGGTGTGTTGGAGGATGTTGAGAGATTCTCTCAACTACTCCCTCTAAGAATGGAATTAGTTGGATCTCAGCAGCACTATAAATATTGTAATGCATTAGTGTGATTTAATAGAAATTAATTATTTGTGTGTGAATCTTGTGCATTTCTTCTCTCTCACAATTTCTAATATGGTATCAGAGCCACTGTGGGCTTGAATCCCTCCAGGGAGAGCCCAGAGAGATGAAAAAGATCTAAGGTTCTGTTTTTTTTTGTAAATAATTCAATTCGGTGTATTTTTGTATGAGTGTTGTTAATTTGTTTTGTGTTTATATTGATCATATCTCGAGAAGCTCAGAACCCTGTATTAAATATTTAGAAGAAATGTGGATATGAGTTGAAATGAATTTGGTTTAGAATAAAAGCGAGCAATTGAGTGATTGATACTTGTAGTCTCTATGATTCATTTGAGTTGTATTCCTTTTCTCTGCAACTAAATGGAGCCATCCAGTACGCCGTCGTCTCTCATCAAAAATTATGAATTAATTGATGGAATCTGGATTTGGTTGATGCCACATTGCGTCTTGGCCACTACCAGCAGCACTGAATGCCAGAAGTACCCGGCCACTATGAATAAAGACGAATTGAAGCCCCAGGAGGAGAAATTAAGGTGCAAGACTGATACTCATCATATTATCATTCGCAATGGCCACCTGACCATTGCAAAGAACGTGGTTGTGTGCCAACTGGTCACACGAAAGACTGTGAAGGCGCATAAAAAAAGAATGGAGGCTCACAGCTATTGAAATTCGTAGTGGATCAATCTGTTTTATGAGCAGAGCTCGAACCCTCCTCGAATTCCTCGATGGCTGGATCAATCTGTTGCCTAATGAATTCCCATGGCTCATATGCTAGGTATGGCTCCCCTATTCTCTGTATGACATAATAATGACTCTAAGCGGCATCGAAACTCAATTCTAAGATGTTGTTTGGAACGAATTCGCATGTGATGTAAATTTATGATATCGCATAGAGATAGCGTAGCATTAGCAGAGCTGGTTGGTTTCATTATGGAAAACCGTAGCTTCAAAAACCGCCAGTCCCGACGTTCGTAAGAAAAGGGGCAATGGGAAGTTTCTTGTTGCGATGCACGATAGAGAGGGGAGACTTCATGGAGGAAATTTTAAGTTTACGCTCCCTGCTCATACAGAGGAAGAAAGTTTTGGTTTTTGTGCGTGGAATATAGTTGTGTGAAATATAGTGTGGAGTTTAAAGCTTATATTTTTTTGTTGTGAGTTTTGTGTAGTGCAGAACCAATTATTGAGCAAATTAGCATTATTTAAATTAGTCGTTCTCTATGTTCTACAGGGACGAGAGAACAATTGGCTAATTTGATAGTGTGAATTTGTTATATGCTGATCTGTTGTGCTACAGGCCAAGGGCATCAGTTACAGGTTACAGTATGAGATCCATTTGTGTGAAGCAGGTCAAGTTGTTAGATTAGCTCTTGAACACATTCAGTATTCAGACCATTTGCCTAGCCACTGATGGATAGCCGAAAGCGAAATATCCGACAAATGGTGATTGGTCCATAGGATGGTTCATCACTTGTTAGCTCTTATCGCGGAAGCCCCGACAAGCCGAGTTGTCAATACTGTTGATCTTGCAAAGTTCATTATTGCTGGTCAGAAACAAATGTATTTTAAATGGGTTTAATGGTAGCTCGAAAATGGTGGAGAAAAGAGCATTGTCTATGAGATCTCAGAGTGGGTACAAATGTTAATGAAGACCAGGGCAGACAAATGTTTGTATTAATTTAGTGTGTTCTCCATTTTTGTAATGTAGGCATTAAGGGGGGGTGTTGAGATAATGCCTCATTTATGATGCATACTACAGTTTAGGGATTGGTTTGGTGTGTTGGAGGATGTTGAGAGATTCTCTCAACTACTCCCTCCAAGAATGGAATTAGTTGGATCTCAGCAGCACTATAAATATTGTAATGTATTAGTGTGATTTAATATAAATTAATTATTTGTGTGTGAATCCTGTGCGTTTCTGCTCTCTCACAATTTCTAATAATGAATACTATCGATGGTTGCTATGCTAATTCCCTCAACTATATTTCTTGAAAGGTACTCTCCACAGACTATATAGAGCATGAGAAATATCATTAGTTCAAATTTCCTAATTAAGGTTGATTTAAATGCATCTAGTTGGGTCTCTGGCATGTAGGCATACACTAAAGCTCAACTAAAGGAGTGTTGTGAAGAGTATGCACCATTGAATGTGTGAAAAATTGATCCCAATAAATTTGATATTCATTTTATTGATGTCTAAAATGTCCAACACACGAATAATGTATCATATAGTTGTAGAGTAAATATCCTCGTTGTTCAACTCTTTTAGCAAAAAGATTTTTGTTTTTTTAGATGTCCTTGAACTGATATGAAACTCAAGGTTGAGTTTCTTCTAGGAAAACTCACGAGGTTATATGTGTCAAGAATTGTCTTCTGAACAATTATTGCATGTGTAATTCCATGAACATGACACTGGGAAAACATTCAAGAGTTATGTTCTAAACTGTCACTGTATGTGCTTATGTAAAAAATATGTGTTTCCAAATAAACTCCATATGGTTTCTATTGTACACAGTTTCACGTGTTTTTCTTGCTTTCAAGCTTAACCTTGAATTGTTTCTTAAGCTTAAATTTAAAGAAAATTGGTGGCCAATTCTCATCAATTACAATAAAGCTCCATATGAAATTTAAGTTTGCAACAAACCATGAACTAGGTAGATAGGAAAGGCTGAAATAAGGAAAGGTATGCTCTGAATTCTTTTTAGTTGCAACAATCTTATTTTTAGGTGACAAGATTTGAAAAATTATCCCTTGTATCTAAAAATTCATGCTTTCTTCCTTTCTAGAAAATGGTAAAGGAGGAACAAAATTGTTACTAACATAACTTCTTGAACAATGGAATATTCTAAACTATGAACAAGTTTTCATGGGAATGTGACATGAAAAGATTAGGAATGAATTTATTGTTCTGTTAATATAGGTAGGCACCATATGTACATTTTACTTTTTCGATTAAGTCAAATGTTTGGAAGTTGTGCAGAGATGCAACATGAATATTTTGCAAGAAAAAAATTCGAACATTGAGAATCCTTACACTATCCATATCTTTTACTGTCTCATAAATTCAATATTAACTAAATCTAATCTTTAAGGGCAGGAGAAGTTGAACTTGAGTCTATTTTTAGTGTTTAATGAACCAAAATTAGTTTTCTAATCATAGTAATGTATGGTTTTATGATGTTCTTAATGAGGGACTGCATCATTCAAGGTAGTTGTTGAAATGAGGCATAGAGGCCATACTTCCACTGATTAGATTTTTTGATGTAAAGAGTGTAATAATGGTTAGGTATGTTTCCAATTCAACACTAATTAGGCCAGTTGAGATGCTCAAAGTGTAAATGATTTTGCGTCTAAGTATTTCATGGAGGGTATGATAGTTACTTTGTTAATTTGTGATTTTTGTAAATTTTCTACCAACAATCTGTACTTAGCTCAGGGCCTCTTTCTCATGGTATTGTACAATTGGATTTTTCCTTGATGCATTTTTTCATTGGATTGGGCATCTTTCTCATTGTTATTTTAGTCCTAAACATGAGTACAAATATAGTATTGAATCATTATAATTGGTAGAAATGACAAGGAGCTTGAAGTTGGAGGTGTGAGCTATAACATTGATAACACAAGAATGTTAAGGACTCAATCAAATAAAAATAAATTTAACATTTTATCACTATGTACTTTTAGCTGGGTTGTGTTAGCTAAACTACGAAGGTAAGCATTCCAAACCTTCTTTGGGATTGAATTTTAGCCCTTTAATCCAGAGGGGGCTCTCTCTCAAATCTGCTTTCAAATATGTACAATAAAGCTTAGACAGAGGCTAGATCTATGGTAGTAGGACAAGATGAGTGGTAAGACAAAAAGGAGCAGACCATTGGGCTATTGAGTTGTGAATTTGAAGCTTGAGTTAGGATTTCAATGGCTAGTGATAGAACTCATGGAAAGATGGGAAGTAAAGTTGATGTTTATTCAAACAAAGATTGGTCATCGTAGTAATAGATAGAACAAGAAAGAAAACAAATAGAGAACTGCTACAGAGCACTTGAATAAGTGAATTATGTAACTCTTAAGGTCAACAGTACATTAATAATTAAAGAGCATGAAGGATTAATTTTGTCAGTATTTTGAAAAAGAAAATGAGATGCAATTAGCACTCTGCATCTATGGGATGAATCCAAAATTTCACAGTAAAGGGAGCAACTGTTTGATTTAGGGAAGACAAAGCATAAGTAATATGAATTGTGTGTAACATCAAACATTTATAGATTTGAAATAATAACAATAAACAATGAAAAAACATGGCTTACTCAATCTATGGTGTGAGAAACAAAATTCTACACTGAAGAAGATTGTTTATTAATATCCATAAACACTGTACCCAGGCCTGCTACAAAGGATTCAAACCCTTTTTTAATCTAATAGCATGAATATATACAAAAGAGGTTTGACGACCTTCCTCTCCTAATACAAATTGACAACTAAATCCTAATCTAACAGCTAATACATGAGAGCTCTATGAGCCTCCACCTAAAGACATTCTAGATTAATTAAGCTACAAGAAGAATGTCGCTAACATCTGGAAGATATGATATGGAGAAAGTTGAAGCAGATTGAAAGTATTCGAATAGGTTGAAGTAGAAGACTTCTACTTGGCTTAGAAGTCTGTTTGTCATAAATTCCTCTAATTGAAAAACCTTCCTCATGGTTTCGAAGACTCTTTCTTTGCCCTTTGAGCTGGCTAGGTTCTAGAACCTTTTTCCATGTCATCCCCTACCCTGTCACTTTGCCACTCAACTTTTTTGAGTCACTCTGCTATCAAGTCCTTCTGATACTGGAAGTTGTTACTGAATTTCCTCAATGGAGATGAGTAACATGTTATGCCGCATATTGCTCTTTGCTTTCAATGTGACTCCTCCTATGCTTTGCTACTGCTAAATAAGTGTACGCAATTGTGGAGTAGAATGTGTTTACATGGAATCTTGTCTTTGAATCCAATACATCAGAACTCATAATTTGTTGAACAAATTTTTGTTGTAAAACATCCTCTTGTTTTAAATCCATCCTAGGCTTCATCACTGCAGCCTGTTTCAAAATTTTATCATTCTTTTGAAGTTTTGGAGTTATAAATTTATACTTAGATACCTTATGACCTTTTCATTCTTAATCCTTAAATTTGTGTGTAAAGACAGGGTGCCAAACATATATTTCATGAGATATACTGATATGAAATATATTTCTCTGGAAACAAGAGCCTTCCTGTCAGAATTTCACCAGATATGTAACCTAGGTTTAAAATTTCAATGATGGGAGTATTCTTCAGGAAGAATGAACCACATAACTCAGGGGATCTATGCTTGCAAAGAAGTGTGCATCCTATATTATTTTTGTGCTTATACATGAACATTTATACTAAGATATGTTGCAAGGGAGTTTGTTTCATTAACTGCATATAAAGAGGAAAACGTTGTTATTCAAGCCAATCTCGCGTCTAATGGTTGTGACAATTTCATCCTGTTGATGCCTAGAAAATCTCTGCTTCAAACATCGGGGAAAACCACCCGGTCGGGACCTTAAGGCAACTCCTTTTCCGTTTGGTATGGTGGCTCTGACTGGATTTAAAGGACCAATTTCCTTATAACTAAATGGATTGGTTTGGGTGGGTGGAAATGGGACTAAATTAACTGAAATAAAACTATCTAATTTAAACTAAATACTGATAAAGAAATTCTAACACTAACCCGGGTAATTATATGTGAATGCAACTTAAGATTGTTCCAATTTAACAATAACCATGAAAATGTATTATTATTTAAATTGAAATATGCAGAAACAAATAAAGATAACTCTGTTTAAGAAATTAAACAGAGTTGTATTAGCATATTGCATTCATCATTGTATACCATCTATATATATACTTATAAAAGATAACGTTTCAATTATACTCAGAAATGATATATAAAAGGAAGCGTTGTGAAAACAAATATATATAAATGATAGCAATTTTAAAGCGAATATCATAAGACAAAAGAAATCAACAGTGAAAGGATAGAAATACCTCATTCATCTCGAAGACTTTCAAATGCAATGCGATATTCTAATCCAGTAACTCTGATGCAAAATCAAATTCCAAGGTACAGAAATGCAATCTCCAAGTCAAAAAATATTAAGATCCAGGACCCCTCTCTAAATGCATGAGAAGGGTTTAAATACTACTTAACTAAATCTAAAAATAGTCTTATTACAAAAATTAAGGATTCGGTTCAATGACCGTCCTTTTCCTAGGCTAAAATACGTAAAATTAAAACTAAATCTAACTATCTATGAACTTGATCTTAAATCCTGCATCTAGCATAGTTTTGAGAAGTTGCGGTTGACCGACTTCAGAATTCAACTGTCCTGAAAAGACAGAGTCGGCAAGCGTAGGCGCAATATTCTCTGTAGCATTGATGATACAATTAAGCGCACTGTGCTGACTGTGTGGCTTCACCAAGTACGCCCAGTATGAGTCCCAATTCAATCTTGTCAGCCCTTGAATTGATTTTGCTCTTTCTTTTGCCTTTTGCCTCCATTCTGTTTGCAGTTGATGTGCCTGTGGGAGATATCTTCGAAAAGTTCCTGGAATCAAATTAGCTTTGTGTAAATTGTCATTTACAAAATCAGTAAGAGTGTTTGCCGCTGTAGCTGCCTCCTCTGCTGCCTTTTCTGCCCTTATAATTTGTGCATCCCAGTTATTGAACAGTATTTCTTTATGGTTTTCATTAACAATGGGTGCACCAGCTTTTCTACCTTCTTCTATTTTTTTCCATGCCAGATAATCATTGATCTTTTCATTAATCAAATCATAATCATTTCGTAAATCTACGACATGATTTGTGATTTTATCGCTTTCTTGGCACAAAGAATTCCATTGCAAGATATTTTGGCAGAAAACTTCCTCTTGTTGCAGTAGTTGATTGTTCAAAGAGATAGTTTCTGAAATGAATTCTGGAAGCTTAGGATCATCTTTATGCTGATCTTGGATAATCTGTATTTGTTTGTCTTTATAAACCAAGCTTTTTTGATGTCCTATTTGCATTTCTTGAAGTTGTTGTTGTAACCCTTCAAGTTTCAATTGTGCTTCCTCATTGGCTTGTACCTGTTGCAATTGCTGTTGTAGAACTTTTATCTGTTCTTTTTCATTAAACAAAATTTGTATCTCAAATGCTTTGTCAATTGTTGCAGAAGCATAAGCTCCTGTCATTTGAGATAACTTGGTGAGATTACGAGTAGGTTCTGTGGCAGGATCTTTCCACAAAACATCTACTTGTTCTACTTCAGTAGCAATTGTACTTTCTAACTTTCTCTTTTTCCTCTGTCTCTTCACTACTGCTTTGTATTTAGGGCTGTAGAATACATCTAGAGGAGGAATGTCTTCTACATTAAGTACAATTTCAGAGGATGGTGTGATTGGTATGTGCTCTGTCACTGTGACTGTGCTACTTGTTCCTGTGTTCAAAACTTTGGTTGTCTGGACAGGAGTCTGTACATTCTGTCCTTCTACATTAATCAATTGGTTGAAGTTTTCCCATTCTTTGTCGAATTCAATAATGACTGGCTGTTGCTATACATTGGTTGGAGGAGGATTTGTCTATTGAGAAGTCAAAATTTGCTGTTGAGTAAGTTCTTTTGATTGTGCAGAATCTTTAATGGATTCTTCCATTTTATCTTCCCTTTCATTAGACTTATTGGAATGTTCAGAATCTCTGTCAGATTTTGATTTAGATTTATCTGTACTTGAACTGCCATTAAGACTAACACTAGGAGTTTGCTCTCTTGCGGGCTCTAAGCGTAGATTTTCCAAAGGAATAGGAGTTAGTCTTCTTTCTCTGTAAAGCTTGAATTCCTGAAATTCCTCGGGAGATAACTGCACTTGGGCTGAATTCAAAACTTCTTTGAATGAATTTCTTGCTTGGAACATATCATTAAAAGGATCCTGTTCCCCAGAAAATTCCCTTACTCTGATTGCATTGGTAAAATTCTTAACAATATCATTTGGGTCGAATAACCTTCTCGAAAATTTAAACAGCTGTAGGCATGTAATGTTGCCTATCTCTTGAAATGCATGACCAATATGGAACAGTGAAAATGTTCCACATTTTACAGGAAATTGTGGCCAAATGCCTTTTTTCTTCTCTTTTAAATCTTTTGTTATACCTCCCTGGCCACAGGTCTGATAAGCAATTTCCCGAGGTACAAGTCTATCTGGAACATATAGGGGTAAAACATGGGGAGAAGCATAACTTCCAAAAACCCTAATATAAGTGAACAATTCTTCTCCAAACCATCTTGCGACGGGGATAATATCAACCTCTGTTTCTGGAGATAACCTTGGGGCGTCCTTATTATACAATGTTTTGTACAATGGCAGCATTATTCCATGAAAAATTTGGTAAAAATGGGGGACAAACTTAGACTCCCATAGTTCTTTATGGTACACATGAATAGGCAAAGGATCGTGGATAGTCCATTTCCAACCCATCACAGGGAATTTAGAGACATAACAGATAGCATCCATGACATAAGAAGATAAATAAAAAGGCAGATAGATCCGCTGAGAAACATTTCGTTTGGACCGGTAGTGAAAAATAGCAGTGGTCAAATTATCAGATAAGATTTTGGCCCAGTCTACAATTGTAGAATTAACGGCCGCATTCAACAAAGGAAGCCATTCGGGTAAGATCATATTTATGTCAGGCTTTCCAAAAAGCCTGCATAACATGGCAGCAGTGAAACAATAAGGAGAGGTAAGTGAACCCGTGCTGTACATACCTTGTTTGTTTTTCTTCAATGGTTCACTTATTTTGGTCCACTCCTTTGTGCATTCTGCCAAATTTGCATGTTCTCTGGCAAAATCTTCCATGAATTGTTTGTTGTAAGTCGCCTGAGGTTCTGGCAACTTATACATTAATCTCAGATCTTCTATGGTGAATGACCCGATTAGCTCTTCAGATGGAGTTTTGAATTGTCTGTCTGAAAGATCGGTGCTGTCCAGCACCCATTTCACCATATCCGTATACGGGAGAATCCTCGGCCTTGTCGCTATTCTATGGAGAAATGAACAAGCTAGTTCTTTGAGGGTTGCTTCAGATGTATTACTAGAACCTGCTGTAGCCACAACTTTCATCACCACAGGATTTTCTTCTTCTAACAGATTATACATTCCTTCCCAAGTGGATATACCGGCATCCTTATTACAAGCGGTGTCTACATACAGCGAAGCCATTTCTCTGTTTTCAGAATTCGAGCTCTTATCCTTCTTACCCATAGTGTTTAGTGAACGCTTTGTATAGACGTTTGCTCCTTCGTGCCTGCGTTTTACGAGTAAATGAGAGTAATGGCATAAGAAAGGTGATGAGACTGTTTTAAATGTGAAAGCGGATGAAATATAATATTTTAATCGTGAAATGACTTTCAATCCAAACACAATCTCGTTTACCATTAATTGTCAATCCAATCATTAAAGCGCATAACAGATTTGATATATGGGAAGATTGCCTTTGGAAAACGCGCCTACATGAATCTGCGACATTGCGATCTGCGATTTACTGTGCAATATCGCAATATCGTGATGTCACAATATCGCAATATCGCAAAATGAAGCCATCTCAGTTATGTAAAATAGCGCAAAAGTGGAAATTGCGCAATAGCGCAAAAGCGCATATCGCAAATATCGCAAAAGCGCAAAATTAAAAATAGCGCAAAAGGTATTCATTAATGACTTTTGTTTTCTACGCTATGTGATCTGCGATCAATACGTTTATTGTATGGGCTTTTGGGGTCGCATTATCGCAAAAGCGCAAAATCGCATTTTCAGTTTTATAAAAGATATATATCATTTTGCGATGGGTGCGGTATTTTGTTTAAAGAACAATTTTATTGTAATCTATCATAAACTTAAGTATTTCATAATGTTCTTTCTAAGGGATTTCTCTAAGTTTATGATAGAAAGTTTTATTTAAAAAGGAAAACAAATCCTAATTTATTTTTTTGGATTTTTAACTAAGGGTCCCCATTTATTTAGTATTATTACTAATATTAAATAAAAGGGGGGTTGTTGCTGGTCACAACAATTGGCGATTCACTGAAAGAAACAGTTATCTCTGAAAAAATAAAATGAACACTATATCTTTAGTAAGTAAAGATTTTCAAAGATAATGAAAACTATCTTGGGATAATTTAAATAAAATGTAACTATGAAAAAGAAATAAAAATCATTCACAATTTCTTTCTAATTCTTTAAGAATAAAAACATTTTGGGTTATTTCAAGCTTTGATTGGTGTTTAATAATGAAGTAAGTGGATTTCTCCAAGTTTTGGTTTTATAATATACTCTATTGTCATAGGTATTGCCTCTGCTGCCAGCAAACGTTCATAGTCTCGACAGGGTTACCTTTAAACCATTAACCATTCATTGTCCCATCCAACTAAAATTATGACTTTTTAAAAGATAAATTCGTAAGACTTATTATCTCATGTTTTTGTCTTTTACTTATTTTTTGTTTTAAGAGCCATTGTTCTGGTTTGGTAGCCAGTTAATAACAATGCCATTCACTAGTTATAATTAAACTGAACAAGCTGGCTCGTGATGAGACCCCTTGTCTTATATTTATAAGCCATTACCCTATTTTGGTATGCAGTATTGGTAATGTCAGTTTTATTACACCTTATGAACATGGTAAGTCGGCTCATAATGAGACCTCTTATCTCTTAAATTTTCAAATTTCTTAGAATTACATTCTAAAAAATCACAACTTAAATGGATGGGGTGAGATAGTTTTATCCTTAAGAATCAATGGATGACAATTTTCAGAGTTTTTTGAGTTCCAAAACTTTGAAAAAATCTTTACTTTGATAGATAACCTTTCTCTGCTTAATAAACTTATGATGATTTACATTCTTCTCAAGTTTTCAAAAGATCATGCAAATGATTGAAATAATCTTTCAAAGTTTAACATCTTATTTTAAACTATTCAAAAACTGTGATCATTACTTTAAAAAATCTTATTTACACAAAATAAAAATTTATAATATCCTTCCGAAGAAATTTTCTTAAATAGTAAACAGTCAATCAGAGACTCATTAACAACCTTTATTTGCAAAAACAAAAACAATCAAAATTCTGCAGAAAGGAATATGTACAGTTTAAGAAGGGGTTACCTCCTTATGAAAAGAATTTCTTTAAGACAAGCCCATTTACAGGAAGAGATTCTCTCTTACCTGTTAGATCTTGGAGTATGAATGTATTTGAGCCTATCTTCTCAACGATCTGAAATGGTCCAAGCCACATTTTCTGAAATTTGGTATGTTTACCTTTTTCTTCGTGTGCTTTATCCCATTTCAGAACTAGATCACCAATTGAAAAAAATTTTGAGCCGGTAGAACTTGCATCAAAAGAAGATTTTACAAGCTGTTGATGTTTTTCATGAGTAATTTTTGCTTTATCCCTATCTTCTTCTAGTTTAAGGATTTGATCATACCTCAATTGAATGGATGATGAAGGATTTTCTTCAATAAATTGCACTAGGGCTAATGATGGAAGAGTTAAATTTGATGGTATCACAGCTTCTTTTCCATAAACCAGATTGAAAGGTGAAGTCCCTATTGAAGCTTTTTCAGTGATACGATCAGCCCACAATGTAAAGATTAAATATTTGTGCCAATTCTTTTGATTTTGATCAATGGTCCTTTTAATGATTTTGATAAGGTTTTTGTTAGTGGATTCGGCCAAACCATTACCTTGTGGATAATAATTTGCTGAATATTTTAATTTAAAACCTCTTTTGACTGCAAATTCTATTAAACTATTTCCAGAGAAGTAAGATGCGTTATCAAAGACTAGAGCGTTAGGTACACCAAACCTGGTTATGATGAATTGATCTATGAAATCAATAATTGCATCAGAATTGGCTACCTTCAACGGGATTGCCTCTACTCATTTTGTAAAGTAATCAGTTGCAGTAAGGATGTACTTGTACTGTTTGGAAGAATGAGGTACTATCTCACCAATAATGTCAAGCCTCCATTGTTCGAATGGTTGCTCAATAGTCACTGGTTGCAAAGGAAAAGCTGGTTTCCTTTGTCTTCCACTTGCAGTTTGACAAATTTGGCACTTCCTTACGTAATCATGTGTATCTTTAAAAAGGGTAGGCCAGTAATAACCAGCACGAATTATTTTGTGAGCCGTGGTATCACCTCCAAAATGACCTCCTGCTAGTCCATCATGTAATTCCTGCAAAACCTTTTCAGCTTCAGTCTTTTCCAAACATCTTAATAGAATTGAATCATAATTTTTTCTAAATAACACATTATCAATGATCTGGTATTTAATAGCCTTTAACCTTAAAGCACGTTTACTCTTATAGCTGAGATTAGAAGGAGCATACCCATTTTTCAAGTAATAGATAAGATCAGCATACTGAGATTCGGAATCTGTAACACTTATCTGACTTACTTGAATATCTTGATTTGAATCTTGATTTTCTGGTATGTTATGAGCTCCTGCCAATAATCTGCAAAAACCTTGTCCTCTAACAATCTTAGCTGGTTTAATATCAATATCATATTCTTGCAAGGTTGTTACCCAGTTAGCTCTCTTTTCTCCTACTTCTTTTTGAATTAATAATTGCCTCACTGCAGAGAATGGGACAATGATTTTTGTATGTGTTTTCAAGAGAAAAGGTCTAAAATGTTTGATTGATTTAAACACAGCAAAGGCTTATTTTTCAACATCGGAATAATTAAGCTCAGCTCCTTGCAGATTTGAACTAAAGAAAGAAATTGGTGCTTTGATTTCTTGATCATTGAGTTGTGTTAAAACGGTTGCATAGGATGTTTCAGTGGCCAGAGTATACAAAGTAAAATATTTAGAAAAATCAGGGGTATTCAATGCTGGTGCATTAATGATCGCTTGTTTGATTGCCTCAAAAGCTTCTTTTTATTTATGCGTCCATTTGAATATTGAATTCTTCTTGATCATATTTTGCATAAGTAAAACAATAAAAGAAAAATCAGGAATAAATCTTTTAACAAAATTGATCTGTCCAAGAAATGATTGCATGGATTTTTTGTTATGAGGTAAAGAAATATCAGAAATTTCTTTCACTCTATCTGGATCAATATATATACCACCTTTTGACACAAAAAATCCTAAGAGTTTTCCTTCATCTAAAGCAAAGAAAGATTTCTTCGGATTTAAGGAAATACCAAACCTCCTACATCTTTCAAATATTTGTTTTAAATCATGTAGATGATTGGCTCTCTTTTTTGAAAATACTGTTATGTCATCAAGATAAACAACAACTGATTTATTGATCAGACCTTTAAATGCTATGTCCATGGCTCTTTGAAAAGTTGCTCCTGCATTTATTAGACCAAAAGGCATTTTCTGATAAGCATAAGTTCCCCATTTTGTTCTAAAAGTTGTTTTCAATCTGTCATCTGGATGAACTAAAACTTGATTATAGCCTGAAAATCCATTTAGAAAGGACATAATTTCAAAACCAGCTACCTTTTGAAGTATCTGTTCCATGGTTGGCAATGGGAAATTGTCCTTTAAACATGCCTTGTTTAAATTTCTGAAATCAATACAGATTCTTATATCACCATTCTTCTTCCTTACAGGTACCATATTGGAAACCCAATTGGAGTGCCTGACGGGAAAAATGATTTTGGCTTTTAAAAGTTTATTAAGTTCTGATTTGATTTGACTTTCGAGATTTGGATAGATCTTCCTCAACTTCTGTTGAACAGGTTTAATATCAGGAAGCATTGGAATTGTATGTTGAATAACCGAAGTATCATACGTTTTTAGATCATCATAATTCCAAGCAAAAACGTTTTTATATTTGTTCAGCAGTTTAATGAACGCATTCCTTTCCTCTGGTGTTAAATTGAGTCCTAAATTAATGTTTTGAGGTTTGGAATCAGAACCAAGATTTACTAATTCAAACTTCAAAGTGGAACTTTGAAGTTTAGCATTAGTGACTTTCTTGAATCTGTCTTTAATGTCATATAAATCTTCTAATTTAACAACAGATTTCGGAATGGGATTTTCATTACCTTTTGAAGCAATTTGTAAATCATGATCATCTTCGTCAATAATTTTTTCACATATGATTTCTCTGAAGTCATGAAATTTAGAATATCTTGATCATGATAGAAAACTCTCCAGTTTGTAACATTATCTGGGACAGACGGACGAAAAATCAATTCTACAGAAAACCTATCAGGACTGCAATCTTCAGCAAGAAGAAGTTTAGATGCAACATTAGCTAACAAGTCAGTTGATGTATTCTGATTCCTAGGAATATGAGAAATATTGAATGCTAAAAAATGAGTGGTGAGATCTTGTACTAGGGTTTGATAGTGTTTAAGATGTCCTGAAAGGCAATGAATAGTATTCCTAACTTGTTTTATGACAATTTCAGAATCACCAAAGACTTTCAAGTATTTAACATCTAACCCTATAGCTTTATAAAGTCCTTGAACTAAGGCTTCATATTTCGCAGTATTGTTAGTACACTCAAATTCTAGCCTACATGATAGCATGGTTTTCTCTCCATCTGGATCAATTAAAATGCATCCTGCTCCAGCTCCATCACTAGACTTTGATCCATCAAAATACAATGACCAAAATAAAGACTTATCTATTGACTTATCTACAATTACATCAGAAGTATTTACAATTCTGGAAGAATCGGATTGTGAAAAATTTTCTATTTGAGAAACGAAAGTATTTACAGAAAAAGGTGATTGGGGTGCTTCGAAGTTTCCAAGAAATGATTCAGTAGAATAACCTCCAAGAATATTGTTGTTGAATGCCACAGGTCATTAGGTTGTTCGAATTCAGTGACAGTGTGCGCCATATGTTTTTCTCGTTCAATTTTAATTTGATTTGGTTTCCCTTTGTAGGGAAGCCACATATGCGAATAATCAGTTGAGATATAACCATTAAGTTTCGCAGACCAGTCCCTGCTCAAGATTAATCCATAGAATTCAGGAATATCAACAATCAAAATATCAATTCTTTGGACAATCCTAGGATCAGAAGCTAATCTGATAGTAACTGAATTGATTTCTCCTACAACTTGAACTTTAGAGCGATCCAATTGAACGATATGAACTGCTGATTTCTGTGGTTCGATATTCAATTTAGCACAGACAGAAATAGGCATTATATTGGAGGAAGCTCCAGAATCAATCAAACAATTGTGAAGATTTTTATTGTACATTTCATAAGTCAAAAGAAAAGGAGGAGTTTGAGAATTTGACTTTTCCCCAATGAGCACAGTATCAGTAGCATCTACCTTATCTGGTGGTTTACCAGCTCCCCTAGCTACTTTTGCAACTACACCGCTTGGTAAAGGAGCAATTGGTGTAGCGTTTAGTTCTTTCAATAGCAACTTCTGCTGGTGTTTTAGTTTGCTGAGTTCATGTAAAGAAATGTTGGCTTTAATCTTTTTCATATCTTCGACAATGTTGTATTCCATAGGATCTGACACTACTAAAGTCTTTGCTGTTGATGTGGGAGGATTAGAAGAAGATGGCTGATTCTGAGTAGGTAATGGAGAAGCTTTCTTTGCATGGGATTTGTCTTTGGTACTTGGAGTTGTGATTTTCTTTTTAGGAGCTGTTTGTATAGGCTCTACTGTAGATTTACTTCTAGTACTTACAGGAATAGCTTCTTGTTCTACCTCACTATCAGAATTAGGGAGAATAAAATCCCACATTCCATGTAATTCAACGATTTCTTCATTCTCATCTTCCTCATCTGATACTAAAGATGTATCTTCTTCTTCTTCTTCTTCCTCTGATTCTGCATTAGAGATTGCATTAGGAGGTTTAGATTCAACTTGGTTTCTTCTAAAATTTCGGAATGGTTTTTTGGTAGAAGTTTCAGCTACTTGTTTTTTAATTTCAACCATTTCATTTGACATGGTTTTAAGAACTTTCTGTAAACCTTCCATGTCGTATGGGTCTTTGGCCTTTTTCTTTGAATCATCTTTGAATCTGACTTTCTTTGATTTCCTTTCCTCAATAGCATTTTTCTTTTCTAGAGAGATAATTCGTTTTTCTACTGCAATAGCTTCTTTCATATTCTCAGCGAACGTAGGTTTTGCAGCTCAGTCTACAAAAATTGCTATGTTTGAAGGTAAGGCAGTTATGTACCATTCAATTCTGACTTGTTCACTGGGCTGTGAATCTGTGTGGATTTTGTTCAAGAGTTTGTTGAATCTAGCGTTGAATTCTTTAATGGGTTCCTTGGGTTCTATCTTCAAATTTGAGAGGTCATTGAGTAAAGCTGCTATTGATCGGTCATCTCCAAATTTGGTTAAAAAATGATCTGCAAAAATGTCCCAACTTGTTATGGATCCTGATGGTAATGAAAAGTACCATGATCATGCTGCTCCTTGAAGAGTATAAGGGAATAGTCTGACTACAACATCTTCATGTGTGACTCCATTCAAATTTACAGCCAACATAAAGTTATTGATATGTTCTTCATCTTGGATGTTAAGATCTGGACTAAATTTCGGAAGCCATTTTCCAGGATTGTCTGGTAAATCATGTAAAGGTGCAGCCATGTTGACTACCCCTGGAGTAGCCCATGGTCTAGCCATTATCGGAACGACTATTGGAGGAGTAGTAGTAACTGGTGGTGTTTGAATAGAAGTTGTTGGAATAGATGATGTTGAGATTGATGATGTTTGAGAGGAAGATGATGTTTGAGGAGATGATGATTGAAGAGATGATGATGAAACAACTGCACTTTGTTGAGTTGTGGTTTTGGAAACAGGTGATTGAATATGAGATGATGAACTTGTATCACTTTCTGTTTCCGATTGAATTCTTTTTGTTTTTCCCTTACTAGGTAAAGGAAATTCTTTCGGAGGAATACCAAGTTTTTCACTTTGCAACCTAGTAAGAGGTTTCGAAGGAATAAATTTTGAGCTTACACTACCTTCAGATATTTCAGACTCTTCAAAAGATAATGAGAATCCTTTCAATTTATGGATTAAGTCTTGAACTTCAGGAGACTCAGGAGATTGCTTGTCTGAATGTTTTGAGATTTTGGTAGTGGGTGTTTGAATATTTTCTGCAATTTCTTCTCTAGGATTTTGAATTTCAGAAGAAATTGAAGAAGTTAATGAGGGTGTTTTGCTCTCGGAATGGCTTGTGGATAGAGATTTACTTGCCATTCATAGCTCATGCCCTCCTTCTAGTGCCAAAAATGTTGAAGCCTAGAAAATCTCTGCTTCAAACATCGGGGAAAACCACCCGGTCGGGACCTTAAGACAGCTCCTTTTCCGTTTGGTATGGTGGCTCCGACTGGATTTAAAGGACCAATTTCCTTATAACTAAATGGATTGGTTTGGATGGGTGGAAATGGGACTAAATTAACTGAAATAAAACTATCTAATTTAAACTAAATACTGATAAAGAAATTCTAATACTAACCCGGGTAATTATATGTGAATACAACTTAAGATTGTTCCAATTTAACAATAACCATGAAAATGTATTATTATTTAAATTGAAATATGTAGAAACAAATAAAGATAACTCTGTTTAAGAAATTAAACAGAGTTGTATTAGCATATTGCATTCATCATTGTATACCATCTATATATATACTTATAAAAGATAACGTTTCAATTATACTCAGAAATGATATATAAAAGGAAGCGTTGTGAAAACAAATATATATAAATGATAGAAATTTTAAAGCGAATATCATAAGACAAAAGAAATCAACAGTGAAAGGATAGAAATACCTCATTCATCTTGAAGACTTTCAAATGCAATGTGATACTCTAATCCAGTAACTATGATGCAAAATCAAATTTCAAGGTACATAAATGCAACACTTCAAAGATAATTCCGCATGAAAATCACCAGATGTGATCCTTTTTAAAAATATATAAGACAACGGAGTACAGAAATTCAATCTCCAAGTCAAAAAATATTAAGATCCAGGATCCTTCTCTAAATGCATGAGAAGGGTTTAAATACTACTTAGCTAAATCTAAAAATAGTCTTATTACAAAAATTAAGGATTCGGTTCAATGACCATCCTTTTTCTAGGCTAAAATACATTAAAATTAAAACTAAATCTAACTATCTATGAACTTGATCTTTAAACTTGCAGGCATCTAGCATAGTTTTGAGAAGTTGCGGTTGACTGACTTCAGAAGTCAACTGTCATGAAAAGACAGAGTCGCCAAGCGTAGGCGCAATCTTCTCTGTAGCATTGATGATACAATTAAGCACACTGTGCTGACTGTGTGGCTTCACCAAGTACGCCTAGTATGAGTCCCAATTCAATCTTGTCAGCCCTTGAATTGATTTTTCTCTTTCTTCTGCCTTTTGCCTCCATTCTGTTTGTAGTTGATGTGCCTGTGGGAGATATCCTGGAACAGTTTCTGGAATCAAATTAGCTTTGTGTAAATTGTCATTTACACAATCAGTAAGAGTGTTTGCCGCTATAGCCACCTCCTCTGCTACCTTTTCTGCCCTTCTAATTTGTGCATCCCAGTTATTGAACAGTATTTCTTTATGGTTTTCATTAACAATGGGTGCACCAGCTTTTCTGCCTTCTTCTGTTTTTTGCCATGCCAGATAATCATTGATCTTTTCATTAATCAAATCATAATCATTTCGTAAATCTATGACATGAATTGTGATTTTATTTCTTTCTTGGCACAAAGAATTCCATTGCAAGATTTTTTGGCAGAAAACTTCCTCTTGTTGCGGTAGTTGATTGTTCAAAGAGATAGTTTCTGAAATGAATTCTAGAAGCTTAGGATAATATTTATGCTGATCTTGGATAATCTGTATTTGTTTGTCTTTATCAGCCAAGCTTTTTTGATGTCCTATTTGCATTTCTTGAAGTTGTTGTTGTAACCCTTCAAGTTTCAATTGTGCTTCCTCATTGGCTTGTACCTGTTGCAATTGCTGTTGTAGAACTTTTATCTGTTCTTCTTTTTCATTCAACAAAAGTTGTATCTCAAATGCTTTGTCAATTGTTGCAAAAGCATAAGCTCCTGTCATTTGAGATAACTTGGTGAGATTACGAGTAGGTTCTGTGGCAGGATCTTTCCACAAAACATCTACTTGTTTTGCTTCAGTAGCAATTGTACTTTCTAACTTTCTCTTTTTCCTCTGTCTCTTCACTACTGCTTTGTATTTAGGGCTGTAGAATACATCTAGAGGAGGAATTTATTCTACATTAAGTACAATTTCAGAGGATGGTGTGATTGGTATGTGCTCTGTCACTGTGACTGTGCTACTTGTTCCTGTGTTCAAAACTTTGGCTGTCTGGACAGGAGTCTGTACATTCTGTCCTTCTACATTAATCAATTGGTTGAAGGTTTCCCATTCTTTGTCTAATTCAATAATGACTGGCTATTGCTGTACATTGGTTGGAGGAGGATTTGTCTGTTGAGAAGTCAAAATTTGCTGTTGAGTAAGTTCTTTTGATTGTGTAGAATCTTTAATGGATTCTTCCATTTTATCTTCCTTTTCATTAGACTTATTGGAATGTTCAGAATCTATGTCAGATTTAGATTTAGACTTATTTGTACTTGAACTGCCATTAAGACTAACACTAGGATTTTTCTCTCTTGCAGGCTCTAAGCGTAGATTTTCCAAAGGAATATGAGTTAGTCTTCTTTCTCTGTAAAGCTTGAATTCCTTAAATTCCTCTGGAGATAACTGCACTTGGGCTGACTTCAAAAATTCTTTGAATGAATTTCTTGCTTGGAACATATCATCAAAAGGATCCTGTTCCCCGGAAAATTCCCTTACTCTGATTGCATTGGTAAAATTCTTAACAATATCATTTGGGTCGAATAACCTTCTCAAAAATTTGAACAGCTGTAGGCATGTAATGTTCCCTATCTCTTGGAATGCATGACCAATATCGAACAATGAAAATGTTCCACATTTTATGGGAAATTGTGGCCAAATGTCTTTTTTCTTCTCTTTTAAATCTTTTGTTATACCTCCTTGGCCACAGGTCTGATAAGAAATTTCTCGAGCTACAAGTCTATCTGGAACATATAGGGGTAAAACATGGGGAGAAGCATAACTTCCAAAAACCCTAATATAAGTGAACAATTCTTCTCCAAACCATCTCACGACGGGGAGAATATCAACCTCTGTTTCTGGGGATAACCTTGGGGCATCCTTATTATGCAATGTTTTGTACAATGGCAACATTATTCCATGACAAATTTGGTAAAAATGGGGGACAAACTTAGACTCCCATAGTTCTTTATGGTACACATGAATAGGCAAAGGATCGTGGATAGTCCATTGCCAACCCATCACAGGGAATTTAGAGACATAACAGATAGCATCCATGACATAAGCAGACAAATAAAAAGGAGGATAAACCCACTGAGAAACATTTCATTTGGACCGGTAATGAAAAATAACAGTGGTCAAATTATCAGATAGGATTTTTGCCCAGTCTACAATTGTAGAATTAACGACCGCATTCAACAAAGGAAGCCATTCGGGTAGGATCATATTTATGTCAGGCTTTCCAAAAAGCCTGCATAACATGGCAGCAGTGAAACAATAAAGAGAGGTAAGTGAACCCGTGCTATACATACCTTGCTTGTTTTTCTTCAATGGTTCACTTCTTTTGGTCCACTCCTTTGTGCATTATGCCAAATTTGCATGTTCTCTGGAAAAATCTTCCATGAATTGTTTGTTGTAAGTCGCCTGAGGTTCTGGCAACTTATACATTAATCTCAGATCTTCTATGGTGAATGACCCGATTAGCTCTTCAGATGGAGTTCTGAATTTTCTGTCTGAAATATTGGTGCTGTCCAGCACCCATTTCACCATGTCCGTATATGGGAGAATCCTCGGCCTTTCCGCTATCCTATGGAGAAATGAACAAGCCAGTTCTTTGAGGGTTGCTTCAGATGTATCACTAGAACCTGCTGTAGCCACAACTTTCATCACCACGGGATTTTCTTCCTCTAACAGATTATACATTCCTTCCCAAGTGGATATACCAGCATCCTTATTACAAGCGGTGTCTGCATACAGCGAAGCCATTTCTCTGTTTTCAGAATTCGAGCTCTTCTCCATCTTACCCATAGTGTTTAGTGAAAGCTTTGTATAGACGTTTGCTCCTTCGTGCCTACGTTTTACGAGTAAATGAGAGTAATGGCATAATAAAGGTGATGAGACTGTTTTAAATGTGAAAGCGGATGAAATATAATATTTTAATCGTGAAATGACTTTCAATCCAAACACGATCTCATTTACCATTAATTGTCAATCCAATCATTAAAGCGCATAACAGATTTGATATATGGGAAGATTGCCTTTGGACAACGCGCCTACATGAATCTGCGACATTGCGATCTGCGATTTGCTGCGCAATATCGCAATATCGCGATGTTGCAATATCGCAATATCACAAAATGAAGCCATCTCAGTTATGTAAAATAGCGCAAAAGCGCATATCGCAAATCTCGCAAAAGCGCAAAATTAAAAATAGTGCAAAAGGTATTCATTAATGACTTCTGTTTTCTGCGCTATGCGCTATGTGATCTGCGATCAATACGTTTATTGTATGGGCTTTTGGGGTCGCATTATCGCAAAAGCGCAAAATCGCATTTTAAGTTTTATAAAAGATATATATCATTTTGCGATGGGTGCGGTATTTTGTTTAAAGAACAATTTTATTGTAATCTATCATAAACTTAAGTGTTTCATAATGTTCTTTCTAAGGGATTTCTCTAAGTTTATGATAGAAAGTTTTATTTAAAAGGGAAAACAAATCCTAATTGATTTTTTTGGATTTTTAACTAAGGGTCCCCATTTATTTAGTATTATTACTAATATTAAATAAAAGGGGGGTTGTTGCTGGTCACACCACATCCTAAGCTAGTTTTGATATCAATTATAAAACTTTTCCCTAATTCATGTTTGCCCATAAAGTGTGTATAGTAGAACATGACCAATTTAATTAGTAGGCCAAGAGCACCAAACAAACGAGCGATTTCCACGTTCAACACCAAGTGATCACTAGCATCTATGATAGCTTTCACACCATCGACAACACCCATCAATAATTATAATTCCCTGATATATTTTTGCAAAGATAGGATTGTAAGTGGACTCCATATCTTTCAGTTTGTCATCAAATTCATCAGCCTCAACTAGCTGTCTATTATCCAACCACTGGATTTCCTACTCAATTGCATCTCCAATCATATGTTTGTTAGATAAATCCAACTTGGCCACAATTTTCTCAGTCTTGATTGTGTTCCTCATGTTTTAGGCATAGTTATCTAATAATTTTTTTGGATTCAACATTCAACTTCAGCACCTCCTCCTTGACGCTTGTGGTGAATTCCTAACATCTACACATTCCTCGGGCTATGGCATACGGTCGACACCTGCACAGTCTTTCTCCAACTTGGCGCTTGACATATGACACCTGAAAACTCGGGCTCTCTTGCTGGTACGAATCTCCATTAATCAGTTTTTCATTTGTGAGCTCGATATCTAGAGGCCCTTAAACTTGATCGATGTTTGCACATGCTGAGGCATCATGTCATTATGTTATGGATATAAATATAAAGGGGTATAAAAATTTTAATGAAAAAATGAATACCTACAATATGTAGTGAAAGTAGGGGTTTTTTAAATTGGGAAAATGTATTGGGTTAGTATTGGTAGGGGGTTAAATAAAGTGATTTTTAGAGGTATTTTCCAATATGTAGTCAAATTAAGGGTATTTTTTAGTATGCCATGAATGCACATGCTATGTATTAGGTTAATTGAGTGATGCCCCTGAGCAGTTAACACCCTAGGTAATTTTCAACCATTGGTCATTCCAAGTCAGAATTGGGATGAGGTCTCAATGGATTTTATCATAGGTTTACCCAAGTATGAAATAAACAATGTCATCATGGTGGTAATTGATAGACTTACAAATTATTCACACTTTTGTGCACTATCTCGTCCTTAAAATCCAATACAATCACTAATACATTTGTGGAAAAAATTCAAAAGCTACATGGAAACCCAAATATTATTGTAAGTGACATAGATCCTATGTTCACTATAAATGTTTGGATATAACTGTTTTCCTGTCTTTGTACTCAATTAACTCATAGCTCATTTATCATCCTAAATATTATGGGAAAACAAAGATAGTGAACAAATTTTTGGAAGGATATATTTGTTTCTTTGTATCTGATAAACAAACACAATGGGTCAATTGGTTACCTTTAGCAGAGTGGTGGTATAACACTTCCTTCCATAATGTGGAAAAAATGACCCCATTTATGGAGCTTTATAGATATCATCCGCCTTCCATCACATCATATTTAAGAGAAAATTCTAAGGTTCAAGAAATGGAAGATCACATCAAGCATCAATAAGTTCTCAAACTCTTAAAGGATAACTTGAATATAGTGTAGAATCAAATGAAACAATAGGAAAATCAACATTGAAATGAAATAATTTTTGATGTGGGTGATTGGGTATTTTTATGGCTACAACCATACAAAAAAATGTTCATCGAGAAAGATAATAAGGATAATAAATTATCACTCAATTATTATGGCCCTTACATGATGTTGTAAAATATTGGTACTATGGCATACAAATTGTAGCTTCCTGCATATTTGTTAGTACACCTAGTTTTGCATGTTTCTTGCTTAAAGAATGTTATATGTGACAAGATCCAACACCAAACTATATTTCTATAACTTAACGAGGAAGGAAATATCATATTGAGACTGAAGCAATCACAAAAACAAGAATATGGAAGCTATGGAATAGATCAATTTTAGAGTATCTCACTAAGTGGAAGAAATTTTCTGTTGAAGATTCCACATGGAAGGATGAGTATTTTATACATAAGCATCCATAACTACTCAAGAATTGAGGAAAAAACTTTTTCAAATGAGAGGGTCATGTGTAACAACCCCTGGTTGATTTCCAATGTAAATAAAAAATAAGACCAAGTTCATGGGACATGTATTCCAAGTTGAATGTTGGGTAAAACATAGTGATGGGTATCACTTGTAATTAATTTATGGCTATGGAAATTGACAATGACAAAGTGGCATTAATTGGAATTTATTGATGAAAATAAAGGAAAATAGGAGAAAAGGGAGATGAAAGGTCACAAATTTGTATGATGGAAATTAAAGGAAAAATGAAGGAAATGAAGAAAATCGAGACCTCAATCATAAAAAGGCTTGTGAGGATAAATTCATAGCTTTTGTTAGTTGAGATTTTGGCTAGTTAACCTTTTATCAGTTCAGCTTTGGAACTCTGTTCTATTCTCTCACTCTCTCATACTCTTGCACACTTAGAGAATTCTTGGAGAATGCTTTGAGTACTCTTGTACTCACTTGTATTTTGAGAAAGAAGGAAAAGGAAACATATAAAATGAAAAGGAAAAATTGGATCAGTAGCTACAACTAGATTTCTTTGCAGGTAACAAGTTCCATGTGTGATTTCATTGCTGATTTATGGATGCATGGTATATGCATGTGGTTTTATGGTTATGTGTTGTCATTGGCTTGAAGGATTTCTTGAATTGATAATGGTTCTAGCCTTGCCTTGACATTTCCTGGATAGCGACGGTTTTGTGTGTGTTTCCACTTGATTGTTTCCTGATTGGTGCTCAGAATTCCTTATGGTTGTGAGTTCAAAAAATCACTTTGGAAGCCCTAGAACAACTTGTGTTGAGTTAGTAGTCCTGGAGCCTAGGTTGGTACAAATTCTCTGGAGCCCTTGGAGGGTTTAGTTACTAGTCCTTGGAGACGGGTTGAAAAAATTCTCTGGAGCCCTGGAAGGATATGGGTTGAGTTACTAGTTCCTGGAGCCCTGACTAGCTTGGGCAAAGACTGATCTGGTTAGTGTTAGTGATTTCCGATCGTGAGGTGGAATCACTAGTTGAGGGTTGAGGTGGTTTGGCCTCTAGAATCCTTGGTTTTATTTTGTTTTGGTTTATTCCATGAGATACAAAATTCATGTTTGGAATATGGCATGAGGTAGACTGACTAAAAGAGAGATTTGGCTCAGCCAAATCTATGGTCGAGTGGTACGTGGAAGTACCTGACGTGGTTAGCATTTTCATATGTTAATAAGAGATATTTCTCTATCTTTATTAATGTATATTTGTAGCGATTATGTTGGTGATATTATGGTTGAGTTTCCATGGTTTATATGCTGATTATTCATTGGTTATATGTTGGTTATGTGATGTACATTACTTATCTCTCTTGACATGTTTGATGAATCTATGAATGGTTGATGAATTCATGGACTAACTAGTTGTTTTGCAACTACGTGGAGAGGGAATATATCCTTCTTGATGATTCTCAGATGAATCTCATACTATTATGATAAAATATGAATTCATGACCTATAGCTTACATGTTCACCATATGTTTGAAAAAGTGAATGTGATGGTTAGGCTTGGTTATATCAAGTTTCTGACTCAATTTTGAATGTTTAGCTTTCTTTCCATGTCTATAATGATTTTGGAAAGTCTCAAGTAGTTCTGGGTAGTGGTATGGAGGCTGACTTAGAATTATGGCTCAAATATTGGGATCACACCCTCTGAACTAGGAAAGTTGGGTCACAACCACACACAGGTAGTGTTGTGCATGTGGTTGGAGGCCTATAACTACATGGAGTCCTTTTCGTGCATTCGTTTGGGGGTTAAATTGTGAGAAAAGAAACCCCAACTTAGGGTTTGGTCGCATGGGGTGGTTCTTTGGCCCCTAAGTGTCCTGTATCCCTTAGGGATCTTATTAGTTGTCAATTTGTGGTCAGTTTGTAGGACCCACTTCCTTAAATAGAGCTTGGTGGTTGGGTTATGTCATTGTAACTCTTCATCTCATGTTTACCCTGGCAGGTCAGTGAAATTGGGTAAATGTGAGAGGGGTGGTTACAACATGTTAGGTCCCTATAATACTAGTGTAGCATCGATATTGTTATTGTTGTGCCCCACAAAATCCCAATATTGTTATTGTTGTTCCCTTACATTATTATTGTTATCTAGGCCCTAATTATTTTTTTACCTTTTAGACTCATATATGTACCAAGGAGGTCTTGTCATATGAATTATCTAAGAATTGTTCATTTATGTCATGCAAAGGGAGGTTACCCCTTTGAAGTGACTTATTATCAAGTCATTGATCTACCTTTTCTTACGTTTCTGCATTACTTTGATCTAGATACATAACAATTTTATTTTCTTGTAAAAACTTAGAACTAATGTTGTTGATGGGATTAAGGATTGAGGATTCAACTAAGTATTGTTTCAAGTCTTTAAGCCGTCCAAGGGAGTAGGCTTAAGTCATTATATGCTGAGCCTTATACCTATGAGATATTAATGGTTCCTTGATCAATTAGGTAGATCTATGTGAGCTTTCTCTCTACTTTTTGTTTCAATAGTTTGTCATTAAAAATTTATTTTCAACTAGTAACCTACATTAGTGAAAAGAGAAATGTTGTGCAGAAAATTTTCAAGGCATATTTCACCTCACAACCTATTATTTTTTCTACTTAAAATTTTATAATCTAGGTTGAGAATATTAGATAATTTCTTTTTGGATAAATTAATTATAATTGCTTTATATTGCAATAGTTTAAGTAAAGATAACATTTATTTTAGAAGGAAATTACTGGCCTACACATACAATGCATGTCATATCACAAGTTTACAAAGTCTCAGATTGTTAGTTTAATGTCCTAGTTTATGAAAGTAAATTATAACCAACAACCGGTACATTTTTTTGGCTAACCATCCTATAACCAAGTTCTAATTTTTGTTTTTTTTTCACCCAATATATTTCACTAGTGTTGCCACCACAAAATTGTTTCATTTATGTATACAATCTTGTCACGATTTACCATGGTTGAGCCTTTTATGTTTTTACTATGCTCATTGGGAATAATTATTACCTTCTAAGCATTTCTTAGACAATTCACTCTTGGCCATCATATATTCCCAGTCCATAAATAATGTTGTTATAGATTAATCAACATCCACTTCTGTAGCTAATTAGACCTCAAACTTGACTCCCTTAATAAATATTTCAGTCTATTGAAATATTAAATTTTTGTTATCTGTCCAAAATATTTTATATCCTTTGTTTTCCTCATTGTAATTTGATTCATTTCCATCTTAGTTGGTTTATGTTTCAACTCCAACATAATATTATTGTAGTTTTTAACCCTGCACATAAATTATCTGCAAATGAATTCTTAAAAATAGAAAATAAACATTAGCGAGAGCATAAAACATAAAACAAATATACACAAATATTTTTCCCCTGGATCCCAAATCGGGTCTACCAGCTTGATTTTTCATTATATTCCTTTTAGTGTTACAACACACACACACACACACACACACACAGATATATATATATATATATATATATATATATATATATATGCTGAAGCATTCATAAAACCCAATCCATTAACCCTGGAATAGAAAATAACCATAGTTCCCTTGACCAGATGTACAAAATACCAAGGGCCAAAAACCATCATGCCCCAAAACCATGTGAAAACCCATGCACAAAACCATAGGTGGGTCTGCCCACCTAAAATAGGGTCCAAAAAAATTTCTTGTTCTATTGTCCCAAACCCCATGCAAGGGGCTACCCGCCCCTTGCAAAGCCCCTAGACAGGGGGGCTATTGCCCCCACTGTGATCCCCCCGCTATGCCACGTGAAACGAAAAAGGGGGGCTATCGCCCCCCTGTGACCCCTACGCGTGTGCAACTATTCATGGAAAGAATATAACACATGCCCAACATTATCCCACATATTGTTGTATTTCTGGAGGGGGCCAAAGGAGAGCTTAGTCATTAATCTTGCCCCGCAACACCCATTTTTTATCTACACCAAGAGAACTTTTGAGTGCTCACAGACTTCTTCAATGCATCTAAAACATTCTTCAAAGTGTCCACCTTTACCAACAACACCTTTTTATCCTCAACCATATCTCTCACAAAGTGATATTGAACATCAATGTGCTTTGTATTTGATTGATATACAGGTTCTTAGCCAAGAAAATTTCACTTTGGTTATCGCATTCTATCCTTATAGCTCGCTGCACCAACCCCATACTTAAACACAATCTCTGCAACCAAACTGCTTCCTTGCTTGCATGAGTGGCAGCCATGTATTCTGCCTCTATAGTTGAAAGAGATGATACAAAATGACTTTTACTCATCCAACTGACTGCACGTCCAAATATGTTAAACCACGGATGTCCAAAACTCTTTCCAATCCTAGTCTTCATTGGTAACACAAACCATAATCACTAGTGTCACACAAATATATGAAAACCTGCTTCACTGCGGTCTAATTCTCCTTCCCTAGTTTTGACATAAGCCTACTCAATACTCCCACTACATGTGAAATGTCTAGTCTTGTACATACCATTGCATACATCAAGCTACCCACAACACTTTCATATGGAACACGGGGAATATCCTCCTCTTTTTCTTGTGTCTTGGTACATTGTTCAACATATATTTTTACACCTACAGGGATAGGAACCTTCGCTGGTTTACAATCTGATATATTGAACCTTTGCAATATTGTCTCGACATACTTCCTCTGGTTTAACCAAAGCTTCCTCTTTGCCTGATCTCTCTTAATTTCCATGCCCAAAATATAGTTTGCAACACCAAGATCCTTCATGTCGAATTTGGAGAACAATTGGGTCTTCAATTCCAGGATAGTTTCTTTGTCATTTCCAACCAGCAACATATCATCCACATACAAGAATAAATAAATAAAATGGTCACCAATTAATTTAAATACACATAGTGATCCTCTTTCCTTCTGGTGAAGCCAAGTCCTCGTATATAGGTATTAAAATTCTGATACCACATACTTGGTGACTGTTTTAACCCATACAAAGTTTTTTTTAACCTACATACCAGTTATTTATTACCCTTCACCGTAAAGCCTTCAGGTTGCTTCATGTAGATCTCCTCTTCCAAATCCACGTGAAGAAATGGTGTCTTCACATCCATCTATTCTACCTCAAAATCAAATGCAATAGCAACAGATAAAAGTATTGTAATAAAAAGTAACCTTGGTGACAGGAGAAAAAATATCACCAAAATAATTTCCTGGCACCTAGGAATCACCTTTTGCTACCAACTGAGATTTGTATTTCTCCACCTTGCCTTCTACATTCATAATCTTCTTAAACACCCATTTTCTCCCGATGGGCTTCCTTCCAGCTGGAAGCTCCACCAGATCCCATGCCTCATTTTTTTGCAAGGATGAAATTTCTTCAACCATGGCTTCCTTCCATAGTTTTCCATCCTGTATATCCACTGCCTCCCTGACAGTTCTGGGATCATCATCAGTGATAGTTAAAGAAAAAATTGAACAAAAATTATATGGACTATGCCTTTTTGGCTACCTTTTTTCTTGAACTGATCTTCTCACAGCTGGGGTTTGTGGCTCTTCCTCTTTTGAATCTTGTTCTTTTGTAGAGTTTGATTCATCCTCCTTTAGCTAAAACTCTATATTCTTAGGTTCCTTTTGTAGGAATTCATGTTTAAAAATATATTTCACCTCTCTAAACACCACATCTCAACTATACACAACCTTCCTTGTTTCTAGGTTCCAAAGCTTGTAACCTTTTAAACCATCCTTATACCTAATAAAGATGCACCTTTCTTATTTATTATCCAACTTGGTCCTTTTCTCCTTTGGAACATGTACATATGCATCACATCCATATACCCTCATATGTGAAAGAGAGGGTTTCTTACCAATCCATAGCTCATGTGGAGTCTTATCCTCCAATGTTGATAAAGGTGATATGTTAACCAAGTAACAGGCAGTCTCCACTTCCTCTGCTCAGAATTCTTGTCTTAACCCAGTACAACTGAGCATGCTCCTTTCCTTTTCCATCAATGTTCTGTTCATTATTTATACAACTCCATTTTGCTGAGGTGTGTATGGATTAGTCTTATTCTGTGTTATACCACACTTCTTACATAACTCTTCAAATTATTTCTTGTAGAACTATCCACCATTATCTGTACTCAACACCTTTATCTTCTTCTCTGTCTAGTTTTCCACCAGAGCCTTAAATTATTTAAATCTTTCAAAGACTTTAGATTTATTCCTCAAGAAATATATCATTGTATTCCTTTAGAAGCATTCTATGAATGAAACATAGTACATAGACTTTCCTAGTGATGGAACTGACATAGGTCCAAACACATCACTGTGCACAAGCTCTAATATCTTGTTCGCCCTCTTAGCACTAGAAAGAAAGCTCATCTGATTCTCCTTCCCATATACACAATGTTCACAGAAATCAAAATCTAGAGACAAATTAGACATACCTTTTACCATAACATTACTATGCAGCATCCGAAGGCCCTTCTCTCCAATATGTCCAAGCCTTTGATGCCATAACATGGTATTTTCTCCAGAGACCGCTAGGCTTTCTGATCCGCTTTCGGGAACCACAGAACTGTGGCACCTATGAATAACAGTGGTACCCTGAAGCTTGTATATAGTTCCAATCCGGAATCCCCACATTAATACTAGTGCTTCCCGAACCATATTGTAGGTATCTTTCGTGAACACTATTTTTACACCTACATCATCGATATTTCTTACAAAAATCATATTTCTGGCCAATGCAAGAATATGCATAACACCAGGAAGTGTTCTAATCGTTCCACCTTCCAGCTTCAACTTGAATTTTCCATGTTTGATGATTCTGGCCTTCCTATCACCCCATAAGAATACATCACCACCATCATACTTCTCATACTTGCAGAACCACTCCCTATGGGGAGTGAAGTTAAAGGATGCACCTGAGTCAATCAACCAGGCCTCATGATCTACATGTGTATTTGAAGAAGAAGCCAAATACACATCCCCACCTTCATCTGAGGTGGTTTTTTCCCCTGTAGAAGGAGCATCATCAGATCCATTTCCTTTCTCAGGAGCTTTAGATTTGAAATCCTTTTTGAAGTTCCCTTCCTTTTTGCATTTCTAGAACACCTTTACAATCTTTCCTAGAGATTTATATCTCACTCTAGATTTAGATATCCCACTCGAAAAATTATTTTTGTTTATGTTCTAGGACCTTCCTCATACATATAAGGCATCTCCATTCCCACCCTCCATATTTCTCCGTCTCATTTCCTCCGACAACAAGGTTGACACAATTACATTAGAATTCAAGGTAGTTGTATTGCTACTTATTGCAATAACTAGACTATAACACAAATCTGGTAGAGAACACAACAAACTGATGCACTTATCTTCATCTGAGATTTTAATATCAACATATGACAACTAAATTTGCATAGTATTAAAGGCGTTCAGATGCTCTGTCACTGAGTCTCCATCCTTCATCCTCGGACTTAAAATTTTTTTTCCGTAGGAACAATTTATTCACTAGAGACTTAGATTGGTATAAAGTCCCTAACTTGACCGACAAAGTCTACACCATAGATTTCATAGATAAATTTTGTTAGCAATGGTTTTGATTCCTTTCAAAGCTGCCCTCTCCGTCATTTTATTTGGCCTCTAGCTCCTTATGATTCAATTCTTTCATATCCTTTTTGCCATTTTCACCATTTCTCTTCAATATCCTTGATATTTTCCTTATTTTGCCAAAATTCCAAGTGTTGAAATTCATCCTAATGTGGCTATTTGCATTCTAATGCTAAATTACCTCAATACTTTCCTATGCCTAAATCTACCATATCTATTCTATTCTAGCCCATTTAAGTTTTATTAAAATAACAAGTACAAAATAATATTAATTTTGTATTTTTTTAAAATTATTATTATATTTTTATTTATCAAAAAATGGGCCTTTGTCTACCTCGAGCCCTTAGCCACAACTACCACAAAACCACAAGCCAAGTCACACTTCAAGTCCAAATCATCCAAGTCATGAGAGGGGGAGCCAACGCTCAGCGCCAAGTCCTAAGAAAATGTTACAACGTGTATAGTCGCAGGATCATCATTATTAAAAATTAAAACTTGACAGCTATTTAAACATCAAATTCATTTCCTTTCCGGCAAATGTGGGATTTAGCCTCTGAACATAAAATATAGAAGGCATGGAAATGCGTAGGTGTCAAGCAAGGAATGCGCAACTATCCAAGAAAAATGACAGGTGTTTCTCGGTGTGTAATTCACTGATCACTCTCCTATATGGTATTACATCGCCATGGGAGGTCATTATCCAAATTTGTGCCCATTAAGACAGGTTGTGAAACTACAAATATTTTACAAAATCACTATCCTGAGTGCTTGGTTGTTGCCTTTCTGTATAACCCTCCAATAATTTTTGAAACCTTTTGGAAGATTGCAAGGAATTTCTTGATCCAAAGACATCCCAAAAGGTAAAAGTTATTTACCTGAAGAGTGGGGAAAGGACCAACCTTCTGGAAGAATATTTTGATATGGATACACTTCAAACATCATTTGGAGGAAAGAACAATCAATAGTATGACCATGCAAAATTCTCAAAACTTATGTGGCAAGATTATATAAAGACTATAGAGTACTGGGCCATGGGAGATGAGGTCACTGAGATGAATAGTAATTCAGCATGAAACCATGACTTGGAAGTTGATGGTAATGCTACAACAGAAAGCTGATGTGTTTATCAATTGCTTTATTTTTCTGAATATATTCTTGATTCTATGACCAAAAGTTTATAAACTGGCATGTCCCATTTCAACCTCGCATCCTATGGTCACACATTTATTTGTACTAATTGGACATGTATCAAAACAAACTGCTTCCATCTGTTAGAAATAACCTTACATAGAAAATATTATTCAATCATATAAAGATAGATGTCCAACACTGCAGGTACTGTATCAAATTGTGAATAAATAAAAGTATCAGTTATTTTGGAAGGTAGAAATAATCATAATATTTATGCAATTTATGGAAATGATCTGATATATGGAAATTATGTCAACACATTGTTGGCATCGGGGGAAGGTGCTCTCCACTTGTAAAATAAAAGAAGAGTTGTATGAGGGATGAAGCTGAACGAATTTTCCAAGAGAATGTGTATAATTTATCACAGGCTTATGATGAGAAACAAAGTGATAACAGTATGCCAGGGATTACTGCTTTGGAACGTTCAAGTGGTTGCTTCGTTGAAATTGGTGAAAATGTTGAATCTTAAAATAGAAACATGGTTAAGGCATGTGAAGGTGAAGTATGTAGTTTAGATACTCAATCAAAATGCAAGGGAATGGATGCATCTGTTGTCTTTCAATGTTGTGCTTCTTCAAGTGGAAATGCAAGTGATAAAGATATCTTTATCACTGAATGAAATGATGATAAAATATTGGTTGCAAGGGAAGCTAATTATCGTGGAGAGAAGGAGAATTTTCTTGCAAAGGTTCAGTAAAAGAAATTCACCGAGTGCAATAAGGATTCTTCCATTAAAAAAAATGTCTTAATAAATGAAGAAATTCCTTAGACATGTTAACATTGGGAGATTCTAGTGTTGGTTTCTTTGCATCATACTCTTTGGCATTGTATTGGCATTGTATACACTGCTTTTATTTTATGTTGCCTACAAAGATATGCTTCAGCTATTCAATCTAGTTCCAAATTTTATAATCATAAAATCTGTTGTCTTCTTGACATACTGGCAGGGAGTGCTATTTTTTCTTGTAGCAAAGTCTAGCATGATTAAAAATGCAAAGGATGTTGTTGATATTCAAAGACTGCAAAGAAGAAGAGAAGCTACAATAGGAAAGACCTAAAGGGTTTTTTTTATGTATCTTTTAATCTCATGTTTTGGTTTTAACTTCTGAAGAAAATGATGTTAGCAATATTTTATTATCCTGATTTTTTTTTTGTAGAGATTGAGCCTCACAGTTTACTGTGTTGGGAGATTTTTAGTCATTTCCAGGAAATAGCCTCCTTTTATAGAAAATCTAGTTTTATTTGCAAATCCAGAAGGTAGCTATTTTCCTAGAAATTTGAATGCAGCGGATTTAGGTGTTGGTTAGGTGGCATATTTGACCCAGATTCCAAGGAATAGCATAAGTAGCGGTTCATCGAATACTTTCCAGATTTTAAGGGAATAATTGGAGCAGGTGGCAGTCAGTTCCACATTTATTACAGTAGTGAAGACAATTAAGGTAGGTGGCAGAGGATTGATTAGGTGTCAAACAATTCAACATTTCTTTCAGTAGTTGAGGAAAGTCAAGAAAAAAGTTGAGGACAGTCAAGACAGGTGGTAAAGGGTTTAAGGCAGGTGGAAATCATCATCAACACCTCTCAGCAGTTGCACTTTTGGAGGAAGATCTTCCACAAATCTTGGGACCTCCACATCATCAACTCGATATTCATGAACAATTAAAATTCATTTAGTGTTTTGTAAATATACTATTGTAAATCTAATTCTTTTTTTAGATAAGATTTACTATATTTATTAAATTGTAAAAAGTTTCCAATAAACAACTTACCCAAAGTTGTGGATCTTAGAAGATCTCTTAGTTTTGTATAAATATAGGGTAAAGAAATTAGATCAAAGGGGAGAGAGGGTTGAAGGCACAGGGGCCGAGTGCCCTGTTGTTGATTCTCATGTCATTCCTGAACATTTTATTGTTGATTACATAATATATTCCAGTTACACTCTTGAGTATTCACAAATAATATGGTGTGTGTATTTTCCTTATGTGTTTCCATATCTTATTATATTCAATTGCAGTTTGAAATCCCTCATGTTGTTATGTGTTTTCATCAATCTCTTGACATGTTCATGTGTTTTATCAAATTTTATTAGTCTCACATAGTGATCCTTCTTGGTAAAATAGATATAATAACAATGGAAAGAGAATCACTTATGAAAGCTATATTTAATAATATTCCAGTGAGAATCTTGTAAGACTAGACATAGCATTCTCTTGTTGAAATATTGTTAAATTGTTACTTGTGTTATTTTCTACTAAAAATAGTGGATTTCTGCCTTGTAGACCCATTGTTTCTTCTTCCATTTCACATTTTCTTCTCCTCACAGGCTACAAACTCACTCTATTGATACCACATCAAGATCCAATACCCTCATTAGTAGAACAGTGGATTTAACTGAAATCTCTTTTCAATGAATGAGAGTTTAAACTGCCTACCAATCTCATAAACTAAATAATTAAATTTCCTTAGAGTTGAGGATGTGTCTGGTCAGGCACTTGATGCAGTCCAAGTGCCGATTCTAGCGCCAACATATTTTGGTGCGTCTGCTAGGAGATGAAGGCCTTGAAACGAAGTATTCTCTTGAGTCTCTTGTTTTAATAGCTAAAGATAGATTCTTGAAGATGAACAAGAATTTATAACTTGAAGAGGACTGCAGTCTTTCACTTGGCGACTCCATTTTTCCGGATCTAGTGGTGACTTCACGGGGATGCAAAGATCATATTTTCAGTGGAAGTTGTGGATAAACAACTACACCTTTCGAAATTCTGAAAGGGACATCATTGCATAGGTAGCATTTAATGTTTTTCCACATTCAGTAGCTGATGATTTGGAGTCTTCTTATAGTGCATACATTCAATTTTTTAGGAGTATCCCGCGTTGTGATTATTTTCATCATGAGCTGCACTATGTTATGATATGGATTATTTTAGTTTTACTCTTAAGATTCAGAATCCATATGACATTTTTTCAGCTATTTTAATGGTTGTATGCCAAGCTCCATATTGCATGAATATTGCCATTAAAATCAGATTATAAGTAGAGGAATGAATAAGATCGTTGTTTTGATCATTTTCTTAGAAAGTTATATTTCATTTTTCAGTTTGAATCCAGCTTCAGTTTGGAGAAATAAGTTGCAGAATTGAAATGATGATTTTGAATCCATTACCCAATGGCTAGACATGCTAGTTTTTTGAGTTAATGAGAAGGATCGTTGGTTGGAGAGACAAGGCACTAGAACTATGGTTCTTGATAGCCCACAGAGGGCATATCATCCCCAATTAGACCCACTGGGAGCACTAGTTTTGATTCCTTTCAATGTTGCCCTCTCCGTCATTTTATTTGGCCTCTAGCTCCTTATGATTCAATTCTTTCACACCATTTTCACCATTTCTCTTCAATATCCTCGATCTTTTTCTTATTTTCCAAAATGCCAAATGTTCAAATTCATCCTAATGTGGCTATTTTCATTCTAATGCTAAATTACCTCAATAATTTTCTATGCCTAAATCTAACATATCTATTCTATTATGGCCTATTTAAGTTTTATTCAAATAGAAAGTAAAAATTAATATTAATTTTATAAAATTATTATTATATTTAACCACAAGACAAGTCACACTTCAAGTCCAAATCATCCAAGTCACGCGAGGGGGTGTCCACGCTCAACGCCAAGTCCTAAGAAAATGTCACAACATGTATAACCTAGGGCTCATCATTATTAAAAATTAAAACTTGACAGTTATTTAAACATCAAATTCATTTACTTCTTGGCAAATGTGGGATTTAGCCTCTAAATAGAAAATATAGAAGGCATGGGAATGTGCAGGTGTCAAGCAAGGAATGCGCAGCTATCCGAGGAAAATGACAGATGTTTTCCGGTGTTGAATTCACTGATCAATCTCTTATATGGGATTACATCACCATGGGTGGTCATTATCCAAATCTGTGCCCTTTAATACAGCTTGAAAAACTGCAAATATTGTTAGAAATTAATGGAGAATAGGTTACGTAGTTATGATTTTCTCTTTATTTGACATTCAGTTCCTATTAATTAGGAATCTGTTTTGCCTATGTATCTATTTAATTCTTGATTCTTAATGAAGAACTCCAAGCGAATGCATTTGCTGGTGGGAGCTCCTAGTGATCTGCACCTGTGAGCTCCAGTGTGTTTGTCCAAACTTCTGTCTTCTACATTAGTTGACATGGTATCAGAGCTCAGGAAGAGCTGAGAGAGGCTGTGCGTGAGGCAAGCCGTGAAGGTGAGTTTGGTGGTCGTTCTCCAAGCTGCGTTCTCTGTTGACTGCGTGAGGCAGATCCTGTGGTCGTGAAGGCGTTTTCTAAGGACACGAAGGCATATTTTTTCTGGTGGCGTTGTTTGGAGGTGAAGTAGATCATAAAGCATCCTAGATTAGACTTGCTAGCACCGTGAATGGATAGATCGTGAAGAGGCCGAGTGGTAAGCATTATCAGTCTTTGGTTTTTATATAAAATAGATTTTATTTTTTTTCAAAATTGGAAATTGCTCGGTTGTTCAGTGGAGTAAGCCAGGGAAGAGATGTGTTTAAATGCTGGAGGAATTAGTCGCAGGTGAAGTTGCTTCTGAATGACACTTGCCTTATCGATTAAGCCTGAGTGATTTGTCAAGGCCGTGAGCTTGTTTAAATCGTGAGGCTGTTTAAATATATTTGTCCAATCCGTCTGTTCTCTGCGTATGTAAACTTTGATGTTGGAGAATTCTGGGTAGCATTCAGGTGCTTCCGATCTGTGTCACTCATTTAAAGCGTTAATTGGCTCCATTGTTGCGGTCACCATTCCCTGCTGACTGATTAGAGGCTGACGGAGGCTGCCAGGCCTTGCAGCGATATATATTCATCACTGTCAAGCGTTATGTCTGGGGCGTTGCCATCTCAGCATCTAGCAAGAACGGTAAATACTATGTAGTAACAGATTCCAGCAACGAAGATGCTGTGAATCCCAATCCCGACACTCTCAGCCACGGAACTTGTGTTGGTGCAGCATTCGAGGATCTGCTGTTCGTGGATCATTTGCTGTGACCGGATGTGTATCGAAACAGGAATTGGGCGCCGAAGGGTTGTTGTGAAATCTTCTTGGAGACGGTAAATGCCAATGACGGACATGCGATCCTTGAGTGGACAATATGGAGTTTGCTGGAACATCAAACAGAGCGTAAGACAAATTTGCAACTGAGAAAGTCGGGCATCCTCTCTATTCAATACCGTAAAAGGGACTTCACAAACTTCATCTTAGCTAAGAATAACTTGGGTTTAGTTAGTTCGATCATTCGATTGCAGAAGTTTTTTTTTATTATATGTATATATTTTCAATTATATATATATATTGATTTGACAATTTGATCCAAGTGTGGTTAAAAAGAAAAATTGGATACAATCAAGAATTTTTTTATTCTATTTGAAAGTTGAAGGCCCTCATTAAGTAAATATTTTTTATCCAATTTTTTTTTTCCCCAAGATGAATGCTCAGATGGCAGATTATTTAAATGAAAGCCGCAAATTGGATGGTTCCAATTACACAAATTGGAAATTTAAGCTTCAGACTTTTCTTGAAGGATAGAACACCTATAGCATTGTCATCGGCGATGAAGGTAAGCTGACAGTTGCAAATGGTGGAACGAATGCAACAATTCAAGAATGGGAGAAAAGGGAGTTGAAGGCAAAAGTTCTACTAAAATTGTCAGTTAAAGATTGCATCATCCCTCATATTCGGGATTGCAAGACAACGACTGAAATCTGGACAACTCTCAAAGACATGTATGAAATCAAGAACACCAGCCGAACCTTGTTCCTCAGGAAGAAGATCCTCTCAATCAAGATGGAGGAGAATGAGTCTGTTTCGTCATTCTTATCCCGGATAAAGGAAGTTAAAGATAAACTATCTGATATCGGTCAAACCGTGGCAAATGATTATCTGGTGACAATCACCATGAACAGTATGACAGATGACTATCGGATGTTTATAACTGGATTGAATGCAAGAGAAAATCCTCCGTGTTTTGAACAGCTTACTGGAATTTTGCTACAAGAAGAGGAAAGGAGGTCGTATCTCAAGCCTCAAGATCCAGATCTTGCATTGATAACAAAGTTCAAGCCAAAAGGGAGAGCGATCTCTGATCAGAGGAGGGGCAACACATCAAAAATGACACCACAAGGTATGACCTCGTATAGAAATGACTCTGCTCTTGAATTTTTTTATTGTGGTAAGATAGGCCATATTGCTAAATTTTGTCGCAAGAAGAAGGCAAATCAAGAGAGGTACAATCAGAGAAGGCATGCAGGTCATTTGGCGAATGCAGATGCAGATACAGACCCAGATCAGAATCTGGATGTTAGACTATTTATGGCCGAGGCTGACACTGCTACTGAGGAGGATGAATCAGATATTTGGTTCGTGGATTCTGGAGCCTCCTCGCATATGTCAGGTAAAAAGCAATGGTTCAGAAATTTTAAAGAATCCAACTCTAGAGTAAAAGTCTATCTTGGAGATAATAGTGGGTATGAAATCAAGGGACATGGAGATGTCCTTGTTACTCTTCCTGATGGTAAGATCAGGAATATATCTGATGTGTGGTATGTTCCTGGAATTAAGAAGAACCTAATTTGTGTATCCAAGATTACAGATCAGGACCTCAAGGTAGAATTTTTTAAATCTCATTGCATTATTAAAGATTTGTTGGATCAGATGAAGCCCATTGCTACAGGTATTCGCTTAGGAGGACTCTAAAAATTGGATGTGAAAAGTACGCCTCAGCAAGCCTTGATGGCGTCAAATAAGTCTGCTGAAAATTTGTGGCATCAGCGACTTGGGCATATTAACTTTGGTGATCTATTTCTGCTGAAAAACAAAGGTATGGTAGAGGGTCTTCCTGTTTTGAAAAAGTTGCATATTGATTGTGAGGCATGTGTGTTCGGTAAACAGCATAGAGATGAATTTCCTGCCATTAAAGATAGAAAACAGAGGGATATACTTGAACTTGTACATACTGACTTATGTGGCCTGATGCAGACGAGGTCGTTAGGGGGGGCCTATTATTTTTTAATCTTTGTTGATGAATGTGCAAGATTCACATGGGTGTATTTTCTTAAACAGAAAAGTCATGCTTTTGAATATTTCAAGCAATTCAGAAACATGATTGAGAAGCAAACAGGAAAGTTCATAAGGATTATTCGATCAGATCAAGGGGGGGAATTCAAGAAAGGAGTCTTCATCAAATATTGCAACGAGCATGGGATACAGCAGCAATTCACAACACCTTACACTCCTCAGCAGAATGGAGTTGCTGAGAGGAAAAACAGAACACTGGTGGAGTGTGCTTGCAGTATGTTGAAAGGTAAGAATCTAGCCAATGGTTTTTGGGCAGAAGCTGTTAATACTGCAGTGTATTTAAAGAATAGGAGTCCTACTAAAAGTCTTGAGTATAAAACTCCTTTTGAAGCATTGTTTGGCTTCAAGCCTGTAGTAAGTCATCTTAGAGTATTTGGATGTAAAGCTTTTGCACATGTTCCTAAAGAGAATAGGAAGAAGTTAGATTCAAAGGCCATTAAATGCACGTTCATTGGATACTGCAGTGAGTATAAGGCTTATAAATTGTTTGACCCTGCTACTCACAAGGTGTTTGTCAGTAGAGATGTATTATTCCATGAACAGATTGATGATGGAAATCCTATCCAAAACAATGAATAATGGCACGTGCCTTTACTTTTAGAAGAGGATACTGAAACAGGAGTCAGTCAGCAGCAAGAACAAAAGCAGGGACAGAAGCAGGAACAACAGCAGGTACAGCAGCAGCGGGATAATGTGGAGTTCAGTCCACAAAGGGAAGAAACAAGCAGAATAATTGAACCCCCACCACTCAGAAGATCAAGCAGGCCAAGACAGTTACCAGCTCGATATAGGGATTGTGCGCTTATGACTGGTATGTTAAACATTGCAGAACCTTATAACTTTTATGAAGCTAGTAAAAGTCTTGAATGGAAGAGAGCAATGCATGAGAAATATGAATCTATCATTAAAAACAATACTTGGGATCTAGTAAAACTTCCTGATGATAAACAACCCATAGGTTGCAAATGGTTATTTAAGTTGAAATTTAGAGCAGATGGGTCTATTGATAAACATAAAGCAAGGTTGGTGGCAAAGGGATATTCCTAGATAGAAGGTATTGATTTTGAGGAGACATTTTCCCTTGTTGCAAAATTAAACACCATCAGAATGATTATTGCTTTAGCCACTAAACATCATTGGAAAATACATCAATTAGATGTTAAGTCTGCTTTCTTAAATGGTGATTTAAAAGAAGAAGTATACTTAGTACAGCCTGAAGGATTTGTTAAGAAGGGAGAAGAACATCTAGTGTGTAGATTAAAGAAAGCTTTATATGGTTTAAAGCAGGCACCTAGATCCAGGTATGAAAAAATTTATTCTTTTTTCCTCATGAATGGTTATGAAAGGAGCAAAAATGATCCCAATTTATATACCATGTTTAATAATGAAGGGCAGATAGTGGTGATTTATTTGTATGTAGATGATTTGATAATAACAAGAAGTGCAGACAATCTCATTGAAGAAATCAAGCAGCAATTATCACAGAAATTTGAGATGAAGGACCTTGGGGAAATGCAATACTGTTTGGGTCTAGAAGTTTGGAGAGATTCAAGTCAAATGTTCTTGTCCCAGGGTAAGTATGCAAACAGTCTGTTATCCAGATTTAAGATGGATGAGTGTAAGCCTTCATGCATACCTTTACAACAGAATAGCAAACTTCAGAGGGATGATGGTTCGAAATATGCAGATGCAACATTGTACAGACAATTGGTTGGTAGTCTTATTTATTTGACTACAACAAGACCTGACTTAGCCTATACAGTGAGTGTTTTGAGTCAGTTTATGACTCAACCCCATGACAGTCATTGGAGTGCAGCGAAAGGAGTATTAAGGTATCTGCAAGGAACATCAGATTTTGGTATTTTGTATTCTAACTCATTTGATGTTAAGTTGACAGGTTATACAGACTCTGATTGGGCGGGAAATCTAGATGACAGAAGATCAATTACAGGTTACGCCTTCAACATTGGTTCCGGGGTCATCTCTTGGTGCAGCAAGAAGCAGAATACTGTTGCTTTATCCTCGGCAGAAGCAGAATATAAAGCTATGTGTGCAGCGACATGTGAGGCAGTTTGGTTGCGTAGACTTCTCCAAGATGCAGGGGAAGAACAGATAGAAGCTACGGCCATCAATTGCGACAATCAGAGTTCCATCAAACTGGCTTACAATCCTGTGTTTCATAAAAACACTAAGCACATCGACACTCAATTTCATTTTGTTAGGGAGAAAGTGCAGTCCAAAGAGATTTCTGTAGAGTATTGTAATTCTTGTGATAACATGGCTGATATATTCACTAAGCCACTAGGAAGACTAAATTTTGATTTGTTTAGGGATACATTAGGTGTGTTTAAAAATCCATTTCTCCATTAAGGGGGGGGTGTTAGAAATTAATGGAGAATAGGTTACGTAGTTATGATTTTCTCTTTATTTGACATTCAGTTCCTATTAATTAGGAATCTGTTTTGCCTATGTATCTATTTAATTCTTAATGCTTAATGAAGAAATCCAAGCGAATGCATTTGCTGGTGGGAGCTCCTAGTGATCTGCACCTGTGAGCTCCAGTGTGTTTGTCCAAACTTCTGTCTTCTGCATTAGTTGACAAATATTTTACAAAATCACTATCCTGAGCGCTTGGTTGTTGCCTTTCTGTATAACCCTCCAAGAAATATTGAAACCTTTTGGAATATTGTGAAGTACTTTCTTGATCCAAATACATCCTATAAGGTAAAATTTGTTAACCTGAAGAGTGGGGAAAGTACTAGCCTTTTGGAAGAATATTTTGATATGGATACGCTTCAATCATCATTCAGAGGAAAGAACAATCAGCAGTATGACCATGCAGAACTCTCAAAACTTATGCAACAAGATTATATAAAGACCGTAGAGTACTGGGCCATGGGAGATGAGGTCACTAAGATGAATGGGAATTCAACATCAAACCATGACTTCGAAGTTGATTGTAATGCTACAAAAGAAAGCTGATGGGCGTATTAACTACTTTGTTTTTTTTAATATATTCTTGATTCTATGACTAGAAGTGTATAAGCTGGTATATCCCATTTCAACCTCACGTCTTATGATCACATATTTATCTGTACTAATTGGACATGTATCAAAACAAGCATCTTCCATCTGTTAGAAATAACCATACATAGAAAAATTATTCAATCATATACAGATAGATGTCCAACACCGTAGGTACTGTATCAAATTGTGAAGAAATAAAAGCATCACTTATTTTGGAAGGTAGAAACAGTAAAAATATTTATGCAGTTGATGGAAACGAGTTGATAGATGGAAATGATGTCAACACATTGTTGGCATCAAGGGAAGGATGCTCTCCACTGGTAAAAAAAAAGCAGAGATGTATGAGGGATGAAGCTGAAGGAATTTTCCAAGAGAATGTGTATAGTTTAACATAGGCTTATAATAAGAAACACAGTGACAACAGTATGCCAGGGATTACTGCTTTGGAAAGTTCAAGTGGTTGCTTTGTTGAGACTGGTTAAAATGTTGAATCTCAGAACATAAACATGGTTCAGGCATGTGAAGGTGAAGTATGTTGTTTAGATACTCAATCAAAATGCAAGGGCATGGATGCATCTGTTTTCTTACAATTTTGTGCTTCTTCAAGTGGCAATGCAAGTGATAAATATATCTTTATCAATGAATGCAATTTTTACCACTGAATGCAATGATGATCAAATATTCGTTGCAAGGGAAGCTAATTATCGTGGAGAGAAGGAGAATTTTGCTGCAAAGGTTTCAGGAAATGAAATTCACTTAGTGCAATAAGGATTCTTCCATTCAAACAAATGTCTTAATAAATGAAGAAATTCCTTAGACATGTTAACATTGGGAGATTCAACTGTTGGTTTTTTGCATCATACTCTTTGGCATTGTAAACATTGCTTTTATTTTATGTGGCTTGCAGAAATCTGCTTTGGCCATTCAATCCAGTTCCAAAGTTTATAATCATAAAATCTATTGTGTTCCTAACATACTGGCATGGAGTAATAGTTTTTCTTGCAGCAAAGTCTGGCATGATTAAAAATGTAGAGGTTTTTGTTGATATTCAAAGATTTCAAAGAAGAATAGAAGTTAGAATAGGAAAGATTTAAAGGGGTTTTTTATGTGTCCTTTAATACCATGTTTTGGTTTTAACTTCTGAAGACAATGTTGCTAGCAATATTTTATTGTCATGCTTAGTTTTTTTGTAGAGATTGAGCCTCATAGTTTACTTTGTCAGAATATTTTTAGTCATTTCCAGGAAATAGATACCTTTTACAGAAAATCTAGTTTTATCAGCAAATACAACAGGAAGCTATTTTCCTAGAAATTTGATGTAATATTCCTAAAATTTAGCTTTTAGCTAAATGGAATATTATAGATTATTTTTTCACTAGGTAGATGAATAAATGGGTAGGGAAGCCCATAAATCTCCTTAAAAAAAATAAAAACACTTCAAGTGTGAAAGGAGATCCTCTAAGCAGCTAAATAAAGCACCCGTGAGTGTGAACAAGGGATGGAACATGTTGAATAGTTCAACTTTGACCAAATCAACAACGTTGTTATGGAGGAGTGAACATTTAATGAGGAATAATGCAGTTTTGGAGGGAGATTGATTGCATGGAGGTAGTGACCTAATTGAGTGGGGCCAAGGGTAAGGAAGCTCATAACTTATATAAGGAAGAGGATGGCAGCCATATTGGTCATGTTTTTGGCTTATTATTTTGCATATGGTCTGTTTAGACTTTTGGCATTCTTCAGCTATTTAGTTGATTTTGCAGTGATGTTTAGCATAGGGTGTTCCTGAGTGGGAATCCCATATCTTTCCTTGAGATGCCTCTAGGAGGAGTATTGCACTACATTTCCACACTCAGGCTCAAGGCCAAGCTACAACTTTCTTCATCAGTGCAGTTTCTACAGAATATTGTGCTGTGTTGCAGGGTCCAGCAGTGGAGAATTATATTGGGTGTCTTCAGAGCTAGTTTTGCAATGGAGGAAGGTTTCCATCCATTGGAAGGCCTATAAAGAAGCCCCTTGGGCTTTATTGATATTTTTTGAATCAGGCCAAGGTGTATTTATCCCCTACAGTGCAATTTCACCCCAAATCTGCATTATTTTAGGGAGGAGTTGCAGGGGTGCTTGTAGTGGTTGTTTTGGGAGGTGATTTCTTCAGTGGAGGAGCCATTATTTTATCTGAAGGACATATTGGAGAATATCTATAGTTTTTACATCAGCTTCAGCCATATCTTCTCATTTCTGTTGTATCTTACCTTCAACCCTAGGGCTGCAACTTACATTGGCACATTGTGTGCATTTTCCGGAAACCTTCTTAGGTTGTCTTGGAAAGTTGATCTAGTGCCCAGATATGTATGTCTAGACTCTATTGGGGTTTGTATCAGAATTTTTATATCATTATATCATCTCTAGCTATAGTTATGCTTAATATTACTGTGATGTAGTTTCTCTCCGACATTTTGTATTATAACAGCAGCTCATATTTGGGAGTGATTGCTTATGGGAGGCTTGTTTCCTCATTGTATATGATTTATGCCTCACTATTTTGTATGGATTTTCTACTCTAATACATAATGTTATGACTTGATATTGGTATCAAGGTTTCATGTGTTAAATATTTAATGTTTCTTTCATTTTATGCACTATATTCTTTCTTTTCCCATTTGAGAATATTACTATGGTATCAGAGCATAATCTTGGCTCAAGCTGTGCATTCAGCCAATATGTCACCATAAGGAGAAGCTTCTCACAAGAAGAGGAGACGTACAAAAGTGACAAAGAAAATACTCCAGTATTTGGAGGAAGGGAGAAAGAGGAGCTCTCAAAGCTTCTATTTCAAACTATGTAGAGCATTCATGAAGATGTCAAGAAGATGAGAAGGTAGATGTGTAGGGAATCTCCTACAGGGTTTGAATATGAAGAAAACCCTATATTTTTACATGATGGGTGGGATAATTCAACCACAAAATCTGATCCACAGTGCAGTATTATGCCCACATTCATTGCCAGAGAGATGGAGGAAGAAGATACACCAAAGGAGGAGACTTTGAGTGACTATCCTTAGGAGTATGAATCTCAATCATGGAGATTCAAGGAGCACTTGAAATTCCAAGGGTTTTGCCAACTCAAGGAGAATAGAAGGCCCAAAAATCACAACATAAGTAGAAGAGGCAAATTATTTCTACAAAAAATTGATGGGTCATCTAAATGCAAAACCAAGGATTGGATAGAGCAGCTAGACTCATATTTGCAGCTACATCAAGTTTCAGAAAAAGAATCCCTTAGGATAGAAGCGCTGCATCTTGAAGGTAAGGCTTTTACTTGATGGTTTTATGAATATTCTTCATTTAATCATGCAAATATAGCTACTTATGCAAGATTCACTAAGATATTAGGGAAGAGATTTGATATAAAACAATCTAAAACATCCTTGATTGAGCTAGCAAAATCTGAACATTCAAAACCTTTGCATGAGTTGGAAAGATCCAATGCACCAAATCCACTTCAGATTTCTATTGAGGGGGATAAAATCTTGTATGATACCTTTCCAAGGGCAAGATCCCCATTGCAGGAAGGGCTTCCTTCTAAAAAGGAAGGCATGAAGATTCCTCCTTCAAAGGAAGACCAAGATCAAGGGTCTCTCATTGTTGATGAGGTATTCTCAAATCGTAATGAGGAGGGAGAGAAAAAAGGAAGTAACAACATTGTCACTTCAAAAGGAGAACCATCACCACATGGAGATGGGCATGAAGCTATTGCTTCAAGTGAAGGAGATTTTGCATCTTTGCAAAAAGTTCCAAGGAGCATCATGTGACAATAGCGATGGGTCGTAACACCTTGATCAAAGGAGGAGAAGAAAAGGGGGAGCAACATCAAAGGATGAGGAGCATGCACCCTTGTTTATTTCAAGGGGTTATATATAGAAGAGGGAGACTATTTTTCGTAGATAAAGGAGGGAAAAATCAGTTCACTCACCTATAGAGTCTACTTCAGACTTTGATGTCTCATTACATGGGGGAATTCAACCTAGGATATCACCAGATTAGGAGATGAGAGACATATCACATCATGTTTCACCACTCATTGATTTAGGAGGGGTGAGAACCTTGGGAGGATTGGGCACAACACAGAGAGTCTTGGGTATGCTCAAGGAGGAGGGATAAATTCTCCCAATATCATCATTACCCACTTTCATTAGCTATTCTGCGCTGAGAAAAGATGTTTCTGGGTTGGAGGATGGCACCATCATGGTGCAAGGAGACCACTCCATGGCATTGGAGGACTAGAGGATACTTCCACATGGGAAGGAATCTTCTCCATTTTGTAGAGGTTGGTGGCCACTCATGCATGCATTGGCCAGACTTAGGGTATTTTGGAAAGGTGGAAGCTTCCTATGGAAGACTAACCTCTAAAAGCTTCAACCTTCACTTGAGCATGAGAAGCTACAGGAGTGGCAATAGGAAATTTTTTGCAACATACTAGTGCTTGACTTTGGCATGGGATATGTCAAGGAACTGGGAAACCACATGGTAGGGGCTACACAGTATAGATCAACAATGTTGTCATTAGAGAGTTTGGATCCTTATTGGAGATCCCAGCTATTGGTGGAATACTCCAAGGATCTCTTTACATGCAGGATACTTGATGACCAGTTTCCAGATGGAGGAAATATAGTGAGAGATGGGGTCATCTTTTATCAGGATAAGACATTCTTGGCTAGAGCCTCAAAGCTCAAGGAAAAACTGTTACATGCAGCGTATGAGATCTTGCTTTCCAATCCCACTGGTTTCATTAGAGCATGCGATACTATTTTGGAGGGATTCATGTGGGAAGACTTCAAAGTGGAGATGCACTATCATATGAGGAAGTGCATGGAATGTTTTGAGGGTGAGGAGAAACATATCTCTTGGGAAGAGTTATCATCACCACCTCCTTACTCATTGGGTGTGAGAGGGAGCTCATCCATGAGCTACCTCACTAGCTTGAACCAAGTGTATGGTAAGGATGGTATTTCTCAGCATCGTGATATATTTACTATATACTTGCATTTTCTTACCACTCATGTGCAGGGCATTGATCCAAGAGGGGGCACTCTTTCTTATTTTCCTCATGAGCTATTTAGAATCATGAGTAGTGATGATGTTGATCACTCCCTAAGATATTTTGGGGAGATGATGTATTATTCATGGTGTGATTCACTAACAACAAACATCATACACCTTTTCCAAGCATGCGAGAAGAATGGGATAACAAACAAATGGTGTAGGGAACACTTATTATATCATATTCTATGGTAGCTAGGAGTAAAACTGCATTGGTTGCACTTGAGGGACCATTTCCCTTCCCCATTATTACACATGGTAGCTAGCATGACCTTGATTGTGATTCCACATGTTGATGATGTTATTATATTTTTTGGGAACATGATTGGAGAGAAGGCACATTGTTTGGATGTGTGCATTGGGAGTGAAATTTCCAACATTTTTTATTCTTCATGCTTCAAGAAGAGTATGGGAGATGATATGGCCACTATATTAAATCACTTGTTTCTTTATGAGGTGAGCCATATGATTGTTTGGAGCACTTGGAAGATGCCTCTCATGAACATTTGGGAGAAACTATTCTATGAATTACCATGCTGGGAGGTGATTCATTTTATGTGGATGATAACATGGAGATGGGAATCTCTCATTGGGAATGAGATACCCTATGATTTTCATCACTCCTACCTTGAGGAGGCCATTGGACAACAAGAAGGTTTCCATATAGACCTTCCATTTTCTCATAATGAGAGCCATTTGGTTTATCCACCAAAGGCCAACTTGCACATTTGGGAGGAACCATTGGGAGACAGAATTGATGTAGAATATCTGAAGCAATGGTAGAGACTATTTTATGAGGAAGCCACAAGAGGAGGAGAGGAGAATTTCTCTCAACCCTTACAATTGCTTGAGGAAAAGAAAAATTTTGGAGGGGAGGGCTGCAATATTCCTAAAATTTAGCTTTTAGCTAAATGGAATATTATAGATTATTTTGTCACTAGGTAGATGAATAAATGGGTAGGGAGGCCCACAAATCTCCTTAGCAACAATAAAAACCCTTCAAGTGTGAAAGGAGACCCCTCTAAGCAGCTAAATAAAGCACCTATGAGTGTGAACAAGGGATGAAACATGTTGAATAGGTCAACTTTGACCAAATCAACAACATTGTTATGGAGGAGTGGAAATTTAATGATGAATAATGCAATTTTGGAGGGAGATTGATTTCATGGAGGTAGTGACCTAATTGAGTGGGGCCAAGGATAAGGAAGCTCATAAATTATATAAGGAAGAGGATGGAAGCCATATTGGTCATGTTTTTGGATTATTATTTTGTATATGGTCTGTTTAGAATTTTGGCATTCTTCAACTGTTTAGTTGAGTTTGCAGTGATGTTTAGCACAGGGTGTTCCCAATCGGGAATCCCATATATTTCCTTGAGAGGCCTCTTGGAGGAGTATTGCACTAAATTTCCACACTCAGACTCAAGGCCAAGCTACAACTTTCTTCATCAACGTAGTTTTTGCAGAATATTGTGCTGTGTTGAAAGGTGCAGTAGTGAAGAATTATATTGGGTGTATTCAGAGCTATTTTTGAATTGGAGGAAGGTTTCCATACATTGGAAGGCCTATAAAGTAGACCCTTGGGATTTACTGATATATTTGGCATCAAGCCAAGGTGTATTTATCCCCTACAGTGCAGTTTCAACCCAGATCTGCGTTATTTAAGGGAGGAGTTGCAGGGGTGGTTGCAGTGGTTGTTTTGGGAGGTGATTTCTTCAGTGGAGGAGACATTATTTCATCCAGAGGATCTATTGGAGAAGATCTGTATTTTCTACATCAGCTTCAGCCATATCTTCTCATTTCTTTTTTTGCAGCTTACCTTCAGCCCTAGGGCTATAACTTACATTGGCACATTATGTGCATTTTCTGGAAACCCTCTTGGGTTTTCTTGGAAAGTTGATCTAGTGCCTAGATCTGTATGTCTAGACTCTATTGGGGCCTATATCAATATTTTTATATCATTGTATCATCTCTAGCTATAGTTATGCTTAATATGACTGCACTGTATTTTCTCTCCGACATTTTGTATTATAACAACATCTCATATTTGGGAGTGATTGCTTATGGGAGGCTTGTTTCCTCATTGTATATGATTTATGCCTCACTATTTTGTATGGATTTTCTTCTCTAATACATAATGTTATGACTCCATATTGGTCTCAAGGTTTCGTGTGTTAAATATTTGCTATTTCTTTAATTTATGCACTATATTCCTTCTTTTCCCATTTGGGAATTACATTTGAATGCAATGGATTTAGGCATTGGTTAGGTGGAATATTTGACCCAGATTCCAAGGAAGAGCATAAGTAGTAGTTCATCGAATACTTTCCATATTTTAAGGGAATAATTGGTGTAGGTGGTAGCCAGTTCCACATTTCTTACAGCAATGAAGACAGTTAAGGTAGGTGGCAGAGGATTGATTAGGTGTCAAACAGTTTCACATTTCTTGCAGCAGTTGAGGATAGTCAAGACAACAGTTGAGGACAGTCAAGACAGGTGGTAAAGGGTTTAAGGCAGGTGGAAATCATCATCAACAACTCTCAGCAGTTGCACTTTTGGAGGAAAAATTTCCACAAATCCTGGGACAACCCTCCACATCATTTAAAGTTCATTTAGTGTTTTGTAAATATACTATTGTACATATAATTCATTTTTTTATATAATATTTACTATCTTTAGTAAATTGTAATAAATTTCCAAAAAAAATACTTATCCAAAGTTGTGGATCTTACAAGATCTCTTTTTTTGTATAGGGTAAAGCAATCATATCAAAGGGGAGAGGGGGTTGAAGGCACAAGGGATGAGTGCCCTGTTGCTAATTATCATGTAATTCCTGAACATTGTATTGTTGAATACATAATATATTCTAGTTACACTCTTGAGGATTCACAAATAATATGGTGTGTGTATTTTCCTTATGTGTTTCCATATCTTATTATATTCAGTTGCAATTTGCAATCCCTCATGTTGTTATGTGTTTTTGTCAGTCTCTTGACATGTTCATGTGTTTTATCAAATTTTATTAGTCTCACATAGTGAGCCTTATTGGTAAAATAGATATAATAACAATGGAAAGAACATCACTTATGATAGTTATCTTTAATAATATTTTATTGAGAATATTATAAGACTATACATAGCATTCTCTTGTTGAAATATTGTTAAATTTATACTTGTGTTATTTTCTACCAAAAGAAATGGATTTATGCCTTGCAAACCCACTCTTTCTTCTTCCATTTCACATTTTATTCTCCTCACAGGCTACAAACTCACTCTTTTTCTACCACATCATGATCCAATACCCTCATTAGTAGAACAATGGATTTGATTGAAATCTCTTTTTAGTGAATGAGAGTTTAAACCGCCTACCAATCTCATAAACCAAATCATTAAATTGCCTTAGAGTTTAGGATGTGTATGGTCAGGTGCTTAATGTAGTCCAAGTGCTGATTCCAGTGCTAACACAATCAACAATACTGAATTTGAGATACACAACCATATTGTGCTCTTTTCCTTTTGATCCAACTTTTCCCTGTCTTCATCTGACACTGACACTGGTTTAGTACTTGGATCTACCGCAATCCACTTATATTTATCCACCAGCAGATCCTCCATCTCGAGCTTCCACAACTCGAAACTTTGAAAATTAAATTTTTCGATCTCTATATTTCCACTGCTCACCATCTTCTTTCACCACAGGAATCGATCTCGCAGATATCCCACTGAACAGGGTCCACCACAGGCGCAAGAAAAAAACCCCTCAGCAGAAAAGGTGCCCCCTTGAAGCCGAAAATCTCTGATACCCAATGTAGGTTTTAACCCTGTACAGAAATTATCTGCAAACGAATTCTTAAAAATAGAAAATAAATGGTGATGAGAGCATAAAACATAAAAAAAAATACACGTAGATATTTTTCCCCTGGATCCCAAATTGGGACTACCAAATTGATTTTTCATTATATTCCTTTTAGTGTTACAACACATATATATACATGCTGAAGCATTCATAAACCCCAATCCATTAACCTTGGATTAGAAATAATCATAGTTCCCTTGACCAGATCTACAAAATACCAGGGGCTAAAAACCATCATGCCCCAAAACCATGTGAAAACCCATGCACAAAACCATAGGAGGTTCTGTCCACCTAAAATAAGGTCCAATTTTTTTTCCTAGGGTGCCGCCTCGGACCCCATGCAAGGGGTTACCTGCCCCATGCAAACCCCTAGACAGTGGGGTTCTTCGCCCCCGTTGGGCCAAGTGCAATGAACAAAGGGGTCTATCACCCCCCTTGTGACCCCCCGCACGTGCGACTATTTGTGGTAAGAATAAACACATACCCAACAATTATTATGCTTCTTAATGTCCCCTCTTATGAATTATTTTCTAAAATCACCGCCTTGCTTGTATCGTCCTTAATTTGTCAGTCCTTTTGTTATTAGATATGATGCTAGCATAACTAGCATGTATTCAACATCTTTAACATATATTATTCATCTTGGTCATCATTTTTCATCATTTGTTAAGAGTTGGAGTATGATTGAACTAGATTTGTTCCAATTTTGTAGTAAATTTCTCATTTTCTCTAATTGTTATTATACTTTAACTAGTCTTGATGTAGATGTCCACTTATGGAATAACTCTCCCCAAGGGTTGGTTTCATCCTATCTGAGCCAATATTTTAGCATTCGGTGTTCATATTGGTATGCTTTGGAGTGAGCTTTCCTTCATAATTTCACCCACTACTTTTGTACACTTGTACCATACTTCTACTATGCACTCTGGCAGTACAAGTATATCACTTGATTTGAAGTTATTTATGGCATATTGTTAATACTATTATAAATATTTTGGCATTGATGTCAAAGGAAGTGTGACAGAGTGGCCAGGATCAGGTGGTTGCAGGAAGGACGATGAACTCATGAAATTGGTGTCTAAGGAGAATTATATTCATATCAATGTTTTCCCTAGGAATTTAGTTGAGATCCTACTAGAAACTACTCATATGGATAGACATCTAAAATTCATTTCCAATGGTATATGCAAGTCTAAAAAAGACCCCGAGGATCCAAATTTATGAGCATTCAAAGTTGATATGCCAAGGGAAAAATTAATCAGTCTATCTAGACCAAAATTATATCTCGTCAATTTAGACCAAAATTATAATCCATTCATCTATACTAGAAGTCTAATCCATCAATATACAACAAAAATATAATGAATTAGTCTAGACCAAAAGTCTAATTCACCAGTCTAAGTATAATATGGATGACTATTTCAAAAGACTAATTCAATAGTCTAACTCTAATTTTAACGACTAGACCAGAAGTCTAATTCTCCAGTTTAAGTCTAATTTACTAGTCTAAGTCTAATTTTCCCGAATAGACTAGAAGTCTAATTTTCCAGTTTGAGCCTAATTTGCCTGACTAGACCATAAGTATAATTTACTAGTTTAATTATAATATGCAATTTATACCAGAAGTTTGATCAATCAGTGTAGACCAGTTGGAGGTATATTTGGTAGTTTTTGCCAAATCTGGTAGTTCACTAAAGTTAAAACTACAAATAAAGTCACAGATAAAACCTATAACTTACTATATTTGTGAAATAAACATAATTTAACTTATAATTTTGCATAAGAATAGTAGATTAGAGATTTAAGACTACATTAACACAACAAGGTGACTTAACAAAAGTGGAAATAAATTAAAAATAAGAATTAATGCATGTTAAGAGTTGAACTTAATTAAAAATAAAAAACCAAAATTATCAACTCAATCATATTTATAATCATAATTGTATTAGCAAGATGAACTGATTGAATCATAGATCAAAGAAGGAAATTATATGAGTGTTGAAGGTATTTTATGGTTATTTTATGAGAAAAATTTATTTATTTTTTGTGAAAGTGAGAAATTCATGATTTGAGCTTGAAAATGGAACAAAGATGAATCAGTAAGTTCCAACAATTTGTATCTTGCATTATAGGGGTTGTATCTTCTTCTAGTAGTGGTTGGTAAATAATCAAGAGTTGTAGATACTTTTAGTAGTAATTGATAAATTTGGGAGTAACAAATTTCCTCATGTTGGACCTTGGGAAACCAGTAAGTTGGAGCTTGCAATAGATTGAGGGTTGTAGATCTCAGGTAGGTTGAAGCCTACCAGTTTGATGTAATATAAATTGTAGCTTAAAAATTGCATCATACTTAAAAGTTTTGTTGTCTTTCCAAGTTGGGTACCACATCATATTATTTTGTCATGCTTTATAAGTCTTTGATCATTCTTTTTGGTGCTAAGTATTATTTACTTTGTGAAAGAAAGTTTTAAATTCTCACAATAGTAATTCACCCCCCCCTCTCAGTATTGTCCTAGTTTATACAATTTGGTATCAGAGCCACAATTACTTTAGGATGAGTTTAATAGATGGAAGAGAGATCAAGGAAAATGGAAAACTACGGAGGATACACCAAAATGGTACCTATGTTAAATAGAATGAGCTAGTTGTTTTATTTTAAGGTAAGGGTGAAAACTTACATTCAACCTCTTGGTGCATATGTATGGGACATAGTGGAAGAAGAATATAAAAATCTCCAAGACATTATTACTAAATATCAGAAGATTGGATTTACATGCAATTCCAATGCTATGATTGCTCTAACTATTTTCCTACTTGAATCAAAACTAATGAAGGTCATGGATTGTACTACTGGAAAAATAATATGGGATAAAATGAGCAGTTTCTATGAAGGTGAAAACAAGGTAAAGCAAGCTAAAATCCAAGGCTTTGGTATGCATTTTGAGTCTTTAAAGATGAATAATGATGAAGATATTGAAAAATATTTTCTTATAGTTAATGAAGTTGTAAATATTATAATAAGTCTTGATGAAAAACTAAAAGAGCCAATGGTTGTCCAAAAGGTGTTGAGATATCTCCTTGAGAAATTTAATCCCAAAGTTGAAGCCAATGAGGAAATAATTGATGAGGGAAATCATTAAGTATATTTTAAGGGGTTATAATGTCACCTTTTTAGCTTATTTAATCTCTCTCTCTCACACATTTAATTACATTTTGTCATATTTTTCTTAGTGAGAATGGTGTAGAAAGGATTGTCATGATTGAATGGTTTAATTGTAGGAAATGAAGGGAATAATGCTATTTTTTTAGTGAAATTCCATGTCAAGGATCATAGTAGAAAACGATAAAAAATCATAGGGAGTTTGAACACCTTCTTAACTCCTATAATCAGCCAATATCTCCTTAGATCCTCCTCCAACACTTTGTATTCAAAGGCAACCGAGCAAGTGGATGATAAGAGGAAGCCAATCTCCACTTATCTCGAAGATTAAGGGGACAAACACCTACCTTTTAGGGAGTTGTTGGTACTACCCTTTTGTATAGATATAAAAGAGAAAAATTTCCTTAGGATTCCGATTTTATATGCAACTAGAGAAATCTTGGCTCTGTATTAGATATTTTTGACTTTCATTGTTAATGTAATAGAGTGGTTATGAAATATGAATGAGCATTGGGTATATTTCTCACTGACTTGATTTCAGAGAGCTGAAACTTGTGGGTTAGGTCCCAATCCATGGGCTGAAATATCTCTTGTGTACATTTGTGTTTTTCCTTTATGCTTTAGTAGTTGGTTAATTTCATTACATTTTGGTAGCATATAAAATATCAAAACTGTGCTGACAATCTCCCTCTCGCATCCCTTCCATTGGAGTTTGAGGAGGAAATATTCCACCACAGACAAAACATATTCATTTTATGATTTCTTCGAAAATTTAATATATATTTCACTTTTCTTATCATGAGTATGTTGTAGGTTCAAAGGTATATTTGTCTTCAAGTGCATGAGTAGTTATAGTTAAATTCAACTCATATTTTCCACTATTTCCTTGATAAGTTTGTTGATGATGAATGCATGAGTAGATTTATTGTTTTTTTGGTTTGTTTATACCAGTAGAGAAGGAACCTTTTAGTACTATCACTCTGAGGTTTAACCCTCCACGATTCACCTTGCATTAAAGTCACCCACAACCCTATTTTGGAGACCATCACCACACCAATGAGAGCAACTTGTTTGGTGCAAGACAACCATTTTGAGGGTTCTGATCTTGGAAAATGGGGTTTGTAACCATCCATTTCCTTGGATAAACCTTTCCCTCACCCTTTCTAGCCTTACTTCCACCATTTCTGGCCTCCAAACCCTCTTGTAGAAAAACAAGAATCTTGTAGTAACTTCCTGAAGCAGTGTTGAGATCCATCTCTTTCATCCAAAAATCAGTCCCCCACCTCCCTTGAGAATAGAAAGCCATTAGTTGACATCGAGCTTTGAATCTTTGGTTTACGGACAACCTTAGGACACCCAAACTCCCTATTCTCTTGCTGCAAAACAGAGTAATTTGAGTGTGATTAGTTCATCATAAGATACAACATTAGCATAGTAGTTAGCATGGATTAGATAGAAGATAGTTAGACATTGATTCAAAATATGTGCAAAGATATATTAGTTCCTTTTTGCAAGTCAATTGAGTAGTCTAGAAAATGAATGTGATTTAGTATAATTTCCCTTCTTGTACTTAGAATTAGTGTTAGTATTTTTTCATTGCAAAAGTAGAAATTAAATAGATAAATGAGTGAAATATAGTGTAGCTTATTTTCTTACCCTTCGAGTAATGGTTATGATATTATTTCAGTCTTAGGTTGCTGGTAGAAGTGTGACAGACTTCCTCTTTCAGAGTAGCCCTAGTTACTAGCACCTTAAGGTAGAACTAAGATTAGGATGGCATAAGTAGAGCTCTTGCTGTGCATATAGTACTATCACCTCCAATTTTGTACTAACCCTAAGTTGATAAGTAAAGTTGAGTAGCCTATGGGAGTTGTAACACTCTTGGTGCAATACCATGGCTCACTACATTTTGGCATTGTTGTCGGGGAGGTGTCTAAGTATATGTTTGTTTCTGCTTGAGCATTATTTTATGCTTTCTGTTTTACATTTAGTTCCAAAATATTGAAAAATAAAACACAAAAATAGTTTTAATTTCATGCCTCATAAGAGTAGGGAAAACCAAGGAAAATTCTTACCAAAAATCCCCACATCCCCACACAATCAACCTTCACTCTTCTTCAGTGACTGTGAGGTAGAACACCCTCTAGGTGAGCCACCTGAAAACTATGAAGAACCTATTGGGGAAGAAGATGAAATTGCTTCACTAGAGGAACTTGCTTCACCTATTCAAGCTATGGCTGAAAATAGGAACCGATGAGTCTTTCCCATTAGAGAATCCGATGCAGAAACTAGAATGAGGAACATGAACCCTTCAACCCTTCCACACTTCCATGGCCTAACTTCTGAGGACCCCGACACATTCACGTTTGAGTTTGTTTTTATTTGTAGGAATCATGATTATCCCTCAAATGAGAAAAATATGAAATTGTTCCCATACACCCTCAAGGATGCAATATTGCGCTTGTTCATGTGTCTGCCTGGGAATAGTATCACTACCTGGGCTCAGATGCAAGAATACTTCAACAAAAAGTATAGAGACTATTTCAGGTCCAAATATACCAAGGAGGGAAATTTAGGATGACCCTAGGGCTTGATGAATATTTGGATGATTATGAATAAAGATTCCAACTGAATTACGAGAGATCCAACTGCACCATTGATGTCAGATCACTTAAGTTAGTACATCTTTGAGTGATCAAGGAAGAAGTTATATATACCCTTAATATGTTGTCTGGAGTATATATCTATTAGCTACCTTATGAGGACATCAAGAATGTATTTAGAAACCACTCCAGGGTGGTCAGGAAAAAGGTATAACTAGTCAAAGCATGGCTAGTATTCCTTCCTCTTCCACCTCCATCAAGCATGAGATTGGAAACATGTTGGAGGATTTCAAAAGTGAGATGCTAAACACCTTTTATTTGAAAATGGACATAATGTATATCAAGAGGAAACAAGAAGAAGCAGAGAGGGCCTTAGTTATATTTTTCCGTAGATGCACTAGAAAACATCCTTGGAATGAATTTCCACTAAATTTCATAGAGGTTTTCTTAGTCTGTGAAGAAAATCAGGCCATAGATATATGTCCCTCCTTACTTGGCCTCAAAGCGGTGTATCAAGGTGTGGAAGGAAGACTTGAGAAACTATGTTTCATATATCAAAGGAGGCCTCAAGGGCCTTGGCCATACCAATAGGACATGCACGGTGGACCTTATTCTTACTATGGTGAAAATAATAATGCATCTGTGCAACCTTGGTATTCTTCCACTCCTCCATCATGGCCTACACCTCCTACCCGACCTTATGCCCCTCCATATCTTCCTCAACCTATAAATCAATAATTTTAGTAGTATGTTCCTCAACCACCTTAGTGGATAAACCCATCACAAGGGTGGAGACCCAAACTCAACCAACCACTTGCTTTATTTCCTCCACCCCAACCTCAACCTCAAGTCCCTCATCCTTCTACCCTAATTTTCCTCAGATGTCTTCCCATCCCAATCTGAACTCGAACAACAAGCAGGAACAATATGTGTACAGTGGAGAAACATCCTATCCAGCCTATGCTATGGAGATACTTGAAATGAACCTTTAGTACAAAGAGTGCTCCTAGAAAATCATCCTTTATCTCCACCTACAGAGGTTGAGGAGGAAAATGAAGAAAGCACCCCTCAGACCAATCAACCTCCTTTTCCTTAGCTACTAATCCACCCTAGCCAACACACCCAAGAAGAGACTGAACTTATGGGATAACTAAAGAATATGTGTGTAAAAATACTCCTTCTCTAGGCCATTAAGGATGTTACCATATAGAATAATATCATAAAATAAAAATTCTTCAAAAATCCTGGGAGAAATAAGGAAGACACCTCACCATCAATGTTGTAGGACAACTATCCGACTTGATGTTGAGAAGAGTGATTTTTCCGAAGTACCTGCACCCTGGGAGTCCACTAGTAGATGTACAAATCAATGGTATAAGTGTCCCCCATACCTTGATTTATCTTGGGGCTACCATCAATGTGATGACCATGGAAATAATTTTGAAACTAAACCTCCAAGGAGCTTTGAGAAAGACCACCATAGTTCTGCAACTTGTAGATAGATCCACAGTAACTCCAGAAGGAGTTGTTGAGGACGTTATGGTCTCCATTGACTCCTGGGAGTACCCCAATTCCTTCTTTGTACTTCAACCCAAAACCAAGTTTAATGGATACCCTCTCATTTTAGGAAGACCTTGGTTGGCCACTATCGATGCTTACATCTGTTGTAGGGCTAAGAACACGACTATCAAGAATGGGCCCTTATCCAAGAAATTGGTATTATATCCTACTACCCAACCTTCCACTGACCATGATCTACCTTTATTATTGGACTAAGAAGAAGAAGATAAAATACCATACCACACCCTACCCCATTTGTACCATATATATTGTTCATAGAGGGAGGCAACTTGATGAGGATGACCTCATTGACCACATCCTTTAAAACCAACCCCCCACCACCACTCCAATCGAGGATCTAGTGAGAGAATCTGAAAGAAACCCTTGGATTGAGCTTTTCTTAGTTGACTCAACCTCTGAACTTGCCAAGGTTGTAGAATTTGGCCCATATAAGTCCATAAATATCAATCCATCTCTCTCGACCAAAGAAGAAGAGAATTGTGCCAGATGTTGAGGGAGAACTTAGATGTTTTTTCTTCAAATTAGAAGGACATGAAAGGGGTGCATCACTTAGTGTTCACACATAATATTCAAAACAAAGATGGATGCAAGCTTGTGTGCCAACCCCAAAGGAGGATGAACCCAACTTTAAAGGACATAGTAAAGGATGAACTATAGAAATTGCTAGATGTAGGGTTCATCTACCCAATATGCAATAGTGAATGGTTGTCCCTTATTTTTCTAGTCCCAAAGAAGAATGAGAAGTGGTGACTTTTTGTTGACTATCAAGAATTAAACAAAGGCACTAAGAAATACCATTTCCCTTTTCCCTTCATTGACCAAGTTTTGGATGGTCTTGCAGGAAAGAAGTTCTTCTCTTTGCTGGATGGTTTTAGTGGGTATAATCAGATTCAGATTAGACCTGAAGACCAAGGAAAGACCACATTCACCTGTAATCTTGGAATCTTTTCTTATAGATTCCTTCCCTTTGGCCTATGCAATGCACATGCCACTTTCTAGAGAGAAGTTTTGAGCATTTTTTTCTGAACTTGTCCATGATTCTATGAAAATTTACATGGATGATTTCACTCCCTATGGGTATTATTTCTAGGAGGCTCTCTCCAATATACATAAGGTGTTAAGGAAATGCATTGAAATGAATCTCTCTCTGAGCTCTGATAAATGTGAATTATTGAAAAGGTAGGGATTATCTTGGGCCACTCCATATCTCAAGCAGGAATACAAGTATACCTGAACAAAATCACCATTATTCCTCAGAAGAAGAGAGATGTGATGAGTTTCTTATGTTTTTTTTGGCTACTATAGGAGGTTTATCAAGGACTTCATCAAAGTGGCTTCCCCATTATTTGGATTGTTGGCCAAGGATTCTGAATTCTGTTGGTCAAGTATTTGTCAAGAGGCTTTTGATACCATTAAGGAAAAAATGACGACTGACCCTACCGAGGTCCCAATTGGGCTCTGCCCTTCCACATCCATACTGATGCATCATATAAAGTTGTGGGGGAAATCTTGGGATAATTGGATGACAAATTACCCTATGCCATTTATTTCATCAGCAAAAATCTGTATAAGGCCAAAATAAAATACACTATCACCGAGAAGGAGCTTTTAGATTTTTTCCATTCCTTAAATAATTTCAGGCATTATATTATTGGGTATAATTTTTTTTTACATAATTACCATGAAATAATTAAATATTTAGATGATTTCAATTCTATCGTTATTATTGTTGTAGCAGTTTGACTCGATCATTGTTGATAATCCTGGAAAAGAGAATGTTTTTGTAGATTTCTTATCAAGACTAACTTTTCCTATATATGAGGAAGGGATGGTTGATGATAAAATTCTAGATGAACACTTATTTGATATCTCAACACTCTCTCATTGGTTTTCTAACATAGCCAACAACCTGTTTGATGAGAGGTTTCCTCCAGACCTTTCATCCAAAGAAAATAGTAGAATTGTAAGAAAGAGTGCCCCCTTCACTTGGATTGGAGGAAATATCTTTAAATTGGGACTGGATAAAATCCTCAGGATATGTGTCAGGGAGGAGGATTTCTTTGACATCATCTCAGCATGTCATGTTGGACACTGTGGGGGCCATTTTAATTATAAGGTGATAATCTTCAAATCCTTGCAAGTTGGATATTATTGGTCTACTTTCCATCATGATGTTAGGAGATACACCAGTAGATGTGATTAGTTTCAGAGGATGGGGAGACCTACACAAAGGGATGAGATACCTCTACAACCTTAGGTGGAACTAGAGCCATTTGAAAAGTGGGGCATGGACTTCATTGGACCCATTAATCCACCATTCAGGTACAAGAGATAGATCATAGTCTATATTGATTACTTGACCAAGTGGGATGAAACAAGGGCTATAAAGGAAGCAACAAAAGAAATTTTGGTAGAATTATTGAGGGATAATGTGTTCTACAAGTTTAGATATCCCAAGGAGGTAGGCACCGATCAGGGGGCTCAATTCATATCTCATCTCATTTAGAACCTCATGAGTCAGCACAAATTCAAGTTCAAGACTTCTATTTCCTATCACCCTCAAGAAAATGGGCAGGTGGAAGTGACAAATAGAGTCTTAGAGAACATCCTTACCAAAGTTGTGAACAACAGTAGAAAATATTGGGAAAAAAATATTGGTGGAGGCCACTTGGGATTACAACACTACTTGGAAGACAACTACATGGTTTAGTCCATATGATCTAGTTTATGGGACGAATGATTTTCTTTCCATTGAATTTAAGTATAACACCCTTAGAATGGAAACTTAGTTGGATTTGGAAATCATAAAGGATTAAAAAGAAATATTGCTTCAGCTGAATGGTTTTGATGATTTTAGGATGTAGGCCCTCCTTCATACAGAAGTAATCCAGCTGAAGAGGAAATTTTGGCATGACAAGAAAATCAAAGAGAAGACATTTTAGGAAGGGGATTGGGCATTGGTCTGAGAATCTAGATTCAAGGAATTCAAGGGAAAGTTAATGTCTAGATTGCTAGGACCCTATCAAGTAGATAAGTGCCATGATAATGGGGTTGTTCAAATAAGAACCATAGATGAGGAGGGGATCATTCTACTTGTCAATGGTTACAAGATGAAAATGTACAAAAGGCCCATGTCCTAGGCAGAATTCATCATAGAGGTGAGTGCAATTGGAAGACTCATAGCTTCCAGTCCCTCACCTTCTTTGGAAAAAGGAAGAAAAAATAAAGAGGCCTAGGTTAAAACCTTTCTGAGGCATCCGAGGCCAAATCCAGGGTTGGAAACCTCCATGAGGCGATCTTGGAGCAAAATAAAATAAACAAACAAAAGGGAAAAGAGAAAAAGAAAAAACAGAGAAATAAAACATCCTTGGGTGAAAACCTCTTGGAGGCACCCAAGGCAGGCTTGTGGGGTGAAAAAATCTGTTGAGGAAACCCACCCACCTTAAAAAAAATAAAGATAGAAAAACAAAAAAGAAAATTACAAAAAAAATCACAAGAATAAAATTGCACCAGGGCACTAACCTGTTTTTGTTTTACAGGTTTTTGAATAGGGATACTATGGAAAAGGGAGAAACATGATTCCATATCTCTCTCTCTCTCTCCTCTACCTATTCACTCCACATGAAACTTCAACACTCATTCCTCCATCAAATTATACCACCATGTGAGAAAAAATTTTTAATTTTCTACTATCTTTATGATGCTGCATGATGTCCTAAGCAGCTATAGGAAGTCATGTAGTGCTAGAGGAAGTCCTAAGAATATACAAGAAGAAATAACAAGGCTTTATGCACTCACCCAAAGCTCTCTTACCCTCTAAAAGGCATGAAAAATGTTACCTCATCTATGCCTACCATCCTTAGCAATCATTTAATCACATGCATGAAAAATCCCTTACCTAACCCTCTATTCCGCCACTGTGAATCAAATTTTTTTAAGACATGCACACACAAGGCATATTCTTTTATGTTTTTCCTAAACCACACCACTACATCAACATCTTAATACCACCCCCAACATTTCCACATCCTTTTCTCACCTCCTCATGGCATTTTTAGCTCCATATCAGTAACAAAGGTACTACTATAGGAAGATGATCACTTCCTATAGCACACATGTGCATGCACCCGAGCCTTTCGACCAAAATTTATAACATAAATAGTAGTGGAGATATGTCGAAAACATGATCCCAAATATCACCATGGGACTCCAAAGAGGAAACTACATCAACAACAACAACTTGAGGTCTCCATGAGGTACCTAAAAAAGACATAGTAAATAAAATCATAGTAAGAACCTCACTCATAAAATAAAAACACAACAAATAAAGGAAACCCTTGTAACTACTCCATGCTACATCTCTACATCAAGGACAATTCAACTCATTGGAAACGAGGTAAGGCTTAGGTATGACTCCTTCACCCTCTCACTATGCATAAATTGACTAAATGAATAAATGTTAAGAAGAGAGTGTTTAATAGGTAAAAAGGTGGCCAGTTAACTTGGCCACCCTCGACAGTGTAAGTAAGAAGTTGGTGGAGTTTCATGCCATGTAGGGTTGTCACATCAGTAAATAGGAGATAACATAAAGTGGGAGATGATTATGAGGCAGGAGGAAATGATAGGCTCGAGTGGGACCCACATTCCAAATGAGGAAACCTCGTGAGAGGGACACATTAGCACTATGCTCCAAGACCACTCGAATTAGCATAAAAAGCACTTTTCCTAATTTCCCCTCACATTTATTCTCATTTCAAAAACAATTACCGAAAGGAAAAAGTTAGGAGGCCACCGGGGAGTCTCGATCACTAGTCAATTGTGCATGGAGGGAGTGTTATAGGAAAACCTAAAACTGCTACATGAAACTTCAAGGGAGGCCACAGAATGTTGAGAAGGGATATGCAAGCCACCACTAGTGTTAATTAGCACAAAAAAACCACACTACAAGTTAGAAACATAAAATTACAGAGGTAAGTGGCCATCATCCCCATCAAATTCAAAAAAATTATTCATGGAAATTTTCATGCAGTAGGTTCATCATTAAGAAAATTGAAGAGCTATATGAGGAGGTAGGGAATAAAAACACACATTTTGAAGATTGGAGTGTCTTAAGGTCCCATATAACAGTGAAATTTGACATCAAGCCACAATATAACACCTATCAAACATAGTAAAAAAATGGGGGGAGGTTTCAATAAAAGGGAACCCACAGACACAAAAAATTAGATGTTGCCCTCTTGTTGTATACGTCTTTAGAAATCATCAATGGTTGGGTTTCTTCGAGCTCCTCAAAGGATATGATGATGAGGTGGCTCAATATTTTGCAATGAATTTTTACTCTCATGCAGATCACAGTGCCACCACAATGATAAGAGGGCTAGCCATAACGATAAACCTTGATCTTATCAGTAGAGTTACCACCTTACCACTAGGGATCAAATGGAATAGAGAGGATAGGGTCACTAGTGTTGCTACCAAGAAGATATTATTTCTTCCCAATGAGGAACACACATAAGATAAGAATGGGGTAAGAAGGGAGAGTTTGGTTTTTGCATGTGCTTAGGGTCAAATATGATCTACCTTTGGATCATATGTTGAAAATACCATATTTCCTCCTTCAATCCATCATAGATATGATCCACATGGTTATGGAAGGAAAACATCAACACCTGTCCCATCATGGTATAATTAAACTCATAGTAGAACATTCCTTAAACAAGCTCATAATTCATGTGATGTGGTGATATTTTATTGACATGGACAAAGAAAATATAATATGGACATAATACATCACCTCTAGAGATACCCCTACCTCTAGTGTTGGAGATAGGGACACTAAAACAGGGGAGGAAGAGACTGAGAAGAAATAAGAAGAAGAGGAAATGGAAAGAGATGAAGGAAACACAAAAGATGTAGAAACAAAGTGAAAGAGTGAAGAGGAGGAAGAGAAGGAGTAAGAGAAGGAAGAATAAAAGGTAGAAGAGGAGGAGGATTTCAAGCCCAAGAAAACCACTAACATCGCCCCTCAGAAAACCATTACTTCATGAGGGAGCACTGAGAAATAAGTGGTTGTCTCTTTAGTCACTTTAAGCACCCCTGTGAAAATCAAAAGAAAGAGGAAGAATCCCTTGTATTTCAAGTCCAGGAAAAGAACAAGGGCGAGGTAGGGGAGGCCTCAACCTCCAACAAAGAGCCCCATCACCATTGAGGAGTCACCTAGCAAGAGGGAAGAAATAGGTCTATAATAAGGAAATATTCAATAAGTCACTTCCTCTTGGACAAAGCACCCCTCGATAGAAGATGTTGAGAAAGAGTTTGTAGATCAAGGAGTGAAGCATGCAACACGAAGCTAAGTTAGAGTCTTAGGGGATTTGGGGTGGGTCAAAACCCCTTATTTTATAAAAGGATGGGAATATTTTCCATACGTTGAGCTCTACCCATGATTTTCAGATCATGGTATTTTAAATGTAAATACTATATAAGGAGTCTAGGATAGTATTGATAGAAGAGGAACAATAGAAGATACTTGATATGTGATGCAGTTGGATGTAATATTGTTTTGAGTTTGTGTTATGTGGTTTGGGTTATATAAAATGCTCCTTTATATGAGTGCGTGAATACCTTAGGAAGTATATAGCTGAGTGTACAGACCCCTGCAGTTGACTGTGTAGGTGGAATTGATTGTATTGGGGAAATATGAGAATTAATGAAAGACTTTTGAAGACAGATCTTTGTTTTAAGTTTATGTGTTTCCTTTACTTGAAATTTATGTTATGTGTGTTTTTTTACTTATAATTGCATCAAAATCTCGTATTTAAGGTTATTTATATTGTTTTATGCTTGCTAAAGTAAGATTACGTAGTTTGCAAGTTAGTTCAACTAGAGTGTTGAATTGCATCTGTATAATTAGTAGATTTGTTCTGAAAAGTTATGTCAATTACTAAAAGGAAGATAAGCCCTAAAGCCACACTCCATTGTCCCTCTAGATGTAGAAACCTGGTTCTATCATCCCCCTATATTGACTTGGGTGAGACTTTGGTCTCCACAACAGATCAGTGTCGAAAAGGATGGTAATAGTGAGTTTTGTTGGTTCATGCATCCATATATTAACCTGGTTCTAGGTCCCATCAAGTCAACAAATGGTTCTGTTGTTGGGACTAGGATGTAACTAAGGGATATGTGGATGTGGCATCCATCAAATAAATAGATTCAAGATTGGGTGGATCTAAAATAATGTGAATTTTATGCGCACGAAAACAAAAATCTGCACCTATCTACTCAAAACTGGTTGTAGACGTATATATTTACTGATCAGCACGAGATATTTTTCTCATCATTTTCTAGCGAGTTGCACAAGTGGTTATCAAGAATAATTGATCCAAAAACCCATTTTAACAATTGGCCTATTGCGTGGACTCTTGAGCTAATCAAGAAATTGAAGGGGACTGATAACAAGATCACAAAGCATGTTTATTATTGGATCTATAGTATCCTTGGAGGTTTTATACCTGAGTTCGTGATTGATACATTTTTATCCTATAGCAAAGATGAGCACAATTTTTTCAAAGGCCCGCGAGGTAAGTACTTAAATTTATTGAATCTTTGGATTAAGATTGTATTGTGTGAAAATGGTGTACTGCGAATGGAATTAGATTGATATTCGTAGGAAAGAAAAATAGAACTACGTGATGGGGTAATAGATTTAGGGTAGATCGTGAGAATATCATTGAGTCTGAGTATAATAAATTTCTTGGGTATGAAAGAGAAGAAGGATAAAGTCACCCTACTACCCCTAGAAGTGTGTCGGTAAAGTTTGAATATCATCAGGGCACTTCTGAAATTCCCCAATCTTCCACCCCCGTCGCTACCCATCACCATTTTTTTCCTCCATTGCCACCTCCACGTCCCTCATTCACCATGGCTCACTCACCTAAGATGCCTTTTTTGAAAGGATCAGATGATCCCCGAGCAGTTCCGGTTTGTTGCAGAAGAAATATGGAGATCATAGAACATCACTAATGAGAATATGAAGAAAGCGCACTTGGTCACAATGCTGCAGGATAGAGTGTTATCCTGGTACATGAAATTTACCACGACAAAACAAAATGCTACGTTGGCTTAAACTAAGGCCGCACTGAATGTTTAATTTAAAAATCTAAGGTTGCAATCCCAGTGTATTACGAAGATCAAGGAGATCAAGCAATTAGCCAATTAAATGGTGTTGGAAGTTGATCAAAGGTTTAAGACATTGATAAGTCAGGTTAGCTTCGAGATCGATGACGAGCATCATAAGGGATGGTTTATCATTGCGTTTTTACCTCATCTTAGATTTCCATTATCACAACAGAAGGTCGCAACCAAAGCTAAAGCACTAGAGATTGCGATGAAGTTAGAAGCTTTGCCGGTAGCAGATACTAACCTAAGGGTTCAATAGATTCAAATACATTTGGCAAGCTTACATATGGAGCTCCAAGATTTAAAGAAGGGAAAATAATTTCGCGTAGAAGTATGGTGCATAAAGTGCAAAGTGGAAGGTAACCATAAGGATTAGAGTCCCATTTTTAGAGACTACTTGGGCATCAGGACGCCAAGTCCGTTGAGACCTGGGCCACGTACTGGACCAAATATGGGGCTAAATGTTTGGTGTATTTTATGCAAATTTGTAGGAAAACACTCTACAAACTACTGTCATCTGCCATTGAAGTACATCCAATCGCCAAAGAAATTATTCTGTAATCACTGTAGTTCAGTGGGACATGATGAAAATCACTGTCAAAGCTATGATCTAATGATGCAGAGTCCTGGATCATATTGAGTACAAGATGAAGGGGGTGAAGATCTAGGTTCACCAATAGTGCGCAAAAGTTTCCAAGGCCAAGGGCGTGGCCGAGGAGGAGGCGTTGGACGAGGTCATGAACAAATCATATGCTATAATTGTGGTAAGCTTGGATATTTTGCTAGAGATTGTCAGAATATTACTATTGTATCTTGTAGGTATTGTCGCACATTTGATCATGAAATAGAGGATTTTCCTAAATTATTGGCTAAAATGCAAAGAAAGTGCAACCAAGAGCTTGCCAAAAACATACAAATGATGAGAGCTGAAACACATGAAGAAGATCTTAGCGTCAACATAGTGACTCATAGTTGTATAAGTATGAGAGAAGATAAAGCAGAAGGAAAGAAACATATGGAGGATACATGGGTCTGGAAAGTGGGAGACAAGAATACTGGGTTTGATATACAGCGCGAAAGAAAAACCTTCATGGATGCGAAGAATAATTTTATGAGCCCTGGAGTTTCGACATCAAGAGCGCATAGACAGTCGATTACATTGAAGAGTAATCCCGAGGAGATTACTGAATCCTAGGAAGTTGATCCATCCATTCTGACATATTTCTTATAGACATGTATGAAGTTGCTCAGGGATTAGAAGGTTGTGGAGGGATTGCAAGAGTTGATCAACAAATGCGATAGTAAAGAAGATCAAAAACTAGAACAATGCGCAGTGCAGAAGGTATACAAACATAAGAAAATAATTGGCAGAGAAATGAGGCTCACTACGCAGATCGATGATTATGAAATGGATCAACTAATCCTTGATCTTGTATCATATGCCAATGTTTTCATTATGGGAATTTTGAGGTCTAAAATGGGTCCCCTAAGAAAAATGTTCAACCAAAATAAAATTTATAAGAACCAATAGGATTCAAGATGATGATGTCAACCATGGGGGATGATTCACCATTTTTTAAGTAAAAGGGTAAAAATATTAAAAAATAATAAAATAATAAAACTACTTTTTCAACTCATATTTTCAACTTATCTCCCAAAGCTGTTACTCAAATTTTGAGTCGGAGTACTCATTGGATGAAAATTTTAATTCCTGATCTAAGGAGTACCCATGTTGCATAATTTTATGGACCCTGCTACACTAAAAGTGAGAAATACATGAAAAAATGTGTTTGCAATCACATTTTTCATTTATTTCTAATTTTTTGTGTAGTAGAATCCATCTAAAGTATACAACATGGGTAATCCTTGGACGAGGAGTTAAATTTTTCTTCCAACAAGTACTCACGCTCTAAATTTGAGTAAAAAATTTAGGAGATAAGTTGAAAATACGAGTTCAAAAAGTAGTTTTTTCTTTTTTCCTTCTAAAATTTGATGATGTAATGAAATATTATTTTATTATTTCCACTATTATTTTATAATTTCCTTCCGAAGCCCATTTAGGACCTCAAAATTCCCCTAATGGGAAAAAAAATGGGAACGGATGGGGAGAACTATGTTGCAATGGTTGTCGATTCAACTATGGATAGAAAATATGCAGAAACTCATTCCTATGGTTCGAATGCATGGCATTAGCGTAAATATTGATGGCACAAGTGTATTGTCCGATTTTGAAGTTATTGATATTGTTGATGATAACAACACATATCTAGTGTTTCTTGTATTTGATTGGGCTTATGACATGGATGCTATAAGCAATTTGAAAAATAGATAGATGTTATTTGAAAACAATGGTACTAGGGTCGTTGTGACTTTGGACTCCTCTGAAGGTGCGTGCTATACATAACTTGTTCAACACAAATATGGTGATGCTAATATTGATCAGATCTACAATATCACTACACAGGATGAATATTGGATTAATCTAACCACTGATGGTAGAATCTATTGTGAGCACGATAGTTCATGTGTTTTAGACTATGACGAAGAATTGGAATAGTGGTAGAACCGCTTGCATGAAGTCTCTACTAAGCGGTGTAACAGAGCTACCAAAGCACCACGTTGTGTCACATCAGAGGTACATGACTTTCATTTTTCTGATGGAACTGGGAATGTTGTCTTATTTTTGGAAGAGATTGAGTAGAAGGTGCCTGAACAAAAATTATATGAAGATTTGGACTTCATCTTGAGGTCCACTCCCACCTGATGGTGGGGTGTTGTTAATTTTGGACAACTAGGTCCAAAATCCATGTTGTGGTGCTCAAATGAAGATACAAATATTTTTATTGGCCTCCTCTTTAGGAGAGGTGCATGATCGATCTAAATATCATCTTAATCCGATGAGTAGAACATTTATTTTGAATTTATTAAAAATATGTGCAGGTCGGCCTTAAGGTTTTGTGCCCCAGCAATTGTGTCACACACCCTCATTGATGGATATATATTGTTCAACGTTGGAGAAAATTTCCACTCATCTCATCCTCACACATTTTTCTCTCATCATCTGATTGGTTCGATGACCTTGGATGCTCTTTTTTCCACACGTGGGAAAATTTCAGTAGCTGCACTTTTTGGTTTTCGGTCTAGGGTTTCTGCAACAACTTTGACCAATGTTGACTTTTTTCAATGCAAGGTCAAATGGACTTAAAACTCTCCCAAAAGTTTTATTTCCCAAATCCACATTTTTTGGCACTATTCCCGAGGCTAGACGTTGATTTTTACTTTTCTGTGTTGACCTAGCTGCTGCAGTTGTTTGTGTTGACCGTTGACTTCCAACGTTGAATTTTGGGTTGAATTTTGTGTTGATCATTTTGGCTATCCTAGAGGGTTTTGTGACATTGTTGGTTGGCTGACCATATTGAGACTTTTCTGGTTGAAGCATCCTACTGATTGTCGTAACGCACCAACACACTTATATATTTCTGGCTTGTCTTCTATGGATCTACTGATATGTTCTATCAGCATTTTACTTTATTGTTTATGTGATTGCTGACTGATATTGGGATAAAAATTAAAGTTTCATCAAGCATAGAACATCTACAAAAATTTACATGTTATCAGAGCGGAGGTGAAAGCAAAGCCCTAGTTTGTAGCATTCACCGAAGAAGAGGATGGGTTCCTCAAAATACAATGGCATTAAGGCTGATGAAAAATTGATTGGGAAGGATTACTTCCATGCTTGGAAGATGACATTGGATCTTAATTTGGAAGACCAAGATGTCATGGACTATGTGTAGGGTAAAATTAAAGAGCCTCCATCCACTGCAACTGCTGCTGCCAAAACAAAGTACAAGAAGGGAGAAATCAAAGCAAAGATGATGATCAGGGACTCAATTCACAAGAGTCTAGTTTCTTACATCTCTAAGTTGGGCACATACAAGGAGATGTATGATAGGTTGGTCAACATGTTCAAGGCCAACAATATGAAGCAAGTCCTATTCTTCAAGAATCAATTGAATAATCTAAAGAAAGGCAGGGATGAGTCTGTTCAATCATACTTTATGAAGCTGAATGAGATCAAGAATAATCTGCTGGCTATTGGGGAGACCATAGCCGATCAAGAGATGGTTCTAACCACACTTGGAGGTCTCTCATCCAAATGGCGTGTGTTCAACACTACCATTCTCAATAACGATGTCATACCTGACTTTGACAAAGTACTATCAAGATGCGTACAAGAAGATACAAGGATGAAGGAATATGAAAATGAAGGAAATGTTGCCTTTGCTACTCATTGTAGGAAGAAGAACTTTGGTGGTCCAAGGAACAAAGGAAGAGCAGGGGCCCAAGGAAAGAAGGGCAAGTGTTAAACTTGTCACAAGCTAGGTCACTATGCTAGAGAGTGCCCTGTTAAGAAGGATTATCCCGATGATGATGACAACAACAACAACAGGTTCAAGGGAAAGAGGAAGGCTCCCTCCAGCGGAAATGATAAACCTTTCAAAAGGTTGAGAAATTCTAGGTATGAGGAATCAAATGTTGTTGATAAAAGAAATGAATTCATTCTTGTATCTGCCCTCTCTACTCCATCTCCACCTGACACTATTGATGTCTGGTTGATAGATAGTGGTGCCTCAAGGCACATCACCGGGTTCAAGGAAGTGTTTTATGATATGGTTGAGAAGGATACTAATTGGGAAATTATCCTTGGAGATAATGCCACATATCCTGTGAAAGGGACAGGGACTGTGACCCTCCACTTGTCTCAAGGTCAAGTCCTCCGCTTGCACGATGTACTCTATGTACTTGACTTGAAGAAGAACCTTGTGTCTATATCGGCTATGTAATAAAAAGGTTTCAATGTGGCATTCATTGATGGGAAGGTGTGTATATGGAAAAATAGCTTCAAGAAAGCTATCACGATTGGGTTTAGAGTTGACACACTACCAGGTTGGAGGAAGTCCACTGGGAGCGATGACATGTGATACTATTCGACAAACTGAACTATGGCACTGAAGGTTTGGAAACCTTCACTACAAAGCCCTTCCTGAAGCATGGAATGTGGTGACGGGGATGCCCGAGTTCTCAAATAATCATGAAGGTGTATGTCAGGGTTGTGTCAAAGGAAATCATACAAGGGGACCTTTCTCCTCAAGTGTCACAAAACATCTGATGTCTTGCAATTGATACATTCTGATATATCTGGGATGTTGGCATGACATCCCTGGGAGGATGTTCTTATATAACATTCATAGATGAATTCTCTCGCAAAACACGGATATACTTCTTGAAGAATAAGGATGAGGCTTTCATGTGGTTTCGTATTTTCATTACCTTGGTGGAAAATCAAACTCGAAAGAATATCAAGATTTTGAGGACTGATAATGGCACTAAATATGAGATGAACGAGTTCAATAAATTTTGTAGAGAAGCTGGCATCAAGAGGGAAACCAAAACCGTATATACTCCTGAGCAAAATGGTGTTACTGAATGAAATAATAGAACCATTGTGAAAGCTGCTCATGCCATGCTCTGTGACCAGGGTCTAACGAAGTTTCTGTGGGGAGAAGCTGAGAACACTGTTGTTTACATACAAAAACGATGCTTGCATTCCTCTCTAGACTCCAAAACTCTCGAAGAGGTTTTCACTGGTAAGAAACTTGACGTCTCACATTTTAGATTTTTTGGATGTCTTGTTTATTTTCATGTGCCGAAGGAGAAGAGGAGCAAGCTGGATGCTTCTGGGAAAAAGGGAATATTTGTGGGCTACAACAAAACTTCGAAGGCTTATAGAGTCTATATGCTTGGTCAAAGGGAAGTGGAGGTATGCCACAATGTTACCTTTGACGAAGATGCTTCCTTGAGGAAAGTAGTCAATCTTCTGAGATCTGAGGAAGATCACGAAGCAAGGCTTGGAAATCAAGAAGAACTGAAGGATGAGACAATGTCCGATGTTGAAGGACCGATGGACCCGATTGATCCACCTCCTTTGATGAGGAAGAGACCATCATGGTTTAGGGACACTCTTTAGGATGTCAAGGGACATATGGCCTCAAGGGGGACATTTCGTGAAAGAAAAAATCCAAATAGATACCAAGGGTATCTAGCAACCATGAGTACTATTGTACAATCTGAGCTTGGATCTTTTGAGGAAGCCGTAAAGCATCAATTCTAGAAGGTTTCTATGCATGAAGATTATGAATCCATAATGAAGAATTATGTCTGGGATGTGGTTCCAAGACCGGAGGACAAAGAAGTTGTCACATTGAAATGGCTCTACAAGATCAAGCATGTATATGATGGAAGTGCTAAAAAGTTCAAGGCAAGATTCGTTTCCCATGGCTTCTCTCAAAAGGAAGGCATAGACTATGATGATATATTTGCACCTGTGGCACGATATACCACCATTCAATCTATCATAGCCATTCCTACTACGCAAGGATGTAGTCTTCATCAGATGGATGTGAATACTACATTTCTGCATGGTGCGATAAAGGAAGAGGTGTATGTGGAGCAACCTCTGGGGTTTGAAGTCTAGGATCGGGACACCCATGTCTGTAGGTTGACAAAATCCCTCTGTGGGTTGAAGCAAGCACCCAGAGATTGGTACGAGAGGATAGATAGCTACCTGATGAAGTTGGGCTTCACTCATAGTAATGCTGATCCGAACCTTTACTTCAAGGTTGATAGAGAAAAGCCTCTCATTCTAGTGCTGTGTGTGGACGAACTCTTCCTAACAGGTGCTGACATTCTCATTCATCAGTGCAAGAGGGAGCTCGCTACTAAGTTCGAGATGAAGGACCTAGGACTAATGCACTACTTCCTAGGCCCGGAGGTCTGGCATAGAACTAGCGAGATTTTCCTTTCTCAAGGAAAATACATTGTGAAGATTCTGGAAAGATTTGGTATGGTGGACTGTAAGTCCGTGTCAACACCGATGGAGCTCAACTTTAAGAATTTGAGTGGCAGTGTTACTGGGCCCGTGTTAGCAAATCCTACTGAGTATCGTCAACTTGTAGGTGCCCTGATGTTCTTAGTGAACAACCGTCTAGACGTATGTTTTGCATTGAAAAATTTGAGTCAACACATGGTTTATCCTCATCACATTCACTGGTTTGGTGCCAAGAATCTGTTTAGATATATTTGGGGCATAATAAACCATGGGCTAAGATACACTACTAGGAGCGTGACACACCATAGATATATTGATGTTGATTGGGCTGGCAGTGTGGTGGATCGTAAGAACACATCGGGATGTTGCTTCACACTTGGTTCTGATTCGATATCATGGATGAGCAAGAAGCAGAATTCGGTGGCTTTGAGCACCATGGAGGCCAAATACATTGCAGAAATTATGGCCTATTATGAAGTAGTTTGGTTGCGAAAGCTTTTCAATGAGCTATTCGGGCATGTGCTAGATACCACCGTGGTACTCTGTGATAAACAGAGTGGGATTCAATTTTCCTAGAATCTCATGTTCCACGATCGATCCAAGCATATTGATATCAGGTACCAATTTATCCAGGATATGGTATAGCGAGGCGCCGTAAGGCTCGATCATATAGGAATTGATGAGCAGGTCACATATATTCTCACAAAGTCCCTGGGGAAGGTCAAGTTCCTAACCTTCTGTGAGAATCTTGGTATCGTGGAATGACCCTATGCTGAGGGTCCTCTTGGACGATGAACTCTAGGAGCTCTGGGTTGCTTTGGGGATAGCTTCTCGGAGCTATAAGAAACCATAGGGCTAGGCTTGCCGAACCTTGTTGGTGTGCTTCTGCCCCACTGTTGTGATGATTGAGTTGGTTCACCTCTCATTATCCGTGCCCCATATGCATCCTACCCATTGAGTTTAGGGCTCATGGGAAGTACCTCTCATTTTTCTAGTGAGGTGGGAAAAGCTAGAGACTAGTAGCAAAGACTGATGGACGCATAAGAGATTACTGCAATCTCTATCTAGGATGGCACGATCCAACCACTTGATCTAGGATCAAGTATAGTGAGGTTTCAGACCTCCAATTGACTTCGGGTTGGTATGAGACTCTTTGTGAGTCCTATAGAGGTTTCAAACCTCTAGGCTAAATTTGTCAGCTGGGAATGATGTCTTTGTGATTGACCCATTTTTTTTCTAAAATAAAGAAGCCAGCAGAGCAAGTTATGGTGGGATGACGCATGATGTTTGGATTGCACAGGTGGATGGAGTTCTCCCTAGTTGAGAGGGGGTGTTAATTTTGAACAACTAGGTCCAAACTCCATGATGTGATGCTCAAATGAAGATACTAATATTTTATTGGACTCCTCATTCAGAGAGGTGCAGTCGATGAGCAGAACATTTAGTTTGAATTTATTTAAAATATGTGCTGGTCAGCCTTAAGGTTTTTTTCCCCAACAATTGTGTCACACACCCTCATTGATGGATATATATTGGTGAACGTTGGAGGAAATTTTCACTCATCTCATCGTCACACATTTCTCTGTCCTCATCTGATTGGTTCAATAACCTTTGAGGCCCTTTTCTCCACACGTGGGAAAATTTCAGTAGCTGCACTTTTCTTTTTTTGGTCTAGGGCTTCTGCAGCAACTTTGACCAGCATTGACTTTGGTCGATGCAAGGTCAAATGGAACTGAAACTCTCCCAAAAGTTAGATTTTCCAAATCCGCATTTTTTGGCACTATTCCTGAGGCTAGACGTTGAATTTGAATTTTTTGTGTTGACCTAGCTGTTGATGTTGTTTGCATTGATCGTTGACTAACAACATTGACTTTTGGGTTGACTTCTGTGTTGATCATTTTGGCTGTCCTAGAGGGTTGTGTGACATTGCTGGTTGGCTAACCATATTGAGACATTGCTGGTTGAATCATCCTATTGATCGTCGTAATGCACCAACACACTTATATATTTATGGCCTGTCTTCTGTCGATCTACTGGTATGTTCTATCAACATTTTACTTTATTTTTTATGTGATTGCTAATTGATATTGGGATAAAAAGTAAAGTTGCATCAAACATAGAACATCTACAAAATTTTACAGGTACACACAAAGAAATCCTAGGAGGATGGAAGGAATTTTGTAGGCTCATAAGGCTCAGGTTTGGTCATGTAGACACTAATATCATGGAAAGTACAATGGTAAAGATGATCCTTGTAAGAATTTATCTTATTGGACTGTAGCTTGGGGCGAAGAACCTCAACCTGAATAGGTTCGTATATTCTTCCATACCTTGGATACGATACCTTAGCAGTGGTATCTAGAAATGGAGTTGTGCCATGGCACCACATATTGGTATGAGATGATGAAAGGGTTTTTATTGGCCTATAACTTTGCCGATGGATGGGATTCTATTAATTATTCTCTTCAAGAATTCAAAGCAAGAGTATTCCAAAGTACTATTGAGCCAAGGGCTTTGGTACAACCTGATTGGGATGCATAGTTGGAACACGCCTAAGAATGTTTCAACCTAACTATAGAAGAAGGTGAGGATGATGCACGTAATGTGAATATTCTTGAATCAAAGGGATAAAGCGAGGTTGTAGGTCTTGAAATAGAGATTCTAGACATAACACAACCTTTCAAGACTCAACAAGTCAACATATGCTCAAAATCAGAGCCCAAGTTCATGAATATTGGGGAATATTGGGATGATGACATGATGAGAAAGTTCATTGAATTGTTGCATGAATACTAATATCTATTCCCAATAAATTTCTTGGAGCTAAAATCCTGATAGTTATGCACATCACTTTAAAGCCTAATGAAAAAGCAGTCAAGAAACGCCCATATAGGCTTAACCAAAAATACAAAGAAAAGGTGCGAGAATAACTAGAAAAGATGCTTAGTGCAAGAATTATTGAACCAATAGAAGAGTCTAAATGGGTTTTCCCCATGGTGGTCTAGGAAAAGAAAATTAAGGGAGAAATAAGGGTTTTTTTTTGTCTCAGAAAGTTGAATGATGCATGTGTCCATGATTCGTTTCCGACACCATTCACTGACGAATTTTTGGAGAATGAGGGAGTTTTAGAAAATTATATATTATAGATCAATGCAACACATAAAATATGCAGAAAAAACACAGGCACATAAAACACATAAAACCAGAGAGACACAGATATACGTGGTTCACCCAGTTCGGGCTACGTCCACCCCGAACAACTAGTTCTTCCTTTATATTATCCAGCAAAATGAAGAGACACAACATACAATAGATCCACTGTAATATCCTCTGTTCTCTCTCATAGTATCCTTATCTGTTTCTCGCTTTGAGAATACACATACAATACACATTCGCAATACAATGCCCTCATAAAAGCGAGGGGTTGGCTTCTAGGGAAAAAAACCCTAAACTAAACATAACTTCTACCGTCAAATCATCCACCTAATGAATGGCCCAGATTGAATAGAAATTACTATACTTTTACAAGGAAATTTTACATATGTTTTTAGCAGAGGGCACTTTCCCCCCCCCAGACCCCCAAGGTAGCATTTAATTATGGGTGGTGTTGTCGCCCCATTAAGTTACAAGGGTCTAGTGTTGTGATACAAATAAACAAGATAATCAAGCTCCACACCCAACAGTGAGGGTAGGAGGCCTACTCCTTTACAAATGTGTTCTCAGGATACCATTAGATTAAGATTGCACCAAAATATAGAATAAAAACCACCTTCGATACTAAATCAGATCATTTCAGTACACAGTTATGCAATTTGGGTTAAATAATGCTCGAACTATCTTTTCAAGAGTCTTCGTTGCAACATTTAAAGAATATATCCACAAGTTTTTGGAGGTGTGTTTTGATGACTTGAAAGTCTTCAGAATGTTAAAGAAGTATGTTTCTAGTCTGCATTTAATGTTGGATACTTGTAGGAAATATCATATTTCCTTGAACCTGAAGAAGTGTATTTTCTACGTTCCATACGATATATTATTGGGGCATATTTTATGCAAGTAGGGGTTGATTATAGACCCTGTGAAGATCAGTGTGATTATCAATTTGGTGACGTCGACAAATGTGAAGAAGCTACGCATGATGCTTGGGCATACATGTTATTATAGGAAATTTATCAAGGCGTACGTACACATCACTACGCTGATGGAAAAATTATTGAAGAAATATGTCAAGTTATGTCGAGATGATGATTCTTCGAAGAACCTTGATGTGCTGAAAGAAAAGATGGTCACTACACCTATTCCAGTATTTCCAGATTGGAAGAAGGAATTACATGTACATGTCGATGTGTATTGCATAGCTTTGGGAGTAGTCTTAGCACAGCCAGGTGAAGGTGATCTTGATTAGCCTGTTTCTTTTGTAAGAAGGAAGCCATCTAAGGTGGAACATAACTGATGATGATGATGATGGTTAATGTCCACTGAGACTAAACTTTGTTCTATCAGCCCTATAATTTTCTTAGTTCTTAATCTTCTGGCTTCTCATCTTTCTTGGCAAGATTGGTATTGTAGCTTTCTTTTTCTTCTCTACGGTCTTCCAACCTCTTTTATCTTGCACCTCCTTCATCTCTTCTGATTATTGGGATACTTGTGTCTTATCTTTTGGATCTGGGAGATCTTATTTGCTGCTAAATGAAGATTTCTTTTGTGCGGTATTCAAATCCCCATAATTGTTGATGCTTGAGGGGCCGTCGAGTTCATTTTTTTGTTGTTGGGCGGAGCTTTCCTCCTAGTTATCTTGAGGGTTGTTTCTTTCTTGCCTGATTTCTTGTGATTCAGAGTTTTTTGGAGAGTATTCTTCCTTTATGATAGTGTAATGTTCCTTTTGTGCTCCTTCCCACCATGTAGATCTATGGTGATTCTTTCTAGTAGAATTTTTCTACGAGACATTTGGGAAAATTTTGGCTAGATGGCCTGTTACAAAGCAGGATTGACATCTGAAGAGGACACTTTCATAGTCGCGTTTCTAGTTCCATACATAGTCTTTGCTTGTTAGTATTATTTTAGCTGGGAATACGACATTGAAGTCCATTTCTACGCAGATGTGTGCATAGGTGGTCCTGACATATTCCTCTGTTTCTAGGCACCTACAGTAAAATTTCCCAATTGCACTTCCAATGGCTTTTAGCGAGGAGAGATTCCAAAGATGCAAAGGTAGGTTTGAAAATCTGGCCCAAACTGGTGCTAAGGTTATGACTATTGTTGAGGGATCGAATGATGGGTTCCATGGCTTCATGAATAGGCCTGAGTTTTCCCAAAACCAAGGGCCAAAATCTAAAATGTATTATCTGCTTTCAGAGTTTTCAAAATCTACTATAAAGAAACCCTTAGCACAAGGGTAGATATTAATTTCATCAGAAATGACAGGCTTCCATACCTCTGAGATCCAACTACAGAGAGCTGTCAGCCGTGGCCAAAAGGCATTAAACTGGCAGATTAAGGAACTTTCAGAAAACTTCAAGGCGTCATCTAGTGAGGCTTTGACCACCTGCACAGTGGGAGCTGGGGCTTCACTGACAATATGGGCAAGAGCTTAAATCTTAGAGGCGAACGAAATTGGGCGGGAAATTATCTTCATGAAGCTGGGAGCCATATTGTGGAAGTAAACCAGGATTGGGAAATCGAACCCTGCGAACCCCAAGTTTGGAAGATATGCGAAACCTATTCGATGGAGCATAAGATATCTATTTTTTATCTCCACATCTACAAAAGGGATGTGAACCTGGGAAATATTCGAACCTGTGGTAGATGCGAACCTGTAGGTAATACTCCTTGACTGAGATCTGCGCTCGTTTAAACCATGCATCCGAACAACGGAAGAGATGTGAAAAATAAAGACGCAAATTTTTAATGTCTGTTTTTTATCTCCATGCCTCGTGGGCGATCACTTTTAGCTTCTCAATCAATCTCTTTCCAATCGAATGTCGTCTGCTATAGATGCGAACATGTAGTAGATGGATAACCTACGGTAGATGCGAAAAGAAACCTGCGGTAGATGGAGAACCTGCGGTCATCCTACGATAATCATTGGACCAACACTGCTACTCTCGAGTGGTCTATCAAAAACGAGAACTGAAGGATCCAGTAACCACTAAGGAAGCTTATTTTTCAGAGGGGTTGTGGTATTCTGTGTTGCCTTTTCGGCATTACAGGAAAATAGAGAGTGAAGGATTAGCCATGGTATATGCACTACAAAAATTCAAACACCATATATTAGATGCGCACTTCAAAATATTCATGGACCACTCTGATTTGAAATACTTTGTCAACAAGCTTGTGTTAGTGGGGGAAATTTGACGATGGCTATTGATGTTACAAGAGTATGATTTCAAAGTAATTGTCAAGCTAGGACATTTGAATGTCAGACCCGACCACGCGAAGAGATGATGAATATTGAGGAAGGATTACCTAATGCATATTTTGTCACTCTTCGGGTTGCAGATGGACATTTTTTGGATATCATTTATTTTATGACTATGGGTTTCATGCCTGCGAACTGCACTATGCAGTAGAAGAAAGAGCTAATATTAAAGGCATTCGATTTTACTCTGATTGTAGGGCATCTATATAAGATGGGCGGCTTGTTGAAGTCCAACAAAAAATTGCAGCACCTACACTAGTGTGGGACCAATAGGTCCTAGCAACACCTACACTAGTGTGAGATCAATAGGTCTTAGCAGCACCTACACTGGTGTGGGCTAAATTTGGTGTAGTGTCTATTTTAATTTTCCCTTAATTAAAATGGACAATAAAATGTAATCTTATCTCATAATAACTTGTAATAGTTAGTTGAGTGTGATAAACTCAGTTAGCTCATGAATTTTGAGTTGAGGATAGTTGGTGAGGCATGCAGAGTAATTCTAGTTGTAACAGAGTTCAAAGTGTAGTTGGTGCATTAGTTAATGCATGAGAAATCAGTTAACTCAATCTAGGTGAGTTAAAGTCAGTTGAGCTAGTTGTAACTGTTTTTTTCACTAGTGAGAGATCAAGTGAATTAAATATTATTTAATTCACAATCAATGATCTAACATGCAACTGATGATTTACTATTATTAGCTGCATGCATGTTAGTTCCAGCGGAGACCCAGATAAAGGTGAAAGGGATGTTAACTATCAGTTGCAGGATTATTGGGTTGCACCCATGCAACCAAAAACACATTGGATTTCCCATGATCCTTGCGTAGTTTAGGAATGCCAAAAATTTCTAAATAATAGGGATTGCATTCATCAAGAATTGTGCAAGCAAGGAATACTGTTTAGAGGTTGAGAATTGGCTACCAGGACAGTGTGAGACAATTAGCCGAGTGCTGGAGACTCTTGTGAGAAGAGTGCATTGTAATTGTTTCATTTTTCCATGCTAAATATATAGTAGAAGATAGTGGGGTTTTGAGCAGCAAGCTTTTCCAGGGAAATTATCTGTGTTGTGGTTTGATTTGATTCCTTCTTTGCTTCATGTGAATAGTGATTGTGTTTAATTTCCAAAATTGATTTGTATAAGCAATTCAATATCTATCTTTAGTAAATTGTTAGATCAGATTGAATCCATGATATACATACTTTTTGTATAATTTCTACATGGTATGAGAGCACATGAAATAACTATAGTGGAGGAGAAGCTGAGTTTGTGACTGAAAAAAATTTTAATTTGCAGAAGATTTTCTTGGTGCTACAGGTGATTTAGGATCAAAATGGATTTCGATGGCTTGAGATTGGAGTATGCACTCGAGGGTAGATTTAACTATATTTCTTGGAAATAGAGAATGGAGGTAGTACTGAAGGAAGATGGGTTGAAATAATTCATTGACAATGATGTTCCCAAACCCGTTGTGACAGATGCTGCAAATCTTGATGCCTGGCAAAAGAAGGTTGCAAAGGTGAGGAGGATATTTCTTGAGGGAGTACGAGACCACATTTTCTCAAGTTTCCATGGAAAAGCAAAACCATATGCAATGTGGAAAGCTTTGACAGATCTACTTCATTGCAGCCGTGATCATAGAAAATTGGAACTACAAGATAAAATCAAGAAGATCAAAATAGAGAAAGGCGACTCCATGCCAAAACATTTAACAAAGTTTGTCCAATGTCAGGATGAGCTTGGGAGCGTCGAAATTACTGTCACTGATGATGATTTGGTTAGCCTAGCTCTTCTAGGACTTACCAAGAGTTGTCATAGTTATCAGGCTGTTTCAATGGAAGGGAAAAGATGCCAGATTGGGAATGACTTTGGTCGGAATTGGTGCAAGAAGAATTTAGGAAGAACACGCACTACAAGAAAAAAGCACATTGGTGAGGGTCATGCTTGTGACGGACCTTTAAGGTCCGTCACCAATGTCACATATGGTGACGGCCTTTAAAAAACCGTCACTGTAAGTGTATATAGTGATGGTCCTTTATGGTCCGTCACCAAAGACATTTTCAATGACACTTTTGGTGAGGGTTGTTGAAGGCCCGTCACTAATTCTCTCTTTGGTGACACTTCTGGTGACGAACTTTTAATGACCCTCACCAATGCTCTTTTTGTTACTTTTGGTGACGGTCAAAAAATGTCCGTCATCATTGATCATTAAAAAACCGTCACTGTAAGTGTATATAGTGATGGTCCTTTATGGTCTGTCACCAAAGACATTTTGAATGACACTTTTGGTGAGGGTCGTTAAAGGCTCATCACTAATTATCTCTTTGGTGAAACTTCTAGTGACGAAGTTTTAATGACCCTCACCAATGCTCGTTTTGTTACTTTTGGTGACGGTCAAAAATGGTCGTCATCATTGATCATTCGAATGAGTTTTTGATGATGCTATGTGCCTGTTAATATATTTTTTTGTCAAAAGTTAACGATTTAATACCATTATTGTGGAGTATTTTTTATAATATGTCCAAAGCCATAGTGGTTAGGGTCAGCGAATTTTTTAGAAGTAATTAGTGTGTATCATTTCCCTCAAGTAATAACTAGTCGAATAGAGATTTTCTATGAGTCAACAAATGATTCATATATATTAAGTTTATTATCTAGAAAATTCACTTTAGATAAAGTTCCAATATTGTGTGTAGGAAATATATTATTTAATACATAATCAAGCTTTGACAATTCTATTAATGAGAAAGCCCTAACGATCCTCACCAATCTGGGCATGCCTTAAATTAATGCTTTGGCACACACTAACATTTCTTAGCACCCCACATGTATTGGAACATCTTTGTACCTAGAACATCTTGTGATGACACTTATGCCCAAGCACATGGTGACATGCGCTAGCACAACGTCGAACTCTGCTAACATGTGTTGGCATGCTGCATATAGTCCCTAGCATGCCCTGGAACACCTTGGTTGAATGCATTGACATACATTAGCTCTTGGCACACAATGCCACTTGGCATGTATTGGGACCTATTATTAGTGTGCCTAGCATGCCCCTTTTCAAAAAGATAAAGTCCTGACTTATTAACCCTCTTATTAGTTCTTCCTTTTGTTGCCTTGACACATATTGACATACCCTGGTCCCCTGCACCACATCCTTAGCACCTAGCATGTATTGGCATATCTTGGCACTATTAATTGGCACATGATATAATTAGCACACCCTAGAACTCCCAAGCACACTTTTGGAATTCTTGACATGCCTTGATATTCCCTAGCATGCCTTACCAATGCTTAGCATACCTTGTCAGTCCCTCCTTGGCATGACAACTAACACTCATTAACACTAGTCTCTGGCGCCCGTTCCTCATATTCATTAACTTTCATGAATTTTTACTTAGTGCTCCCTTAATGTTTTTTCCTAGTAATCCTTAACACTCATGAACATGCATTATCACTCTCTAGCACACTTTAGCACTCTTCAACATTCCCTTCGACTTCATAACATGCATAACACTAGTTCTTGACACATATTGGCGCTTGGCACATGTTGGTGCTTGGAAAGTCTTAGCATGTGTGGAATACGTTGAGATGCCTTGGTATGATTTGGCATGGTTTAATATTAAATTTATTTGTGATTATCAGTTGTTGGAAATTAGATGAGAAGCAACAAAGGAATACTTGGCACTTAGAATGCACTAAGACTTTGCACTTGGCACCTATTTCCGCCTAGTGTTGGTGTGCCTAGCATTCCCTTCTTGGAAAAGGTAAATTGATGAATTATTAACCCTCTTATGTGTTCATTTCCTTGTAGTTTAACTTTTTTCTCCCTTTTGTTGTCTTGACAGTCCCTGACACGCATTGACACACCCTTGCACATCTTGGCATGCCTTGTCACTTGGCACATCTTAGCATGTTTGACATGTATTCCCACTATCTGGCACATCAAGGGGGTGAAGAGAGATGTAGTCATAAAGTAGGTCGAGTACGAGGGCCGAGTAAGGGTTCCTAAAGGGAGGTCATAATCATCCTCCAAGAGCAAGATCATCATGTGAGGGTTCAGAAGAATGTTGCATACCTTAATGGTCAGTTTGCGCTAGGAAGTAGGATGGCATATTGTTGGTTCTCTTCTGGCAGATCAAGCTTAAGAGAGGTTTCTCATGAGAATCTGGGCATGTGATTTCAACGGTGTCTTTGTGTGAAGGCCGTATCAAATTCTGAAATGTTGAAATTTGAAACAAGAAACAGTGAGATTGGAAACCAGAAAGGACAAAAAAAATTCACCCACACTGGTGAGGAATTTTGATGCACCAGGAGTGAGGAATGTGGGGCATCTAATTTATTTTTCCCTTAAATAAATTGGATAATAAATTGTAATTTCATCTCATAACAACTTGTGTCAATTAATTAAGTCATGATGACCGAGTTAGCTCAAGAAATTCGAGTTGAGGGTCTAATATGAGGCATCTAGAGGGATTTTAATATTTTTGGGGTCTAGTTGAAGTTGATGCATTAGTGGGGTGCAAGTGTAATTAACTCAATTAAATGAGTTAAAATCAGTTTAACTAGTTCTAACTGAGTGATGAGCTAGTGAGAGGTCCAGTGAATTAAATTAGATTTAATTCACAATAAGTGATCAATCAGATAACTGATAATTCGCTATTAATAGTTGCATGCATGTCAGTTTCGAGGAATACCCAGTTGAGACAGAGGTTAAAGGGAACATAACTCTTAGTTGTATTCAGAGAAAATTTCCCATGTGCAATTATAAAGTCATTGGGATGCCATGATGGATTGCGCAATCAAGGAAGACTAATTTTGCTAATTAATAAGGAGTTAATTCCCTAGGAATTGCATGAGCAGGGCAGGCTGAAGTAAGGATGAGAATTGGCTAAGTACTAGACTAAGTTTGCCTAGATCAACAGGAGACAATTGACAGAGTGTTGGAGAATCTCATGAGAGATTAAGCATTGTATTGTTTCATGATTCCTTGACTTAATACACAATAAAGATAGAGGGGTTTTGATTAGTTGCTTTCCCCAAACACATCATGTTGTTGTGCGATTGATAATTTATTTCTCTTAATTATATGTGATTGTGCGATCGTTTTTTGTTTCCGTAAATTGTAGGAAGGATTCAGTATCTTGTTTTAGTAGATTACAAGATCAAATTGAATCTCGTTGGTTAGATTTTCTACATGGTATCATAGTAGGAATTTTTTGGGCGGCAAGTTTGTAGAGAATATTTGAAGATTTTGGTGTAAAATTTTTGAAAAAAAATAGAATATTTGGATTCCTTGCGAAAATCTACCCCAATGGAAAAACAAATCGGTCAAATCGGAGCTCGGATGAGGGAGATATCATCGATTTAAAATCAACTATTTTATAAAATTTTAGTAACTTCGGGACAATTACACTGTGCGCGAGTCAAGAACCTATATGCACTTGAGGTACCAGATGCATGAAAATCTTTGAGAAGAAAGGCAGAAGTTAGAGACTTGGTGGTTTAGAGGGAGCATAAATTACCTCTCAACATGCATCCTCATGAGAAGCAGTCTCAGAAGGTTGTGGAGTAGCTGCCACAATTGGAGAAGCAGAGAGGAGACCGAGTGGAAGCGTCCACTCAAGTAGAGACCTCCATGAGGGGGAAATTTCGAGCCAGATGGGAAGAGGGAGCAGCCATACCTCGAGGTGTAAGGTGGGGTTATGTGTAGACATAATCCCAAGATAAGAAATTTGGGCAAGGTCCATTGAGATGGCGTGTCTCATGGATCAAACCTGGCTACGAGGAGCCCACAGTACAATAGTAGTAGGAAGAATCAGTTAGATTGATGTAGTCAGATGTCAGCAAGACAAAAATTAGAGTGACATATGTCAAATAATGGAGCACAAATAGAGTTAGCAACAGTTCAAAGGGAACGGATGCAGATGTCAGCAACAGTGTAGAGAATCCGGTACTAGATAGGTGCAGTAGCTAGCAGCAGTCAGAAGACTCTGATGACAGATGCATTATACTGATTCATTTGTTCAAAGGCTATTCAGTTTCAGGATTTGTAGGTGTAAACAACACTAGAGAAGTGTAGCATGCAGAACATTCCAAAGGTACCGGATGGGGATAGATTGAATTCCTTTCTTGTTGAGAGGGAGTGTTGAAATTTGTAACAAGAAACAGTGAAATTGGCGAATAGAAAGGGAAAAAAAAAATGCACCCACATTGGTGGGGAATTTTGATGTACCAGGAGTGAGGAATGTGAGGCGTCTAATTTATTTTTCCCTTAAATAAATTGGACAATAAATTGTAATTTCGTCTCATAACAACTTGTGTCAATTAACTAAGTCATGATGATTGATTTAGCTCAAGAAATTTGATTTAAGGTGATCGAGGTGGATATTGGTGGCCACCCGCCTATTCCACTTTGGCCCTCGCCATTGTCTCTTTCATTTTTTCAGTTTCCTTAATTATAGCACAATTTACTATTTTTGTCAGTTTTTCGGGTCTTGAATTTTCGGAGCTGTTTTGAGGCCCCAAACGATGTTTTTTGGGCATTAAAGGTTTGGAAATTTCATAGAAATCATATTAGTATTTGTAGTCCTCGGAGAGATATTTCTAACGAGGTATCATGTGCGTCAAACGAAGATCATATGACCAAGTTACGACCCCGGGAAGTTGGCTGCCCAACTAACCCCAACAGGGCCCACAAACTCTTGGTGTTACATCTCCTCAGGTTAGGGTTTTGGTTGTTTATGGTTTTATCTTATTTTAAATAATAAAAAGACCCTTGATCCTTATTGTGACACAGTTCAGAGGAACATAACTATCAGTTGTATTTATAGAAAATTTCCCATGTGCAATTATAAAGTCATTGGGATGCCATGATGGATTACGCAATCAAGGAAGGTTGATTTTCCTAATTAATATGGAGATAATTCCATTGGAATTTCATGAGCAAGGCAGGCTGAAGGAAGGCTAAGAATTGGCTAAGTACTAGACCGATTTTTCCTAGATCAGCAGGAGACAATTGGTAGAGTGCTGGAGAATCTCAAGAGAGATTAAGCATTATATTGTTTCATGATTCCTTGACTTAATACAAAATAGAGATAGAGGGTTTTGAGCAGTTGCTTCCTCAGATACATCTTGTGTTGTGCGATTTATAACTTGTTTCTCTTACTTATATGTGATTGTGCGATTGTGTTTTGTTTCCATAAATTGTAGGAAGGATTTGGTATCTTGTTTTAGTACATGATTAAAAGATTAGATTGAATCTCGTTGGTTAGATTTTCTACATGAAATAGAAGAGAGGGTTGATACCATCTTGCCTTGTGGTGGTTAGTAGGCCGTAAGGTCTATGATAAAGACCAACATAAATGGAGGAGGGCTTGCACTGTAATTTAGAGCCATAACAGAAGTCGATGCAGGCGTAATATTGACTGAGTTAACCCTAGTTTGAGGGTCGACATTGAGATTTGAAGTTCATTTCAAGATTCAGTCAAAGAAATGCCCAGAATATATGGATCCATATGAGCTAAGTCGAGTCCCTTATGGAGGCAAGAGTCGTGTTTTTTCTATGTGTGGATAGGGTTTGTTCTACAACAATTATAAGTACATAAGTATAATGCCCTAGTTAGGACAGTTTCCTAGGATGTTTAGTTCATAAGGTATGACCCTCATAGAAGAAGATGGGTTGTGACCCTTAGAGCAAGGTTTATTTCTGCAATAAAGACCGCAGATCTAGAAGATGGTTTGCAGATTCAGTATGTGTGGAGACAACAAATCCAAAGGAGGGTGGAACCTGAGCAGAAGATTGAGCATGCAGAAGAAATGTGCCATATGAAGAATGGATTGACATGCAGAGGAGTTGATTTTGGTGGATTTTCCATAGATTTTTAGACAAAGATCTGAAGAAACCTATAAGAAATTAGTAAATGGACTGTTAGTGGCTGATTTTTGACCCTAGTTCAGTCATCTACAGATTGTTAGAAGTATGATAAGAGGAGTAGTTCATATTTGTTCATAGATTGGACAACAAAGATCAAATTGTCGATACACAAGAATAGTGATCTTGAGAGGACTCAAACCATTGTTAGGTGGCAGATTTGAAGAGCCCTAGATGAAGACAATATTGTGGGCCCTAGATCAGTAAAAAGAATTGACTGTGGTTGGGCAGATTGATGGTAGGACAAGTATAGTTGGAGGGTTGTTAGGTTATTGTCAAAGAAGAGCCCTGACTCTTGTTCTGGTGAAGGACAACAAAATTAGTATAAGATCAGGTGTATAGGGCCTAAGGATGTGCATACTTTGAAGGACTAAAGTAACAGTCAAGTGGGCCAACCAACTAGCCCTAGTTCACTATATTGTAGAGGATTGATTCAGTGAGAAGAAGGGCAGCGTACATAGCCCTGGACTTCTCATCTTGAACCTGTAGTATGGAAAAAGTGGGCATACCAAAGAGTTGTTCACAAATGGAATTGTGAACAACTTGTTACCACTCAAACTAGTAGTGGATCTAAAAGGGGTTCCTAAGAGGGCGACTGTTAGGATAAGGGAAACGATGGAGGCTTAGTCCATTGTCACCACAGCTAAGGATCCTTGCTCTTCACAGACTTTCACTGATGGGTGGAGTCCCGGTAGTTTAGGAAGTCACTTGTAGAGTATAGGTAAATGAATAGGTGGGAAGTGACCCTCGAAACCCTTTCCCTAAGATAAAATAAAGAGTGGGACTTGCTTTCCTTTCAAGCAAGGGAATTAGAAGATAGTTTGAAAACGACATGCATGACTTACAAATTGCCTAAGATATGAAAAAAAATGTCAGTAGTCATACAAAGTAGCTAATTTGGTCAACAACTGAACAAGTATGTAGCATTGATAGTCAACTATGAAGACATTTTGATTCTAGAGTATGGCCCCAATTAAGATGTTTTAATGATCTCTTTCTAAAATTAAGATCATTCCTTTTATAAACATTGCATATGTATATACTTAAGCTAGACCACAGATTAAACTAAGCCTCTCAATCTCTCAGGCTCTAATGGTGAGGAAGAAAGAAGAACTTATTGTCATTTTGGCTCAACCATGTTGAAGTCCCTGCAAATCAACCAGTTGGCCTCTGATAGCTTTTCAATTATTAAATGGTGAAAAATTGCACATTCCAAAGCATCATTTGGAGCATAGATGTTGGAAACCCCTAACATATATCCAATGTCCATATAGTTGTAACAAAACATTGGAAAATATTAATTTTCATAGAAATGCGCTATGTGGTCTTGGCTAAGATGTCTTTTCTAGGTCTATGGTAGAGAAATTTTCATATGGGACAAGCTAGCCTTTCTAGGAAATGTTAGAGCTATACATACAACCTGGGGAATTCTTCTAGATCAGAGAATTAACTCAACATATTTCTCAACTAAAAATTTTCAATATAGTGAGAAAACAATCCCATAGTGTTTTGACAAATCTCAAGGTCGTACCTTCCCAATAACTATGTAGGTTGAGGCCTCCTTAAATATGAATATGAAAAAATACCTTGGGATTATTTTAAATTCAAATATGATTATGCTAGCCATACAACTCCCATAAATCTCCAACCCGAGTCTAAATTGTACTTTTAGAGGGGATTTCATCCTGAAAATGACCTGCCAAGGCATGTTGACTATAGTCAAAACAAGCTTCTATATATTCATTGACATAATTTAAAACAAGTGGGCCAAGAACATGAACATAGTTGTGATGTTTTGAGGAACTTTTGGTCAAAATTTTTTCTCTTTCTTCGATGATATTATTCTCTTTAGCGATTGGAGTATGAGAATATTCCAAAACATGGGCAACATCTTGAGGTCTTTGCTTAACTGGAGGGAAAAGTTAGCAAAGTAGGATGAAGAACTAAATGCATGGAATCAATGTCAAGATATAAAGCATGTAAGAATAAAGAATCATTAGTAGAGAAATTAAGAGGACATGATACCATGCCTTTGGCCTATATTTTTAACTAAGCTCGAGTCACTATTTCTAGTTTTAATTTGATGCAGATTAGAAAAACAAATAAAATCTAAACCAACATTTAAACTTTCTCTTTTGTTTTTTTTTAATTTGTTGAGTTCATCCATAATCAAGGTCATAACGAGATCATATTTTTTTTTTGGGAATGTGAGCACGGGGTGGGTGGGCAGAGGGAGGAGGGAACTAGATTCCGGTGAGGAAAATTTTCAAACACTACAACAAAAAATCCCTTAGGGGTGATTTTTGAAACACCCCCTGTGAAGATCATGAAAATTTAAATTTTTAAAGGGTGTTTTTTAATAAATTCCTCTTAGATACTTAGAGATAGTGTTCAAAAGGTAGTCAGGGGAGACACTTATAGATAGTGGTGAACATGAACATAGTTGTGATGTTTTGAGGAACTTTTGGTCAAAAATTTTTCTCTTTCTTCGATGATATTATCCTCTTTAGCGATTGGAGTATGAGAAGATTCCAAAACATGGGCAACATCTTGAAGTCTCTGCTTAACTGGAGGGAAAAGTTAGCAAAGTAGGATGAAGAACTAAATGCATGGAATCAATGTCAAGATCTAAAGCATGTAAGAATAAAGAATCATTAGTAGAGAAATTAAGAGGACATGATACCATGCCTTTGGCCTATATTTTTAACTAAGCTCGAGTCACTATTTCTAGTTTTAATTTGATGAAGATTAGGAAAACAAATAAAATCTAAACCAACATTTAAACTTTCTCTTTTGTTTTTTTAAATTTTTTGAGTTCATCCATAATCAAGGTCACAACAAGATCATATTTTTTTTTTGGGAATGTGAGCATGGGGTGGGTGGGCAGAGGAAGGAGGGAGCTAGATTCTGGTGAGGAAAATTTTCAAACACTACAACAAAAAATCCCTTAGGGGCAATTTTTGAAACACCCCCTGTGAAGATCATGAAAATTTAAATTTTTAAAGGGTGTTTTTTAACAACTTCCTCTTAGATACTTAGAGATAGTGGTCAAAAGGTAGTCAGGGGAGACACTTATAGATAGTGGTGAAAAGGTATTCAGGGGAGACACTTATAGATAGTGGTCAAGCATATAGCATGCATAACACCTCTCTTGTGCACACACACTTGTCTAGATGATTCCCACCTTTGTCCTTTAGGCTTGCCAATGAAATGTTTTCTCATCGACTTAAGGTAGCCTCATAGACACCTATAATCAATTATTGAATACAAAACAGATACAACAACCCTTACATACTCTAATAACTAATAATTTTTATTCTAAAATCTAAAAAAAATAAAACAAATAAATAAAAAATAATGATTTTCTCACTATTAACAAAATTTCATTCTCATAAAAACATAAGGAGTTGTGCAACAACATAGCCTGGACGGAGGTTTTTGCCTGAATTTGGCTTAGTAAAATTCAAAAAATGAATTAGTTACAGTGTTTGGAATCCATTTTGAGAGTGGAAATGGATTCAGCACTATCAAAATCTCTTAGGACACCCAAAATACCGAAATTTAACAACTATAAACAAGATTCTGATAAAATCTTTGCCAGATTTTTTCAAAATCTCTGCCGAATATTCCAGGCCATTCTGTTACTTTTTTAGACTACGGAAAAACTTAATTCAACATCTTAAAATTTGAAATTATTTGTACATAAATTTCCATTTTTTCATACAACAAATTAATTCCATAAAAAAAGAAACACACCTTATGTGAAAATAATTTTATCAAAATTCATTCATGTACTTTGAAATTTCCCGCCATAATGATGAGATTATTATTTATCATTTATAGTGGTTGTGATTGTTTTTATTTTAATATTGAGTTTTAGCTCTCAAATTATTAGTACCAGGGCCATTTCAGTTAGATTCGATATCCCTCCCTCCCCACGTCTTGGGACCAGGGCCATTCGTTTCTATTAACGATAATAAGCAGCACCCAACGCACCCTTTTCATTTTCTTTTTAAAGCAACCTCTTCCACGTTCTTTTTGGCTGAACAACTCGATAGCGTCATGGATACCAAAAACTAGAGGATACCAACAACTGGAGGAACGAGGATTCCAGGTAGAAGATCGTCAATAAGATGTACTCAATCGACTTTGAATACCTATCTTTTTTATTTTTGTTTGTGTTTTTAATTTGACTCAATGTGCATGTTCCGATTTCCATTTTGATTCATTGATTGATGATAGTTTAGGCCACTAGTCAATCAATAAAAATTTATGTATGATTGAGGAATTTAAAATCATGTTTATGAGAGGAGGGGTTATGTTCCAGTCGAATTTAAATATGATTTGGTCTTGCTCTGCGTTGAAAAAGACTTCTTCTTCACCCTCACTCACATCTTCCAATAGGGTTTTGAAAGGCTCAGGTAGATTCTCCCCCAGCAGGGCCTTCAATGCCTCTTCAAACTGAGACCCTAAAAGATGAGTAAATTCCCTAGCGGTATGATACCACTGCTCCTTCTCTGTCCCAATTCCCAGCCTGCGCCGACAGTTTCCGAGAAGGAATATTAGCTGAACAATGTAAACTCGGACAGTACATCGAAGATTTTCTTTTTCCAATCTCCAGTTTCTTGATCGGGTTCATCATTGGTTGGCATTATTTCTTCCGTAATTTTTTTGTTTAGCATGACACTGTAATGAACCCAAGCGAGTATATAAGCGAAATAAGGAATGATATGTAAGATAATAAAATCAATACTGAGGTAGTAGTAATAGAGAATGAATTTCATCATGGATGTTCTCTTTTTGTGTTACCCAAGAATCAGACAATATAGAGCGACTTGCAATTAGGATTATGAGGAACTGTCTGTCATCAAGGTTGAAACGAAGGTCTATGCCACTGTGGTGGGTGACACAGGCGGCTTTCCTTCTCGGGTGGTCGGTTCTTCTTTTACCAACGGAAAACATGGGAGATTGTATCAAGATCCTTTGTATACGATATTATGACTGCTGCTTAAAGAGTCCCTAAAAATACGGTCGCCCTAAAAACCAAAATGGGTCTGGCTGGATGGCTCAACCTTGTTTGAATGGATGGAGATGGGGCGGTACCACTCCTTCTGTCGGGCGAGTGGTTCGTCTCCTCACCCCTCGTTTGATCAAGCAAGAAGTGCCCTACTTGGCAGGAGCACAGTCCAAACGCTTCGCTCCCATCATCTTCAACAACTGCCATCCTTTTTTTCTGAACCTTATGGAGGCCATTCAAAGCACTGATCCCGTAGACTTTCAAAATTTCAACCTGGTAATCTGGCAGTTGAAGGACTGTGAACGTTGGGCAGGAGATGAAAATGAAACATTAATTAGACGTTATGCATCAGAGAAGGTTAGAGAGGCATGTATCAATGTGTTTGGCAGACAATTTGAAAATGTTTTCCAAGTGCTTGTACTCCATTATATGAATGGGCAGACTGAAGAAATTGTGCCTGTCGTCAAGTATATACATAGACTCTTGTAAGAGTACACCACCCCTTTCCCTGCCAATTCCGGGTCATATTCGATTTGCAAGACGTTCGGTAGAGGCTTATTTTGCTTGAAGTATTATGAGTAATTAGTTAAATCGTGCTATGCTTGGTATTTGACAAAGAATTTAAATAAACATTGAATACAATGCTCAAATGGTTTTGAAATTTTCTGTTCCATTGGACTGTCAACGTTGGGCAGGGATTAAAATGGAGAATTAATTACACGGCTGCATCAGATCAGGTGAGAGAGGCATGCATCAACGTGTTTGGATGACAGCATGAAGGTGGTTTCCAACCCCATAAGAATCCCTCCCTTCAAAAGCAATACCCTAAAGCAGTAATCCCAGCCAGGACCTAAACCAGAATATCCTATCAAGGCCTTATGATTGATTGTGTGTTCAAAGCCTGAACGTTTCACCCTTTTTTTGTCTTTAACTCATAGTTTTTGATGCTACGTATGTCTTTCAATAAGGTGGTATTGTAAATTCATAATTTTTTTCCCGAGGGGTAGTGAAAGAGCTAGGTTGTTCGGGAGTCGACGCTCTGCAACAGTTCTCAGTGCTCGTGGCGGCGGTCTCGGCCCTCTGGCCGGCTAGGAGGGCTTCGGTACCCTCTCTCTGTGGACTGGTTTCATTGCTCAGAAGCTGATCTGCGCGGTGCATTGTTAGGTCTCGTGACGCATTGGGTCAACGCGACGCGTAGAGTTGAACCCCCTAGTGTTCTCTTGACCGGGCGTGACACACTGAACTTGCGCGGCGCATTGGCTCTTTGTTTTGGCCCCGTGGTTTTGCAGGGGTCTCTGGAATCCCCTTCTTCTCGCCCGTTCATGCGGACTTGTGGGGCATGAATTGATCACTGGAAGCTGGGTGTTCTCGCTTTGTCTGAGCGTTTGAGCTGCTATTTTAATGGAGTTGCCTCCTCCACCTCCTTCCTCTGATGAAGAGGCTTTTCATATTCTTCTGAATTCTCTGCCAAAGAAGAAAGTTCCCGAAGCTGCGAAGTTTGTAAAGCACTTGGATGATATCCCCAAGATCTCGCTGCCTCCGGAGGGCCCGATCCAGGTCGCCCTTTCTTTGGCTGAGCGAGCTTTGGTTGGCCAGTTCACAGGGCTCTGGCCCTCCCCCAAATCAATAGAGAGCTGGGTTGCTAGGAATTGGGCACCGCTGATTGTGGAAAAAATGAACCTTTCCACAAGGTGGGTTGTAATTTTTACTTTTTAGGATATTCATATCAAAATTTCTTTTTGATACGAAAACATAGATGTAATTTATTTTTAATTTTTCTATGTAATTTTATTTATTCTATATGTAATAATTTCAATCCCTAGCTACCAACTCAAAACACACATGCAAAAATGAAAGAAATAAGTGCTAAACTCGAGCAACATCATCCCGCAAGAGAGAAAGGTCAGATGAAAGGTTAATCAAAAAATGTTTCAGAAATTTGAAAAAAACATTAGAAAAGTGGGTTTTCAAATTCAAATTAAAATTTACTTTGCTATTAATGACTAAAGACATCAAATCAAATTCATTCGCCTCTTCTAAAGATCAAGCCATCACTCCAAGAGCCAAAAATTTTGAAATTCTGAGTGAAATTGGCAAAGGAGAAGAAATTGAGGGCACAAAAACGTTCAAGAGGGCACAAATCAGTTATGGAGGGCCCAAATGTGTTATAGAGGGCGTAAATGTGTAGAGATGGAGAAAATGTGTTATGGAGGGTGCAAATGTGTAGAGATGGCGCAAATGTGCTGAATAGGGTGAAAATCAGTTGGTGAGGGTGAAAATATGCTGAACAGGGCGCAAATCCGTTGTTGAGGGCGCAAATATGTAGAGGAGGGTGCAAATAGCTTGCCAAGGGTGAAAATGACCAGAAAGCTTAGAAAAGCATCCAAGTGATCCAAATTTCCTTCCAAATATTCTCCACTTAGTCATTCAGCTCTAGCAATCTAGTTAGAGGTATTTTCCATCAATATCATCTTCTTCGAATTATATGTGTTCAAGTTTGCAATTGAAGTTGTAATTTGGTCTTTTAAGTAAAGCCCTATTTTTTCTCCCTTGGACCCATAATTCCCAAAAATCCACTCCCCTTAAACTCCATACCATCCCTATAGTCTTAAATTTCATTCCCTAAAACCCATTATCATAAACCCTATCCCGAAGTTATTAATTCCTAAAAGCCTAAGCCTTAGGTGCTATTTTAGACCTAGGCTGGTAAATCACAATTCCCATCATTATTTCATTCATATTCCCTTCCCTATTCCTCATATCCCTAAAAATTACTCCCTATCCCCTCCCCATATCACATATCCCTATCAAAGATCTCCATCAGTTTTCTTTTCCCATTTTCCTTCCCTAATCCCAAGGGTTTTAACAAAATAAACATGGCAATAGAAGAGGAAAACACATCATTCACTAAAGCAAAGGAAACAAAGATAAGGAGGTCAAAGAGAGGAGGAAGAGTGCTCAGACTTGAGCCTGCTAACACTAAAGAACTTCTAGTCTCTCCATTAACTGTCACATGATTCAAACATGTTGGTTGTTATGACTTTTGTGGGAAAATTCAAAGGGTTAAACACCACCCCATGCTAACTAGATTTTTTATATCATGACTCCATGAAAATCAAGTTAAATTAGTTGGGGTCACTTTTACCTTATCTACTGTTGTCATTTCATATGCTACAGGGATCCCTAATGTTGGGGAGAAATGGTTCAAGAAAGGCGGATTGAAGAAACGGGATTATGACTTCTTCCTCAAACGAAGACATCAAAATCAAACAAAGAGATTCTTTCCTTTTTCACACCTCTTGGACAGATATGCACCTATAATGAAGATTATAATGAGATTTTTTCATGTGAAGGCATATTTTCAAGGCTCTATTCCTATCATATCCGTCTCTTGATTCATTTCACTAGAGTAAGAATTCTTAACATGACTTATTACCTCTTCCAGAGTATAGAGAAGATGGCATACATATCCCAGAATAAGGGATATGAACAACAAATGAAAGGCCTATTCCATCATTCCCTTATAAAAATCATAGTCCTCCACCATCTTAATCAATTGATCATTGCATGGAGCACCTTCATAGCCAATGATATCTTCATTGAGCCATCCATTCAACATACACAACATGTCCCTTCATCATCTCAGCCCATGAATCACTCATTTTCATCAGATCAGTCCCCTTCACCTCTTTCATCTCCATCTCATCATGACCCTTCATCACCATCTCATCATGATTTTGGGTCACCTAGAAGGATAGATGACATTGAGCCTAAGTGGGCTAGTGTTGAAACGGGGCTCCCTAGGTTGCGAATTTTGTATATTTAGGTATTAATAAATCTTGCATAGGGGTTTTGGGGTGGGTCAAAGCCCCCAATATTTTCTAATGGGTTAAAGGGTAGACCTAGGGTCTACAAACCATGGTTTTCGGACCATGGGATAGCTAGGCCATGTTGATATAAATAGATGAATAGTTGGAGTCTAAAGATAGGGATGAATTTGAATTGATGCTACGTGAGAACTGTTAGATCTGTTTTGGGTTGTTTTGGGTAAGGACTATTGTTGGCTGTGTGCACAAAGATCCTCAGTGCTGCTATGTGCGGACCCTGCTAGCTATGTTTTGGGATGTAAATAGGTTTTTGAACACTGATATATGTAGATATAGTTGAAGTATCTCTGTGTTATCTGGATCTATTGTGTTACTGTTGACGCAAATATTTGGAATTTGTTTGATACTCTGAATACATCTGTGCTATCTATTTATGCTATAAATATATATGTGTTATGGTACAAAAGTATATCTATGATCTGTTATAGATGCTTTTATGATATTATGTGCTGGTAATTGCTGATATGCACGTGAATGCGAAGGTACTGACTAGATTTGTGCATGGTAATACCTCTGTTAGGATTAATTTCAGATTATACTGTTAAAGAACATATGAATAGACCTATGCTATGCGAATATAATATGTAGTGAACACAGATCTGCCTCACTTACCTACTCTCTCTCTCAAGGTGTAGAAATCTGGTTCCAACACCCTCCCATATTGCTTCGGGTGAGACTTTGGCTTGCGCAAGTAGGTCATTGCCCAAAGGGCCAGTAGTATAGGGGTTTGTTGGAAAACATTAACCTCCGAACCTAGGTCAGGACCCCTCAAGCCAAAAAATGGTTTCATTGTCGAGACTGAGAGAATTTTGATAGAGAGATCGGGTAATGCCACGAGGCCATTGGAGACATGCGAGGGTAGAAATTGAAGAGTGGTTCGAAATATAGGTTCAGGAATTTGATGTAAAAGAGAATTGCGTCACGAAGTTGACAACTGAGAAGTGGAAAAATAAGTACATTTTTACTGAAGTAGATGAAATTTTCTTTGTAACCTTTGCAAACGAGCTATAGGAGTGGCTAACTAGGCTCATATATTTCCAGACGTGTTGAAAGGACAAGCGATTCATGCAGTGGACCCCAGAGTTGATCCAGCAGTTGGAGAATACTAGAAACAACATCACCTATATGGTAGATCACTGGGTGGATAGCGTGATGGGAGGATTTGTGACAAAATTCATAGTTGATGAGTTTGTATCCTATTTTGAAGCAGAAAGAAGGTTCTTCAAAGGCTTCCGGGGTAAGTTCTTGAAAAAATTTCCATTCCTAATTAAAATATTATTGTTCAAAAAGGGAATCCTCTGTAGCCACACCGAGTGAATGAGCTCTGATCAGAGCAAGGGTAAAACATGAAGTGGTAAGTACTACAGATTCAATCAAGAAGGGGATAGATCCATATAAATTCCATTAAGAGAATCGGCTGTGCACACAGGAAATAGCCCTCCTACAACAGCAACTTCGAATCTTCATAAGGGCAAGAACTCCCCCACACCTCTGCCACCGCCGCCACCCCCAGAAGAAGATATGGCCATGCACATGAAGCTACCCACCTTTGAAGGTGTAGGAGATCAATATATGGACCGATTCTAGTTTGTCGTAGAGTCAGTATGGACTGCACAGAATGTGGCCAGCGATGCTGTAAAGAGGGCATAGCTATCCCTCACCTTTGAAGGAAGAGCCCTGGACTAGTCTATGGGATATGTAGTTCAACATGTGAATTCGACTATTCAAGAGGTTAAGGATGCCCTAAAACAATAGTTTCAGAAGCCTAAGTCCTACTCTCAGATAGTGAATGACCTAAAATATTTCAAACAAGGGCCCTTTGAGTCTGTATGGGAGGCTGACCAGCGACTAAAGAAGGTGATCAAAGAGGGGGAATTTCTGTATGATGACAGAAAACACAAGGAATGGTTCATCTCTATGTTACTTCCTCACCTACGTGGACCTATGGGTCAACAAGCCATTGACTCATATGAAAAAGCCTTGGAGATTGATATGATGTTAGAATTTATGCCAAGGGATGATGCTTAGTTGGGGGTACAGAAGATCCAAGGGCAGCAACAACCCATGCATCTCGAAATACTTAACTTGTGAAAGGAGCGAGGGAAAGAAGCCAGCCCAGATGTATAGTGCATAAGATGTAGGGTGTCAGGGTACACCAAGGATCAGTTCCCTCTATTGGAAGATTACATGAAGGCCGGGGGACCCAGTCTGTTACGTCCTAGGGAAGTTGTGGGTCCAAGTAGCTCGATGTTATGTTGTGCTGATTGTTGTGTTTTTGGGCTACATGATACTAACCACTATCCCCGTCTAGGTGTTTATGTTCCAGAATTGAAGCAGCAATAGTGTCGATTCTTGTCTTCTATGGGGCATGACAAGCATAAGTTCCGAACCTATGACTTGATGATAGATCAAGGAAACCTATATAGGGTATAGGCTGACCCTTCTTCACCACTATCTCCCTCAAGCAGAGGTGGCTCCCCAGCCAAGGGCAGGGGAGGGGGAAAGGGTGGAGGCCTAGGTTGGGGAAGAGGGCCACTGATCTGTTACAACTATGGGGAGATAGGGCACTTCGCGAGGGACTGTCTGAACCCTGTGTGACAATATTGTCGTTATTGTAGAGAATTGGACCATGTGATTGAAGACTGTTCGATCCTGATAGCGAAAATGCAGGAAAGACAACAGATACCTACACAGAATGTGCAAAGGGTTAAGGCTGAACCACATGACAAAGGCCCAAGCATTAATTTCATAACGCGCGGTGGGATGGCTACTGGGGGAGCTGAGGAGAAAGCTGCGGCTGAAACTCTTCTCCGAAAAGAAGTTGTTAAACAAGAAGGTTTGGACCTACAGAAGGAAAAGGAAACCTTTGTCGCAGCTCAAAAATACTTTACTAAGGATGGGGCATCTACTTCTCAGGCTATCGAAAACCTAAGAGCAGACGATGAGGTCACACCATTTTTGCAGGCATGTATGAATTTTTTGCACAGCCAGAAGGCAGTAGAAAATCTTCAAGCACTAATAGATAGCTATGTAGAAAAAGCTAACCCCTTCACAGAAGTTAAGGATGTGAACAAAATTTACGAGCATAAGAAACACACTGGTTGAGAAATGCAGCTTACTGTGCAGATTGGCGACTATGAGATGGATCAGGTCATCTTGGACGTAGGGTTGGATGTGAATGTCATGCCTAAGCAGACGTGGCAGTGGATGGGATAACTGAAGCTCGAATGGTCCACTATACAACTGCGTATGGCTAACCAAGAGAAGATCATACCATTGGGGAGGTTGTCGAAAATTATGGTAGACATTGCAGGGGTTAAGGTACGTGTCGACTTTGAAGTAATCCATATTGTAGATGATGCAGATCCTTACCCTACGCTTCTAGGGATAGATTGGACTATAGATATGGGAGGTATTATAAACCTAAAGAAAAGAAGCATGGCCTTTGAGAATGAAGGTACATGGGTGATAGTCTCGCTAGATCCTGCAGAAGGAGAGCAGTATACAGAACCAGTTCTCGAAGAAGAGGATGTGAATCACATCTATAAATTGACCGCTTGGGACAAATATTGGATCAATACTACAACTAAGGGTGTGCTCTGCTGGGAGAAGGACAAAGAATGTTTCTCTAACATGGGGAGGTAGAAAATTGGTAGAATAGGTTACATGATGTCTCTGCATTGCGCTGTCTTAGGATCACAAAGAGCTTCTGATGTATTTCCTCAGAGGTAAGAGACTTGCTCTACTTTGATGGTTCTGGTAGCATTAAGGAGTTTTTGCACACCTTTGAAGCTGAAGTCCCAAGGGAATGAAGGCTACGTGCCCTTAATATTTTCATGCGTGCAACTCCTGCGAGGTGGTGGGACACGCATAAGGGGGCCTTCCAGGATTGGGAAGAATGTCGAGACATGATGGTCTTACGGTTCGAACCTACGACTCACTTGTGTGTAAAGAGTTTCTTGGGGATAGGGGACCTGCTTGAGCACTTTTCAGCATGGATGAAATAATGGGGTGAAAAAACTACAGAGGAATGGGTCCATTTGTTCATTCATGTCTTGGGGCCAATCCTGACTGCATGGTATTTAGACACAGAATTACATCAGTGCACTTGCCACTGGGAAACCCTGAAGGAGGAGTTTTTAGGGACATTCGGGTTGATAGGAGGAATGGAGGCACTCAAAGAAGCTCTATAGGATATTTATGCCTTAGTATTTGATGAATCATGCCCTTACGTAGCACATGGGGCACCAACATGGGAAACACAGATGCAGGATATTGTCAAATACAACAATTTATCAATAGAGGAGTGCGATGAAGACCCGCAAAATGTCTCGATCCCAGAGTCAGAGGGAGAATGAGTAGTTGTTGAACCCCCACTGTAGACCATCGATGTCACTAAGCCTCTGAAGCTGCAAGAAGTCAAAATTGGAACATAGGCGTAACCTAAGTTAGCCAAGATTGGGGACTACTGGGATGATGATACTATGGGAAAAGTTGCAGAACTCCTCACGGAATACCAAGACTTATTCCCGAAGAAATTTTTGGAGCTCAAGGGGATCACAGGGGACCTAGGAGTCACGCATATCATGTTAAAACCAGATGCGCACCCGGTAAAGCAACGCCCTTATCGGTTGAACCCCAAGTATATACAGAAAGTCAAGGAAGAAATTGACAAAATGCTCACCGCAGGTATCATCGAACTGGTCGAACAATTAGACTGGGTAATTCCTATGGTGGTTTAGGAGAAAAGGAATAAGGGACAGATACATATCTATGTTGACCTACAAAAATTGAATGACACTTGCGTACATGATCCCTTTCCTACGCCATTCTCAGATGAAATCCTGGATAGCGTAGGGGGGCAAGAGGCATACTCGTTCACTGATGGGTTCTCGAGCTATCATCAGATTAGGATCACACTTGAATATTTCATGAAAACCACATTTGCTACTGAATGGGGTTCATTTCAGTACATTGTTATGCCGTTTGGACTCAAGAATGCCCCTGCCATCTTTTCACGGGTAGTAGTTGTAGTATTTAAGGAATTTATCCACAAGTTTTTGGAGGTATATTTTGATGATTGGAATATATTTGGGTTAGTAAAGAGTCATTTCTCGAACCTGTGCATGATGTTGGATGCTTGCAGAAAGCACCAAATCTCCCTGAATATCAAAAAGTGCATATTCTGCATGCCATTTGGGATCTTATTGGGTCCCATAGTTTGTCGACAAGGGCTGATGGTTGACCTTGCCAAGGTGGTGGTTATCATCAACCTGGTAGTCCCTACATATGAGAAGAAGCTACGCTCTATCCTTGGACACACAATCTAATATAAGAAGTTTATTCAAGGGTACGCACTAATCACAACACCTATGGAAAAATTGCTGAAAAAGGAGGTATCCTTTTGTTGGGACGACAAGTGTCAGAAAATATTTGAGTTACTCAAGGAGAAGATGGTCTCTATGCCTATCCTCATATTTCCTGATGGGGCAAAGGTAGTTCATGTCCATGTCGACACTTTGGGGATCGCCCTAGGAGTTGTCCTAACGTAGCCAGGGGAGGGGGACATTGGCCATCCAGTTGCGTTTTCCAGTAGGAAGCTCTCTAGTGCGGAGCGTAACTACTCCACTACTCAGCGCGAAGGGTTAGCCATGGTGTACGCCATACAAAAATACCAGCCTTATGTATTGGGCAGGCATTTCAAGATGTTCACCAATCACTCAGCTTTGAAGTACCTAGTGAATAAGCCTATGTTGGGGAAGAAAATATGCCGATGGCTTCTGCTATTTCAAGAATATGACTTTGAGATCATTGTAAAGTTGAGAAGGTTGAATGTTGGGCCAGATCACCTATCCCGGATCGAAAATGGTGAAGAACCGACCAACCTGGATGAAGGACTACCGGAAGCGCAACTGTTTGCTATTAAGGTAGTGGATGTGCACTTCGCCGACATCATTCAATTCTTGACTATGGGGATAGCACCTACAGAGTATTCAGTACAACGAAAGAAAGAGTTAGTAACCCACGCAGCAGATCTTACCCTTATTGCAGGTCACCTGTATAACCTGGGAGCCGACGAAGTGCTGCGAAGATACATATTGGAGCATGAGCAGCTTGCCATATTAGCAGAAGCTCATGAGGGCATAGCAGGAGGTCACTACGCAGGAAAAGCGACCACGCAAAAGATCCTAAGAGTTGGGCTATGGTGGCCCACACTGCATAGTGACTCTCAGGATTATTGCGGAGCTTGTGACACTTTCCAAAGGACGGGAAGACCATCATGCAGGGATGAATTTCCTTTACAGCCACAGATTTCCCTACAAGCATTTGAAAAATGGGCCATCAACTTTGTTGGGCCCATCAACCCACCATGGAAGAAGACATGTGCATGCTACATCATCACCGCAACTGATTATGTAACCAGATGGGCTGAAGTGCAAGTTGTGAAGGATTGCACTACATACACCACTGTGCACTTTATTTTTGAGAAGATTCTAACCAGGTTTGGTTGTATGAAGATCTTAATGAGCGATATAGGTACGCATTTTGTTAATGAAACAATACAGGCATTGACTGAAGAATTTTAGATCCACCACACGAAAATCACCCCATATCATCTGCTAGGAAAATGGGGTTGTAGAAGCTTTTAATAATATCTTGCAACAGGCACTGACCAAGGCCTGTAATGTCGATCACAGCGACCGGGACGTGCACATCCCATCAGTTCTTTGGGCCTACCAAACCACCTGCAAGAATTTGACAGTGAAGACACTGTTTCAGATGGTCTATGTCAAGGAGGCCATTATTCCCATGGAGTATATTGTTCCTAGCCTGTGCATTGCAACCTTTAGAAACATGGAGGAGCCTAATATCATGGAGGAGAATTTAGCGCAACTTGTGGCTTTGGAGGAAGATCGTTTCATTGCTAATTTCCATCATCAGGTTCAGAAGGCTCGGGATAAGGCATTGCATGATCGACATATTCGGAAAAAGACATTTTCAGAGGGTGAATTGGTCCTGTTGTATGACAGCCATTTTTTGAAACACCAGGGGAAGTTCTGACAGCACTGGCTAGGTCCCTATATAGTAAAATAAATCATTGTTGGAGGAATTGTTCGGCTAGCTACCCTGCGCGGTGATATTGTACCAGGATATGTCAATGGCAGATGACTCAAACCACATCAGATCAAATGACTATATGGCGGGATTAGTTGTCTAGGGTGGTATAAGCACACAAAGGAAGGCTATTATAGGTAGGACCGAGGTACACGCAAGGATATATTGCAGGATTGGAAGCTCGAGGAGGTGTGCTGGGAGTGCAGGGTTGTTGTCAGAACACAGGAGGTATGCTGGGAGCACAGGGGTGAAATGGGCACACAGGAGGGGTGAAAAATACCCATTGGAACAGTAAAACTAGGTAAAAAGAAAATTTTACCGTTGAAAGGAGTGGGTAGCTGTCATTTAATGAGGCGATTTCTGAAGATTTTTTACTGTTTACTTGATGGTAAGTTTCTAAGGAGCCGCATCCATACATTGATTGATCCGTGTGGCTATAAAAGTAGAGGGATAGCTCAAAAGAGGGTTCCATATCTCTTGAACAGTTTGGCTTTGTGAGTTTGTGCCTTGAGAAACTCTATTCCTATTGTACTTCGTTAATGTCTTAGCGTCCTACACCCTCTGATAGTAGCAACCCTGAGTTCATTTTCCACGCTAGAATGATGACTACCAACCCTGCTAAGTCCTCATAGATGGTGGTTTCTACAGAGCAAGAATCTGAGGAAGTACTGGAAATCCATCCCCAATTCAAGCAGGTTATGTCTACGCCAAGCAAGGGAAAGCAAAAGGGGAAAGAAAAAGTGCCAGGGTCGGGGAAACATGCAAAATGGGCTGGGGTAAATCCCTGCACCTCTCCTTGAAATGTGAAGTCCCCGCGAGTGGTGGCCCAGGAAATATCACCTAACACTGTAAGGAGACCTCTGTCTGCTCAGGAAAAGGCTCATATAGCTGAACCAATCAATTGGCTATCACCCTTTGTTCGGCCTCGCAAGCCCTCGAAACACATGCTGAAGAATCTCGATGGCCTGTGCACCTATTTTCTGATGTCGCTGACTCCAGGTGAGCTCCCCATCATTGGAGAACCCTTTGGCGAGCTCCATGAGGTAAAATTCGATGATCATGACCTAGAAAATTTGGAGGCCTTCCCTGAGCTGGCACCTGAGCTATACCTCGAAAGGGTATTGGAAGACGATGAGATAAAGATAGTCCCCATGCACTGGGTGCACTGATTGACTAGTTCTGGCCTCTTAAACCTACTGAGGATGCCACATTTTGGCCAATACAATATTACAGACCGACTTGTGCGCCAACTTCTTGCCTTGGTCCATGATGGTAGCTTGTGGATCCAGGATCGAATCCCCATCGATGCCATGCTTATCCACTGGATAACTGGCCTCCCCATGGATGGACCAAACCCTATGCTACGCATTGGAAAAGCATATGAGTACAATATTTCTGAAAAGGTGCGCGAGGATTACCATGTGGAGCGAAACACTTGGGGTTTTATGATCAGTAACATCAATGAACCTGGTACGTAGATGGGTACCTTATTGTTTTCGTGCAAGCTGATGTGCAAATGCTAGGCTATCACTATCCTTGTGTATGTAATTCAGCTGGCGGATCAATGCTAAAAAGGGGTTTTCTTCAAGTGGGCCCAATATCTATGCAACGAATTTATGGAAAATGTATGTGAATCCCAGGACTAAGGGCACACATTCTATTACTCTTGGCTGATTCTTCTCATCGCATTGGTCACATGGGAACCCTCAGAAGATTTGGTCCTCCTTGAGGTCATGCCCGATATGTGCGAAGGAGCGCGATACGAGAATTTGTGGGACTCCAAGGATGCACAACGTATTGAGGAAAACCAAGTATTTTGGGTTGTCTTTCAGAGTGGGCTTGCAGCAGCAATCAACTCCCGGCTGTGCTTGTCACCAACAGTATATGAAAAATACAAAAGAATCGTGGTGTTTCACGTAACTATGTATAATTTCCAAATCAGAGGCTGCAAGGATCCATCATGGGTCTCACTCCCTACATGGTTGCTGATGAAGACATTGACCGCCTAATTGCGACTTAGCCTCTGCACTAGAAGATGGGATTCAAATCAGGTACAAAGGACTCTACAGGGATGAGCACCATGAAGGTCACCTTGCCTTGCATCAACAAAGAAACAAGAGGATAGGGTAAATTTACTAGGAAGGAAGTGGACCCGGGAGGTGCTGACTTCCGTTGGGGTACGAAGTGAATTGGTGACCTTGTTAAAGGGCCACGGAAGAATCAACGAGCACAACGGCCAGAACGTGACACAGGAGTTACATTGACATAAGAAGACCTAGAGCAGATCACAGATGTGGTCACCCTGGCCGCAGAAGACATGGAGGAACAAAAGAAAGCCACAGTTGAGACACTCCAAGCTAAGCTTCAGGCTCTACAGATCAAGGTAGATACCTTTCAGACCAGTATGATTCAGGCCTAATCGACCTCGGCAATGAGCAGCATAGTCATCGGTGCGCCGGAAAGCCGCCTCTTCCCTCTACCAGGCGTAAATCTAATACTGATTCCACCCGAATTAGGAGTGAAATTACAGGCCTGTGCAGAGGTACAACTGGATCTCTCCTGCTTGCTTCATGAACCATTGCGGATCCTTCACACAAACCTGTTTGAAGAAATTTAGCATCAAGACCAACAAGTGCACCACTAGCACAGTACAACTGAATAAACAATTGAAGAAAAAAATGCTGAAGTATCTCAGGCGTAGGCTGCATGCACCCTCGCCACTCCGCATCAAACAGAATTGGAATGCCTCATCAGTCAGTTCTGCACAGATGCTACTAAGGATATCCCAGCTTCAACCACACCCCAGGCCAATATTGAGGGGCTTGTTGCAGCACTTAAGGCTTCGAGGACCGAGATCTAGGTAGTCAGAATAGACATGTAATAGCAGATTGTGGCCTTGCAGGGAAAATTGCAGCAAGAGACACCACCAGAGGTAAGAACCCAGTGAGCTACGCTGGTTACAGAGGTTACTAATGTCATTACAAGTCAGATCGCTCAGGGTGCCACGCTATTGGAAACAACTATGCAGTTATAGAACAAGGTGCAATGCGACCCTCTCCTGTGTGAAATCAACTAGGAACTACGCCAGGAGGAAGAAGAATTTGAGCAGCTAGAAGCCACTATGCCTACTCTGATCCCTTCTCAACGATTATCATGACTACATACCAGCCACACCCTTCGGGATGACATTGACAAACTGTTCCAGAAGAAGAAGGCTCTCAGCGACTAGCCTAAGCCTTGGGTAGATGAAGCCCTCAAGCTCTCTCAAGACGTTGGTGTTGCCGTTACAAAATTGAACCAGAATTTGGAGAGCGTCACTGCTACTACAGAAGGCCAACTTCAAAGAATTTGGTGGATATTGCTCAGAACACTGCTGTGCAAACTGAAGGAGTGCTACCCCCGCTGGTTGAGGTGATCAGGCTGCTGTAGGCATAGGTGGAGACCCAATGGCCACAGTGACTCGGGACGAGTCACAATATTGTGTTGGGGGTCTATTGGAACGAGGCTCCCTAAGTTGTGAATTTTGTATATTTTGGTATTAATTAATCTTGCGTAGGGGTTTCGGGGTGGGTCAAAGCCCCCAATGTTTTGTAATGGGTTAAAGGGTAGACCTAGGGTCCGCAAACCACAGTTTGCAGACCATGGGATAGCTCAGTCATGTTGATATAAATAGATGAATAGTTGGAGTCTAAATATAGGGATGAATTTGAACTAATGCTTCGTGCGAACTGTCGGATTTTTTTTGGGTTGTTTTGGGCAAGGAATCCTATTGGCTGTGTGCACGGAGATCCTAAGTCCTGTTGTGTGCAGACCTTGCCTGCTGTGTGCGCATGCTGTGTTTTGGGTTGTAACTAGGTTTTTGAACACTGTAACTAGGTTGTTGAAGTATCTATGTGTTATCTGGATCTAATGTGTTACTGTTGACACAAATATTTGGAATCTGTTTGATACTGCGAATAAATCTGTGCTATCTGTTTATGCTGCGAATATATCTATGTTATGGTATAAAGTATATATGTGATCTATTATAGATGCGTTTATAATATTATGTGTTGGTAATTGATGATACACATGTGGATGCGAAGGTAATGACTAAATCTGTGCATGGTAATAGCTCTGTAGGATTAATTACAGATTATATTGTTAAAGAACCTGTGAATAGACCTGTTCTGTGAAAATATAATAGGTAGTGAACACATATCTACCTCACTTACCTACTCTCTCTCAGGGTGTGGAAACCTAGTTCCAGCACCCTCCCATACTGGTTCGGGTGAGACTTTGGCCTATGAAAGTATATAATTGTCGGGCCAGTAGTATAGGGGTTTGTTGGAAAAACTTAACTTTCAAACCTAGGTTAGGATGCCTCAAGCCAATATCTAGTTTGGTTGAGGTTGAGCCATTGCCAAAAACTTAACAGAGAGGTTTTAGGCATGTGTTTGCTTCACTTGGAGTGAAAGGGGCCATGCTTTCAACATCAACACAACAGGTGGATAAAGGAAAAGAGAAGTTCATTGAGCCACTCATTCATGATGAGGAGGACAATCATGAAAATGAGCAAGAATTTTAGATTGTTGACCTAGACAAAGACGAAGAGGAAAAAATAAAAAATGCAGCAATCAAAGGTAAGGATGCCAAGATTAGTAAGCTCCAAACTAATATTGACAGGGCTTGTTGGCTCGAGGGGTCCTAACCCAGGTTCAGAGGTTAAGGTTTACCAACAAAACCCTATACCACTAGCCCTTTTGGCAGTGACCTACTTGCGCAGGCCAAAGTCTCACCCGAAGCAGTATGGGAGGGTGTTGGAACCAAGTTTCCGCACCCTGGGAGAGGGTAGGTAAGTCAAGCAGAGCTACGTTCAACTTCACAATTACCAGATTGCATATCACAGAACCAAGATCTATAGATCCCTTCAAATCCATGTGTGCAATACCAATTATAATCATAGTAATCAACAGATCATAGACTAACATAACAATAACGCAACTATCACAGATATTCTTGCATAAAGTATAAAAAAAAGATCCAGATCAGATGTTAACGCAACATAAGAAAATAGCTCAGTTAGTTTCGTAGCTTAACATAGAACCATGCATAACATAGCAGATATCATAGATTCACATTAACAGATTCAGATATTCCAACAACCTTCCGCTTTCATTAATCCTTTAAATCCTCTTACAATACCCAAAACCCAACCTGTGCACACAACAGCAGGGTTCGCACACAACAGGATTAAGGATATCCATTCACACAGCCAGTAGGATTCCTTTCCCCCACTAACCCAAACAGATCTACTAATTCGTAATTTGCAACAATATTGATTCATCACCCTCTATTGGCTCAAAATTTTCTTCTGTTTATAACGATCTAGCCTAATATTTCCTGTGGTCCGCAAACCGTGGTTTGCGGACTCTAGGTCTACCCTTTGAACCATTACAATGCTTTCGAGGCTTTGACCCACCCCAAAACCCTTGCGTTAGACTAAAATATGCCAAAAATATACAAAAATACTCAAAACTGTCCCAATTCGCAGCCTTTGGAGGACCCTGTTCCAACAGTCCCCCAACACAATCTTGTGACTCGTCCCACGTCACTGTGGTGGTGGGGTCTCCACCTGCGCGCGCAGTTCATTGATGGCTGTGACTAGCAGTGGCAACACTTCTTGACTCTGAGCAACATTAATCTGCACAATATCCACGAGCTTCTGTGATGTCAGTCCTTTTGTCGCAGCGGTGACACTCTCCAGTGTCTAATTTAGTTGCTTAATAGCAACATCAACATCCTGTGAGAGTTGGAGGGCTACGGAAGCCCAAGGCTTCAAGCGTTATCTGATGACGTTCTTCTTATGTTGGATCTCCTCAATCTCATCTTGGAGGGTGTTTCTGGTCCTCAATCGTGCCAAACACTGTGCAGGAACCAAGGTGGGTAATGTAGCCTTCATCTGCTCGAAAGCTTCCTCCTTTTGCCACAAGTCTTGATTTATTTTCCGAAGGATCGGATCACACTGGACCTTGGTCCATAACTTCATGGCTATCTATAGTAATTGGAACCCTGAAAAATCTACCCTGTAATGGTGTTTTTAGCTGCGGTCACCAGCGCAATGCGCTGGGCTCGCACCTTTGGAGTGTTTCGGGCTGCAGCTTAGCCTGTAAGTCAGTGATTTGCTACTCCAACTACCTCTTAATGACCTGCATTTCTGTCCTGGAAGCCTTCAACACTGCGACCAATCCTTCAAATTTAGCCTGGGGGGTGGCTGCAACCGGGATATCTTCTGTAACCTTCGTGCAGAGCTGGTGGATCAAGGTTTCGAGCTCCGCTTGCTGCGCAACAGTGAGGAGCATTTTTGTGTTTTGCCGTGCAATGGTCTGCTCGGCCACACTGAGTTGTTTTTGTACTTGCTGGTCTCAATGGTGAATCTCCTAAAACACAGTGGTGTGGAGACCTTGTAAATCTTCATGGGGTAGCTTCGCTAGATTCAACTGCACCCCTGCAGCTACTTGGAGTTGTATTCCCTGGTTAGGCAGACTGATCAAAAGGGCGGCATTAGGTAAGGATTAGAGATGACTTTCCTCTGTAACTAGCGTTGTACTGCTAGATGTCAAGGGAGTCCGTCCCTGAACCACACTGGTCTGTAGCATGTCTATCTTTAACTACAGGGTGCGAAGCTCAGCCTAGATGGTGTTGATCGTAACCTTCTGTTGTTCCTCTAAAGCTACCCATTTTTCTTCTGTGGCCAGTGTGATTGCATCTGAAATTTTTTCGAGATATCCCTCAATCAACGTAACCATCTCATCTTTTCCTTCCGCTGGGTGCGTTACTTATTTCGGGGCCCCTTGACAGGCTCGCCTGTTTGCTTTGTACCCTAGGGGGAGGTGGTACCTCTGATGTTTACTTCCTCCATGCCCAAATTTGGCTGCGAATCAACCTGGGTTTCGGCCTTAGTGTCCTTCTTGGTGGTCTACTTTGGCTACGTGTCCTTTTTTGTGGCTGTGCCTGAGTCCTTCCCTATACTCTTGCCTTGGCCTCTAGTATCCTTGATGATAACAAGTGGGAGCACCTGCGTCGTGCTAGTACCTGCAGTGCCCCTTGCACTAGTTTTGAAGCCTATCTTCCAGGCAGGAGTCCATAGCACAATCACACTATCAATCTCCTCGTCTGCTACCATACAAGGAAGTGACATCCATGTTTTATGCTTGTGGCTGCAGATCTGAATGTTGTGCATGGTAACTTGGAATGCTGCAATACTTTGGTATCTGTCATATAATGTTGGGGACAACCGAGGTCAAGAATTGATGGCTGCTACCAGCTAATCAGGAAGAGGACCCAGAAGACTTGGTTATCCTCTATGCGCTGCGTGTCCTTAGAATTCCACAAATGAGCATACCGAGCCCCTTCACACATATTTGGGGTGAGATTGGGGATGACCAACTCTGCAGGGGCCTCCCAGGCGACTAGAGCTATAAGGAACAGTAACCAAGCATAGAAAAAGGATTTTCCTTGCTCCTGAGATTCACGGACGTTGGTCAAGAACTCATCGCATAAGTATTGGGCCCAATTGAGGAAACCCCCCTTTACACACTGGCCTGCTAATCGAATGACATAAGCAGGGATGGTTGCGACCTGGCACTTTTGCATTAGCTTGCATGCTAATTACATGGTACCCATCTACGTAGCAGGGTCACTGATAGATTTGATGACGAAGCCCTGCATATTCCTTTCCACATGGTAGGTCCGAAGCACATATTCAACGGTTTCCCCCTCATATTTCTTTCCCACACGCTCTAGAGGGTGGAACCCATTCATGGGAAGGCCCATAATTCTGTGAACCAACGTAGTGTTAATGGGGACTTTGTCCCGAATCCATAGGAAACCATTATGAATTAAGGCAAGAAACTGTCGGGCCAGCCGATCCATGAAGATGTAGTGGCCAAAGTGGGGCATCTGCAGCAGGTTCAAAGCATGGATCCAGCCAATACACATACCTAGCGCTGAGGAATGAATGTGACCCCATCATTCACATAAATTGTGTCGAAGTACAACGCGGGGGCCAGCTCAGGGAAGGCTTCATAATTCGCCAAGTCGTGATCGTCGAATTTGACCTCATGAAGCCTTTTGCAAGGGTCACTAAGGATAGGGACTTCTCCCAAGGTTCGTGGCGTCTACAGATAGGTAATCATGCTGTCAAGGTTCTTTTGTGTGTGCGTCAAGGGCCTACACGGTTGGATGAAGGGAGGTAACTAGTTGATCAGATTGGAGGGTTGGGCTTCCTCCTGCATAGCCTGAGCCTGAGGTGTTTTTTGTGGGGACTTGGCATGCCTTGGGGAAGTCCTAGGCTTCCCTGCAGCCCATTTCGAAGCCTTTGGGGGCTTCCCTGAGCCCTGTGCTTTCTATTTTCCCTTCTTTGTGACCGACGTAGAGAGCACTTCTTCATCCTCAGACCCAATCTCCATTACTTCCTCAATTTATGGAAATGTAGGCGTTGAGGGTTCAAAGAGGTTAGTGGTCGTCATCCTAGTGCGAAAAATGAATCCGAAATTTGGGTGGCTACTTTCAAAAGGAGTAGGTTGATCAAACATGAAAGGGATAGTCCAGAACCGAAAAATATTACAGCTCAAGTTTGTTCGAGACAAAGACAATAAGTACAAGCTATGCAAGTGAGACAAAACCCTTGTTTGAGCTATCCTGCCCTTTTTATAGTGCCTGCGGTTGTCCAATGGTAGGGTAAACTTAACCTGGAACTTACCATCAGGTAAACGGTAAAAAATCCCCAAAATTCTCCCCATTAAATGACAATGGGCCGCTCCTTTCAACAGTATATTTTTCTTTTTACCAGATTTTATTGTGTCAACGTCTACTTTTCGCACCTCCTCTGCACTCAGCATACCTGCTACGCTTGGGTTAAACGCTTGCGCCTCCTGCGCATCCTCCCCCAACATAGGCTTGATCCCTAGGTACTTCAATACCAAAGACATGTTTTCCTGACATGTGTCATCCCAACAGAACTGGACCTCCTTCGTAAGCAAGTCTTTTAGAGGTGCTATGATCAGTGCATACCCCCGAATGAAATTTCTGTAATAACCTGCGTGGCCAAGAATTTAATGCATTTTTTCCCTTGTTGTAGGAGTTACTGGATATATGATAACTCTGCCTCATGTATCTACATCCCCAATCTTAGCCAACATGGGGTGAGTCTCAATGATACCCGTTTGTAGCTTAAGCGATCTGGTAATTGTGCTCATCCCGTCCAATTTTGAGTCTGAAATAGCTTGTGGATCATCCTTACCTTCTTCTAGGGCTAGGTTGCAGTAGTTTACCATTCTTGGTACTCACATTTCCCATGTGGGCACTTCAGCTGCGACATATAGGTGCAATTCACCCCATGCTACAGTGTCAATGTCCTGCACAGTTGCGTCAAGTGCCTTTGTCCCTCCTACTAACCCAAATGTTCCCATAAATTCATCGTTCAAAGTCTCCTAGTGGTGAGTGCACTGATGTAGCTCTGCATCTAAGTACCATGCAGTGGGAAGTGGTTTTAGGGCATGAATAAACAGATGAACCCACTCTTTGGTAGTCCTGTCGCACCACTATTCTATCCAAGTGAATAGATATTCGCATGGGTCTTTTGGCCCAAGGAACACCTTGAATCGTACGTCAGTTGGGGCCTCAAATCGTAGGATCATCATATCCTGACACTCCTCCCAATCTTGGAACACCTCCTCATGCGTATCCCACCATCGCGCAGGTGTTCCACGCATGGATAACTTAAGGGCCCATAGCCTTCATTCCCTTGGAACCTCAGCTTCAAATGCTCGTAAAAATTCCTTAATATTACCATAACCATGAAAATAAGGTAGGTATCTTACCTCTGAGGAAATGCATTGAAATTACTTTGTGACCCGAAGACATCGCAGTGTAGAGACATCATGTAACCGGTTTTTCCAATCCTCTATCTCCCCATCAGAGTCGGAGAAGCATTTACTGTCCTTTTCCCAGCAGAGTACTTCATCCACCGTAGGGTTGATCCAATATTCATCCCACGCAGTCAACTTATAGATGTGATCCACATTCTCTTCGTCGCACAGCGGCTCTGTGTATCATTTTCCTTCCGTAGGATCTAATGGTACTATCATCCTTGTACCATTATTTTCAAATACCATGCTGCTCTTCTTTAGGTTAATTATGCCTCCCATATTGATGGCCCAATCCAAGCCTAGGAGTACAGGGTAGGGTCTGCATCTTCTACAATATGAATTACTTCGAAATCAACCTGGACCTTTACCCTTGCGATATCTACCATAATCTTCGGCAGTCTCCCCAAGGGTATAATCTTCTGTTGATTGGCCATACGCACTTAGATAGTGGACCATTCTGGCTTAGGTTGCCCCATTCATTTCCAAGTCTATATAGGCAATACATTTGTATCTGACCCTAGGTCCAAAATAACCTGATCCATCTTGTAATCACCGATCTACGCAGTTAACTGCATCTGCCTACCAGTGTGTTTCTTATATCTATATAGTTTGTGTATGTCCTTGATTTCCAGAGGGGGGCTAGGTCATGCTACGTAGCTATCTATTAATGTCTGAAGATTTTCCATAGCCTTTTGGTTGCACAACAACTTCATACATGCCTGTAAAAAGGGTTTGACCTCCTCATATACCTTGGGGTCTCCCAGCGGCTGTGAAGTAGACACCTTTGCCTCAGCAAAGCCTTTGTGAGTTGCGACAAATTTTTCTTTTTCCTTTTTTAGATCCAGACCTTCCTACTTGATAACTGCTTATCAGATCAAAGGTTCGGTCACAGTCTTCTCCCTGGGCCCCCTGGTGGCCATCCCACTGCATGTTACAACATTCACGCTTGGATCTTTGTCTCGCAGTTCAGCCTTAACCCTCTGCACATTCTGCGTAAGTGTTGGCTGTTTCTCCTACATCTTTGCTATCAAGATTGGACATTATTCAATCGCATGGTCCAGTTGTTTGATATACCAGTAGGAATACCTTGTAGGGTTTGGACAGTCCCTGGAAAAGTGTCCCACTTCTCCACAATTATAGCAGATTGGTTGCCCTCATCCCCGACCTGCGCTTCCGCCTCTTCTGCCTCTACTGCCCCTCGTTGGGGAGCCACCTATGATTAAGAGGGATCTTGGTGAGGAGGATCCGACTGTACCCTATTGAGGTTTCCTCGATCGATCATAAAATCATATGTCTGACAGTTCTGTTCATCGTGTCCTACCGACCTGCAGAACTTGCACCATTGTTGCTTTACTTCTGGGATATATGCAGCAAGGCGGGGGAAGTGGTTTGTGTCGTGCAGCCCCGCAACGTGAAAATCATCGCACCATAGTGCTGGCCAAATTGATCCTGCAAATTCCCTGGGGTGAAATGGACTAGGTCCCCCAGCCTACATATAGTTTGCTAACAGAGGGTAGTTATCCTTGGTGTGACCATTCTTCCTACATCGTATGCACCATATTTCAAGGCTAGCCTCTGCTCCTCACTCCTTTTGCAATTTCTGGATCTCCATGTGCATCGCTTCTAGTTGTCCTTGGATTTTTTGGACACCTAGTTGGGTATCATCTCTGGGTGCAACTTCTAACTTCATAGCGACCGCGAAGGTTTTTTCCTGTGACTCGAAAGTATGGTGACCCTTAGGTATGCGCAGGTGAGGCAACAACATAGCAATGAACCATTCTGTGTGTCGTATGTCATCATACTGAAATCATAATTCTCTAATCACCTTCTTGAGTCTCTGATTGGCCTCCCACACATACTCAGAAGGCCCTTGCTTGAAATCCTTTAGATCAACCACTATTTGAGAGTAGGACTTGGGCTTCTTGAACGATTGTTTCAAGGCATTCTTAATCTCTTCAATGGTCGCATTTGCATGCTGGCCGATGTATCCCATGTACCAGTCCAAAGCTCTTCCTTCGAAGGCAAGGGACAATTGTGCCTTCTTCACCATATCACTAGCTACGTTCTGTGCAAACATACCGATTCTGTGACAAACTAGAACTGATCCATGTCTTCATCTCCCACAATGTTAAAGGTAGGCAAATTCATGTGCATAGCCATGTCGTCCTCCGGTGGTGGCAGAGGTGTAGGTGAATTCTTACCCCTATGTTGATTTGAAAGTGGTGTGGTTGGAGGACTCTGCGAAGATGATTCTCTTACCGGACTATAGATAGATCTATCTCCTTCTTGGTTGGTCCGATAGTATTTGCAACTTCGTGTCATACTCCCATCCAGATCAGAGGTCATTCATTCGGTGTGGCTACACAAAATACACTTTTCACACAGTAATATCTTAATCAACAATGGTAAGGTCTTTAGAAACTTACCCTGGAAACCCTTGAAGAATCTTCGCTCTGCTTTAGAGTAGGAGATGAACTGATCGATGGAAAATTCTGTCACGAACCCTCCTAGCACACTGTCCACCTAGTGGTCCACCATGCGAGTGATGGTGCTATCAGTCTTCTCTAACTGCTGGATCAATTCTGGGGTCCATCGTGTGACCCGCTCGTCCTTCCAACACTTCTTAAATTCGACCAAACTTGTGAGCCACTCCTAGAGCTTGATCGCAATTGTTCCAAAGAAGATATCGTAGATCTCCATGAAATTATACTTATTCTTCCACTCTTCGGTGGTCAACCTCTTACTGTGTTTTTATTTTACTGTGAATTCCTGAACTTGCTGTTCAAACCATTCATCAATTTATTTTCTTTTAGGTTTCCAATATGGCCTTGGCATTACCCGATCCCTCTCTCAAAATGCTCACCATCCTGGCAACGAAACCATTTTTTGGCTAGAGGGGTCGTGACATAGGTTTGGAGGTTAAGGTTTTCCAACAAACCCCTATATTACTGGCCCTTTCGGAAGTGACCTACTTGTGCAGGCCAAAGTCTCACCCGAAGCAGTATGGGAGGGTGCTAGAACCAGGTTTCCGCACCCTGGGAGAGGGTATGTAAGTCAAGAAGAGATGTGTTTGACTTCACAATTACTAGATCGCATATCACAGAACCCAGATCTATAGATCCCTTCGCATCCACGTGCGCAATACCAATTATAATCGCAGTAATCAAAAAATCATAAATTCACAGAACAATAACGAAACTATCACATATATTCTTCCATAAAGTATAACAGACAGATCCAGATCACATGTCAACGCAACATAAGAAAATAAATTAGTTACTTTCGTAGCTTAACATAGAACCATGCATAACATAGCAGATATCATAGATTCGCATTAACAGATCCAGATATTACAACAACCTTCCGCTTTCATTAATCCTTCAGATCCTTTTAAAATACCCAAAACCCAACTTGCGCACACAGCAGTAGGGTACGCATGCATTTGGAATGAGGATCTCCGTGCACACAACCAACAGGAGTCCTTTCCCCCAATAACCCAAATAGATCTACTAATTCTTAATTCGCACCAATCTTGATTCATCGCCCTCTATTGACTCAAAATTTTCTTCTATTTATAATGATCTAGCCTAATCTTTCCCGTGGTTTTCAAACTGTGTTTTGCAGACTCTAGGTCTACCCTTTGACCCATTACAATGATTTCGTGGCTTTGACCCACCCCAAAACCTCTGCACTAGACTAAAATATGACAAAAATATACAAAAATACTCAAAAATGTCTCAATTCACAGCCTTTGGAGGACCATGTTCCAATAGGGCTAGATATGTTATTCACTTTCTTGAGCAAGAAAATGAGAATTTGAAGACCAAACAGGTCATTGATGAGGTGAAGTACTTCACTGCTCAAAGGGAGGCTCAAAAGGCCAAATCAATGCTTGATGAAATAGTGGAGAAGTATGGTTTGCTTGATGAGGAATAAGAATAGGTACCAAGGTAGAGACCTAGAACTAGAGGGCTGAAAAGAGCTCTAGCTCTAGAGAGACAAAGGGAAGTTGAGCTTGCTGGCCAACTAACCCTAAATGAGAAGATTTCCATATAAATCAATGAGAATAGGGAACGATGGCTTGATAGATCCAATCAAAATTTGGAGAAGTTGCTACAGAGGGAAAATAAAGACGATGACTTGTTAAGGAATAAGGTCAAAATCCGTGCCCAAAAAGAGAAATTTGAATTGGCCAAGCTCAAAAGAGGCAATGCCAAAATTGAAGTGTTGACCAAGGAGGAGGAGAAAAAGTTGGACATCCTTTTTGAATCTTCCCTACAAGCTTAAACACATAATCCTCAACCTTTCCAACAATTTTGAACCATTTTCTAATTTTTTTTAAAAATATGGAAATCTCTGTGTTTTTTTAGGCAATTAATTAGTAGAAAATTGGGCATTTGCGTAGTGCCCTAGACGCTACACAAATAATTGGTAGACTTTTTGAGGAGGAGGAAGGAACCATTGGGTTTGTAATGACTCATACATCTCAGAAAACCATGTTTCCAGCCTTGGTTTGCATTTTTTATGGGTGAAAAGCCAAAAAAACCACCTAAAAATGACCTTTCTGCCCCTTTTTTACCTTGGCACTGCACAAATACCAATCTTGGGAGATTGACTTTTTGAGGGGTAAAATGACCTCCATGTTCAGAACTTGAGGCATATTTGAAAATAGGACAGGCAGGGCTTTCTAACAAGCCATCTTGGGCCTCATTTGGACACCAAGAATGCCTCCAACACTGGCACTGAACACAGAGGGCGCAAATGACACTAGGATGGTGCAAATGCATAGTGGATGGCACAAATTTCAAATTTGGTGATTTTTTCAAATTTTCTCTCAAGTTTTGACTTTTATTCAAAAAATCCTCTTTCTACTCATGTAATTGATCATGGTAAAATTTAATTATGTCTGCGATTACTCACCTAGGGTAGATTCATCGGGTAAAAGTCATTTATGAGTCGTAGTGAATCTGTTGAATGTAATGAGGAGTGAGTCACTTGGACCATCCTACACTTCAATTTTCAGTTCAGTATTTTGTGGATCTCTTCCTCACCTCATGGATTTTCCCCTGAGGATGAGTGAAGTTTTTTTAGATGTCTATTTATCCCCTTTCTTCTCATTAGTGAAGGGTTGGAATCAGTTTGATGTTTTCTAGTTGATCAAGGAAACTTTTGTACTCAGTTTGACCAGCTAATAAAGAGGATTTGCAACTAATTTTTGGGATACTTATGGTATTGAATGTCTATCATTGTATTTTATTTAGTATCATATGTTTGAATGTATTGTACTCATGTTCACTTCATTTCTATGTTATGATATCTTACAAGTTAGATAATCAGAATACATGTTTGCACGTGCTTTATTTTGGGTAACTGGACATATTTTGTTCACTTTCATCTGTCTAAGAAAAATACATCTCCTATGATTTTCTTAGCTTTATTTCATCTTTCAACACCATTCCATCACAATCCTCTTCAAGTGATAAGCATTGTACCTACCTTGCCCCATTGATCCCTACAACCCTAACTCATTTTCCCTGACCTAGATTTCCTTGACCTAATTCCTTCATCCAATGATTCCCCAACTAAATCAAATTAAAACAAGCCCCTACACTCTATATCTATCCTAAAAACCCTAATTTATCCAACCCTCCTGGCTGTGACCCTTTTTGGAGAGAGCCCTCTCCAGCTTTATAGGGCTAGATATCAAGTCAAAATCTTGGTTTGTGGTTACCTCTGTTGGGATTCCTTCTTCGGCCTTGGGAATATGGAAAAATGATAACATATTCAACATGTGTGAAAATATAGATTGGTTCCTTTTTGCAAGTCAATTTAGTAGTCTAGAAAATGAATGAAATCTAGCATAATTTCCCTTCTTGTACTTAGAATGATTGTGAGTAATTTTTAATTGCAAAATTAGAAATTAAATAGATAAATGAGTGCAATATAGTGTAGCTTATTTTCTTTCCAATAGAGTAATGGTTACGATATGATTTCATTCTTAGGTTTCATGTAGAAGTGTGACATACTTCCTCTTTTAGATTAGCCTTTGTTACTAGCACCTCAAGGTAGAACTAAGATGAGGATGGCATGAGTAGAGATCATATGCTATGCATATAGAGTTGATAAGTAAAGTTGGGTAGCCTCTGGGAGTTGCAACAATCTTAGTGCAATACCAGGGCTCACCAATGACAAAACACAATTCTCTCACATTGGATCAACTACTTGTTACTCTTGCTCCCTGTGAGATGATGATTTATAATGTAAAAGATATAGCAAGGGAGTCAACCTTCCAAGCAGAAAATAAGTCCAAGGAAGAACATAATGACTCATGTTGTGAATTAGATGAAGAGAAGGCCAAGTTTGTGAGAAAGTTGAAGAGACACCTAAGAAAGTACACAACTAATATACCTTTTAAGTGCTTTCATTGTGCAAAAGAAGGCTAGTACAGTTTTGAATGCTAGTAAAACAAGAAGATTGAATATGACCCTACAAAAAAGTTTATAAAAATGAAAAAGGAAAAAGGTAACTCTAAAAAAGAAAGTTTCTACACCCAAGACACCAGCTCTTCTGAAAGTGTTGATAACCAATCTTCAAATGACGAGAGTGCTCATGAAATTCAAAAGAATATATGCTCATGGCCATAGAAAATTTGGAAATATAACATTTTAAGTTAAGAGGCCGAAGTTGACCTTGAAGTTGAGATGATCAATGCTCTTGAGTAAATGCAAAGGCTAAGAAAGAAAAAAAAATTCCAAAAGGAATTATTGGACAAAGACAAAGATAAATTTATTGAACCTCTGCTCATACAAATCAAAGAAGGTACGAATATTAAATAAATATTGAATGAGCAACTCAAAGCGAAAAAATAAAGCATGTGCAAGGCTTGATGGAAAATTTGTTTCTCTAAGAAAAGAGCTTGAAAAGGCTAAAACCCAACCAAGTTTTAATGAAAAATTTGGTAAATGGACTAACTGTTTAAATGAAATTCTTGATGAAAAAATACTCTCACATGACATAAGAGGATTAATATTTGAATTCAAGTGAAGATCAACAGTTGAGATTAAAGGCAAGAAATTTATTACTTTTGGTCAAGCTGTGAAAAATTTAAACAATGCAACAACCACAAAAAAATTAGCAACACAGAGAGATAAAATCATCCCACGAGCAAATCAACAATCACAAGACAAAATGGGAAAGTTGAATTTGACTCAACAAGGGACAAAAATACAAAATACACAATAAGCAAGTCAAAATATTTAGTAGAGAAATAAAAAGGCTCAAATCACATAGAAAGCTGATATATCTTTAAAAAATTCAACAACCATGCTACAAGAATTAATTTTTTACTAGGTGTGAAGGTATTTTTCCTAGATTTTGATTTAATTTCACTAAATATGGTTATAAAGTTGAAAAATTTAGTGTGCATTTTTCATTAAGTAAAATTGATTCACAAAGTAGAATTTATAAGACTAAAAATTAGTTTTCCAGGAAAAGGAGAAACAAATCAAAATTTATCAATTTGTTTTCCCCACTAAATAATATGGTCCAATGTCATGTTTGTCAAAATTTTCACCACGGAACAAATGTTTTCAAACTTAGAGACAAAAAGGATGCTCTAGAAATCAAGAAATTAAGCCAACTACCCAAGGTATGAAAGAAAAATCAAAATGAAGAAAATTGTGATATGGTGTTATATGCTAAGAATGAAGGGAGTTAGTGGTATCTGGAGAGTGGTTGTTCCAAGCATATATCACGAGATAAAATAATTTTTTTATCATGGAAAATATTGAGCAAAGGTAATGTAACCTTTGGAAATAATGCACCATTCAAGATAGCGAGAAAAGTAATTGTTAGCTTGGTAAATGGTAGAGGTAAGGCCAAGGATGTTTTTTCTATTAACGGACTGAAACATAAATTTCTTAATGTTTACAAGATATGAAATGAAGGATATGGTGTATTATTTAGATATAAAAACTTCCAAATCAAGTCTATAGGAACATGTGAGGTATTAGCTAAAGTTTTTAGGGTAGACACTAATTTCTATGTTCTAAAAGAAAAGTCAGAAAGATGTTGTCTAATTGAGATTGATGAGAGCTGGTTGTGGAATTAGAGATTAGGACATCAATTTTTTGATCATATTATCAAGCCAGGAAAGAATAAAATGGTTTGAGATCTATGAAATATATCCAATCTAGAGAACAACATCTTCAAATCATGTAAGATTGGAAAATAAGTAACTATGCCATTCAAATCCAAGGAGAACTCAACAACTAGGTCATTTCATTTGGTACACATGGACTTGTGTGGTCCTTAAGGGATTCAATCGCCCTAAGGTAAACTTTATTTCATGCTTACCATTGATGATTTTAATACAATGATATGGGTATAATTGTTAAGAGAAAAACCAAAGGCATTTGAAAAAATACATAATTTTAAGGCCATGGATGTGAATGAGACAAAATGTAAAATCAAATTCATAAGATACGAAAATTGTGGCAAGTTTACGTCCAAGTATTTTAATTCTTTTTTCAAAGAATGAGGTATTAAAATACTGTTCACCATAGCAGAGAGAGCCAACAAATCTCACCAATATTTAGGTAGAGCCATGATAGAAGAAAGAAGTATACCACATATATTTTGGGTTGAATAAATACACATACCAATGGTAATGTCGAACAAAGCGCACTTCAAACCAAAGAATCATAAAATACCATATGAGATATGGTATGGAAAAGATACTACATTCAATCATTTGAAAGTATTTGGGTGAAAAATTTATATCAAGGGAAATGAAGAAAATATTGGAAGTTATATGCAAGATTTGACGAAGGTATTTTTCTTGGGTACTCTCAACATAATGAAGGATATTAATTCACTGCATTGATTTTAAAGTTGATGAGCACATTTATTTTGAAGATAAAAAACTAGCAAACATCAGTACTAATGACCAAGTCATACATGATGCGGATAATAACTAAACTGCTAAATTTGAAGACATTAGATAACATTTCAATCCAAAATCAAGATATTTTGCAAGGTATGTTCAAAAACACCACCCAACTAATAAAATTGTAAGTGAATTTCATGTAGGTGTTCAAATAAGAAGAAAGTTGATAAATGTTACATAGTATTTTGTCGCATTCCTCAATCCTTATCCTGAGTGTCGTATTTTGTGTCACTCATGTCAAAAAGGTTGCAAAGCGACAAAAGATGTATAAACTTGTCCATCATGGATAACATGTTTGAGATATGCCCAAATACATAAAAGAGTCAAGATTTTCTCTAAAATTTTGTAAGAAACCTTATTTTACAAGCCCATTGCGGTTCTTCCCTTAATAGCCTCATGATTGTCACCCTATCCCTAACCTATGAACATGTTTCCAACACATGAATTTAATAGTAAAGTCGCGCTGGTCCTCTTAAGGCACGTTCTCCAAAAATGGAGCAAAAGCTTTGACCTCTAGAATTATCGAGAACTGAGTTCTGGTACTTGTTAGTTGAGGATCTGGTCAGATACTCTTGTTTTTTACCCTTGATATTATCTCCAAATATTTTCCCCTTTGAGATAAGGCCTTCCCCCCTGATTAGTGGATCCTTAACCTCTCTAGATCTTCTATAAAATAGTGTCATGCTAGTGAGTCTTGGTTGGTCATTGATGTTTGATATTCTTCTGCTTGATTGTGCCTAGATGTTGTATATTTGACAAAGAAGGAGAAGATATTGAAAGGATAGGCTCAGACTTGGATCTCCACTCCAAAGGAGGCCCCCAACATCAAGGCACTGATTGTAAGCTTCCGTTTGTTCATTTATTAATACAAAGTATGCTTTGATTCCCATGAATCTATTAATATTAATTGATTTAGCATGATACTCATTGATATGTCATGTGGTTTTATTTGAAATATATATATGATATGTATCTTTTGTATTTTGTTGTATGATCTTCTTTATAGGTTTTTGGATGTAGAAGGCATAATGAGGAACAAACATGAAAGTGAAAGGATAAATATCGACATAGAGGAAATGACTACATAAGGAGTGAGGTAGGTCATCTCCCTCTCTTGTATTACTTCAATGTTAAATTAGGAAAGCTTGTATTCATTGTCATGGTTGTTACTAGACCCACTAATTGGGCTAGAGGAATCGATTCTTTTAGAGGAAGGGATTTTCTTGCATAAAAAATTGGTGACTCCATTGGGGAGTTCACACCCTTTTCACCCTCTTCTTGTGTTGTGTCTTCATGCTTGGTTTGGCCAACCGTTGAATGACCAGTTGTTTGGATTGTTTTTTAGTCTGTTTCTGGCTTGTTAGTGTTTTAAGGTATCAAGTCTAAATTTTTCCTCATATATTTCTTTGTTTATCCCTCTTTTCCTTGCTTGGCCCTCTTTTTAATAGATATATTCATGCTTCCATCACTGGTTTTTACTGGAACAATCATGTTGCAGACCATTGATGTTAACTAGTGGACTGTGTTGGTTTTATACAATAGAGATTTTTTGGGGCTTTTCTAGAAAACCCTTAGCGTGTCTTGATCCTTGAAATATTTTCTTTTCTTTGATTACATTATTTACTGCTTTTAGTGTTTGTAGTCTCTTTGAAAAAAACAAATTAGTCTTATGGTTTAATTGGTAAATTTTTCTTTTGATTGAGTCTTATTGTTTCAAGTCAATTAAAATATATGTTTACTACTTGTATCGATCAAGAAATATTGATTATTTTATACATGAAAATAGTGAAAATTGTGATTGTTTAAATAAATTGGGTTTTCCATTCGTTTGGTTCTCAATTAAAGAATTACTTTCCATTAAATGCATAAGAGCACTTGGATTGAAAGGCTAGTTTTTGAAATTTTTTATTGGAAATAGATTACAATTTTTCAATAAGTGAAAGTGTTTTAAGTGCATTAATTGCATCAGTTGAATTTCTTCATTCAAAGAGAAAAATAAAAAATTGATTTAAGGGAATCTTAGTGAAAGTAGAAATCATTTTACTTTTGAATGAGTTGCATTTAGGATAGACAAAGTGAAAACATTTTACTTTTTAGAATTTTCATTTTGATAAGTGAAAGGTGAAAGCTAGTTGGGGGGAATTTTTCTTACTGCATTTTGTTTGATGCATCACTCTTTGCAATCTCTTCCCTTATTAGTTTATCTTTCATTGAAAATGAAAGAATCCTTTCCTGATTTACCTGCATCCTAGGAATTCAGGTGACATCGTTTTGAGCCCAAAATTGAAACTTAATTTCATATCAGCATTAAAATGAACCTTAATTAACCTAAGGAGCATTTGGAATTAATGAAAATATCTAGAGGTATAGGCTAGAGATGTGTTACAATGTCATTAAGCATATCAGATGTCACTAATAGCCCGTGTTTCATTCCGGGGGTGCTATCCCGTCCCATGTACGAAAGTATATAGGACTATTCTCCACGTATGGTAAGTATATGGGGAAGCTATCATCGAACGGTTACACATTAGACAACGCTACTATAGACTAAGCCCCCTCGTTACATCACATATATTTTTGGAGACCCCAATAGGTTGAAAAATTTCCATATATAACCGAGTCAACCGCCTTGTAGACATGATACACAGAATAAAACATTCAGAGATATTGGTTGTCGTACGTCAAGTGCTTAGTTTTCCAAGGTGTATATTTTAGTTCATAGATACTTGGTAATCCATTTTTCCTAGATTAACATTTTTTATTTTTATTTTTTAATTCTAAAATTTATTGTCCACAAAAACACCCTACCCGTGTAGTAATCCTTTACCTTATCATGGCTTGTTAATTGAAAATTTTAATTGCTAAAAAATAATTCACCTGGCCTTTGCTTGATCTCGTCCAAAGGTCATTGTGGCTAAATCTCTGAATTCACCTCACTCATCCCCTAAAGGAACTCAAGGGCCCCATCCTGAGATTCTACATTTTCTACCTGGGCCTCTTGAAGTTAAAGGTTTTGAACTTGGAATTGTCCCAAGCATCCAACCACTCTATTCTCGACCACCACCTGATGACTGGATTTTTTCATCTGAGGATCTTGAGTCATAAAGTCCTGAAATCGCTACACAATTTGTGGTATTTCCTCCTAATATACTCTATGATCCCTTCGTGGTATCTCCTAAGAATGCATATAGTGCTTTCGAAAATCCCAACATTCCTTTTTGTGCTTATCCCTTCTCACCTTGAACCTTTGTTAAACAATTGTTTGCACCACACATGGCATCGAATGTAGTTGATTATCCATTTGTGAGAACTCCTCAAAGTATTCCTATAGAGACTTCTGTGACCCACGCCCCAGAAGTCGAATCGAATCCATGTTCCCTATAGAATGTTTTCCTTATGTTTCTTCTTATTATGATTTAGGAAGTGGAACGAGTGTATCCTCTGGCCATGTTGCGTCTTTGCTTCAACCTGGTTACACTTCTCTTGAAAACCTTGTCTCTGAATCTTTTTGGGCCATGTCCCTTTTTCATCATCCTATCTAGTCATATGGTATTAATCCAACTTCTGACTCGTTTTTTTTAGATATAGCCATAGTTTCACAACCTTCCACTCAACCTGCAGTTTTTGTAGGTCAAATGTCTATTACACTTGGCTCATATGCTCCTTTGTCCCTATCTACCATCCCTGTTTTTCTACGTTTAAGTGGATAACCTATTGTTTCTTCTAATCTTGGGGGGGGGGGGGGGGAAACACATCCCTTATATGTATCCCCCTTTCAGGTGGGGGCATTTTTAACTATGGAACTGTATCAGGGGTAGGGAAACCCATATCTATTCTTGGTGGAACTTTGGTTTCATACTTAACAATTTTTGTGGTGGGTACCTCTTTACAAAGTGCTCACCCATATTCAACTCAACTTTCTTATCAACATCCCCGTGTTCAACAACCTTATGTTCAACAACCAAATGTACAACATAGGTATGTTCAACAACTCATTAGGGGAATTTTGAGGTCTAAATAGGGCCTCCTAAGAAAAATGTACAACAAAAATATACTTTATAAGAACCAATAGGATTCAAGATGATGATGTCAACCATGGGGGATTTAAACTCATTTCTAGTTACCCATATGGTATGAAACCAATACCCACCTCGTAACATCTTTGGAATAGTAAACTGATACCCACATCTATGATCACATTCATGAGTGGAGACACATGCAGCATCTCATCAAATTTGAAATTCTTGATCAACTTATAAGTGAATGGTTTACTAAATCATTAATTCTTCAAATTGCCAAATTTATTTGTATGGGCGGTTGCGTAACTGAGGAATAGGCCATCGATTGTCCTCAGTATATAGATCTTGTTTATTCCCAGCCTGGAGCATTATGTGATATTTTACCACATGCCCCGTGACCTTCAATGAACCCGTCATCTTCGAAATATACTAATACGCCACCAGTTGATTGTGTTATCACGATAGTGGCTCAAACTACTAATAGTAATATGAAATATTCTTGGAAGCCTAAGTCTAATTTGGCCAATGCACCTTCCACTCCTACCAATGATTCTAAAAATCCTGGTAAAACCTCCGAGGTTAATGCCATTCAGTCTGTCGTGGCAGATAAATCCTCGAAAGGTAAGAAAAAGAGGAAAGGAAAAGCCAAATACGATACCCATAAATAGGATTCCTCTAAGTCATTTGTCAACGATGCAACTAAACGTAAGCCCAAATATCCTTTTTTTATATATGATTATGATGATTACACCAATGATTTTACTCATTATGCCAAGGTTATTCATCTTCTAAAAGGAAAATCGGGGACACCGACTATTTTGAAAGAGCCCTTTCCATCTCATCAAATGAAAATGGCAGACTGGCCTATTGTAGTATTAAAACAACTCCCCATTATCCAAAGTAAAATAGATTAGAAAGGATATTGGGGACCCTTTAAAATTTTTAGGTTAATGTTTATTTTAGAAATAAAACTTAAAGATAGGATTCTATTAGATTAAGCTTTATAAAATAAAGAAAGACACCTAAAAAGAACCCTGAAACTGAAAAATCACAAAAGTGAGGGAAAATATCAACGAAATTGCAAACAACGAACCACCGAAATAGCGCAATGCTGAAATCCAAGCAAAAAAGTAACAATTGTGAAACACTGAAATGTGAAGTAGAGAAGCCATCACTTAGCAAATGCTGACATCGAAAACCATCATCTGATAGATGCAGATATCACATCCCCTCTCAAAACATCGCAATGTCGCACTTCATGTTTCGCAGATGGCTTTCAAGCATCATAAATCACCAACAATCAAAATCACTGATAAAAAAATTGCGATGTGATGACATCTGTCAAAATCACAAGAACCTATGCTTGTCAATTTAATGTCAATTTATGTGTTTTGTGATCTCTATGTTTGTAATTAATTTGTAATTATTTTAAATATTAATACCAATTCCCATTATGCATGGGTTAAGTTGATAGGACAATTAATATCGTTCGAAGCGATTTCGGCTTATCCTCTCTATTTTTCTTTTCAAGAGGGTAATTCCAAACACTTAGGCATAAAAGGATGTCAAGGATGATTAAAGCACGAAGGAAATCTACTACCCCATCACTGTTAGTCATACAACAAGCGGAAAACAACGAAATGGCATCCCTAATCTCGCATACTACATGAAACCAAAAAATTGGTTCTTAAAGTTGTGAAGGGATCTATTAGTTGTTCAAGAACGAGAAACCGCAAGTAATTCTGGACAGAAAATATGTGGCCAACAATACTTTGTCCAATGATTCGTAATTATGGATGGACACTACTAATTATTTTCTTCACAGAATTGATACTCGTCCTAAGATGCTATCATGAACTGACTTAGTGAAATGGGTGTTGTACAATGTAGATATCAGAGATAGGAAATTTGGTACTCGAAGCATAACTGTGATTAGCTCTTTGAGGCCATCAAATTTGAAGAATATGTATAAACTTCCGAAACCACATAAGAGATATGACACCCAATGTGTTCAAGAGTTCATGCGCGAAAATGACCATCCTGTGATTGTAATTAAAGAATGGAGAAATGAATCTAACTGACATAAGCATGATGATAAGGGTATGTATTTAGTCATCTCTCTTAAAATACCATTCTCTTAAATAGCTGCAATGATGTGTCCTCTTTTTGGACCAGTAAATACGACCAATTTTAAGAGAATTGGATACCCTTAATATAAGCAACCTATGATGTCTATATTCTAGATTGGGCTACTATTATTTCTGATAATTTTATTAGATTTATCACAACCTAGAGAGAAAATAGAAATTCTCCACCTAATGCATTCTCTCCTTTTTATATGAGTTCCTATATCTGAGACGCAATCTATTTTTCCTTTGAATTTTCATCATTAGGATGGAAATTGATCAGAGAAGTTGAAATCCCCATTTACGTATAGTTATATTTCTTATCGGAGTCAAAATATAATTCTCACACGTCCAAAATATGCAATGACTTAATGTTCCTGGTCTTCCAATTCATTTTTGAAAGAAAAATCACTAGAGCCACCCCAGAATCCAATAAGAATCTCAAGTCTGTAGGTAGGTGGTTTGGTGAAGGTAATTTTACATACATCCATACTTTTGGAAGTTATGGCCATCTTCATGTCCTACCCTTGTATATACCAGATAAATTTTTGGCCAAAGAAATTGCTTATCAAACAATTGGTAATGTTTTGACTAAAATCCTAAAAGATTCCAGAAAGACTGTTTGGCCAAATTTCCTTTTTCCTATGGTTCGTATGCCCTAGACAATTTCAAGCATTCCTGTCTTGAAATTGATCGATTAAATCCTTTCAATTTTCCAGTGTTACCCAATATAAGTTATGATTCCTACAGCATTGTTAGAGAGATAATGAATTTAGTCAAGCTGCGAGCATTTCAAAGCGAGCTTGACAGATTTGATGATATGTTTGAATCAATCACGAATTTTCAATAGTTCATCATAAAGCAACTGAAATTCTCATCCCAGAATATTTTTTAAGATTCAAAGTGTATCGATAACATAGAAATTCTCATTTTCCAGATTATTTGTTTCACAGACCAGAGCCGAAGGCATAACAGGTTATAGTTGCAATTGCTTCTCAAGTACCAATACCAGTTCAAGAAGAATAAATCGCTAATGTTCAACATGATGATAAATTCATCCAAAATTGGGAAGAATTTGAGAAATAACTGTCAGAGACTAATACCCCTGCCATTCATAATACCATTCAATCAGAAACCATGCCTATGGTGGATGCTACAAGTTCCATATACTGGTGAGTCAAGTATGCAGCATGTTTCTACTGATATAGATAACTCCAAGAATCAAGAAGAAATCAAAGAAACCTCATTCACTATGGAGGTTTCCAAAATTATTCTTTAGAAAATCCAAATCCAAGGAGTTAATGATACAGAGGAGAAACTAGAGGAAACACTAGCCCAAGATATGGAAATCATTTTGGATTTTCTGACTACTGAAGTAGTACTGAAAGATGAAGAGATACTGCCACTGGACGTGTTTTATAGTCCAAGGCACAAAGATGTCATGACCAGGTCAAAGAAGAAGTGAAAGATAGAAGAATCTCCAAAACTTCCTATGCATTCAACACTATAGCGAGTCCTTTGGAAAGGAACTCAATCATCTCCCGGGAAAGAGCTTAATAGATTATCTCAATTTGCAGGTGCTTAAGAAAATGCAACAATTGATAAGGTAACAGAGGTTGAATCATTGACTATAGAAAAGGACCAAAAAATTTCTCAAATGGAGCAAGTTTCCTCTATGAAAAGAAAAGGATCAAGCAGGAACTTCAGTCAAGCATCAATAATCTGCAACAACAGTTTGAAGGTCTCAAACTCAAACTTGAAAACGAAATTAAAGAAAAAGATAAAATAATTCATCAGATGCAGCAGAAGGTTGAAAAGCTCCAGGAAAAGCCCAAATTCAATGAAGTAAATAAATAAGAAACAGATTTGGAGGCATTACTAGAAACACATGAAACAGTTTCCTATTAGAAGTGTAATCAAACTCAAGAGCAATTTAAGACCAGTGATCAATTAGTTACTCAGATTTCCAATCTAAGAACTTATTATGAAGAAATTGATGACAAGGTGTCAAAATACAGATATTTCCAAGATACTGCACATGTTAGAGCAACTGATCTCCCTCGTCTTGAAGAATCAATTAAATATATAAGTTTTGGAGATTGGGATATTAAAATGAAGAGCGCTGAATTAGCTATTATCAGAGCTAAGATTTTATCTTCTAGCATCTCTGCGTATATAAAAGATTCTCTTCTGCAATCCAACCTGATTTATGATGCATCAAAAGACACCCTACCAGATATCAATTTCTTGAAGAAATCCTAGCAAGAGACATCAAACATAAAATCTCTTGACATTTGAAAATCTGGCAAGGTTAAATATGGAGATTTACTAGTACCTTTTGATTAAGCATCATAACTAATTGGTAATGTTGAGGTGCATCTCTAATGCAGCAGCTCAGCTTCTTTCGACACTAAAAGATGCAGTATTCACAGGACATATGAGAATGAATCCAATTCATCCCCCCTAGCTTGAACATATTATCAAAGCATGCCAACTCAAAGACCAGCTAGAGAGTGAATCCGGGAAACATTCATAGACTGTTACAACTTATGAATTTTATTTTCGTATTTTATAGTTTTATAGTTTAGAGTAATATTAGAATACTTATTTTACAAGTCTTCTATTTTTGTAATGTTAATTAGTATTTAAACCCCTTTCATGCATTTAGAATGGGGTCCATAATTTTGAGAAGACTGGTTTTGGAACTTACACTACTGTTTGAACAAAATTTATCTAATTGAAACTATGAACCATGGAGCTATCTTTTCAAATCTAAACTATGATGAAACAGGTATTATTATCTGTGTATTGATTGTTTTATGTTTCTAAAATTGTGGAAAACTTATTTTTTCTATTAGTTTCATTCTAATAAGCATTGAAGTGATATATGTTCTTATTACTATTGATATAATATATTTAACTATATGTTGTTAGATGTGAGACTTAGAAATATTTTATGTGATTCTTCATAAACTAAAACAATTAAATTGATTTAGTTTCTTAAATGTGCTTATATTCATCAAGTATGCAATGATCTATGGTATTTCATGCTTGTGAAATTTTATGCCTTAATCATATAAATGAGTCCAATCTCAGGAAGTAGTTAGATTAATTTTAATTTATGTTATCATTAGAATAAATCACCCCACTAGTGTTGATTTAATTTATTTTGTTATATAAACCCTCTTTATAAGAGAAACTGGTCCCTTTATCCCTAGTCAGACCCACCATTTTCAATGGAAAATGAGTTGTTTTAAGCTCCCAACCGGGTGGAATCCCTAATGTTGAGGAAGTCACTTTTTAGCCTTCAACCCAGCCTCAATCGTCTGCATCAAGAAGCTCTCAGGTTTTCATGGATGGTACAAAACCCATTTATATTGCCACTCGATCAAAATAATGTTTGAATCATACCAAATTTTTGGTGGAAAATATACCTTTGACGCACCCTCTTCTTCCACCCTGCCCAATTCCAGTCATCTTCATATTGAACGACCTACTAATGATTACATCATCTGACCACTCCCCAATGGTGTTCTCCGAAAATCCTCATATAATCCAAGTGCGTGAGCTGCTCAACATTATAATATTATGGAATATTTAGCTCAAGAACCTTCAACGATGTCAGATTTGGAATTCCTTCAATCCTTCTCATCGAAAAGGAAGCCATTGCTATCCAATATCATAGGAATTGATCTGTCATATTCAAATTTAATTACTTTTGACATTGAAAATCACATTTCTCGTCTCTCGTCACAAAGGGATTTTATTAGACATTTCTTGTGATTAGTAAGACTATTCATAGGATTGTCATTGATGGAAGTGCCTCAAATTGCATCATGTCTGTTGCATGTTGGAAATCCATTGGCTCTCATCCATTAAGTCAGTATCCTAATATGTTAGAAGGTTTCGATGGAGGAGTTTCTAGGCCATATGGTATTCTTAAATCTCTACCAATCCAGTTGGAGGGAAAAAACAATGGATATGGAAGTAGAATTTTTCAATGCTAATCTAAAATATAATATTTTGCTCGGTCATAGTTGTACCCATGCAATGGTTTGTGTGGTCTCTACTTTTTTTCGTGTTCTTTATTTTCCCCATCAGGGGAAAATTGTTACGGTTGATCATCTTGTCTTTTTCTCTCCTGATTCTTTAACTAGAATTGTTTTTTATGTTGGGAATACCACTATTCCTTATGACAGTGTCAAAGTGGGTCTCTTTAAAGACTCGTCATTGATGGGAATATTCTCCCTTCCGCCTCCCAATGTCGCTTCAGTCAACATGATTTCATCTAGTCATGAGCCCTAAAACATTCCCAGCCCTGTCCAGATTGATATTTTTGGTGAAGTTATGTTGCTTAGCCTTATCGAATAGATGTATTAGAGCACCCTTCTAGCCTCTGTTCCTACATTCAATTCCAACGATAAATTGGTTTCGTCTCTAGATGCGTACTCAAAATCTCCCTGTTTTGGTTCATGGGATTATGATGATCCTTTGAATGATACATTTACGACTGATGAGAGTATATTGGAAGATATGTATCTTGAGGAAACTCCTTGGGATGATGGCCATCATCATTCCTCATTTCTCCCAAGCCTTAGTGAAATCTCTACCTATCTAGAAACCCGTGTTTCCCCTGAATCGACTGGTCAACTTTATAATCCCATATTGGTTCACGAGGTATTTTTTGAAGGAAAGATGCGAAATATTTTAGCTACCATTCCGATCGACATCTATGTCAAACTAGGTATTGTTGAGAATATTCACATTGGGGATTCTTGTTCTCCTGATGAGATCGAGGTTTAGAATACTTAGTTTAAATAATACTGTAATGTATTCACTTAGTCATATGAAGAAATTCTTGGCATTGATCCTAGTATCATGATGCACAAACTCAATACCTATCTGGACGCAAAACTTATTCGTCAACGTCTCCGCCCGGTGCACTCGAAATGGGTAGCTTCCATGAAGGGTGAAGTTGAAAAACTTCTTAAATTTGGATTCATTACCCTATACCATTGACAGAATGAGTCTCTAATATCATTCTTGTTACCAAAAAACAAGGAAATATTTGTGTTTGTGTCAATTATCATGATATCAACCGGGCTTGTCCTAAAGATAATTACCCCACTCCTTTTATTGACCATATAATTGATGAATGTGATGGGAGTGAATTGTTTTCCTTTATGGATGGTTTTTCTAGCTATAACCAGATTAACATTCTCCATCCGATCAACATAAAATTGACTTTATCTATCCTTGGAGGACATTTGTGTATAAAAATCTCCCTTTCGTCTTGAATAATGCTAGTGCTACCTTCCATAAGGCTATCTCTTATGCATTTCATGATATTGAGCATATAGTCCACCCTTATCTTGACGATCTTCTTGCCCATTATGTGAAACGTCAAGATCACCCTGTTCACCTTCAGGAAATCTTTCTTCGTTGTTGAAACTACAACATTCAGTTGAATCCTCATAAGTATGTCTTCTTTGTTGTATCTGGTCATCTCTTAGGATTTTTGGTTTCTAAGGAAGGCATCCAGATTGATCCACTGAAAGTCGAGGCTATCATCAATTTTCCTCCTCCCTTTTCTCTTCATCAACTATATATTTTGCGTGGGAAAGTGAACTTTCTCCGTCATTTTTTCCTGAATTATGTGGAGATTTCTAAAGGATTTACTCGTTTTTTTAAAAAGGGGGTCCCATTAATTTGGGATGAAATCGATCAATATTCTTTTGATGCTTTGAAAATATCTCTCATTAGTTATCTTTTACTCCATCCCCGTGATTATCAACATGATTATTTCCTATATTTAGTCACCGTCGACAACACCATTGGCATGGTGCTTGTTTAGGATGATGACAATGGGAATGAACGTTATATACTACCTTGGTTTCAATCTCTTTGACACTCAGACACGTTACGCTCAAGTAGAGAAACTCACATTGGAAGTTGTCATGTTTTCCAACACTTTTTCCATTATATTTTCCTACGCAAAACTATTGTGATTTATAATTGTAACCCCATGAATTACATCCTGACTCCTCAGTTACTTTGGGTAAAATACTCCAAATAGATTGTTATCCTACAAAAGTCCGATTTATATTTTTCTAAAGCTAAGTTGAAGAAATCACTAGTTTTTGTTGAGTTGATTTGTGCTCTTCCATTTGTAGTTCCACCCACTCCTTTTACTCAGTTGATTCCAGATGAATCAATCTTTCTCATTAGTACTATTGATCCGTGGTATTTCGATATCATTATCTATCTCCAGACCCAGAAATTTTGACTATATTTATCTCACTCTGAGCAACACCGAATTGTCACCAGTCCCAACTTTATCGCATTATTAGGGATACTCTCTATCGCACTGGTGCCGATTTTGTCCTTCGTCGATGTTTGAATCTTGATTTAATATTCCTACTTAGCCTAAGCTAAGAGGAATATACATTTTTTTCTCATTTTTTGTTGCATGAATAAATGAATAAAGGAGGACATGTAAAACTCCTAAAAGAATGAATAAATCAATGCCCATATGAACATGGATAAATCTGGGCCATGTAAACATATCACTTGCAGGTGTGAAAGGGGTTTGAGCTATGAGACTAGTTCAACCTTGACCAAATCTACAACGTTGTCTAGATACAATGCACCTCATGAAGGGACAACGCAGTTCCAGAAGGAGGCCCCTCATGTGAAAAGAGCTAACTCATCAAGGTGGTTTAGGGTTTGCAAAGGATTTCATATTATAAAAGGAAGGGGAAGGAAGCAATAGAAGGTTTTTGATTGTCTATATTTCTGAGTATCTTGTATGTTTAGACAAATACCAATCTTTGTTGTTTAATGGAGAATAGTGTTGCTTATCACTTGGAGTTCCTATGCAGGGATTTCACCTCTTCCATTGAGGATTCTTGGAGGAGTCTTGATGATTTCATCCACTATCAGGCATTTGGCCAAGCTCTACTTCCAACTGCAACGTAGATCCAGTGAGGGTTTGGTTGCTTTTGTAGGCTGCAGCAAGTGGAATTCTAGATATGTTGAGATCTAGCTTGTATTGGTGCCTCTTCTCAGTGAGTGTGTCTTTTAACCTCCTGGAAGAGTGCATCAGTTGTTTGAGCTTCAGATTTGTATCTTGGCATCAAGCCATCTCTGTTATTCAAGATACAGTGCAGTTTCCATTGAGGGACTGTGTTATCTTCAGTGGATATTTTGCAGGGTGTTTTGACCCCATCTTTGATGAGAGATCTCCGATGTTGGGGTTTTCCTTTCACTTTGGTGATCCATGGATTAGCTTGTTGATCCATGTTCTGTTTAGATCTGATATATTTTAATGTAAAGTCACCTTCAGAAATTTTTGAATAATATTGCAGATATGCTACTTAAAACTCAGATTTACTCTTTGTAATGCATGATTTGGTCAAAACCCCAAGGGGATCTTGTAATAGAGTCTTTCTAGAGTACAGATCTGAAATGGATCTGATCTTTCATCCATAGATCTGTTCTAGATCTGAAGTGTAACATTTAGCTGTTGCAGCTCCATAAAATAACACTGTTAAGCCATTTTGCAATTTATACATGTGTTGCAGCCCTCTTTTCTGAAGATTTCTTTCTCTCTTGTCTTATGTATTCTACTGTATAATGTAAGAGCATCATTGTAAATCTGATTTTCTGCTGTATATTCAAAGTTGATCTTATTTTACAGCCTCCTGCTCATGCTCTCCAAGACTGCATTATTTCTGAAGCAGTTTTTTGTGCATAGCTGCAGCCCCTCTTGTAGGGTGTTTTTCAGCGAGACTAGGTGGTGGGAGATCTGTTTACCACACCTATTTTGATTTAACTAAAAGTAGATGTATAGATTTTCTACCCATGACCTTTTATGATCCTTGCAAAGTTAAATCAATCAGGAAATGCAGAAATATATATCTCTGAGTTTTTGAGATTATCTGTTATGGTTCCTAATCTGTCTGCAGCAAGGAGGGTGTACATGTTCATCGATGGCTTGGAAGAACCTTTGCATGGATTGGTTAAATCTACCAATACCATCACTTTGCATGATGCCATTGAGAGGGCTAGAGATCTCCAAGATGCCTTGCCAAAAGCAAAGGAAAATTTCTAGAGAAAAGCCCCTCACCTTTCTAAAGGGAAGGAAGAAAAAGATGCTCCTTCCAAGGAGAGCTCTTTCAAGAAGCCTCTTGATATTGAAGTCAGGAGGGAGCTGAGAAAGAAGAGACTATGTTTCACTTGCCAAGAGTCATCGGCATCTGGACATAGATGTGCTACTGGGAAAGCACACTACATAGAAGTCTTCTCAGATTTTGAGGAGGAAGATGAAGATGATGAACCAAGGAAGGGTCACAACACTGATAATGTTGAGGGAGATCCAACACCATCTGGAGATGGGGATGGAGCCTTTGCTCTAATAGGTGGAACTCTTGCATCTTTAAGAGGAGTGCCTAAGTACTTGACCCTAAGAGTACAAGGTTCAATCATGAATAAGAGGGTATCTATACTGATTGACAGTGGGGCAACCCACAAATTTATTGATGCTCATCTTGTGTAGAGGAGATCAATCCCCACTGATACTTTCGAGGGATTCTCTATTTTGGTCCCACGAGATAGGACAATGCAATGCATGCAATATGTCCCATCACTCTCAGTCACTATGGGGTCCTACACTTTGGTGGATCACTTCTTTCTAGTTGACATACCAGACACCAATATCATTTTGGGTGTCCAATGGTTGATTACAATGGGGAAAGTTACCATTGATTGGAAATATTTGCAGATGGAGTGGGTGGAAATGAAGAGTGCTAAACCCCAAATGATCCAAGGAATGCATGCTTATCCATCACCTAGCACTTCCACACAAAAAACATATATGAATTTTTGCAGTGGAAGCAAGGATCTCACAATCCCTTCTCTTATGTTCATGATAATTATTCAAGGGACGTTCCTATCTAGTGGCACACCACCTGGGAGGCCACCAGATTCAGATATTGTGGGGGAGGCCTCACAAAGTGATGCTCCAAATCTATATCCAGGAGGGATTGGAGCAATGGGAGACCAAGCTACAACGTTGGAGGGCTTGGGACAACTCAAGAATGAGGGAGATCTTCTCCCTGCATCACTATCACCCTCTCTCTTTTCTAGATCTGTGCTGTGGGAGGAGAAGAATGGGAGGATAAGCCTTCCAACACACAACTTTGGCATGAGAGATGTCAAAGAAGAGATCAATAACATGACAAAAAATTCCATGAATGTATCATCAACACTGTCATTGTTGAACAGTGTGGATCTGTATTGGAAATCTCAACTTCTTGTAGAGTATTCCAAAGATCTCCACACAGGTATGATACTAGATGACATGCAACAAGAAGAGGGCTACTTAGTCCAAGGGGGATTCATTTATCATCATGGTAGGGTCTTCTTGGTTAGAGCTTCCAAGCTCAAGCAGAAGATACTACAAGGGGAACACAAAGAATTCTTTCTCAGCCATATGCATTCAATGAAGATCTATACCCTGATCATGAGGAGCTTTGATTGGGAAGGCTTGAGAGAGGAACTATATCAGCACTTTCAAGAGTGCATGAGTTATGTGGAGCGGGAACAACCAATGGAATCTATGCAAGAGTCATTACAACCATTTCTTCCTTCTTTTGAGAGAGAGGAAATGTCCATGCACAACTCCATGTGTATGAGAAACTTTGATGGTAAAGGATCTGATAATGTAGAGAAAAATTTATCTTCTGACTTGTCATATTATTTTACCATGTTTTTGTAGGATATGAATCTCAAAGGGAGTGAGAGATCATGTGGATCTCATGGATTTTGGTGGGCCAATAGAAATGTTGAACTTGGCCACTCCCTTGTTGTGCAAAGGGAGATTCCTTCTCATGATGGGTGCCTTCCAAAGGCACCAAAATTATATAACACCTTCAGCCATGGTGACTCATGCAAAAAATGTGTGGTGGGAATGCCACTTACCACACCTTGATCTAATGCAGGCAGGAGATGCACTGCGTTGGCATCACATGTGGGATTTTGACCCACCTCCCCGAGCTCATATTTCTGTTTGCATATATGTAGTCTTGCTTCCATACTTGGATGATATAGTTGTACTATTTATGGGATTGTATGGAGGGAGGATGGGAAGTTTGTATGTACAACATGGATTGGAACTTCTACCTGTACCTCATGCTACATGTTTTAGATGGAGCATTGCTCCAGCCATGTTTATTTCTGTAGAATTTTTCACTCTTGGTGGGATGGACTATGCATATCTTATGTTGACCTTGGAGGAACAATTCATGATGTATTAGCTTGATGAGCACTTGGCTTATGATGAGGACTTGATCATTGATGGTGTCATTAATGGGGGAGGGGAAGTACTACAACTCTCACCCTATCAGTTGCTTAAGGACAAGCAACATTTTGGAGGGGAGGAATGTAATATTCCTACTTAGCCTAAGCTAAAGGGAATATGCAATTTTGTCTCATTTTCTGTTGCATGAACAAATGAATAAAGGAGGACATGTAAAACTCCTAAAAGACTGAATAAATAAATTCCAATATGAACATGGATAAATCTAGGCCATGTAGAAAAATCACTTACAGGTGTGAAAGGGGTTTGAGCTATGAGGCTTGGTCAACCTTGACCAAATCTACAATGTTGTCTAGATACAATGCACCTTATGAAGGGACAACACAGTTCTAGAAGGAGGCCCCTCATGTGAAAAGAGCTAACTCATCAAGGTGGTTTAGGGTTCGCAAAGGAATTCATCTTATAAAAGGAAGGGGAAGGAAATAAGAGAAGGTTGTTGATTGTTTATATTTCTGAGTATATTGTATGTTTAGACAAATACCATTCTCTCCTTTTCAGTGGAGAATAGTGTTGCTTTGCACTTGGAGTTCCTATCCAGGGATTTCAACTCTTCCATTGAGTATTCTTGGAGGAGTCTTGCTAATTTCATCCACTATCAGGCATTTGGCCAAGCTCTACTTCCAACTGCAATGCATATCCAGTGAGGGTTTGGTTGCTTTTGTGGGCTGCAACAAGTGGAATTCTAGATCTGTTGAGATCTAGCTTGTATTGGTGCCTCTTCTCAGTGAGTGTGTCTTTTAACCTCCTTGAAGAGTGCATTAGTTGCTTAAGCTTTAGATTTGTATATTGGCATCAGGCCATCTCTGTTATTCAAGCTACAACGCAGTTTCCCTTGAGGAACTGTGTTATTTTCAGTGGAGGTTTTGTAGGGTGTTTTGACCCCATCTTTGATGAGAGATCTCTGGTGCTGGGCTTTGCCTTTCACTTTGGTGATCCATGGATTAGCTTGCTGATCCATGTTCTGTTTAGATTTGATCTATTTTAATGTGAAGTCACCTTCAGAAATTTCTGAATAATATTGTAGATATGCTACTTAAAACTCAGATTTACTCTTTGTAATGCATGATTTGGTCAAAACCCCAAGGGGATCTTGTAATAAAGTCTTTCTAGAGTATATATATCAAATGGATTTGATATTTCATCCATAGATCTGTTCTAGATCTGAAGTGTAACATTCAGATGCTGCAGCTCCATAAAATAACACTGTTAAGCCATTTGCAGTTTATACATGTGTTGCAGCCCTCTTTTCTGAAGATTTATTTCTCTCTTGTCTTCTGTATTCTATTGTATAATGTAAGAGAATCATTGTAAATCTGATTTGTTGTTGTATATCAAAGTTGATCTTATTTGATGGCCTCCTACTCATGCTCTCCAAGAATGCGTTATTTCTGAAGAATTTTGTTGTGCATAGCTGCAACCCCTCTTGTAGGATGTTTTTCAGCTAGACTAGGTGGTGGGAGATCTGTTTACCACACCTAGTTTGATTTGTTTTTGCTCCCCTTTTGGATCTAGAATCTAGATCTGCTGATATAAGGGATCCAAGGGCTGAAAACTCATTTCTGTGCATAAATCTCCCAAAAGTGCGTTATTTTAGTAGGCTTGTTGTGCAATCCCTATTTTGGGATATTACACTTGAGGAAGCTCATATAGTTTTGAATGACTCTCACTCTGGGGCATGTGGTGTTCATATGTCAGGTTACGCTACTGCTCAAAATATTCAAGGCACAGGTTATTTGTAGCTGAAATTTTTCAAAGACTGTATTATTATTGTTCAAAAGTGTCATTACTACTAGATATATTCTCACAAATAACGAGCCCCACCCAGATCCTTGCACCTAGTTATTATCGTCGGACCCTTTGCAAAATAAGGCTTCAATTTCATGACCTATAACCTTTTCTCGACTGGGGGGCATGGTTATATTATCTTTTTCATCTATTATTTCACTAAGTGGGACAAGGCGATACTTACATGTGATGTTGAAAGTAAAACATCAACACAATTTATTTTTAACCATGCCATAGCTCGATTCGGTGTCCCGAAGGCCATAGTCACTAACCATGGTTTTCATTTTCGAAATTATGTGATGAAAAAAATTACTGCTCAGTTGAGTTTGCGTCACGACAACTCAAATCATTACTATCCATGGGCCAGTGGCTAATTTGAAGCCATTGAACATGTTTTGTCATAATGCTTCAATGAATCATTGGGATGCATAAATGAAATTGGCATCTTAGGCTATTTTCAACTCTGCAAGCATACCGTACTTTAGCTAAAATAGTGATTCGATTCACACCATTTCAATTGGTCTATGGTATGGAAGCCACACTCCTGATCGAGTGTGAATTTCATTCTTTGAATCTATTTGTTGAGTTACACCCTCGTACTTCACCGTAAGAGGAATGATTGATTTACCTCGAACGTCTTGATAACACTCGACAAATTGCTAATCTGGTTATCAAAGGTCAAAATAAATGAGTTAAAGCACAATATGATAAATATGTGGCTCCAATTGTTTTTATTGAAGGTCACTTAGTCTTGTTATATGATCAATCTCATGATAAGCTGGGGGTTGGGAAAATCTAACCAATGTGGCATGGGCCTTTTATCATTAAACGAGTATTAGAGAAAGGCGCTTATGAGTTGGTTGATTATGAAGGGAATCAATTGGCTGAACCCCGAAATCAGCTCTATCTCAAAAAGTATTATGCTTGATTCAACATAAATAATTTTGTACAATAGTGTGTTTGGTGTACAATTACATTTTGGTGTGATTGTTTGATTTTGAATTTTTTTTTACCTTTGCTTTCCCTGTGTTCCACTTGGTTTGTAGATGTTGTCAAACCATTATTTTTTTTTTCTTATGGGCCTTCTCATAGTACACGTAAATTATCTTCGGAAAAATGGGCATTTTTTGATCCTAATGGCAAGTTAGTGAATTTGCAAGGCATGTGCTTAGGTCAAACAACTAACAAAATTTCCGAATATAGTGCAGTTATCGAACTATTATTGCAAGTTTTTACTCTTGGTATTAGGGCATGGTTTTTAAACTCGATTCACAACTCATTATTATACAGTTGAATGAGAATTATTTAGTCAGAAACCCTTACATATTATGCATGTATCTGCGTGTTCGATTATTGGAGAAAAATTTTATTACATCACTTATCAACATATTCCAATACATTTGAAGACATTGATTGATACATTAGCTAATTATGTGTTAGACAAACATTTTCATCATATGTAAAAGAAAAACATCATCATGACAAAGAAAATTAGATAGCAGTAGAAACATGTATATATCTATATCAAGTCTGTAAAAAGTGTGCTACATCAAAATGTCAAAAATATGTGTTCTGAGACACTCACTTCTCAATCCTACATAATTGGAGTAAAAAGAACTAAATGAGGCATATTTATCCTATCACGTGTTGCTGGTGTGTAATATTCGCAATTAGTCATGAGCTAATTGGAATATTTAATTTTGTTTTATTACTTTGTTTAAAGAATAAAAGAACAAAGGAGGTCCATAATACTCCTTAATAATGAATAAATCAACGCCAAATCTGAAAAGGCTAAATCTTGGCTATTAAATCAAGCACCCTTAGGTGTGAAAGGGGCTGGAACATCTTGAATGGGTCAAACTTGAACAAATATACAGTGTTGTCATGGAGGAGTGGCCATCAATGAGGCACAACACAATTTTAGATGGAGATGCCTTGTGTGAAAGAAGTGATTTCATTGGAAGTGGTTTAGGGTTTGCAAGCTCTTGTCTTATAAAAGGAAGGGGGTGGAAGCATTAGAAGGTTCTTGATGTTTATCATATTTTCTGAATATATGGTTTGTTTAGACATATGTCTTTCTCTTGTTTTTTAGCTGAGATTCAATGTTGTTTAGCATTGGGTGTTCCTGATTGGGAATCCTACCTCTTCCCATTGATTAGCTCTTCAGAGAGTTTGTATTGCATTGTCCACTATCTAGCTTAGGGCCAAGCTTCTTCTTTCAACTACAGCGCAGATCATGTTGAGGGTTTGGTTGTTTGTGCAAGCTGCAGCAAATGGAGACTAGATCTTTCAGATCTAGGACATTTCAGTGCTCCTTTTCAGTGGAACAGGTTTCTACTTCATTGGGAGGACAGTATTGGAGGGCATGAGATTCATTTTCAGATCTTGGCATGAGGTTAACCTTATTTTCATCCCTACAACATAGTATATTTCTAGATATGCGTTATTTATGTAGCTGCAGTTGCAGGGTGGTTCAACACACCATTTAGAGAGTGATTTTCTAAGTGTTGGGGATCTGCCCTTAATTTTGGAGATCTATTATAGGAGGCTATTATATTGCCTATATCAGTTCAACCACACTTTCCAGATCTGAATATTTTATTAGATATGTAGTATTAGATCTCATATCTACAACTTGTACTTGGTGTTTTGTTGAAAACTCCAAGGAGGTTATTTGAGGAGCTTGTATAGTGCATGGATCTGATATAGATCTAACTTTTTATGCACTTATTTTATTTAGATCTAATTTTTAATTTAAAACTATTATAGAGCCAATAAAATAACGCTATAAGGCTTTTCCAGTCTTTATATATGGTTGCAGCACCTCATTTTGAGGGATTTCTTTCATTGGAGGCTTTCTTTTCTTGTTATGCATCTTATGGGCCATTTCTTACACATGTTTTGTTGTTGTAATAACAAATCAAAGGTCTCTGTATTTGCCTCTTGATATATCTAAAATGATATACGTTATTTTCCTATCTCTCTGCATTGCATTTTTGCATTCCCCAATCGAGAATATTACAGTGGTATCAGAGCATCATCTTGGCACAAACTGTGGATTCTAAAAGCCAATATGTCTTCTGAAGAAGGAGATCCTCTTACTAACAGAGATAAGAGGTATCAAAAGAGAAGACACAAAAAATTTGATTACACAAATGATAATGAAGACAAGGGTAAAGCCCCTTTATCTAGAGGTGAAGATGAAGAGAAGGATTTACCTAAGATCCTTTTTAGAGCCATGCAAGACCTTGCTAGAGAGATCAAAGAGATGAGGATGGACAAAATCGAGGAATCCCCTAAAGGATTTCATCATGGAGAAGGCTCTGGCATGTCTCACCACTGGAATGATAAACCAATGCATCAACCACAAGTTTCCCAATGCTCTACCATGACTACATTTTTGGCTGTGGGAAATGAAGGGTTTTAGGAGCAAGAATCCCTTGAAGACTATTTTGAAGAATATGAGTCTCAAAATCAGAGATTCAAAGATCACTTGATTTTTCAGGAGTTTTTTCAAATAAAGGACAATATAAGACCAAGGCATCACCATATAGGTGGTGGATTCATTCAGAATCATGATCGAAACCACAATATGGGTAGACTAATTTTACCCAATTTTGATGGGTCATCCAAGTGTTCTGCCAAAACTTGGGTAGAAAAAATTGACATCTACTTTCAATTGAACAAGGTTCCAGAGATGGAGGCCATTAATATTTTAGCACTGCACCTTGAAGGTGAAGCACATGACTGGTGGTTCCATGGCTTGTCTACATTGGGTCATGCCAATGTGAATGCTTATTCAGAGTTCACTAGAAGGCAGGTGGAAAGAATTGATAGAAGATATCTAGATGCACCATTCATGATCCTTGCAAAGTTGAAATAATCAAGTAATGCAGAAACTTAAATCTCTAAATTTTTAAGACTTTGTGTTATGGTTCCTGATTTTTCTGCAGCAGGAAGGGTGTACATGTTCATTGATGGTTTATATGAACCTCTTCATGGGTTGGTTAAATATACCAAGACCACTACCCTACATGATGCTATTGAAAGGGATAGAGACCTTCAAGCTTCCTGGCCAAAAGAAAAGGCAACATTTCAACACAATCCCTCTTTTCCAGCCAAGGGAAAAGAAGAAAAGGTTGCTCCTTCTAAGGAGAGTCAAAATAAAAAACCTCTTGGTGATGATGTCTGGAGAGATCTAAGAAGAAGGAAGCTTTGCTTCACTTGCAAAGAATCATGGGCACCTGGAAATAAATGTGCAGCTAGAAAAGCACATTACATAAATTTCTTCTCAGATGATGAGGAGGAAGAAGAAGATGAACCAAGGATAGGTCACAACGATGACGCTGCAGGAGGAGAGCCAACACCATCAAGAGATGGGAGTGGAGCATTTGCTCCTATTGGAGGGGTCCTTGCATATTTGAGAGGAGTACCTAAGAACTTGACCATAAGATTTCAAGGTTCCATCTTGAATCAGAGGGTTTCTATATTGGTTGATAGTGGGGCTACCCACAATTTCATTGATGCCCAACTAGTACAAAGGAGGGCAATACCCACTGATTCTTTTGTGGGATTATCTAATTTGGTTCCAGGAGATAGAAAAATGCAATAAATTCATTATGTCCCATCCTTATCAGTCACCATGGGGACATATACATTGATTAATCACTTATTTGTGGTTGACATTCCTGACACCAATGTGATATTGGGTGTTCAATGATTGATTAATTTGGGAAAAGTCACCACTGATTGGGAGGCTTTGCAAATGGAATGGGTGGATAAGAAGAGTGGTAAGATTCAAATTATAAAAGGCATGCATACATATCCTTCACATACAACTTCCACACAGAAAACAGAGATGGATTTGCATAGTGGAAGCAAGGACCTTACAGTCCCATCTATTATGCTCATGAGATGGCTGCATGGGACACTATTATCTAGTGGAAAACCACCTGGGAGGCCACATGATTCAGATCTTGTGGGGGATGTCTCAAAACATGATGCTCGAAGCATAGATACAAAAGGGATGGGAGCATTGGAAGAGAATGATACAATGCTGGGAGTCTTGGGTAGGCTCAAGGAAGAGGGAGATATTCTCCCAACATCATCATTACCCACTCTCATTTCAGATTCTGTGTTGTGGGAGGAGATGCATTGAAGGAATGACATTCCAACATGTACCTTTGGCATATGAGATTTCAAGGAGGAGAGAAACCATATGACGGACACTTCTGTTGGTAGATCATCAACGCTATCACTATGGGAGATTGATCCATATTGGAAATCCCAACTGTTGGTGGATTACTCCAAGGATTTGTATACATGTATGATACTTGATGACCAGCTACATGAAGAGGGCTATTCAATCCAAGAATAATTAATCTATTATCATGGTAGGATCTTCTTATCTAGAGCCTCCAAGCTCCAGAAGAAATTGATACAAAGGGCCTATGTAGAGTTCTATTTCAGCCGCACATATTCCATGAGATTCTACAACATAATTATGAGAAGCTACACTTGGAAGGGCTTTGAAAGAGAAATATATCAGAATTTTCAGAGATGCATGTACCATGTGGAGATGGGGTAGTAACATAACTCTATAAAGGAGTTAATTCAACCATCTTTTTCTCTTTTTGAGAGAGGGGATAGATCTATGCACCACTCCATTTGTTTAAAGAGAAATTTTGGTGAATAATATGCTCATGTAAATAATGCTTAATTTGATTATTGTTTTCATTCTTTCACCATGTATATGTAGGACATAACTCCAAGAAGGAGTATTGTACCTTATAAAATTCATGGACAACTTTGGGCCACAAAAATTTATGAACATGGCCACTCCCTTGGAGGACAAAGGGAGATTTTGTTTCATGATGGGTGTACTCCTAAGGCACCAAATATATCTCAAAATTTTCAACCATAGTGAGATGACTTGGAAAGCAAGTAATTGGTGGGGAAACCACTTACCACATCATGATCTGATGCAGTCAGGAGATGCATTGCGTTGGTTCCAGATGTGGGACTATGACCCACCTCCATATGCACAAATTTCTTTTTTTATGTATGTAATTTTGATCCCATACATTGATGATGTACTTGTAATTTTTATGGGAATGTATGGAGGGAGGATGGGAGGTATGTATGTGCCCTATGGGATGGAAATTCTCCATGTATCTTATGCTACATGTTTCAGGGAGAACATTTGGCAAACCATGTTTGTTTCATTTGAACTATTGTCTCCTTATGAGATGGACTATTTGCATCTCATGAGAACTTTGGAGGAGAAATGCATGGAGGGATGGATTGCTGAAAACTTAGCTTATGGAGGAAGATTATCACATGTTGGTGTCACCAATGGAGGAGAATAAGAGTTGCAGCACTCACCTTGTCAGTTGCTCGAGGACAATCAAGATTTGGGAAGGGAGGACTGTAATATTCACAATTAGTCATGAGCTAATTGGAATATTCATTTTTTTTATTACTTTGTTTAAAGAATAAAAGAAAAAAGGAGGTCCATAAAAATCCTTAATAATGAATAAACCAATGCCAAATCTGAAAAGGCTAAATATTGGTTGTTAAATCAAGCACCCTTAGGGGTGAAAGGGGCTGGAACATCTTGACTGGGTCAACCTTGACCAAATCTACAACACTGTCATGGAGGAGTGGCCATCAATGAGGCACAATGCAGTTTTAGATGGAGATGCCTTGTGTGAAAGAAGTGATTTCATTGGAATTGGTTTAGGGTTTGCAAACTCTTATCTTATAAAAGGAAGGGGATGGCAGCATTAGAAATTTTTTGATGTTTATCATATTTTCTGAATATATGGTCTGTTTAGACATGTATATTTCTCTTGTTGTTTATCTGATATTGAATGTTGTTTAGCATTAGGTATTCCTGATCGGGAATCCCACCTCTTCCCATTGAGTAGCTCTTAGGAGAGTTTGTATTGCATTGTCCACTATCTGGCTTAGGGCCAAGCTTCTTCTTTAAACTACACTGCATATCCTATTGAGGGTTTGGTTGTTTTTTTAAGATGGAGTAAGTGGAGACTAGATCTTTCAGATATAGGCCATTTGAGTGCTCCTTTTCAATGGAGGAGGTTTCTACTTCATTGGGAGGACAGTATTGGAGGGCTTGAGCATTATTTTTAGATCTTGGCATGAGGAAAACCTTATTTTGATCCCTACAACACTGTATACTTCTAGATTTGCATTATTTGTATAGGTTCAGTTGTAGGGTGGTTCAACACACCATTTGGAGAGTGATTTTCTAAGCGTTGGGGATCTTCCCTTAATTTTGGAGATATATTGGAGGAGTCTATTCTATTTCCTATATCATTTTAGCCACACTTTCCAGATCTAAATATTTTAGTAGATCTGTAGTCTTAGATCTCAGATCTACAACTTATACTTGGTGTTTTGCTGAAAACTCCAAGGAGCTTCTTTAGAGGAGCTTGTATAGTGCATGGATCTAATATAGATCTAAATTTTTATGGACTTATTTTCTCTAGATCTAATGTGTAATATAAATATGTTGCAAAGCCAATAAAATAACGTTGTAAGTCTTTTCCAGTCTTTATATATGGTTGCAACACCTCATTTTGAGGGATTTCTTTCATTAGAGGATTTCTTTCCTTGTTATGCATATTATGGGCCATTTACTACACATGTTTTTCTATTGTAATAACAAATAAAAGCTCTCCATATTGGCCTCTTGATATATCTAAGATGATCTGAATTATTTTCCTATCTATCTGCATTGTATTGCTCCATTCCCAATTCAGGAATATTACATGGTGGTAATATGTGACAACTTTGACCACTCGCCCTAATAGTTGATGAAGTCGTGCTAAAACCCTATCATGTCTCTGATATTGCAGCGGGATATCATTAACTTAGGTGTAGTCTGGTATGCCTCTCATCAAAGCTGTGAGTTTATGATCCACATCGACTATAGGGTTAACACCCTCATCATAAACATCTACCTCAATTTGTTGAATCATTCGCTGCACTACCAAAGATAGCCTAGAGGCCTCACCGCTCCAACATCTGCAGAAAATAATCATAAATTTAACTCGTGGCACACATATAGAAAAATAATATTGAAAAACTTTAAAAATTGAATTCTTACCAAGGCCATCCCACTGTCCTCCCAATGGAAGAGGATTATTCGGATCTCCTCTGAAATTTGTCCCTGTGTATGACCAGTCATCAATCATGATGAGATGCTGGCAGATCCACCCAAAGAATGCTGGAAGGAATGACATATGCTGCCTACCACCATGGCGATGCATCATCTCACTCCATCTCTGAAGATGTGGATCCCTCAGCGCAGGAGGTACCACTTCTATCCTCTGATATCGAAATAGTGGCACCCTCTCTTGGAATAGAGTCACTAAGATCGATTGGTATCCAAATTTCTTCAACTTCACCATTTTTCATTTTGGTGAGCTGATCCTTCAGGTTGAAGAACAACCCATCACACCAGTTAAATATTGTTGGACTTATGTAGTCCAAAACATATTGGAACTGATACTTTCTCATCTCATGAAGGGCCTATACCCCTGCCACCCGAGAAATGGTGTAAAGGAATATCCAAATAGCTGGGGCATTGACAATCCTGATGTCAATTTTCCCACTCTTGGACTTTGTAGACCCACCACTGCAATGTCTAGCGATAATCATATATGTACTCTTGGCTCCTAGTATAGACCCTGCTAGCTAGATCGATAGTACCCTCCTTGAAAAAAAAGTGATGAAATAGATATCGGATATATCAATATCTAATTCTTGATCGTGAATGACATAAAATTGGTGGTCTACATCCCACCACCTCAGTAAGTATTGCAATAAGTCCACTTGGGACCTCATCCTTAGTGTCAGAGAGAACTTGAGTGATCCTTAGTTACAAAGTTCTCTTATACAATTTGGATCTTGAGATGCTTCTCAGTCCTTAGCCTTGTGATCCCTCTCTTTCCACATAATTGCCATATTTTTCCTAAAAAACATAAATTAACAAAGATTAAACATATTCTATGGAGAAAATTTAGCAAAAACTGCTTGAAATTTGGGCATTTACCAAATGAATTATTTTCAAAACACTGGCATCATGTTGGGGCATTAAGGGTTTGGGAAATCAGCATGGACTCGATAGGTCAAACCCGCGTTGGTCACTCATGTGCCCTATTTTTTCAAGGTCTCCTTAACCAAGCAAAAAAATTGCTAAAAGTGATGAAAATTAAAGGGAAAATCAAAGCTGGGGAGATATATATTACTTGAAACAAATTGAACTGCAAATGGTGGCATGTTTTGGTAGAATGGTGCACTAGAAGTTAGAATAAAAATACAGGGAAAAGTGCTCTGTCAAACTCCAAATGGTAAAAGTAATTTTAATTTTTTACTTTTTTCTATTAAAAGGATTTTACAACTATTTTTGATTAAAAAAATATTTTTTATCATTTTATGAGTGCATTTACCCATATCCGTTTTTCTTAATCAATCTGATGTTTGATTGCAGGTGCAAAAGTGGATCATTATGAATCCAATTCACTCAATGATGAACATCAGGTTTTCTTTTATCACTTTTTTTCAGACTTGTGAAAATAAATGAAAAAGGAACCCCCCTTGGAGTCTACTTTAAGCTCTTTTTTGACTCTTAAAACATAAAAATATTGCCAAGCACTTGTCTTTTTGAGCTTGTTATATTAAAATGAATTGATGTCATCTCATTATATCTTTACCCCTTTTTCAGGATGAGATTGACTAATTACAAAAAATTAATACCTTGGTCAAACTGATCAAGAGGTACTCTCATATATTATTTTCTACCTTTTCAGATGCGAGGGACTATCTATGAAAAGGGACCTTTTGGAGTTTTATTTTCCTCCTATTTTTCAAACTTCCTAAATATGAAAAATATACCTAGTTTCCCCTCTGTCAGACTCGTAAAATTTAAATGACGAAGGACTTGTCACCATGACAGGACTGAGCAACTCCTTCCTAGGGCTCATTAAACTTACCAGGATGGATTCATCCAAAGGCTGAACTTACACACTAAGAATATGATATCCTCTTCAACCTTTCTATAAAAAAGAAATAGTTACTCGCTACAAATTAGTAGGGGAAAATGGAATTTGGAAAGCATGTTTTGTGTTATGTACCAAAGGCAACATGTCGCTCTTAAACATGACACTCATTTTCATTTTGTGTTGGGTTGGGGATATCCTTCATTCATTACTTGCATTCTTGGGTTTGGGAAATACATTTTCCTCTCATTCGATCATCATTTCCCATCATCATGACCTTTGATCCCATTTTGAGTGAAGTTTCGCCAAACTCTGGAGTTGTGTCGCCGATATGTTCAGGAAAAGTCCTATCTGTAAAGTAAAAAATATGTTGCTTATTTCACCCTCTTTGCAACAGTCCTGAATCACTCCTATCATCTTGAGAAATCCTTTATTTCTTGTCAATGATGTGGGAATCATTGTGGCCCTGCTTCGACGGATCACTTCATATCAACTTTAGCTTCTTATCTAGGAATATGATTTAGAAACTCCTTTTCAGTGCCTTGAGGATTTCATGCCTTAACGATAAGTTCTTCATGTTTGAGATAGGTTCACATCATTGGAATTTTATCGTGTGATTCTGCAAGTGTTCGAATTTAGCTCATCCATTCACACTTGTAGATTTTTATGTCGTACCTTGAGGGCGATCATCATTATTGGTGGTTTCTCTTGTGTCTGTTAATTATTTGCTTCATCAACAGGTAATTAGGTGGTTTCTACCACGTTCAACATCATCACATCTATTCACATGGTTAGATTCATACAATGGGTATATCAAGATAGAGATGAAGACCTTGGATCGCAGCTTTTATTATCTAGGTTGCATAGATTTATTGGGTATTCATGATTGTACACATGATCCTTTCTATATGGATGGATGTGACCATACCGTGGATCCATTTCCACGTTATCTTCCAGATGGAAAGTTGTGTCCATGACATGGTTTCATCTGTTATTTTATGTCTATTCAAAGATGTGTTATTAGGCATGTTTATGTCAGAGATTTCATGTATTGTATCGTGTTTGATTGGTAGGTCTCCTGGTGGTGGTTTTCCAAAGTTATTGGTATGGATGATAAAGCAATTCAACCATTAGTTCTGGTTCTACTTTCATGCTTTAGGGAGCATCTATTACACAATATTTTGTCTCATTCCTTAGTCCTTATCCTACGTGTTTTATTTTGTGTCACTCATGTCACAAACGTTGCAAAGTGAAAAAAGTAGTATAAACTTGTTCATCCTATATAACATGGTTGAGATGTCCCCAAAGACCTAAAAGAGAAATGCTTTGAATTTTTTCTACAAAATTTTTTAAAAGCTTTATTTTACTGTTGGGTATGTGTTATATTCTTTCCACGATTAGTCGCACGCACGGGGGGGGAGAAAAATCCAGATGTACATTGCATCGTGAACAGTAGGGGGGTCACAGGGGGGCATTAGCCCCCTTTGTTCAACGTCTGAGGCAATGCCCCGAGAAAGTTTTTTTAGACCTTATTTTTCGGTGGGCATACCCACCCATGGTTTTGTGCATGGGTTTTCACATGGTTTTGGGGCATTATGGTTTTCGATTCCTAATATTTTGTAGATATGATCAAGGGAACTGTGGTTATGTTCTAATCTAGGATTAATGGATTGTGGTTTATGAATTCTTCCGCATGTATATATGTGTCGTAACACTAAAAGGAATATAATGAAAAATCAAGCTAGTAGTCCCGATTGGGGATCTAGGGGAAAATATCCATATATATCTGTTTTATGTTTTATTCTCTCGCTATTGTTTATATATTTTTTTTAAGATTCATCTGCAGATAATTTTTGTACAAGGTTAAAACCTACATGTGGTATCAGAGTTGTTTTGAATTCAAGGGGATGCCTTTACCTCTCAGGGGTTTTTTTCTCGGGCCTATGGTAGACCCTGTTCAGTGGGAGATCCGTGGGATTGATTCTTGCAGTGAAAGAATATGGTGAACAGTGGAAAGATAGCGATCGAGAAATTTAATGGTCAGAGTTTTGAGTTGTGGAAGCTCAAGATGGAGGATCTGCTGGTGGATAAATATTAGTGGATCGCACTAGATCCGGGTACCAAACCAGCATCAATGTCAGATGAAGACTGGAAGAAGTTTCATCAGAAGGAAAAGAGCACAACATGGTTGTGTGTCTCAGAATCAGTATTTTTGAATGTATCTGGGGAAGCTACAATGAAGACTTTGTGGGAAAATCTAGGGAATTTGTACCAATATAAGTCTCTGGTGAATAAATTTTTCCTATGAAAAATTTGTATAACCTGAGGATGAAGGATGGAGACTCGGTGACAGAGCATCTGAACACCTTCAATACTACATTAAGTTAGTTTTTATCTGTTGATATTAAAATCTTAGATGAAGATAAGTGCATCAGTTTGTTGTGTTCTCTACCAGATTTGTGGGATAGTTTGGCTATTGCAATAGGTAGCAATACAACTACCTTGAATTTTGATGACATTGTATCAGCCTTGTTGTCGGAGGAAATGAGATGGATAAATATGTAGGGATAGAATGGAGATCCCTTATATGTACGAGGAAGGTCCCAAAACATAAACAAGAATAAGGTTTCGAGTGGGATATCTAAATCTAGAGGGATATCTAAATCTCCAGGAAAGTTTGTAAAGGTGTGCTTGAAATGTGGAAAGGAAGGTCACTACAAAAAGGATTGTAGATCTAATGCTCCAGAGAAAGGAAAGGGATATGATGATGCTCCTTCTGCAGAGAAAAAAACCACCTCAGATGAAGGTGGGGATGTGTATTTGGCTTCTTCTTCAAATACACATGTAGATCATGAGGCATGGTTGATTGAATCAGGTGCATCCTTTCACTTCACTCCCCATAGGGAGTGGTTCTGCGAGCATGAGAAGTATGATGGTTGTGATGACTTCTTAGGGGATGATAGGAAGGCCAAAATCATCACACGTGAAAAAGTCAATTTTAAGCTACAAGGTGGAAGGATTAGAACACTTCCTGGTGTTCTGCATATTCCTTCTTTGGCCATAAATATGATTTTTGTAAGCAAGATGTATGATGCAGGTGTAAAAATAGTGTTAGAGAAAGATACCTGCAAGATGGTTCGAGAAGTACTGGTATTAATGTAGGGAGTTCGGATTGGAGCTCTGTACAATATTTAGTGTATAACTATTATTGATGGTTGCAACAGTTATGTGGTTCCTAAAAGTGGAGCAGAAAGTCTAGCATTCTCTAGAGAAAAGGCCATGCTATGGCATCAAAGGCTTGGTAATATAGGAGAGAAGGGACTTTGGATACTGCATGGAAATGGTATGGTAGAAGGTATGTATAATTTCTCTCTGGATTTTGATTTCTTTGAACATTTTGTATATGGGAAGCAGAATCGAGTGAGTTTTCCTTTTGCTGCTAATATGACAAACACGATATTAGAGCTTGTGCACAATGATGTGTTTAGACCTGTGTCAGTTCCATCATTGGGAAAATATGTGTACTATGTCTCATTCATAGATGACTTCTCAAGGAATACATGGATATATTTCTTGAGGAATAAATTTGAAGTCTTTGACATATTTAAAGAATTTAAGGCTCTGGTGGAAAACCAGACAGAGAAGAAGATGAAGGTGCCGAGGATAGATAATGGTGGAGAGTTTTTGAAAAAGGAATTTGAAGAATTTTGTAAGAAGTGTGGTATACCACGACAGAAGACTAATCTATACACACCTTAGAAAAATGGAGTTTAAGAAAGAATCAACAGAAAATTGATGGAAAAGGCAATAAGCATGCTTACTGGTACCGGGTTAGGACAGGAATTCTGGGCAGAAGCAGTGGAGACTACATGTTACCTGGTTAACAGATCACCTTCATCAGAGTTGGAGGATAAGACTCCACATGAGGTATGGACTAGTAAGAAACCCTCTCTTTCACATCTGAGGGTATTTGGATGTGATGCATATGTACATGTTCCAAAGGAGAAAAGGACCAAGTTGGATAATAAACCTGAAAGGTGCATCTTTATTGGATATAAGGATGGTTTAAAAGGTTACAAGCTTTGGAACCCAGAAATAAGGAAGGTTGTGTATAGCCGAGATGTGGTGTTTAGAGAGGTGAAATATGTTGTTAAACATGAAATCCTACCAAAGGAACCTGAGAAGATGGAGTTTGAGCTAAAGGAGGATGAATCAGACTCTACAATAGAAGAATATTAAGAAGACGAAGAACCACAAACTCCAACTATGAGAAGATCAGTTCGGGAAAGAAGGAAACCAGAAAGGTATAGTCCATCTGCTTTATGCTCAAATTTTTCTTTAATTATAACTGATGATGATCCCAGAACTGTCAGGGGGGTAGTAGATTCAGAGGATTGAAAACTCTGGAAGGAGGCCATGGTTGATGAAATGGCATCCTTGCACAAAAATAAGGCATGGGATCTGGTGGAGTTGCCGACTGGAAGGAAGCCATCAGGAGAAAATGGGTGTTTAAGAAGAATATGAATGTAGAAGGTGTTGTCACTCATTATTATTAACACTTTCATTGATAAGGTTTTACATGTCATTCACCTAGGTTCATGTTGTCTCATACTCAGTTTCATGAAATTAAAAAAAAAAAATACATGTGGTGATGTTTACCCTAAGTCTAAACCCACCTCGAGCCTTGTCATATCAGTCAAGTCCACCTCATATCATTTAGTTTTCATTCCCACGCTTTTAAATCAAAAATATAATCCACTTGTCAGTTTTACACAGTTTTGTAGTGAATTATATGGCAAATCAACAGATTCGCTACAAAATTGCCTAACAATTCCATAGCAAATATATCAGTTGTTTAACTATTTTCGCTATGAAACTGGGTTTTTTTCTACAGAGATTGAAAGAGTGGTGTAAGATGTCAAATTTTGATGGACGAAGACAAAGGTGAGGTCATGCGAGTTATTTATCATAATTCCCAAGCATACAAGGCCATATATTTTGTAATCATTGCCTCTTACAGTCACATGTGTCTTCTTGTCCCCTCGAGTTATCAAATCACTTTTTAAAACTTGCATGTAAAGCATCTCAATGTCATTTTTTGAGAGATGGTTCACCATGAAAAGTAGGTTGGTCTTTAGTTTTGATTATTTAGGTGTCATAATAAAGGAGGTAGAGAGAAGTATAAAGGATCAATGACATCGAAGAGGAAAGAAAACAAGGGTGGTTATTGCATAAGGTATGAAACTATGGATTTGAATTTGTTAAATGAATATCCCAGTGCTATGGAGGCTTTCAGGAAGGTAGGTTGCCTATAGTTTTGTTAAAAACTGCAGGGTTTCCATGTCCATGTATCTAAAGACTTTGAAACAAATTTTACAAGGAAAACTTGAAAAGTTGGAGTTTTGAACCTCACAGTGTCACTAGATGCTATCTCCCAAGCTACGCAAATACCCAGAGGTGGGGAAGAATGGTTCAAAGCCACAAAATTCAGAATGAAAATTTGTGAATAATTTCTCAAATAGGAGCACAGAGGAGCTGAGATGAAAAATGACATCCCCAGCGGTTATATGAAAGAGAACTATGCAAAATTGATGTTAGTGGTCAAAAAATACTTCACCTGCGAAGGTAGATTCCACGTGGCTTATTCTTATCATTTTAGACTCCTTCTGCATTTTTTTGGTAAGAAACCACTCGATCTACCTTTATTTTTATACAGAAGTTTTGGAATGTTGTCAGATAAAGTCCAGGTCAAGGCAAAGGGTAGTGAAACATTAGTCTTTCACCATGGTCTGATCAAATGTTTAGTACTAGAGGAATTGAAATGGTTAAATAGAGATTGGGCCTCTTTTATTTTTATGAGTGAATATGAAGTATATGTAGTGACTCCAAAGAAAGTTTCAAAACCAAAAAATACTCCATCTCCAATTGTAATAGAAGAGATTGATGAAGAAGGAGGACAACCTCTTGTAGAACCAATGGACATTGAATTTGAACCTCTGTAAGAGACTAATATCCCTCAGCCATCACCTGTAAGGAAAAAATAGAGAATTAGAAACAAAGCATTAAGAGGGTAACAAGAAGCCAAATTTTTTCCAAAGGAAACCTAGAAGACATCCTCTAGGAAATAGATATTGAAGAATCCCCAATAGTACAGTCAGAAGACATTAAAGGAGAGAGAAGAAAATTGAAGAAAGGTAAGTCTGTTAAGAAGTTGGATTTTGTAGGAGAGGATATTGGCTTCACTTTCCAGCCAAGGAAGCCAATATCTAGGTCACAGATTTCAAAAGATGCCATGGAAAGCAAAGGAGAAAAAAATGTCAGTGAAGGTAAGCATCCAGAGAACATCATAGATCTATCCCCAGCAATAGAAGGAGTCTTTGTACAAAGAAAAGGGAAAGATCATGTTGAAGAAAATACTGAAGTACAAATTCTGCAAGAAATATTAAGAGAGGCCAGGGAGGTAGTTGAAGTGACGCTGGAATTAAAAGAAGCCAAGGTGGATAGAAAAATAATGAAATATTTTGAGGAGAGATGAAGGAGTAGCTAGATAAGTATGATAAGACTTTGTCAAATTCTAAAAATATGTTAAAAAGAATCCATCCCTTGAGGAGGGTGGTAAGAAACACAAGGAACAAGAATTTGTGGTTATATTCTGAGAGGAAAAACCTCAAATTGTAGGTCAAAGAGCTGGAAGACCAAATGGACATGATTCAAGAAGAAATAAAGAGAAGAGGACTTAAAATTATATTGGTAGAGGTTGATCCAACCTGAGGTAGAGGTACCTAAGGTACAACCTATTGTTAATGAAGATGAAGCACCCAAGGAATTATGATAAGTTGATCCAAATAATTTTTGTTAAATTTTACAGCTTGTAGGTGACATAAATTTTGGCTTAGAAGGTGAAATTTTGAAGAAACTTACCAAATTTGTAGTTTCAGCCATACCAGGCAGTTTCATAGCAAGCTCCAGGCTTGAGGGCCGAAATTTTCTACAAAATTTCTGAATTTTTTTTTTAATCTTTAAAATCAGTTTTATGGAGGTCCAAGGAGGGATTTTGATGGTTTTTATCTATTTTGACCTGAAAAACACTTTTTCACTAGTAGAGGTGGTAGAAAAGAGGGTTAGAAGGAAGAAATGGGCATGCTATGAAATTTATCTATGAAATTTCTTAAAGATTCTGTGTTTTGCAGTGAGATATTTTTAGAGAGTTTTTGAAGGTTTGAATGGCATATGGAAGACCAGCCAGCCACCTGGAGGCATCCAAACAGACAGTGGACCATCCGAGCAGACATCCATTACTTGGCATGTGTGTCACTCATACAAATCAGCATGAATACATAGTTCTAGATAATGTTAATCTTTTCCTAAAAAATAAGACAGTTGTTGCTAAATTCTTGGGGGTACATTCATGTATTTGTCATGGTGAATGCCACTTGAGAATATCATATTTATCTATGTAATTTTCCCACTATTAGAGAAGTGAATGAAATAAATGTAAGTGGAGTCCTATTAGGAGAGTAAGTCTTAAATGGATAGGTGTCTTTTTATGTTCCAAAAATGTAGTTTTTAGTTATGGTTAGGTGTCAAAGTCATGGTTCGATGATCTAGCCAGCTAGGTAGATCCTATGTAAGAAAAAAGGGTCTATTTAAATATATAAGATTGAATAAGAAAGGGTTGAAGAATTCTTTTGACACAACTACTATTGTAAATTTTCATATCAGTAATAGACAGACAATGACTATTTCCTCCATCACCTGAGATTCTTGAGATGTTTCAATGAGTTTATGTGTTTCTTTTATATCTTGCTTCCAATAGTATTGATGTTAAATTACCCAGAATTCATGTTATGCATGCTTTGAATTCCTTTTAGCATTGAGTTATTAATTATTCCAATGTGTCAATGTCGTTCTATCATTGAAACAGAAAAAGCCTCAATTTCCACAAGTAGAAATGCTTGTCATTGAATTCCTTTTATTGACTCCATGAGCCCAATGGTAGTTGAATATTTCCCATTTTTCACCTGCAATCACATACACTAAGACACTCATAGAGTTAGCCATCTGTTTTAAGACATAATTGAGAAAATACTTTGATAAATTGAGAGAGCCCTATCAGGTTGAAGAGGCTAATCCTCAGTAAAAATTTGGTTTGAAAGAGTTACTCTAAATTATTTGGTGGAGCAACCCATCAGTACCAATTTAGAGATAATAGAAGGCAAGGTGGAGAAATAAAAAGATCGACTGGTAGAAAAAGGTTATTCCCATGTGCCGGTAATTGATTTTGGTGATATTTTTTCTCCTGTTGCCAAGGTTACTTCTATTAGATTACTTTTATCTATTGTTTTTTCCTTTGAATTTGAGGTATAACAGATGGATGTGAAGAAAAAATTTCATCATGGAGATCTGGAAGAGGAGATCTACATGAAGCAACCTGAAGGATTTATGGTGAAGGGTAAGAAAGAACTAGTATGCAGGTTAAAAACGTCTATGTATTGGTTAAAATAATCACCAAGGATGTGGTATCCAAAATTTGATACCTATATACGGGGACTTGGCTTCACCAAAGAGGATCACTTTGTATATTTTAAATTAATTGGTGACCATGTTATTTATTTGGTCTTGTATGTGGATGATGTGTTGGTGATTGGAAATCAAAAAGAAATTATCCAAGATTTGAAGACCCAATTGTTCTCTAAATTCAACATGAAGGATCTTGGTGCTGCAAAATATATTTTTGGGATGGAAATTAAGATATATCGGGAAAAGAGGAAGCTTTGGTTAAACTAGAGGAAGTATGTCGAGACAATATTGCAGAGGTTCAATATGCAGGATAGTAAATCGGTGGAGGTTCTTATTCTTATAGGTGTAAAGCTATCTGTTGAACAGTGTCCTAAGACACAAGAAGAAGATGAGGATATGTCTCGTGTTCTATATGAAAGTGTAGTGGGTAGCCTAATGTATACAACAGTCTGTAATAGACCAGACATTCCACATGCTTTGAGCAGGTTTATGTCAAAACTAGGGAAGGAGCATTGGGCAACAATGCAGCGGGTTTTTAGATATTTGCGTGGCGCTAGTGATTATGGGTTTTTCTACCAGGGAAGACCAGGATTGGATAGAGTTTTGGACATCCATGGATTTTTTGATGTAGACTGGGCTGGAGATATGGATCAAAGAAGATCTACTAGTGGGTATCGTTTAACCTATTTGGAGGTGCAGTCAGTTGGATGAGTAAAAGAGAGCCTGTAGTGGCTCTTTCAACTACATAGGCAGAATACATGGCAACCACTCATGCAAGCAAGGAAGAAGTTTGATTACAGAGATTTTGTTCAAGTATGAGGTTGGTGCAATGAGTTATAAGGATGGACTATGACAGCCACAGTGCAATTTTCTTGGCTAAGAACCTTGCTTATCATTCAAAGACAAAGCACATTGTTGATCAATATCACTATGTGAGAAATATGGTTGAGGATAAAAGGGTGTTGCTGGTAAAGGTGGAAACTTTGAAAAATGGTGCATATGCATTGATGAATTCTGTGAGTTAGACGTTATCTTGGTGTAGAGAAATAATGGATGTTGCAATGCTAGACTAATGACTAAGCTCTCTTGTGCCCCCCTGTCGAAAGAAAACAACAAGTGGGAGAATGTTGGGTATGTGTTATATTCTTTCCATGATTAGTCGCACGTGCGCAAGGGGGGGCGAGGGTGTCAGAGTGGGGGCGGCATACCCCCTATTCGGGGTCTGAGGCAGTGCCCCGAGAAAAAAAAATTGGACCCTATTTTTCAGTGGGTGGAACCGCCCATGTTTTTTTTGCATGGGTTTCACATGGTTTTGGGGCATGATGGTTTTTGACCCCCGGTATTTTGTAGATCCAGTCAAGAGAACTATGGTTATTTTCTAATCCAGGGTTAATGGATTGGGGTTTATGAATGCTTTGACATGTATATATGTGTTGTAACACTAAAAGGAATATAATGAAAAATCAAGCTGGTAGTCCCTATTTTGGATCCAGGGGAAAATATCTATGTATATATGTTTTATTTTTTATTATGTCATTATTGTTTACTTTTGGTTTTTAAGATTCATTTTCAGATAATTTCTTTACAGGGTTAAAACTCGCATTTACAAGCCTCGTGTGGTTCTTCCAATAATAGCCTTGAGCTTGTCCCCTTCTCCCTAACCTTTTAACAATGTTTCCAGCATGGGAATTCCATAGTAACGTCATGCTGGTCCTCTTCAGGCATGTTCTCCAAAAATGGAGCAGAAGCTTCGACCTCTATAATTATCGAGAAAAGAGTCTTGGTACTTGTTGGTTGAGGATATTGTTGAATACTCCAATTTTTTACCCTTGATCTTATCTCCAGATATTTTACCCTTTGAGATAAGGCCTTTACCCCTCATTAATGGATCCATAACACCTACAGCTCTACTATAAAAAATTTCCATGCTAGTGAGTCTTGGTTGGTCATTGTTGGTTGCCATTCTTCTCTTTGATTGTGCCTAGATGTTGTCTATTTGACCAGGAAGGAGAAGATATTGAAATGATAGTCTTGGACTTGGATTTCCACTCTGAAGGAGGCCTCCAACATCAAGGCATCAACTGTAAGCTTGCCTTTGTTCATTTAATAATAAAAAGTATGCTTTGCTTCCCATGAATATTTTGATATTAAATGATTTAGCATGATACTCCTTGATCTGTCATTTGGTTTTCTTTGAAATATATATATGCTATGTATCTTTCGTATTCTATCATATGATCTTCTTTATAAGTATTCAAACATAGAAGGCATAACGAGGAACAAACCTAAAAGCAAAAGGATCAATATTGACAATGAGGAAATGACTTCATAAGGAGTGAGGTAGGCCATCTCCCTTTCTTGTATTACTTCAATGTTACATTATGAAAGCTTGTATTATTTGTGACGATTGTTACTAGACCCACTCATTAGGCTAGAGGCACCACTTCTTTCTGAATAAGTGATTTTCCTACATAATAATAAATCCCCCTACCCAAGTGCATGTAGCCTTGTTATCTGTTATATAACTTAAGGATTTTTCTTAGGCTAGCTAAGATGAAAATTGAATCAAAGACATGAACAAAGAGCTTGATAAGATTGAGAAAAATGAGACATGGGAGCTATTATCACTCTCCCCAACTTCCCAAGGTCGAAAATAATATTGGATAAAGGTAACCACAGACCAATGTTTAGGTCAGGTAGCCAGCCGTACTTGAACCAGAGAGGGCTCTCTCATTGTCACTTTTGTTAGAGTTAGAATATGCATTCTACCATCAGTGATTGATATCATTCCTTCATTTCTCATATTAGGTGTCTCATTCTGAAATTTTTATATCATTCCATTAGGTCATGCTAAAAATTCTTTCGCTAATGGTGGATTTCCTCAAATAAAACTTCGCTATCCTTCATAAAATCACATTTTCTGACTCACCTTCATGTCTTCTTGAGCATAATAACACCTATGAAAATATCATTTCACCATGTCTTGTCTCAGTTAAATTCAACCATGGAAGTCAGGTTATTCAAAGTCTCATTAGGTCATTAGGGTTTTGTCTTTCAAGGTCCAAAAATGCACCATTTCATTTGCATAAGGTCAAAAAATTATGAGAGTGATCCCAATAATGTATCTTTACCATGTAAAGATGACCTCCAAGATGGTTTCCAAAGTTGTAATTTGATTTCAAGTGTGAGTTTCATTCCAAGATGTATTTTTTATTTATTCATGTAATTTTGTGTCAATTCAAATGAAATAAGTATTAATTCTCCCAAAGGCTGCCAAATTATAGTTGCACATGCCAACACCTAAAATTTCAAAGTTAAATAGCTTTTAGTTCATCAATTGATCAAATTTCAAAGGGAGTTGTCTTTTCCCAAAAGGTGCCCAAGTCATCATTGTTCACAAGCACTAAACCCTAAATTCCTCTCCCACTGAGCTAGGGTTTACTATGGAAGCGAGAAATTTGAGAAGATGAGGCATAATGTAGGTCATATCAGTAAGTATGAGGTCATTTAATCTCATAACAATCATGTCTCCGTCAATATCCAAGCCAAAATTTTTCTTGATCAATACACAAATTTTCAAATTGATGCAACATATTCCCCCCATTGACTCCTATGAACATCTGAGCTAAATAGACCTCAAAAGAAACTCCACTAATCCATATGGGTCGAATCCATGAGGTGAGGGATATATTACATGAAAAGTTGAATTGAAAGCTAGAGTGTAGGATGAGAAAAGTGACTCATTCCTATCTCCAGGAACTGATTCATTACACCTCAATTTATTGACATACCTAATGTATCTACCCTAGATAAAAGTAAAAACATGAATTTTACAATCATCTTGACCATTTAAAATAGTAATTTATCATTTCCCAAGGTGAAAAGTGAAACTGGAGAAAAATTGTTGAAGACTGTGAAAATTGGAAATTTCCTAGTAAATGCGTAGTGTGCAAGCAGAAACAATAACATGTTTTCAAAGCTAGTTTTGAGTTTCGTCCTGGTGTCCAAATCAACTCCATGATAGCTCATGGGAAATATCTCTGTGTCTACTTTCCAACTATACCTCTAGTTTCCAAAATGATGCTCATTTTCCTTGTTAAAAATGTGATCTCCCAAGATTGGTAAACGCACAGCGAGTAGACGAAAAAGGAGGCAAAGACATGAAATTTTGGTAGTTTGTTTCATTTGTGAGGGACCAGTTCTCCTCCAAATATTCTAAAAATTTCTAGGGTTAATGTAATCATCATTATTAACATGATGGTGGTGGCCATTTTTCAATTGTAGGCCCAAAAAAAGAGCAAGCGTGCAGGTTGCTGCGCCTTTGGAAAATTTTCTGAGTGCAAAAATACTAAAAAACATAGACTTTTCACCTTTTTGAAGACCACATTTGGAGGCCTTCTTGGTGTCCAAATCAGATCCAAGTTAGCTCATTGGAAATAAATTTGAGTCTAATTTCCAAATATACCTTTTTTTTCTTCTGATTGGAGTTGATTTTCCTTGTTAAAACTTAATTTTCCCAAAAGTGATCAAAAAGTGTTGAATGGAGATGCAAAAATGAAGAGTTTTTTTGCAAGAAACATTGGGAGGCATTCCTAAAATACAAATTGAGCTCATGATATCTAATTGGAAAGCTCTCTTTGTCTAGTGATCATTTGAAGTATCAAGCAAGTGATTTGGATACTCAAACTATGAGAAAGCTTGATTTTCCCAAGGTCACTCCAGAAGTGCAACAAATCTTCTGTGGCACCTGTGTTATTGACATTTCTCTAAGAAAATTACAACTGTGTAAAATATGAAGGATTTTTTTCTTAATTTACCTATGAGGGAAAAAAACCTCTCTCAATTTTGTCAAATTAATCTTTGTTTGGTCAGAAACACAGTTTGAGGAAAAATTGACCCTTTGAATGGAAAATGGCTTGACTCTTTGGATATTAATGACAAATTGCAGCTATTTATTTGGGATTCATGTGGTATGAATGTTTGACATAGTTTATTCTTTGTGATCATTTGTATGAATGTATTTTAAACTCATAAACCATTTTCATGTCTATGATATGCTTAATTTCAAGTTGAAAGGCAGAAGTCATGTTTTTCATGCTCTATTTTGGGGAATTTTGCATAATTGGCCCATTTTCTTCAGTTTAGGGAGAATTAATATCATATGCTCTTCCTATATTCTCACTGGTCTATTCATCTCACTAAAATCACCTTTAAGTTTTAAACCTTCCTACCTACCTTGCCCCATCGAATGAGCTGCAATTTCATCTCATTGGCCCTAATTTAGCTCCCTTGACCTAATCCTAGTTTCAGTGAGCCAAAACCCAAATAAAAAAAAACCCCTGCATTTCATACCTAGCCTAAAAACCTAATTACTCCATCCCTCCTGGCTGTGACCCTTTGGAGAGAGCCCTCTCTGGCTTGATAGGGCTAACTATCAAGTCAAAATCTTGGTTTGTGGTTACCTCTATATGGATTCCTTCCTTAGCCTTGGGAATTTGGTAGAGTGTTAACATACTGGCACCGCTTCCAGGGAACGAACAATTTTTTTTTCCCCTATTTGTACAACAAAGATCAAATCTGATTGTTGATGGTGAACAACGATCAGGCATAAGAAGGTTGTGCATCATTCACCTAGCGACTCCAGTGTTGAAAAATCCCAAGATTCTAAATTCCTATGGCGACTCCACTCTTCAAGAAATGGTAGTCTAAAGATATTCTTAGTGAAATCATGACTATAAAAATGGATTTGATTGCTCGAAGTTATGCTCCTATGAATCGAGCTCATATTCTTGGTTTTTCTAACCGTATTCCTCATATATATTGGCAATCAAGACTATCAAAGTTTAAGGGTCAATATGGTGAAGATGATAGTTTTCATTTGGTCAAATTTCATTTTCATATTCATAGAATAAATATTGAGTTTCTTGAAGATTGTTTGATGAAGAAGTTTATGGCTATCTTGGAGGAAAAAGCGAGATCATGGTATGAGGATCTACCATCTGCTAGTTTATATTCTCTAAAAGACTTTCATTCAGTTTTATTTCAAAATTATCAAAGATATAATTCTTCCATGTCAATGATTGATATTTGTTGTGATATCTCTGATAATTGCATTGAGTTTCTTGAAAATTTTTATGGGAATGAAGAGTGTCTAGATGATGAGCTCATAGAATCCATTAATGATTTTTCCTCCCAACAAGAAATAACAGTTTCTTCCTTGGATGAAGAGATCCTTGAGCCTTTGCATGACAATCCTTTTCATCACAAAAAATAACAAGTGTTTTCTCTCATGGAAGAAAAGGATGATGTATATTGTCTTGATGTACATGAATACTTCCCACAAGAAACAATTCTTGCAGCAGTACAACAAGTTGATCAACCAAAGGTTAAAGAAGATATTAAGCATCCTTGTGAATCTTTAGGAGAGAAAGAAGACAATTATTGTGTTTTCAAAAGGAAAAGAAAAGTACTTTCTCCTTTGTCTAAAGATGAGATAGATAAACTCATAAAAAGTCATATTACAGTCTAATCTAAAGCAGGTTTTCCGTGTTCACATAGTCAAGAAATTGTTGGTAAAAATTCTTTCATTTTTGACAATGAAAATCTTAGTTTAAATGAGGACAATCCTGAAACTAGATTTATAGATCATCATGAAGAAAGACAATCTCCTTTTTAAATGTTCATATTTGATGAAGTTTCTCCTAAACCTGAATTGCCTAAGTATGATAAATATGAAGATAATTTTGATGAGGATTTTGATGAAATTATACAGGATATTGCTGTGATTAAACAAATTTATGATGATGATTCCATGCAAGGAGACGAGCTAGCAGATATTTTTCTCTTTCATGAAGATGATAGGGTTGTCATGATAATTTTGAAGAATGTTTCTTGTTTAAGGATGACATAGAATATGAATTTGAGGAATATGAGCCTAAGACAGACAGTATGCCAGAGAAAGAATAGTAATTTCTCATGCTTCCGGAATTTGTAGCCAACACTCAGACAACAAAAAGTCATACTTCCTTATGCTATCATATGGATCAACAACCAAGTGTTCTTTCAGATCAAAATAAAGAGTGTGCTTGTGTTTTTGCTGAATCTCAAGACAATGCAACATTTCATATTTTTGAAGATCCTTTTATTGATTTGCTATAGTTAGCAGGGAAGATGTATTTTCTTACTTTCATGGACCAGAAGCACATGTTCAATAGACACTTGGAGTCACCTAGCTTTTGTTTTTTCTACCTGCTTGAGGAAAGTGAGAGAATAATTCAAGAAAGTAACCATCTGCTTGATTGGTTACACTGGAAGGATCACTTCACTTGATTGTACATATGTCTTTAGCAGGAAGGTGGTTGTCATCAGGTCAATTCTCTGTGATGTACTGCAATCAATAAGTAGGGTAAGTCCATTTTTTAGTCTTGTTTCAGTCAAGTCAAGTCAAATTGAGTCAGTTTCATTCAGTTTGTGTCATTAAGTTGTCAAATAGTCAGTTCTGCATTTTAGTTTTAGTTATTTTTTACCATATTTGGCCCAATGGAATAAAGCACTAATCTCATCAACTCAGAGATCTATGGTTCTTGACACCTTTGTCAGAGATGCCATCCCCAATAAGGCCAATGTTAGAGTCAAAATATGCATTTTTGCATCAGTGACTTATATCATTCCTTTATTTCACATATTAGGTGTCTCATTCTGAAATTTTTATATCATTCCATTAGGTCATGCTAAAAATTGTTTCACTGATGGTAGCTTTCCTCAAATAAAAATTCACTCTCCCTCATAAAATCAAATTTGTTGACTCACATTCATGTCTTCTTGAGCATAATAACACCTATGAAAATCTCATTTCACCATGTCTTGTCTCAGTTAAAGTCAACCATGGAAGTCAGTTTATTCAAAGTCTCATTAGGTCATTAGGGTTTTGTCTTTCAAGGCCCAAAAATGCACCATTTCATTTGCATAAGGTCAAAAAAGTATGAGAGTGATCCCAATAATGTCTCTTTACCATGTAAATATGACCACCAAGACGGTTTCCAAAGTTGTAATTTGATTTCAAGTGTGAGTTTCATTCCAAGATGTAATTTTTATTTATTCTTGTAATTTTAATTTAATTGAAATGTAATAAGTATTCAGTCTTCCAAAGGCTGCCAAATAAGAGTTCCACATGCCAACACATAAAATGTCAAAGTGAAAGATTTTTTATTTCATCAATTGATCTAATTTCAAAGGGATTTGTCTTTTCCCAAAGGTGCCCAAGTCATCATTGTTCACAAGAACTAAACCCTAATTTCCTCTTCCACTGAGCTAGGGTTTTCTATGGAAACAAGACATTTGAGCAGATGAGCCATAAGGTAGGTCATATCAGTAAGTATGAGGTCATTTCATCTCATAAACATCATGTCTCCATTATTTTTTGAGAAGTCATTCCAAGAGTCAAGTGATTTTCCACTCATAGGTTCGGTTTTTCTTCAAATTGTGTTTCTGACCAAACAAAGATGAATTTGAAAAAAGTGATAGAGTTTTTTTGTCCACCATAGGTCATGGAAGAAAATATTCCTTCATACTTTACACAGGTTTCATGGGTTTAGATAATTTTCTAAAACCCAGGTGCCACAAGAGAGTTGTTGCACTTCTGGAGCGACCTTGGGAAGATCAATTTTTCTCATAGCTGGAGTGTCCAAATCACATGCTTGATAATTCAAATGATAACTAGAAAAATATATATTTATAATTATCTATCATGAGAAAAATTTGGAGATTAGGAATATCTCCAAAATTTTCTTGCAACAGGACTCTTCATTTCTGCACCCTCATTCAACGTTTTTTGATAAGTTTTGGAAAAATTAAGTTTTTACAAAGGAAATCAACTCCAATAAGAAAAAAAATATGTAGATTGGGAAATAATAATCAAAGGGATTTCCAATGAGCTATCATGGATCTGATTTGGACACCAGGAAGGCCTCCAAATGTGGTCTTCAAAAAGGTGAAAATTCTGTGTTTTTGAATATTTTTGCACTCATAAAATTTTCCAAAGGTGCAGCGACCTGCACGCTGTGCTATTTTTTGGGGCCTCCAATTGAAAAATTTCCACCACCATCATGTTCATAATGATGAGTAAATCAACCCTAGCAAGTTTCAGAATATTTGGAGGAGAACTGGTCCCTTAAAAATGCAAAAAACTACCAAAATTTCATGTTTCTGCCTCCTTTTTGGCCTGCTCTCTGTGCATTTACCAGTCTTGTGAGATCACGTTTTTGATAGGTAAAATGAGCATCATTTTGGAAAAGGGAGGTAAAGTTTGCAAATAGACACAGAGAGATTTACAATGAGCTATGATGGAGCTAATTTGGACACTGTGAATGCACTCAAAACCAGCTTTGAAAACAGGCTATGTTTTTTGCTTGCACACTGTGCGTTCACTAGGAAATTTCCAATTTTCACAGTCTTCAACAATTTTTCTCTAGTTTGAATTTTCACCTTGGGAAATGAGAAATTACTAATGTAAATGGTCAAGATGACTGTAAAATTCATGTTTTTACTTTTATCTAGGGTAAATACATTAGGTAAGTCAATTAGTTGAGGTGTAATTAATCAGTTCCTGGAGATAGGAATGAGTTACTTTTCTCATCCCACACTCTAGCTTTCAGTTAAAATTTTCATGTAATATATCCCTCACCTCAAGGATTAGACCCCTATGGATTAGTGGAGGTGGTTTTGAGGTCTATTTATCTTAGATATTCACAAGAGTCAATGGGGGGAATAGTTGGCATCAATTTGAAAGTTTGTGTATTGATCAAGAAACATTTTGGCCTAGATATTAATGACAAATTGCAACTATTTCTTTGGGATTCATGTGGTATGAATTTTTGACATAGTTTATTCTTTGTGATCGTTTGTATGAATGTATTGTAAACTCATAAACCATTTTCATGTCTATTATATTCTTAATTTCAAGTTGAAAGGCATAATTCATGTTTTTCATGCTCTGTTTTTGGGAATTTTGCATAATTGGTCCATTTTCTTTAGTTTAGGGATAATTCATCTCATATGCTCTTCCTAGCTTCTCAACAGTCTATTCATCTCACCAAATTCACCTTTAAGTGTTAAAACTTCCTACCTACCTTTCCTCATCGAATGGACTGCAATTTCATCTCATTGGCCCTAATTTAGTCCCCTTGACCTAATCCTTGTTTCAATGAGCCCAACCCCAAATCAAAACAAACCCCTGCATTTCATACCTAGCCTAAAACCATAATTTCTCCATCCCTCCTGGCTGTGACCCTTTGGAGAGAGCCCTCTCTAACTTGATAGGGCTAGCTATCAAGTCAAAATCTTGGTTTGTGGTTACCTCTATTGGGATTCCTTCCTCAGCCTTGGGAATCTGGCAGAGTGATAAAAAAATTTAGCAGTAAAATGAATGGCTGATTATCTAATGATTTTAGGCTAGATATGTAATCTTAATAAATAGAATTTTCTTTATGTTTTGAATTGTGGATAGAAAATTCAATGAGTGGACTATATATAATGTTTCTAGGCCTAAAATTCAAGGTGAACCTGCAGTGAATATGTGAGACAAGATAGGTAGTTTCAAAATAATATTAATCATTCATTGTGTATAGAATGAAAATGGAGGAGAGTTTGAATGAGCACTGAGGTGAATTCATTCAGTTTAGAAGAAAATAAACATAATATGGTGAATCTTGTCTAAAACAGAGCATGCATAAACGCGATTTTTTCTCTCAAACATACAAGATAAACATATATGAAGAAGAAGATATGATATTAAGCATAAAATTATAAGCATACATGAGAAAAACAAATTCTCCAAAGCATAACAGAAGTATCTCAACACAATTCTTGCAATTTATCTCTCATTCATTCCACAAGCTGATTACAAGAGCTCCATTGCAATATGAGACTATACATCCCAAAAAAAGACTAAATAGAGTATAATTATAGAAAATATAGACTATGAAACCTCATCAGGTCGAAATCCCATCCAAAATGGATCATAAATGCAAAAAATGAGTCATTTCCTAGTTTCTAGGGAGGTTAGAAACCATTCCCTGAATTTTAGCTATAAACTAGGAGTGTTTGTCCCTTACATTAATTAGATATTACATCATGATAGGAAGCCAAAACCAACCCAATAATTATAATATCAAATCATAGGACAACATTTCATTGAATTTGTGACCATTTCTGAGTTGAAAAGTATCCCGAGGAATCCAATGCTGATTTGTGACAATTTCGACACAAGATTTTGAAAACAATTTGCAGAAGCACAACAAAAATTTGAAGGAACTTTTGAGGCACTTTTAAAGGTCCAAATCCACTTCTAAAAGAACGATCAACTAGAAATATTTTTCTGTTTTCCATAACATTTTGAATTTTTCAAAATAGAGCATGGGAAGGCCTTCAAAAATATGTTCTCCCAGGGTCACTCAAAAGCGTAACAGAGGGTCCAAAAAGGAGGTTGAAACATGAAAAATGAGAGGTTTTTGAGATTTTTTTTTCCCAAATTACAATTTTTCATGCCATGAGTGTTCTTGATATATTATTTACTTGTCAAAATACATCCATCCATGTAAAGAAATCACCAATTGGATGCCTCCACAATAAAAGTAACAAAAGTCTGTTACCCTTCTGCAATGAGAAATTTCCAAAATTCTGGAAAAAATCATATAAAATACCAAAATTGATCAAAAGTTCTCAAAATTGGTTCTTTGGTAGCTATAAGTGATAGGATGCATATCTAAGGAAGATTCAACCAATAAATCCAATATATCATTCTCCTTGAGCTTTGTTTTCACCTCTTTAAGCCTTTTATTCACTTGTTTCATCCTTATTTGAGAAATGGTGTCCCTAGTGTGATAGTGGTTTCTCATGTGTCTTTGCAGATTGTTATCACTTTCTTCTATAGTTTCTCCAAATGCTCATTAACTCTTTATAACCAAATCTCTTTGTCCTCATTGATATCCATGGTAATAATCTCATCAAATGTCAACTCTTCATATTGATGAATTGGCTATCTTTCTTGCTCCAATGACTTTTTGAGGCCTCTTGTCCTTGGTCTACTTGTTTGTGCTTCAGCCTCCATGTCTTTAATTTGGTCAAAAACAACAATATTATTTCCTTTACCTCTGTTTTCCTCCATGTATAATTTTCACTTTCTTTGTAGGAGTTGATTCACTTGCAATTGAAAATTTTCCTACTGAAGGAAAGTAATTTGGGATTGGGCAATGGAGAAAGCGTCTTTCAATTCTGTTATTTATGTATATTTCTCTTTGATGATTTATTCAGCTATTTTGACCTCCACCTACTCTAATACCTCATCCTCTAATGAAATTGACTCACTATTCGCATGCAAGAGATGTTTCTCCTCTATCTGACATTGTTCAACCATGGTTCCAAATGTAAGAAAACTCTTAGCGGACTTAGGCAAAAATACTTGTCTCTTCCCTCTCTAATATGTGTGAGAACATTCCACAACCTAGGAACATATGAAGGCTGAATAGGCATGCTAGAAGAGCCAATATAAATTGGATGTGTTGATGATGTAATAGGCAATACAAAAAGCGCTACTCAAAATATCTCCAAGAAGTTTTCCGAGGTCATGTCTATGGAGGAAAAGTGATGAAACAAAATAAGCTTGGCTAGGCCATAATGAAAAAGACTAGTGTGATGATCTTATCTTCTACTTTTAACCTTCCCATCCATATTAATCAAGCTCCTATACAAATAATGAGGCAAATCAAGTGTTTTGACTGAGGTAAAATGCATCAAAAGCCTGATGTGATACCTATACAACCTGGAGAATCTTCCTTTGCATGTGAATTAATTCATTATGAAAATCATCACAGGAGCACACTTATTTCTGATGTGTCTGAAAGGAAAAATAAATTATGGCTCCTCTCTAACATGAGGCTTGAGGAATTTCTTGTAGTTTTCAATGTCTAGGTCCACACCCATGAACTGTTGCTCCATGAGAAGGATTAACTGTAGTTGAAGAAACTAGGTAAGATGATAGGCTAATCTCCATACCTGCAAGAGTGACCTTTCCCATACTTTAGCTTGTAGCAAATATACTGGACAACTGAAGATGATACCCCCCTTCCATAAGCCTTTCCAAAAATGTCAAGCACTGAGCTCTTTGAAAACACCTTCTTACCAATGGTGAAGCATTAATCTCATGCATGGTGAATGGTTCAAGACTGAGGTGGAACTCTACATTGAATCTCTTCTTGTCACTTTCCATTGTATTTTTCACTGGAATGATGAAAAACTTAGGGTGTTAATGAAATGAGTGAATGAATGGAAATATGGAAAAACAGAGTGTAGGAAACTGTGAATTCGGTGGATGAAATGAACAGCCTTGAAGTTGAGAAAAATTCTATAAAAAATTCAGTAGGTTGTGTTGTGTGTTAGCTTCAAGTTGTAGGTGGAATGAGGGAAAATGAGTGTCAGGAAGGTGTCAAAATTTCTAAAATCCTAGAAATTCCCAATTTTGACTATGAGAATAGCTTGTGCAATAGTAGGGTTAGTTGATAAGTTGAAATGGGGGTCATGGGGTTAAGTAAAAATTATGAGAAAATTGAGTGGATAGGGTAGTTTCTTAAATCCACAATGAAAGTGGAATGAAGAGAAATGGATAAGTTTAGGGTGGTCAAAACCTCAAAACACAAGAAATTCCCAATTTAGATTGTGGGAAAAACTTGTGAAAAAATGTTTTTGATGTTTGAGGGCCATGGAGCTAATTAAAAATTTTGATAAAAATTCAGTGAGTATTATGTTACCTTAGCTCCACTATGCAAGTGGAATGAGGGAAAATGGATGGGTGTAGGATGGTCAAAAACCTAAAACACAGTCAACCCCTAGGTTTTCACTATTTTCACTATGTAAAATAGCTTAGAATTAGGGTTTGATTGCATTAGGCATGTTAGGAGTAGTGGTGTAGGTGATAGGATTGTGATGATGAAGTAAAGGTTTTATGGGTTAGGGTTTAAATGATGGGGTTAGGGTTTAGTTAATGGATAGGCTAGGGTTTAACAAATTAAACTTTTTTATGTAAGGACAGTGAAAAGCATGGATAAGACATTAAAAGAGAATGAAATGTTTTTAAATCTTCAACATTCGATCAAACACTAGCATAAGATGGAGGCTTACCTTGTATGGGGGCTACACTATTGATTGGAGCACAAGTTTTGAAGGATTTGAGGTTATCCGAGCTCAAAACAATAGAAACTGCTACCTTATAGGAGTGTAACACCTCCTTACAGAAGCGTAAGAACGCTCATAGAAGCTTAACAAATAAGGCAGGAGCATAACAACTATTGTGTGTAGCACTTGCACAACGCTCTAAAAGGGTAACAATTGCTGCGCAACACTCCCAGAAGCATAACAAAACAGCCCAAAAGTGTAATGTGATGCCTCATAAGTGTAACAAAGGAACTTTTTGAAGGATTTCAAGTGGTTTTAATCGAATTTGAAGGTGGTGATTTGGAGTTTAGGGACTATGGAGGGTAAGTGAAGTGGAGAGCTGCTCTCATATTCATGAAAAGGGTAAAAATGAATAAGATGAAGTTTCTTCTTCCTTTTATAAACTTTGAGATGACATTTAACCTTTTCCTTTTGACACATGTAAATGAATTTTTTACCCTTCAAATGAGATAAGAAGGCGTATTGAGTTTTTTTGCATTATTTGACACTTAAGGTGAGTTCATGAACATTTTAAATGAGACATGAGGACACAATTTTCCTTTTTATGAGACAAAACTTCTCCCTTTAAATAAGACATCAAAACTTCTTTTTAAAACCTTTGAACTTTTCTCCTTTGAACTTTCACATTGGATATGACCTTTCAAAACAAGATGAGATGTATTTAAAAGCTGAGAATGACTCCTTTGTCTTTGACTGAGACAGTAGGTCAATTTGACCTCTTTTGAAGCTCTTTGAGAGTTAAGTTGACTTTGTCTGTCCTTAATTGAGATGGTGAGACATAATTCTTATTTTCAATGAGACAGTGAGATAGGCATGAGTCACTTTGAAATTTTTGAAAATTGAAACATATGAAACAAGAGAGGTGGCTTTTATTTCATCTTCATAACATGATAGTTCCTTCATTACAGTTTTATGAGTGGAATGGAGGGATTCTGCCTTATTTTAAATGAAAATTTGAAGATTTTTCAAAGGAAGAAATGAACCTAAACAGTGACCTAACCCTAACCCTAGACCTATTCAAGTATGACGATGGAGATGGTGACCTGGAAATTGATTTATGGTGGAGATTTTTATACAAAATTCTAATATATGGATAAACTAGATTCCCTGGGTGAGGTGTTCCATCACTCAGGAAAATAGAAGAAAGACAACTATTTTTTCTCTAAGAGAAATAGATAGACAGAAAGGAAAGAACCCTACTTGTGATCCCTTCTCTCTCTTTAACTTTCTTTCATTGTTATCATCGCTCTAAATCCAACTAAAGCCACTAGATCGATACCTGATATCAAAGACAGAGAACAACAAACAACATACAAATATACAAGTATCTATTTATCTTAACAAAATCAAACTGATTAGACTGAGAATACATACGCAATTGAGAATGAAATTCACAAGATATAAGCATACATATGATAAAATGAACATATATCTTTACTAAGAAATTAGGAGGAGAAGATTACAACCAATAGATCGATTCATCGTCAACCTGCTCCAAATTCATTCCTTCCTCATCATAGCAAGCATAATCTCAGCACCATAACGGTACTTCTGAGTCTCTTCAATTGAGAATCCAACAACATAACATTACACAAATTTATCCCTCCCTAACACTTAGATGAGTGCTCAATTTATAGGGAAATTGAAGGTAGTTTCTCAATAAATGGAACTGAATGGCTTTCAAATAATAGGTGAGACATGTTTCCATGTTCAGTGGTGATGGATGAACACTTTTATTCGAAGTATGACACCTATGAGATCTTCTAGAAGGCACTGGACATGTATATATTCTTGAAACAATGATGATTTCACTCCCAAGATACCTACACACCCTTGAGTGTCTGGAAGTGCACTGTAGTGCACCCTTGCATAAGGGTAAGTGCACTGCAATGCACTTAGGCCCATTCAGAGGTGCACTGATGTTTCAATTCATCATATACTCTATACTTCAAACATTGGAAATCTCACAATTGAAGTGATCAAAGGAATGAATTCTCTTAGGGCATATAACAACTAAATTAGGGGATGAAAGACCCTATTCATTTGTCTTTGGGAAATGATGCCCAATTTAACCAGGTCTTGGGGGATGACGCCCAAATTGACCTGTAACAATTTCCCCTAAAGCATGAAGTCAAAATAATGATAATATTTGGATGAGATGCTTTATGATGTGATGAGTAGGATCTGAAGCAGATGGTGAACTACATCAATTTTCAATAAAATTACATCATGATATCTTACATATTGGACGTGAATTGATAAGGGAGGCATACCCATGCTCAACACATAAACTATCATAACATGTACATAATTCAGAAAGTCATCTACAGATATAGGCCCATGTTAAAATGACCATCTGTATGTAAAGCCATCATATGGCTGATGTGGTACGATTCCTAAAATCGCAGCCCGGATGGATGAAACTAGATCCAGGGTCTTCTTACCTTGTTCACTCAGTCGTTCAAGTAGAAGTCTAACCATGCGAATATATGATATGAAGTTGAACATGGGAAGACATCATCTGATTACCAACCAATGATGTGAGTTGTTAACAGACGTGAGAGAAAATACCTTTGATGTTAATGGTTCTCAAGGTACTGCAGAAAAATTTTCAAGGCATGAATAGATGATTTTATGTCGAATGCAAAAACAAATATTTCGGTCAAAGGTCCAGAAGCAATAAACCTGCCGATGATGTAGCAAGTCCCAAGGTACTGGAAATATGTTTTTAAGTCAACTTCCTGGATGATGAGATGATGTAGACAGGAAGAAATTTTATCGTGAAACGAGAGTAATGGTTTTGGAGACAAAATGTGACTTGATGTAGCAATGTTCAGGGATGGCAGTCATGAAAATGAAGGTTTATGAGTATTGCAGAAGATGAAGAATTACTAGATGACTTCTCTTGAACATATCGACGGCACTTAAATGAGTTGGAAGCATTGATCGAAAACCTAAGTAATGGTATGATGTACCATAGGTATGATGAACCATCAAGAAGATTACCCAACCCAAATACACGATGATGGAGTGAAGGTGCCATGTTCAAGAGTGACCTGCTACCATAAAGTGTTATGTTCTTTTTCGCAAATTTTCCCCAATCATTGCTGACTAGTACCTCTATATTTTTAAACAAGATTGAGGAGGGTAACATATGCTTGATCTATAATTCCCCTTCGGGTGAATCCATCCATGTTTAATAATTTAATGAGTCTAGTGATAATTAAAATCGATCTTTCCATGATCGATAATTATGTCCCTATTTTATGTTTTAACGAGTCTACAAACAATGAAAACCTGGCCCTTTTTCATGTTTAGAGAGTTTGAAAAGAAAGGGAAAAAATAAAATTCCATGAGTCCTTTTTCATAAATTTGTCGCTTAGGTCCAAAAAAGTGTAAACTGATACCCAATAAAACCTCTTAGCCATGTTCGAATAAGGTTTTCCTTTTTCATAATTAATCTATCTCAGTCCGGAAAAGGGTTAAAATTATACTGAGTAGATGTCATTTCATTTACTTTTACGAGCTCGAAAATACAACTGCTCGAAAATATTTTCACATTATCAGAGTCTGAAAAGAGCTAAAAGAAGACTCCAGGGGGTTCCTTTTTTGCATTTATAAAATCTCGAAAAAGAGACAAAAGTGTGCTTTAATTCCTTTTTCATTTTTATCAAATCTTGAAAAAAGAGGATAAAAGTATGCTTTGTGGTCAAATCATTCTTGAATATTTGTGCACTCTAAACTCACTATATCAGTTGTAAAATTTGTTTAGAGAACCATCAAACAGATTAAAAATACATGTTTCATAGTAAAAATTAATAAAAACCATAGTCACATCATTAACTATGATTATAATAATCAAAATGACTAATACAAAGATTTTTTACCATTCCATAGCTACCATTTGAAAATTAGGAGCTCTGAACCATTTTTTCCTTTGAACTTTAGCGGTCGATTATGATAGTTTCAGTGGATTATTTCTCTTTCCGTTTGATGCAGGTTGGAACTATAAACCTTCTCTTTCTTTTAGTATCATTTATGTTGCATTTCATCGCAAATTTTTAGGTTTTTGAGCCCCTTAGGGTAAATATATTACGTTCTGAGGCCAACGCACCCTTGAATTTTGAAAGGTGCGTTGCAATGCACTGGAATTGAAGTCCAGGTGCATTGCAATGCTCTATCCCTTGACCTGAGGTGTATTGGGTGCATTTCTCATTTTTGTTTCTTGTTGTGTGCCCAAAATTTCCCAATTTTTTTTAATCAAATGGATCCTAACGAAGCTTATAATTGGCTTTTAGGTATTGATTGGATCAAAATGACCATTATGTGGCGAGAAAGAGAACATGAAGAACAAGATATGATTTCCCTAAACGATTCGTGTATAGTAAGATCCCACAGGGATAGTGGGTTGCTTAAATACTTCATATTATCAGGGATGATGCAGCATATGTAAATATTGGAGTTCTTAGTTCGTTCATGGGATCCGGTATCGCAAGATTTTCACATTGGGGACAAAGTGCTCCCAATATTGGTTGAGGATATTTACTTTCTCACTGGATTATCGAGATGAGGTTCTCCTATTTCCCTTGCAGGATCTGCTCTTGGAGGAGAGATAGTGAGGGATTACATATGCCAACATTTCCAGCTAGGTATTGAACCAAGTAAAGATGGGAAAATAAATATCTGTGATGTGTGTGATTTTCCTTTGAGAACCATCCTTTTTACTATGGAAAAGCTTACTATTTCCATGACACTACATGTTGCAAACTGTTCATACATGTAGTATTCTCTTGAGTGCTTTGAACCAACAATGTTCAACTGGGCTAAAGAAGTACTCTTCCATATGAAAGAACAGTTGAATAAAGCAAAGAGTGGTAGGAAGAAGAATTTAAATTATGGTTCGATCCTGATTTCCTTCATTTTAGAGTGAGTTCTATTGATGTAGCCACAACATGTTACACTAAGCATATCTGGTCCTAGAGATCCTCGGATGCAGGGATGGGTTGAATTGATGTCTAGACATGCTAGTGAATCGACCATCATATTCTCTACTGCATTATTTTCCTGGTTAAAATGACAGATGGTCGCAATAGATGAGTATCCATATGCAGGCGTAGATTTCCATGGAGATCTAGACTTGATTCTACAAGATGGTGCTCAATGGGGTGTAATAGGTAAAAAATATTTGACCATGTTTTTTTTATTTTTTTAGGTTTCTACATGTTTTTGAATTTTTTTATGTTTCCCAAGACTAAAATAAAGTTTTGATGTACACATATGTGGTTCGTGTTCGACCAGTGGGTCAACCAGAGTAGGCAGCAGATGAGCCAACAAAGAGGACTATCGGGAGAGAATTCCTTCACGATTTAGGTTTGACTGAGACTCTTGCTGAGCTACAACAACACATCAAGGGATTGACTCTTGGGATACCATATTTCCAGATCGAGGAGTTACCTATGAGACTGAAGTGCCATACTATTGGTGTTCCTAACCGTTTGATGTGGTTATTACGTAGGATATCTAGAGAATTTTCTTGTTATCATGAGCACCACTAGTTTAATTTTTACTTTTTTGCATACTTTTTGAGGTCATATGACCAATGTGTCTTGGGCACAATTTAAAAAAAAAATTAAACTATATATCTATTTGTTTTCAGTGTTTTCCTATGTTTAATGCGCAATCCTATTCAATTATGTTATGTGAATTGAAAATGTGTCTTTACATGTGTTGCAAATGTCTATTTAAAAGATAATTCCCTAAGGAATCAATTAATGTGTTCAAATTTCTGGAAATGTGTTGATATTGAATGTAATCAAAATGTCTTTCCAAAAGTCAAACTCTTAGGAACATGCGATGAATTGTTGGATTTCAGACAATATAGATTTTAGTAAGTTGCAGTATGACAAGTTGTGAGTCTAACCTAATGATGATGCAGTTAATGCCAAATAAAATGGAATCAAATAGAAGTTCGATCAACACACTATACTCAGTGATATTATTTATGGATCGCCCGATACAAATCCCTTGAGAACTCACTAACTCACCATCTGGAGCGAAAATGGTCCATGCTGCAAAGGATAGGTTCTGCGTACTGTGACTAGCACCATTGGCATACCCAAAAAATGGTCCCAAATATTCAGTCATCTACAATGAAATGTAAAGTGGATTACTATCTTCAGGAAAAATCTAGAAAAACAAACTAAGAGAGTAAATGCAAATAAAAGCATATATACAATATAATAGAAAATTTTACTACGCTCAATTAAGAATAGTAACATTTAAGATACAACCCATTTTGAGGTTGTGCCAATGGAATTCCATCATAATCAACTAACTCGTACGCACCCTTACCCAAAACTCTTTTGACAATGTACGGGCCATGCCATAGTAGCTCAAATTTTCCTGTTCCTATCAAATCAACTTCCTGATCATAAGGCAAGACTAGGTCTCCCTTTGAGAAGATGTGAGTCCTTACATATTCATCGTATTGTGCCTTGATTCATCTCTTATGCACTTTGTTGGCCAATGTGGCTTCATGATGCGTTTCATCTAGATGGATGAGGTTAAAAGGACACACTTTTTTATTAGAGGTGTCAGGTAGCAGGTCAATAGCGATTTTAAAGAAAGAATTTCACATTGGATTGGTAAGATAGCTTCCAGACCATACAGCAACTGAAAGGGTGCAAATGTGGTTTCCTTTCTCACCGAGGTTCGATATTCCCACAAAGCCTAGTACATGATTAAATGCCAATTTCATTTGTGAACCCCTATCATTTGTTGAACCATTCGCCTGAGGATATTGTTAATGGCTTCAACTTATCCATTGGATTGTGGATAATAAGGGGTAGAACTATCATGCGACAGTTCTAATTTGGAAGTTAACTCATTCATCATGTTATTGCAAAAATTCTTACCATGATATGTAACTATAGTTTGTGATACACCAAACTGAGAGACAACATGATTGAAAAATAACAATGCAGTTGTTTCGCCTGTGTTATTGAATGTAGGAATTGCTTTGGCCCACTTGGAAAAGTAGTCGACTACGATAATAATATAACCATGTCTCCCTATTGAACAACGGTTGTAGGTCATGAAGTCAATGCCCAATTTTGAAATTGTTCCCACAACGATGACAGGATGCATTGGTGCTGGCGGCATGCGTATTTTATGATCAAATATCTGGCATGCATGACAACTATGACCGCGAGGATGTAGTCACGAAAAATGGTTGGCCAAAAGTAACCAGCGTGGAGAATCTTCTGCACGATATCATATCCAGAAAAGTGTCCACCACAAGCACCAGCATGACAATCATTTAAAACATTCTCTTCCTCCTCATGAGTGAGGCACCTCCTTAAAATCGTATCGACACCATGATGATAAAGTGTATGGTCGATGATCATATAATCTTTGGCTTGGTATCAAATACGTTGCTGTTGAAAGTGAGAGGTATTGGGCCAGAAATTCTAGATTTGAAGATAATTGGTAAAATCCCCATACCAAGGGTCAGATTACCTAATAAGAAACAAAGAATCATCTGGAATTGATGGTTTCCATGTACTTTCGGTACTATCAGATGGAAGGTCACAGAGAAGATCATCCAAAACTAAAGAATTCTTTGACTTGGATGTGATGAATTCTAAATCAAATTCCTACAAAATGACAATACATTTTGAATATGCCCCCCCCGCCCCCCACAGCAATTGATGTGACAGAATGTATGTCATAGGGTTGTGATCTGAAATGACAATGGTCTTCCGAAGTAGGATATAATGTCGAAAACTTTGGAAAAATTGAACGACCACCAAGGCGAGCTTTTCAACGAATGAATACTTAACTTCCCTATCTTTGAGATTACGACTCAAATAATATATTGTATGTTATATCCCATCTTATTATTGGACCAAAACCATATAAATGGTCATATCTGATGCACTGATATATAGGAAATAATCACTCCGATAATTAGGGGGATACATTAATATTAAATATCTATCATCTCATCAAATGGATTTGCATTCTATGGAAAAGTTTTTCGATTCTCTAGTAGAAATATTTCCAGGAAAAACATTAAACATTAATAATAATTTGGAATAATTTCAAAAGAGACAATTGATAAAGATGTTAAAAAAACATTCCTCTTACTATGCATGGGATTATACTGATATGAAAGGGATTGATCCTAAAACTTGTAGGATGAATCCTAATATGAGAGAAATCGTTAAAGAGGAATTGAAAAAGTTAATTAATGTGGATTTCATCTATCTAATATCAGATCATGAATGGGTGTCACCTTTGGTGATTTTTCCAAAGAATAATGGGAAATGGAGAGTGTGTATTGAATATAGGGAATTGAACATAGCTACTTTGAAAGATCAATTTCCACTACCTTTTATAGATCAAGTATTAGATACCTTAGCAGGAAAGGAATAATTTTCATTTCTTGATGGTTTTAGTGGGTATAACCAAATCCAACTGGCACTAGAAGATCAAGGAAAAACTACCTTTACATTTCCATGAGGAACATATTCCTATAGTGTACTTCCCTTTGGAGTATGCAATGCACCGACAACATTTCAGAGAGAATTTTTGGGTATATTTTCTGATCTAGTTCATGATTGTGTTCAAGTTTACATGGATGAGTTTACTATTTATGGAAATAATTTCAAATAATCTCTTGAAAAACTAGAAAAAAATCTCATTAGATGTGAAGAAGCAAATCTTTCACCAAATCATGAGAAATGTTTTATGATGTTTAATTAAGGAATTATTTTATGCCACCATATCTCAAGTGATGGAAATAAATTGGATACATCTAAGGTAGAAGTAATTTCAAAAATTTCAGTTCTTGTTTGTAAAAGAAATGTTAAAATTTTTCATAGTTTCACTGGTTATTATAGAATATTCATAGAAAATTTCACAAAAATAGCCTCTCCAATTTTCAAACTTCTTACAAAAGATTGTGAATTTGTTTAGAATTCTTATTGTCAGAAAGCATATAAGACATTAAAGCAAAAAATCACTGAAGCACCAATTTTAAGAGGACCTAATTGGTCTCTCCCTTTCCACATTTCTACTGATGCTTTAGATACAAATGAGTTGTGTTGGGAAAAAAATATCTAACTCCTTATGCTATTTATTCCACAAGCAAGAATTTGACTCATGCAAAGTTAAATTATACTGTAAAAGAAAAGGAGTTTTTATTTTTTATGCATGCCGTTAATAAGTTTCGCCATTATATCATTGGTTATGAAAATTTCATTCATACATATCATTTTTGTATTAGATATCTAATGAAAAAACTCATTACTAATGGTAGAATTACAATATGGTTGTTATTATTGCAAGAATTCAACATTACTATTCTTGATAGAACACAAAAAGAAAATGTAGTTATTGATTTTCTTTCTAGAATGTAGAATAATAATGATGAAATTCTTGTAAAGGATAATTTTCTTGATGAATATCCTTTTGTATTATCTACTTAATCTCCTTGGTTTGTATATATTGCTAATTATTTAGCCACGTGAAATTTACCGCCACAATTATTAGATAAAGAAGAAAAAAAGGTTATCAAATCCAATGCATCTTATTCTTGGCTAGATGGATAATTATACAAAAGTGGACCTGATTTGATCATTTGAAGGTGAGTTCGAGAAGATGAAGTACCAGAAATCTTGAAATATTGTCATGATGATCGATGTGGAGGAAACTTTGCTGATAGAATAGTTTATTAAAAAATATTTATTTTGGGATATTATTGGCCTTTTTTTTCAAGGATGCCAAGGAATATGTCAAAATATGCGATAACTATCAAAGAATGGGAAAGGTAATTCCATCAGATGAAATGCCTCTACAACCAAAAGTACTTGTAGAGCCTTTTGAAAAATGGCCTTTATATTTTTTTGGACCAATAAATCCTCCATATAAAGAGAAAATATATATACTTGTTTGTACAAATTATGTTACAAAATGGGTAGAATAAAAACCTTTTCCATTTGCAACTGAAAATGTTGTAGTTATATTTATTTTTAAGGATATCTTTACTCGTTGGTGTTCCAAGAGAAATTGTAACAAACTGAGGTACCTAATTCACATCCAAGTTGGTGCAAAACATAATGGAGAAATACAAAATAAAGCATCAAAATTCTACTCCATATCATCCACAAGCCAATGGACAAGTATAATCTACTAATAAATTGCTTGAAGCAATTCTAACCAAGATTGTGCATTTTCATAGAAGATATTGGGAAGAAAAGCTTCCATGGGTGTTATGGGCATATCAATGACATGGAGAAACATAACTTGGCATAATAATTATGATATTGTCTATGGGAAGTGTTGAGCCCCAAGATTGTTCTTTCTTCCATCATACTTCACTCCATTTTCTTTTGTCCATTGTTATCCCAGGCTCAAATGATCAATGAAATTAGTTAAAATTGCTTTAAGAATGAATATCATGGATAACTTGCTAAGTTTTGTGATTTTGTCATTGTAATACATTTTGAACTGAAACTAGCTACAGAATGCAGACATTCCGTAGCTAGTTGCCAATTCTGGAGCTGTCTTCACGTTCAAGCATGTTCCAGGTGTCCTCTCAGGAAAAGCCACACATGGGTGTATTCCAAATCATGTCCTCAGCGTTTGTTTCTCACCATGAAGATTGAACGGAATTCTGGACGTGGTTTTGTACGTGGGAACTCACACAAGGAGACAGACTCCTAATAGTACAAGGATAGTCCAGATGTCCTTTGTCATTTTACGCTTCCACCTTTAGATTTCTAGTCCGATTTTGATATGAAAAGACAATGATCCCCGTATTATCTCAAGTTCTGTTATGAAGATTTGCTATAAATGTAACTCGGGAAACCGAGAGACAAGTTCTATATTTTGATTAGATTTCGTGGATTGACTGCTATATTTCTGAAGTCCGAGAATACTCTGTTTTAAGTTATTTTCCTTTAATGAAGAATACAACATTTCTTTAAACACGTTGAGTTGATCTTGAGCTAGATTTCGTGCTACTCTGGTGGTAGAGGGCCCCTGCCTCCTGAGCAACTTTACTTTTAAAATTTAGATAAGTATCTTAGTTTGTTTTCAAGTTTTTGAAGTTTACGTTCATAGTTAATTTCATTAATCATTATAGCTATACTTGTTCTAAGAAACTCTTCCAAAAGATCATTACAATGAATAAGAAATGGTTGTAGTGTTATAGATTTTATTTGCAATTCCTTTCGTTCATTATCACAGTTAAACTTACTCTAGTAAACTCTTCCAAGATATCAGTATGATTACTAAAGCATAACTGTGATACTGTAGGTTTCAGTTTCTTGTTTACACTAAGTAGCATAGCTAATCTTACTCTTAAAAAGCTCTTCCAAAACATCATAATAATGAGTAGGAAATAGCTATGATGTCTTAGTTTTTAATTGTATTTGCTTTCAATTTTTATGTTTGTATTCAATTGCATTGAATTGTACAGCCAGGATTGTTCTAACAAGCTCTTCCAAAATACCATTCATGATGAACGAAATAGGCTGTAGAATCCCATAGATTAATTGCATGATAACTTAGTTAGAGCACTCCGGAGGCAAATTGCATTCAGTTCATGCTCTGTTATTTCGTTTCAAGTTTGATAATGGCTTTTTAGTTTAGCACTGTTCACTGTAGACTAGTAGCACCCTAGTTCAGTTCTAGCTTAGCTCACTGTATTTACATTCCAAGTTAGTTGCCATCCATTGCATTTTAAATTGCATTAGTTGTTAAACTTACATACCACGGTCTTCATTATTTACAAAACTTCTTTTGTTCCAAACCTATATTAACTCATAATCATATGGACAGAAGATAGTATCATTCTAAGGTCTGGAGTACTTTTGCAACCTTTTTACCATTTCACAAACAAGCCTTTCCTCAAAGACTATTCTAAAATGAAATCTATAACTTTTGAGTGAGGTTTAGTGGTGTTAAACTAAGTTGCAGAATAGAATTAGGAGCTAGTTTTAGAGTAGAGATCTTATGATGTTACAAATGTTCTTTTCCAAATATGTTCAACAAATCTTTAATCATGGATGGGATGTTGTATCATTATGAGTTGATTGTTTAATTGTTTAGTTAGGGGAATTTTTATACTTAGCTACCCATTTCTCAAGCTCTTCCAAAATACCTTTAATGAAAGAATTGGACAAGTTAAGTTCAGGTTGTGATTTATTTTCTTGAAGTCATTATCAAGCTTTGTATTTTGCTAAGTCATAGTTTAGGTTTGGTTATGTCTGAGTATTTTCATTTGTCATTTGTCATCAAAAAATTAGGCTTCACTCTGTTTTTAACCAGTAGCTCCTTTCCATCAGCATTTAGTTCTTTTCCTGTGAACATAAAACCATCAAAAGACCAAAAACATCATAAAACACTAAACACAACACAGTAGAAAACAAACACCTAGGCACATATAGTGCACCTCACTTCAGCAGTTTACCAACCCTGGTTGACAATTAAATGAACTCAATTTAGGAGACTAGGTTGAGCACAAAGATTTTGGTGCCGTTGTTGGGGAAGTGAAAACTAGGTAACCTTTGTTTCTTAACTCCCAAAAACAATTATATGCATAGAGAGAGAGACTCAAGGGGTAGATTCATAAGCAGCAGAAACAGAAGTTTGATTTCTAGAACACCACTTATTTCACCTAGACCAAGAGCTAGTACACCTTCAACTCAGACCCAAATTCCATCCTTTACTGATCCTAGACTTCTAGAAGACCTAAGATCAGATATTCCATTAGAGAAACCTTCCACTTCATCCACTAAACCTACCTTAGAAGAAGATTCAAAGACTCTTGTTAGGGACACAAACTTTTCCACTTCCACAGGAGAATTAACCATGGCAGAAGAAGGGGGAGGAGTAGTCTTTAATGGAGAACACACATTATTTGGAGGAGGTAGAGGTAGAGGTAGAGGAGAAGGAGGTAGAGGTGCAGAAGGAGGAAGAGGTAGAAGAGAAATGGGAAGCTCTTTTGGGTTTCCTATAATAGATGAAGAAACCAATACAACCATGAAAAATATTTCACCCTCTGTCCTTCCAAACTTCTATGGACTTAAAAATAAAGATCCTGAAACCTTCCTATTTGAATTTGAAGTCCTGTGTAGAACTTATGACTACTTACAAGATGCTCAAAAACTTAAACTATTTCCTTCAACATTGAAAGGAGCAGCATTGAAGTGGTTTATGAGTTTGATTAACAGTTCTATTAGGACATGGGAAGACATGAAACAAGCATTTCTAGAGAGGTATCTGGATTATTGTATGCCGGTCAATCATAAGGAAGAAGTTTTTAAGATGTTACAAAAAGAAGATGAAAACTTGGAAGATTTGTTGGAGAGATTTCATTACAACATCAAAAGAGAAAAAATGGAAAACTTAGATCAAGACACCTTAAAAGCTCTTTTGTTGAAAACAATTAGGGATGAATGGTTGGATATTCTTAACATGGTGGGAAAAGGGGATATATCATAGCTCACATTACTTGAAATATCTGAGTTATGTATCAACCTTTCAAGAGGGAAATCTAAAACTGTAAAAGGTCCAAGAGATCCTGCTCTTGCAAGGGCAAGTAAGTCTGCTTCTGGGACAATAAGTAGAGCAGAAATAGGACATATGCTTGATGATTTCAAATCTGACATCTTAGGGAGTCTTAGTGAACAAATATACACCCTTAAGTTACAAAACAAGCAAAAAGTTGAATCTGATGCCTTAGCAATATTTTGTCCCAAATGTAGAAAGAAACATGCCTTGAGAGAGTGCCCTTTGGATGCAAAAGTTGTAGAGACCTGTGTCATTTGTTCTGAAAAACATGAGACCAAGAATTTTCCTTCCCTTCATGGTCTCAAAGCTGTCTTTCAAGAGGAAACTCCTACAAATTACACATAATCTCTCAATTTTGTCTCTAGAATTCCTTGGCAAGGACCTCAAACACAAGGATTCCATGATCAAATGTATAACCAACCTCCACCAAATTGGAATTCTTGGCAGCAACCTTGGCCTCAATTTCAAAATCAATCTCAAGCTTGGGCACAAGGAGCACAAAGTCCCTATGGAAGATACTCTCAGTACTATCAGTATCCACCATCCTATCCACCATACCCACATTTTTCTCCTCAAAATCCTCAACAAAATCCTCAACAACATCATCAGAACCTACCACATCAAAATCAACCACTTCCATTACCATTTCCTCAAAAATCAAATCAGTTGCCTGCTTAACCCATACCAAACCCCAACAATAAAAATCCTCAGAACACATACATGATAGAAGGCCAACAGTTTCCAACTTATTTAATTACTCCTTTAGACCTTAGTGATGTTCAAATTAGGTCTGGAAGAATACTTGAAAAGAGGAAACCTTCCGTGATCATACAAGAACAAGATAACTCTGAGGAAGATTCTCTACGGGTGAATAAAAGTCTTGAGGAAGACACATATTTTCAGGACCCAAACATTGAAAAATCAAAGCAAAAAGAACCAATAATTTCAACTCCTATATTAGAGCAGCCATCAACATCTACTTCTACACCTCCCTTTCCAGAAAGATTACAAATTGATAGAGGTGTAGAAAAACAAATTATGGTGCCTAATTATGATTTCCTAGATGAGCTGAGAAATGTTTGCATTAAGATTCCATTATTACAAGCCATCAAGGAAATTCCAATTTTAGCCAAAACAATAAAGGAGCTGAGCATGAAGAAAACAAGAAAAAGAATAAGAGAGACAAAGAAAATTCAACTGGCAGGAAAAATAGCAGACATTATGATGGGTAAGATTGCTATTCCAAAGTATCTAGACCCAGGAAATCCAGTTGTTAAAATTCACATCAATGGAATTGAAATCCAAAACACACTCATTGATTTAGGAGCAGCAATCAATATTATGAGTAGACAAATCATGGATAAACTGAAACTTCCTAATATTCTCTTTACACCCACATTATTACAATTAGCAGACATATATGTGATCAAACCTGATGGGGTAATAGAAGACATTCCAGTGTCCCTAGATTCTTGGGAGTACCCTGTGGATTTCATGATCCTAACTCCTAAGAATAATCTAGGAGGGCATCCTGTTATATTAGGAAGACCTTGGTTGGCTACAGCTAATGCTTTTATTAGTTGTAGATCCGGTGATATGTACATCTCTGATGGTAGTTCAACTAAGAAATTCACTTTGTATCCTCCAGCTAGGACAATTATAGATTTAGATGATACTCAATGGATAGAGGATGAAGAAGACTTACAACCTCTCTTCACAATTTCAGAAATTAGTGAAGATAGTCAAATTCTGAATACTTTAGAAAACTTTGAATCCTCTTCGGAATACAAACATGAACAATTTCAAGAAGAATCCAACATTGAGTTTTTATCATGAAGACAAATGTCTCTTCATTCTATGGATAAATTTGGCAGCTCTACAAGTGAGATATTTCTAGGCAAAACTTTAAACATAAAAAAGAAACTAGAAAAATCTCAACAAGAAGAGCTATTCAAGATGTTACAGAGACATTCTTCTACATATGCATGGGAGTACACTGACATGAAATGGATAAGCCCCAAGACTTGCACTCATCACATTGTTGGCAATATGATGCAGAGTGTTGTCCTTGATGGCAACCCACTGAATGAAGATGAAGACATGAGATTGTTGACATGTGTTGTCCTTGATGGCAAACCACCTGATGAAGTTATTCTTGACCTGATGGACTTGGTAAATGATGTAAATCTGATATGAAATGATGTTTGCTAGCAATATGATGCTGAGTGTTGTCCTTGAATGGTAACTCACTTGATGAAGATGATGGCAACTTATTTGATGAAGTTGTGCTTGATAGAATATGTCTTGATGAACTAAATCTGATGTATCTACAGTGAGTACAGAAGGAAATGAAGAAAGGAATTCAACATGTGCTAAATCTATGGTGAAAAGAGTATGTCTCAAGGCATACGCGGATCTGTCTAGGAGAAGTCGCGTATGCACGCGGGAAACAACGTGCCAAGTCGCGTATGGGAAAAAGCGCTCATAAAGTGCAAAACCAGGGGTAACCACCATGGTATTGACCCATTGTACTGGTAATGATTCATCTAAATGACCTCGTCTAGGAATACCATCGGAAGTAATGTGGTTTTGGCTCTTGGTATTGAAAAAGGGTAAACCTATATAAGGAGAAGAAATTCATTGTGCAAACAATGAGTGTGGGTGCAAGATGTCTTAGCTTGAATGAATACTTCTCTCTGAAGGATATCTGAATGGAAAGGGTTACAGTTGAATGATAGATCTGAATGTATGATGCACCAATGATGAAGAAGGAGATCTAGATCTGAAATGTACTTGTATTTGCTAGATCTGTTTATGGAATGATTAGATCTGAGATGAGGCGAACATCTGTCTGAAGTAAAGGGTAAAAATCTGTGTGATGTATCTGTTTTGAAGAATTTCCATGACCTAAATGTCTGAAGAACCATACGCTAGTTCGACGTAGAGGAAGCGCGTATATACGCGGCTTAGCTGAATAGAAAGCGCGTATGTGCAGTGAAATTAACTCTGTAATATGTACAGAAGTATACGCTGGTTTATGTGAACGGAAGCGCATATATACGCGACATCAGAGAAAGGAAAGCGCGTATGCAAACTAGGGTTTGCTGAAGTCTGTGGTAAGAAATGTCTAATCTGTTTTGCTGGTTTACTGATATCTGTCAGTGAGTTATATGTATCTGTTTCATGGTTGACTGTGCTTAAAAGTATGGAGTGGGTCCAGTCTGAAAATATGATGAAACGTGGCCTGCAAGTGGTGTCTTAAAGGAAGCTTTGGATCCAGTGTGAAAATTAATGAAACGTGGTCCATAGAGGTGCTGAGGGTTGTAGCCTTCAGTCAGGGGGTTGTAGCTCCCTTCCAGGTGAGGCTGGTAAACGAGATCAGGGGGTCGTAGCTCCCTTCCAGGAGAGGCTGGTAAACGAGTCAGGGGTTGGAGCTCCCTTCCAGGAGAGGCTGGTAAACGAGCGCAGGTGGGTGCCTGCGTGCTGGTCAAGTCTGTACCAGCACATATGTTGTAAGATGTTTTCTCTATAATAAAATATTGAAGGCTGAGCAACTGCAGCGGTGGTTTTCTCCCGATTTGGGTTTCCACCTAAAAATCCTGGTGTTCATGTGTGAAGCTTTGTGTGATGGTTTATTCTGTTGTTACTACACATGTTTATTGTTAACTTAACATCAGATGAATGAATATTGCAAAGAAATAAGTTAATAAATATCTGCATATTTAGATCTCTGCTAATACGCGAGTTGTATGAAGGATATCCGCATGTATACGCGAGTTTACTAAAGGAAAGTAGCATATGGGTTTTAGAGAGTGAAAAAGTAAAAAGTTTTGAATATGCATTAAATACTGTTTCTACCCCCCCCCCCCCCCCCCCCCCCTCTCAGTATTTTTCCCAACAATTGTTAGAATGTGTAATTCCTACTTGTCCAGTTGTGACTCTCTATCTATAGAGTCTGTTCATATTTAATAGGATTTAGCTAAAACTAGTTTCCTTGTTTGGTGTGAGGTTGAGATATTCCCTCAACCAACTTATTGTACGTCCAAGATAGATTTCCTATCTTGAGACTAATTCATGTATAAATGTGTGTAATCTATTTAATTAATATATAGTTTGCATATTAAAGTTTTATTTTCCTAGATTCTTGGGAGTACCCTGTGGATTTCATGATCCTAACTCCTAAGAATAATCTAGGAGGGCATCCTATTATATTAGGAAGACCTTGGTTGGCTACAACTGATGCTTTCATTAGTTGTAGATCTGGTGATATGTACATCTCTGATGGTAGTTCAACTAAGAAATTCACTTTGTATCCTCCAGCCAGGACAATTACAGATTTAGATGATACTCAATGGATAGAGGATGAAGAATACTTAAAACCTCTCTTCACAATTTTAGAAATTAGTGAAGATAGTCAAATTCTGAATACTCTAGAAAAATTTGAATCCTCTTCAGAATACAAACATGAACCATTTCAAGAAGGATCCAACATTGAGTTTTTGTCATCAAGACAGATGTCTCTTCATTCTATGGATAAATTTGGCAGCTCTACAAGTGAGATATTTCCAGGCAAAACTTTGAACATAAACAGGAACCTAGAAAAATCTCAACAAGAAGAGTTAGTCAAGATATTACAGAGACATTCTTCTACATATGCATGGGAGTACACTAACATGAAAGGGATAAGCCCCAAGACTTGCACTCATCACATCTATATAGAGGAAAATTGTAAACCAATCAGACAACCTCAAAGACGGATGAATCCAAATCTTAGGGAGATTGTTAAAGAAAAATTGCAAAAATTGTTAAATGTCAACTTCATCTATCCCATTTCAGATAGTCAGTGGGTTTCTCCTTTGGTAATTGTGCCAAAGAAAAATGGTAAATGGAGGGTATGTATTGACTATCGGGAATTAAACAAAGCTACTCTTAAAGACCATTTTTCCTTACCTTTAATAGATCAAGTGTTAGATACATTAGCTGGCAAAAAGTACTTCTCATTCCTAGATGGGTTTAGTGGTTACAACCAAATCCAACTAGCACTTGAAGATCAAGACAAAACCACATTTACCTGTCCTTGGGGTACCTATGCTCACCAAGTATTTCCATTTGGATTATGCAATGCACCTGCAACATTCCAAAGGGCAGTATTAGGAATTTTTCTAGATCTAATACATGATTGTGTAGAGGTATATATGGATGATTTCACAGTTTATGGAAACACATTTGAAGAAGCCTTAGCAAACTTGTAAAAAGTTTTAAAGAGATGTCAAGAAGAAAATCTTTCACTTAGTCATGAGAACTGTTTCATGATGTTTACTGAAGGTATTGTTCTGGGGCATCACATTTCAGGGGATGGGATTAGAGTTGATGAGTCAAAAGTTGAAGTCATCTCTAACTTATCTATTCCAAGTTGTCAAAAATATGTTAGGAGTTTTCTAGGATTTACAGGATATTATCGAAGGTTTATAGAAAACTTCACCAAGATAGCATCTCCAATTTTCAAATTACTTACCAAAGACTGTGAATTCAAGTGGAATCCTGATTGCCAGTTAGCCTTTGAGACCCTGAAAACAAAAATCTCTGAAGCACCTATTTTAAGGGGACCTAACTGGAAGTTACCTTTTCATATTTCAACAGATGCCTCAAATACAGCTTTAGGAGCAGTATTGGGACAAAAAGACCTGATTCCTTATGCCATCTACTATACAAGTAAAAATTTGACTCCTTCAGAGTTAAATTATACTGTAATTGAAAAAGAGTTCTTAGTTGTTGTTCATGCCATAAATAAATTCAGACACTATATAACAGGCTATGAAAATTTTGTTCACACAGATCACTCTGCAATTAAATATCTAATGAACAAATCAATTACTAATGGAAGAGTCATAAGATGGTTATTGCTTTTACAGGAATTCAACATTACCATTCTAGATAGGCCTGGGAAACAAAATACAGTAGCTGATTTCCTATCTAGACTCCAAAACATCAAAGATAATACTCCAGTTGAAGATCAATTCCCTGATGAATATATTTTTGCAATTTCTACTCAAACTCCTTGGTTTGCTGACATTGCTAATTATTTAGTTTCAAGGAAATTTCCTTCAATAATGAATGCAAGAGACAAAAGAAAGATCATTTATGATAGTGCAAAATATTCATGGGTTGCTAATGAGTTATACAAAACAGGTCCAGACTTTATCATTAGGATATGTGTTCGAGAAGATGAGATGCCTGAGATTCTCAAGGCATGTCATGATGAACCTTGTGGTGGACACTTTGCTGATAAAAGTACAGCTCATAAGCTCCTTCATTTAGGATACTATTGGCCATCCATTTTTAAAGATGCTAAAGAGTATGTCAAAAGGTGTGACAGCTGCCAAAGGGTAGGGAAACCTTCTCCTTCAAGTGAGATGCCATTGCAGCCTCAGGTACATATTGAACCTTTTGAGAAATGGGATTTAGATTTTGTAGGACCTATTAGTCCTCCATCAAGACAAAAGAAATATATATTAGTTTGCACTGATTATGTTACCAAATGGGTAGAGGCCAAGCCATTACTTGTTGCTAATGAAGCATCTGTAGTTAATTTTCTTTTTGAGGATATTTTTACTCGTTTTGGTGTCCCAAGGGAAATTGTTACAGATCAAGGAGCTCAATTTACATCGAGGCTAGTGGAACAAATGATGGAGAGGTACAAAATCAGGCATAGAAAATCTACTCCTTATCATCCACAAGCAAATGGTCAAGTGGAATCTACTAATAAGGTCATTGAAGGAATCCTAACAAAGACCGTTCATTTACATAGAAGAGATTGGGTAGATAGGCTTCCTGAAGCCTTGTGGGCCTACAGAACTACATGGAGAAACACAACAGGTCATACTCCTTATGAACTTTTTTATGGAAAGCAAGTTTTGTTTCCCATAGAGTTCCAGATTCAAACTTTCAAAATGGCAGTTCAGCTAGGACTTGATCTATCAGAGGCACAAAAGCACAAATTGGAGCAGATTAATGAATTGGATGAGATCAGACAAGATGCAGTTCAGAAAACAAGTCTAGTCCAACAGCAAAGGACTAGATGGCATGACAAGTACATCAAAGAGAATAAGTTCAAATAAGGTGACTGGGCTCTCTTGTTTGATTCAAAATTCAAGTATTTTCAAGGTAAATTTCAAACACATTGGCTGGGGCCATATGAAATTGTTAAAATTTTTGACAATGGAGCAGTAAAAATCAGGACAATAGATGAAGAAGAGGTCACTTTTCTTGTGAATGGTCATAGATTGAAGCTGTATCACAAACCACTCTCAAGAGAAGAATTTGTCAAGAAGTTCCAGGAAAATAGTGATGTGAAGTTAATGAAGAAGAATCTTTCTTCTTCATCAACTTGATTGAATTTTTTGAAGTCATTTCTTTAAAAAAAATAAAAAAATAAAAATAAAAATAAAGTATAAACATGAAAACCAATCACTGATTGGCATGTTTATACAGAAAAGATAGGGTGAAAATCAGAGTCTTTTTGACACTCTAACTTTTCCATTTTGTTTCTGCAAGCAGCTGTTACAAAATCATAAGTTCAGATCCATTTCACTTATGATCCATCTCATTTCATTTCATTCCATTTACTTATCCATCCATACTCCATTTCATTCATTCATTCATACTTCACTTCATTCCATATTTCATTCAACTCATTCCATACTTCATCCACCTCATTTCCATATCAAAATTTAAAGTTTGATGTCTTTCTGTAATTGAATAACACATGTCATGAATTGCAGGCCATTTCTTATACTTTTCCACTCCATTTCATAAATTGTAATCCATCCCACTCCATCATTTACTTCATACATATTCCATTATACCATATTTCATCATCTATCTTCAGTCATTCCATATAATATTCCACTTATATTCCAAACCACTCCATTCCATGATTAAAGTTCTCTACAGGTAAATTCTGCAGCTAAACAGATATTCTACAGCTAATCAGACTTTTCGCAGCCAGATAGTCATTCCGCAGCTACAGATCCTGAAGGCACTGATCAGTAGACATTTTAATTACAACAAGATGATCCTGTATATCCATGAACAAGAAAAATCAAGAAGGATTATGAAGACTCTCAAAGTAATGATTTCCAGAGGAGAACAAAGCATATAAAGACCACAAAAAGAAGATGAAAAGAAAAGGTAAAAAGTTCTGATTATAATGGCATATCATGAAAAAATTTAGTATAGTCTAGTTATGAATCATTCGAAAAGTTGTTTTGATTATTTTTATTGATCATGCCAAATATACCTTCCACAAAACTTTGGATAAAAATCCTTCATTTCAAATCCTATACCCGATCATCATTTAAAAATCTAAGCGGTTAAAATGCTGAAGTGATTGATTTTCTCACATCACCCAGCCAAATCATTTAATGATGATTTTTGAATCCGTTGCAAAATATCTCCGCGGTCTTTTCACTCATTTATTTGTTTTCTTCACCTCACTTCATTAACTCGTTCCGTAACCACTCCCTATTACTCCATCCCGTAGCCAACCCTTCATCATTTCATTCTGTAAAACATAGGTATCTCTATCACCGTGAGCAGAGGTATATTAGTTTGAAAGTTGAAGCCACTATCACCAAGAAGCAGAGGTATATCAGTTTGAAGATTGAAGCACTGTCACCGTGAAGCAAAGGAGTATTAATTTGAAGGTTGAAGTCATTGTCTCCGTGAGCAGAAAGAGTACTAATCTGAAGATTGAAGAAGAAATTATGGGCCTCATCGTGAGAACTGAACCAGTGGGCACAAAATACCTGGAAGGATACCCTCAAAGCAGAGAAATGTTACAACAAGCAGGATGGCTGCAATTCCTTGAAAAATTTAATGGCTTCCACAAAGAAGTTACTAAAACGTTTGCAAGGTCATTCAAAGGAGCCGAGGTTGAAGTTGGAGACATTAAATTCACTGTCACAGAGGTTTTTATTGCAGAAGCAACAAGATTTCCTAGACATGGAGAAAGATGGTTTAAGAACAGAGAATTTCATAATGAATCATGGAAGTAGATCCTCAAGTCACCAGGTATGGATGTCACTGTGTTTAAAAAGGGAATTCCAAGCTTTGCATTAAAGAATAAATGGAGAAACATGTTGCTTATCCTACAAAAAATTATCACTTGTGAAGGTAGATATGGTACTTTCTATGTTTACCATATTAGGTTGATAATGCATTTCCTAGAAGAAGAGCTTAATTTTCCCTATTTCTTGCTTCAAAGTTTAAAGAAAATGGCTTCAAGTGTCCAAAAGAGAATTCAATTTCTAGAGACAACCTTATATCACCATGGGTTAGTCAAGATTTTGATTGAGCATCATTTGAGCAAAATAAGGGATAATTGGGATAATTTCTTGGTGAGAAATCACTTTGAGGAACCAAAAGAGCCTTCACCTGAACATCAACCTACAAAGAGAAGCAGAAAATGGAGAGCCTCTAAAATTGAAATTGATAAAGCAATTCAAGAAAGCAGTGAAGAAATAATCTCTGAGAAATTGACTCAGATTAAGAGACAGCTTAAGGAAGAGAGGGTAATCAGAAAATTTGCCACAGAAAAAGGAGAGGGACCATCCCAGCCGAGAAGGAGCCATAGACTCAGGGGGAAACTAAGGAAAACACAGATCAAACAAACCGGGGTGATAAACATAGAAGATGAGGAAACATCTATTGAAGAAGATGTTGAAGAAGATTTTGATGAAGAAGCCCCCGAAATTGATCCTGCACAGCAAGAAATTTATAACTATGTTGAAACATTGGAAAGGAAAGCTTCAGAGAGTAGAGATAGAACCCCTAGTCCTCCACTGTCCGAAATAGATGTGTTAATAAGAGATAGGTACGAGCTGGAAGTACTTAATAGACATATCAGGACTGAGAATGATATTCTGAAGGAACAAGTTAAACTAAAAACCAGTATGAACTCAACCTTGTCTCTACAAATGGAAAAAGTGGAAAAGGCTAATGAAAAGTTGAAAAAGAGCAACAACAAGTTAATCAGGGCACTTACCAATTTAAGGTTCAAGTTAGTCATCAGGAAGCCTAGAAGGCCTTTAACTTCCAGGGAAAGAAGAAGAAGAGGGTTGGATTTTCTTGCAGAAGTCTATGAGTTTATGGAATAAGTTGCATGAGGACATGCAAGAAGTTAGTAGTGGGGGTATGTTGAGCCCCAAGATTGTTCTTTCTTCCATCATACTTCACTCCATTTTCTTTTGTCCATTGTTATCCCAGGCTCAAATTATCAATGAAATTAATTAAAATTGCTTTAAGAATGAATATCATGGCTAACTTGCTAAGTTTTGTGATTTTGTCATTGTAATACATTTTGAACTGAAACTAGCTACAGAATGCAGACATTCCGTAGCTAGTTACCAATTCTGTAGTTGTCTTCACGTTCAAGCATGTTCCAAGTGTCCTCTCAGGAAAAGCCACACATGGGTGTATTCCACATCATGTCCTCAGCGTTTTTTGCTCACCATGAAGATTGAACAGAATCCTGGACGTGGTTTTGTACGTGGGAACTCACACAAGGAGACAGAATCCTAATAGGACAAGGATAGTCCAGATGTCCTTTGTCATTTTACGCTGCCACCTTTAGAGTTCTAGTCCGATTTTGATATGAAAAGAGAATTATCCCCGTATTATCTCAAGTTCTGTTATGAAGATTTGCTATAAATGTAACTCGAGAAACCGAGAGACAAGTTCTAGATTTTGATTAGATTTCGTGGATTGACTGCTATATTTCTGAAGTCCGAGAATACTTTGTTTTAAGTTATTTTCCTTTAATGAAGAAGACATCATTTCTTTAAACGCGTTGAGTTGATCTTGAGCTAGATTTCGTGCTACTCTGGTGGTAGAGGGCCCCTGCCTCCTGAGCAACTTTACTTTTGCAATTTAGATGAGTATCTTAGTTCGTTTTCAAGTTTTTGAAGTTTAAGTTCATAGTTAATTTCATTAATCATTAAAGCTATACTTGTTCTAAGAAACTCTTCCAAAAGATCATTACAATGAATAAGAAATGGCTGTAGTGTTATAGATTTTATTTGCAATTCCTTTCGTTCATTATCACAGTTAAACTTACTCTAGTAAACTCTTCCAAGATATCATTATGATGACTAAGGCATAAATGTGATATTGTAGGTTTCAGTTGCTTGTTTACAATAAGTAGCATAGCTAATCTTACTCTTAAAAAGCTCTTCCAAAACATCACAACAATGAGTAGGAAATAGATGTGATGTCTTAGTTTTTAATTGTATTTGCTTTCAGTTTTTATGTTTGTATTCAATTTCATTGAATTGTACAGCTAGGATTGTTCTAACAAGCTCTTCCAAAATACCATTCATGATGAACGAAATAGGCTGTAGAATCCCATAGATTAATTGCATGATAACTTAGTTAGAGCACTCCGGAGGAAAATTGCATTTAATTCATGCTCTGTTATTTCGTTTCAAGTTTGATAATGGCTTTTTAGTTTAGCACTGTTCACTGTAGACTAGTAGCACCCTAGTTCAGTTCTAGCTTAGCTCACTGTATTTACATTCCAAGTTTAGTTTCCATCCATTGTATTTTAAATTGCATTAGTTGTTAAACTTAAATACCACGGTCTTCATTATTTACAAAACTTCTTTTGTTCCAAAACTATATTAAATCATAATCATCTGGACATAAGATAGTATCAGTCTAAGGCCTGGAGTACTTTTGCAACCTTTTTACCATTTCACAAACAAGCCTTTCCTCAAAGACTATTCTAAAAGGAAATCTACAACTTTTGAGTGAGGTTTAGTGGTGTTAAACTAAGTTGCAGAATAGAATTAGGAGCTAGTTTTAGAGTAGAGATCTTATGATGTTACAAATGTTCTTTTCCAAATATGTTTCAATAAACCTTTAATCATGGATGAGATGTTGTATCATTATAAGTTGATTGTTTAATTGTTTAGTTAGGGGAACTTTATTTACACTTAGCTGCCCATTTCTCAAGCTCTTCCAAAACATCTTTAATGAATGAATTGGACAAGTTAAGTTCATGTTGTGATTTATTTTCTTGAAGTCATTATCAAGCTTTGTATTTTGCTAAGTCATAGTTTAGGTTTGGTTCTGTTTCAGTATTTACATTTTTCATTTGTCATCAATAATTTAGGCTTCACTCTGTTTTTAACCAGTAGCTTCTTTCCACTAGCATTTAATTATTTCCCTTGTGAACATAAAACCATAAAAAACCCAAAAACATCATAAAACACTAGACACAACATAGTAAGAAACAAACACCTAGGCACATATAGTGCACCACACTTCAGCAGTTTACCAACCCTGGTTGACAATTAAATGAACTCAATTTAGGAGACTAGGTTGAGCACAAACAGGAAGTAGGTTTTTCTTCTAATTCAATTCCAAGTGGAAACTTTCAAGACAACATCTAAATTGGGGCTTGATCTATCAGAAGCTTAGAAACCAAGACTAGCACAATTAAATGAGCTATATGAGATTCAACAAGATGTTATTTAAAGAACTAGAATAGTCCATAAGCGAATATCAGTATGGAATAATAAATTCATGAAGGCTAAAAGATTCAAGCCAAGTGATTAGGTTGCTATTTTTATTCCAAATTCAAATATTTTTAAGGAAAATTTGAAACTCACTCGTGTGGTCCTTATGAGATAGATATTTTCTTTGATAATGGAGCAGTAAAATAAAAAATATTGATGATGAAAACATTTATTTTCTTGGTAATGGTCATAGATTAAGACTATATCATAAAACACTAACTAGAGAAGAGTTTGTTAAATATTTTCAAGATAATTCTAAATTCAAGTTGGTTAAGAAGGGATATATTTCTCTTCATTATCCAACTCCATTGTAGTTTTCTTATCATCATAAAAAGAAAAAAAATTTAAATAAAAGTATAATCATGAAAAAAAACACTGTTGGCATGATTATACAAAAAATATTAATTGAAAACCAAGAATTCTTAGCAATTTGGATTTTCATAAATTCCCCTATCTTTTCCCCATTTCTTTTTTTCCCTCTTTTTCTAACAATTTTAAAAATTGCAAAGAAGCACTTCTGAAGATTATTCTTCTTCAATTTCCACCAAAGAGGAAGAAAAAATAAATATTCTCTTCGGATCAACAATAAATCTCGAAAAATAAACAACCACAAAATCAGTGTCATGCTGTGACTAATCTCCAATTCCACAATTGAACTCAAATTCCACAACCAAAATAGTATATATTTAGAAAATCATAAAAGAACTTGCGACAAAGGAAAATACAAACATAATGAGGTATGTAGGTTGTTGAATTATGTTTCATTTAAGGGACATTATATTTTAATACATTAGATGATTATGTTTCAAAGCTCGAGAAATTAAAATACCTCATGACATTGATTAACATAATATCTTTACATTGTAACTGTTGTAGCCCTATCCTATCATAATAACAAACCCATCACATAAAATCCTCTGAAATTCAGCTAAATTTTAACGATCCTATGGAATCAGATCTTAAAATAGTGGCAATCATGAGAACTAAACTAGTCCTATTATGAATAGAATACCCTGCGAGGACCATATTTCACCACTACCCAACCTTCGTTTCATACCCTTTGTCATCCAGTCTATCAACCATTATTCCACTAGATTCCATCACCTTTGACGAACAGAAATAGTCTAAGACTAAGAATTCCCACTATGGATGTCATTTTTGAATCAGAGCCCAATGGAGTCAAATTTCTTCAAGCATATCTTCAAGTAAGAGAAAATTTACAATAAGTGGGTTGGATCAAGTTCTTTGAAAAGTTTGATGGGAACAAGATAGAGGTTACAAAATATTCTGTAGGGGATTTTGGCAGAGTAAAAGTAGAAATTAACAACACCAAATTTATACTTACAATCCATAGTGGAGAAAGCTACAGAATTTCCCAGAAATGGAGAAAGTTGGTTCAAAAATAGGAAAATCAAGGAGAAAGAATGGAAAACCTTCCTTAGAAACCAAGGTATGGAATTTCTATTTCAAAAAGGGGATTCCAATAAAAAAATTTACAAGTAAATGGAGGAGTTTATTGCTTGTCATTAATAAATTCTTAACATGTGAAGAGAGGTTTGGAAGCCTATTATTTTACCATGTCTCACTTTTGATGCATTTCACTAATGGGAATGAGATAAAATTTCCATATTTTCTACTATTTACTCTTAAGAATATGGCCTCTAGTATGAAACATGAATAAAAAAACCCTCGACAGTAGATTATATCATCATGGACTCATTAAAATTATCATAGAAGCACAATTAGAATCCAAAGGAGATAATTGGATGAGCTTTCTATGCCGTCACCACTATGTAGAAGCCCAAGAAGAGGAAACAAGTAAAAAATTCAAAAGAAGTCGATGTAAATTTATCTCAAACATAAACCTAGGAATATAAGTGAAAAAAAGGGTCTGTCCCTTAATGAAATAAAGGCATTAGAAGACCCATTTGAGGATAGTACCCCTCTTTCTTAGTTTTTGGATAATATTATAGAGAAAAATGCAAAATAAAATGTTATAAGAAAGAATGCTAGCTCAAGTTTTAAGCCACCTAAAAAAAAGATGGAAAAATAGAAGTAGGCAAATTTATAAACTCTCAATAATACAATCTCCAGAAGTAGTTGATCTTGATGAAGAAAAAAAACCACCTTAGACTCTTAGTCCAATAAGAAATACACCAGATATTGATCTAGTACAACAAAAAATTTATGATTATGTGGAAACTTTGGAAGAAAGAGCCCAACAAAAAGTAAATTTTCCTTCTCAGAATCAAGAAGAAACTTTTAATGAAGGAATTCCTCTCTCAAATAATATTCCTAATAAAGAATCCAAAATTAAAGATGTTTTGAAGCAATACATATATGAGTTGGAAGTACTTAATAAACATATTAAACAAGGACTTGACGCAGTAAAAGTGAAAAACGAAATCTTGAGGACTCAAAACAACAATATAATTTTTCATTTATGTCATTGGTATAAAAAAGACAAGAAAATCAAATAAAACAACAAATTCCTTTGAAACTAAGTTATATGGTTATAAAGGAAAATTCTAATGAAGAAACCAAGGTCAACATTCAGTATCAAGAAAATAAAGAAGAGCACTAGTTTGGATATCTTAGATAAAGCTTCAAGTAAAGTACATTGAATGAAGGATTGGACAAGTTGAGTTGGAAGTATTGAATAAAAATATTAAACAAGAACATGAGGTAGGAAAAGTGAAAGAGAAAAATATTGAGGACTCAAAATGATAATATAATTCTGCATTTATATTATTGGTATAAAAGTAACAATAAACTCAAAGAAAAAAACAGATTCCTTTGAAATAAATTCAAAGGGTTACAAAGAAAAATTCTATTAAAATTGTGAAGCTATGATCAAATTCCACTTTTGACAGCTTATTTGATGGAGATAATGATTTCATTGAATTCATCTCTTCTAGAGGACCAAAATTTACCTAAAGATAAATCAAATAAGGGAAATTGTACTTATGAAGGAAAACCCACACATGCACATTTGGAAAAGGTCGGCCCTAAAGAAAATTGGACACCCATGGAAGCCTATAAACATAAGTGACCTCAAACTAATTTTGACATCACCATGTAGATCTTTCTTATCTTCTCATTGACTGGTTTGCATAGGTCTGAACAAGGACGACAAAAGAAGTTTGCAAAGGTACAAAATTATAGGGTCTGAAACTCGCATCTGATATAGGGTTTTTGGGCTATAGTCATAGGCTTGTCACATAGCAGTATTTACCATAGTCACTATTATAGGTCAATTTGGGTGCCATTCCCAATGACTTGGCTAACTGGGCATCATCTCCAGGACCAATGATCAAGGGTCTATCATTCCCTATCATTTCAATTGTTATATGCTCTAAGACAAGAAAGAAGACAAATAAAAAAATACTTTCATCAAGAAAAGGTTTCCATGGTTTGAAGCTTATTATATAGCATATGAGAGCTCACCAAGTAGGCTCTGAGGGGCCTAAGTGTGTTGCATATGCATGTAGACCCATGCAAGGCTTCTCTGCAAAGCACTTCCCGACATTCAAAGGTGCATTGTTCACATTGGGAGAAAAATTCTCATTGTTCTAGAATATCCACTTGGCTAGTGCCTTCTAGAAGAGTTCACATGTGTCAAGCTTCAAATCCAAGTGTACATTTGACATCTACATGATTGGAAACATGTCTTGCCTATTTTTGGAAAGTTATTGATTGTAAAACAACCTACACTTCATCTATAAATTGAGCACAGTTCTAAGTGCTTGAGGAGGAAGAATTTGAGTAGAGAAATGCTGAAGAATTTTCAATTAAGAGCTTGATTTGTGAAGATATTACTGGAGAGATTTATACTGTGATGAGGCTTTGGATCATTGCTGGAAGGGTCACTTCAAATCAGTCACTTTTTTGTAACCTATCCTTCTATCATCAATAAATAATACTGCTTATTTTTCCCTATATGCATCTGTATTGGCTTTGATTTTCCATGTTGCAAGATCTTAGTTGATGTGTATGGTTTATGCTTTACTGATTTAGCTAACTAACTTGAATAGATATCTATATTCTTGCATCTTCTATTGTTTAGTGTTCTTTCTTGCAGGAAGCATTCAGCCTACAAACCGCTTGAATTTGAAGCTACAGTGGAAGAGACAGAAGGAGCCATTTGGAAGAGACTGATCAAGTAAGCCTCCAATCCTCTTTGTGTATCTATTCTGAGTTAGGAGAAATAGTTGTATAGTCTTTCACCTGTTGTTCTAGACTAGCACCTGTCTAGGGAAGCATAATTTATCCGTAGATTACAATTTTGGCCCAACAAACTGGCGACTCCACTGGGGAGAATTTCTCTTAGAGATAGGTGTTAGAGCCTCTGATTTGATTTGTTTATCCACCCAGTAGTTCTTTCACATAAATATTAAACTTTTTCAGATATTAATTTGCAAATACATTGAGTTAAACAATAGCATTTTTCTTTGTCTACTGCGCCCAACGCACCCTTAGACTGGACACAGTGCTTTGCAGAGCACTATCTCCCTTGCAAGCCTGCATTGTAGAGCACTGTCTCCCCTTGGAGACTGCGTTGACTCCTGAAAGTGACCAAATTCCCTTGAATTTTACTTTGCAACTTGCTTCAGTTTTGTTTTCTGTTGTATTATGAAAAGTTTGATGCTTAATTGACCAATGAATCTATATACTTCTTCCTCCTTTGGCTGAAAATTCGTTCAATGTTGTTTTAAAAAAAAAAATCTTTATCATTGAAAAGTTTATTTCAAAGTATTTTGTATGGTTGCATTAAGAATCATTTTCTTTCGAAATAGGAAATTGTCGTAAAATATTCATTTCCTTGATAGGAGAAATTTTTGTTGAAATCCTCATTTTTCCTTCAAAAGAGAAATTGTTGTTTGTATTCTTCGTTTCACGAAAGTAAAAATCATTTGAACTATTGATCTAATGCACCTAGTTTCTTTTCTGCATTCATAACATTAAGGAAACTGAAAAGAAAAACTTGCATTTGCATGTAGGATTGTGTGTGTTTTGCAAAAGGAACATTAGGAAATCTACATTTAGTTTGAGATTCATTGATTTGTTTTGTTCATTGATTTGTTTGCTCTCAAATTATTTTCTCTCTTCCCTTAGTAGCTAGGTTCTTCATTGAAAAAGCTGAAAGTGAAAGTTTGTTTATCATTTTTAGCTTGCATTTTAGGAATTTCATATACATCATCGCGGTGAACCTGAAAGGAAAATTGTTAAGCAAGATCAACATAAAATAAATCTCAATTTACTTAACAACGTATTCGAACCATAACGATAACATTTAGAAGGTCTAGGCTAGAGACATGTTCCGACATCATAAAACATAGAAGTTGTCGCTAACTTGTCTGCGATACATTCTGAGTGTGATACCTCACTCCATGTACATAAGTATATTGTAGCTTGTCCATGTACTTTCGGGTATATCGAGCGATGCTACAGTATGATAAGTATAAAGGGGTGCTCTCATTGTGCGGTTTCGCATCAGACAGTGCTAATACGGACTTGGGTCTCCATGTACCTTTGGGTATATTTAGGAGGACAACTTTCAGATGCTGTCCAGCAATAGTGAACTAATTCGACCACCTTGAAATTGTGATACACCGAACATAGCATTCGGGGAGATTACCTGCCTATACTTCTTGGTTCGCCAGGATGTATTCTGTAGTTCACAGTTTCTTGGTAAAACCTTTTTCCTAGCATTACCCTCTTTTTGTTTATTTTTTTTTGGTTAAAACAAATCAGTAATCGTGGAAGAAAAAAATCCTATCCCTCGTCATTCGCGTAGATTAGCTTTAAAACCACCTTTACCACCAGAAGTTAGTTATGGTAGGAAAAGGTGATCACGATTTACCGAATCAAGTACAGTTTGTACCTCTGGCGAAACATCATATTTTAAACCAGAGTTAGCTCAAATTGTTTCCACACATCCCGATTTGTTTACTATTGTTGAAATGGAGTCTTCACAGCTACCCGTGGTCACGATCCATCCAATCTGTGAGACCATACCTCCCGAACCCAATGTTGTTCAATTGGAAGTTGATATGGATCCCATTGTGCTCTAGGGGGCAACTGTTATTGGTCAAACTAGAGATCATCCCCAGGACCAATGAAAAAGGGTCTATCATCCCCTTATATTTTTGTTGCTATATTCCCTAAGTGGAGAAAATATTGATCTCGAAGTCGAACAACCAGAATTTGTTTCTGAATTAGTCATCCCAAAATCTATTGTAGTCGTTGAGTCTCCCATATCGTGTAGTCAACCACCTGAAATATAATTTGGGCCTGACGGCGAAGTTCTTCCACCTGGTTTGATTTTGATTGAAGAAATACCACAATACGAGACACCTTTAACTCTAACTCATTTTCGGTAGGAGCTTTACATGTACGAGTCTTTTCCTCAATCACCTTCCTCTGCTTTTATTGATCCTGTTTCATTTCGAGTTCCCGTAGATTTTATAGGGCATACATTGGGTCATTTGACCATGGCTGGGATAACATCCTAGACTGAACCATCTATTTCAGCTACGACAACATTTTTTGTTGCTTCATTTTCTATGTTTTTTCCATTGAATTCGCCCATGTCATCATCTGGAATCCTATCTGGTTCCTCTCCTTAGTGGTTGGTGATACCACATATGTTACCCTCAGACATTCCTAAATTCAATGAAAACCCTAGAGAAGACCCATCAATGCATGTTATAACTTATCATTTGTGGTATTCATCAAACTCCTTAAATGATGACTCTGTTAGACTACGTCTTTTCCAACACACACTCACTAGTCCAACTGCACAATGAGGATGTTTCTTTTCTGTGTCAACCTCATTAAAAAATGAAACAGAGTTATGAGGATGGTTCTTTTTCTGTGTCAACCTCGTTAAAAAATGAAACAAATTTATGAGGATGGTTCTTTTTCTATGTCAACCTCATTAAAAAATGAAACATGTTATGAGGATAGTTCTTTTTTATGTGTCAACCTCATTAAAAAATGAAACAGATTTATGAGGATAGTTATTTTTTTTGTGTCAACCTCGTCAAAAAATGAAACAAGTTCCTATCAGGATAGCTATTTTTTCTTGTGTCAACCTCGTTAAAAAATGAAACAAATGCCAATAAGGATAGTTCTTTTACTGTGTCAACCTCGTTAAAAAATGAAATAGGTCATGAGCATAGTTCTTTTCCTGTGTCAAGCTTGTTAAAAAATGAAACAAATCGTTCCCTGTAATGAACCTTCATTCCATCCAGCTATTAGTAACCAGTAATCTACTTAGTTGAATGAAATGAAGCTTGGGGGGCATCTGCTCTTGCAGGGGGCATTCAAAACATTCTTACTAATTGCACACAATCAACAGTTGAAGTTCGTGAGAAAAATAGGTTCAGAGCTCCAAAATGCAAATGGTAACTTTCAAATGGTAAAAATGAATGGTAAATCTCTTTTAAATAGTCATTTAATTTTTTGAAAATCATATTTATTGCTATGAATATGGTTTTATTATTTATTTTTATCATGAAATAGGTATTTTTATTCCATTTGATGTGTTCTGAACAGGCCTTACAACTGATGAACAGATTAGTTGTGCAGATTTATTCAAAGAATGACTTGACCACAAAGCATACTTTTTCTCCTTATTTTTAGAGCTTTGTTAAAAACGAAAAATGATTTGAAGCACACTTTTATCTCTTTTTCGAGGTTCGATAATAGTGAAAAAGGAACCCCTGGAGTCTTCTTTCAACTCTTTTCAGACTTTGATAATGTGAAAATATTGCTGATCACTTGTCTTTTCGAGCTCATTAAAGTAAATGAATTGATATCTACTCAGTATACATTTAACCCTTTTCCAGACTGAGATAGATTATTTACGAAAAAGGAATACCTTGGTTAAACATGACCAAAGAGGTTCTCTCAGATATTATTTTACACTTTTTTGGATCTGAGAGACAAATTTATGAAAAAGTACTTTTGGAGTTCTCTTTCGTCCTCTTTTTTAGACTCACTAAATATGAAAAAGGACCGAGCTATCATTGTCGTTAAGCTCGTTAAAACATAAAATAGCAATGGGCTTGTCGATCATGGAAAGAATTGAGTTTCATTCATCACTAGAATTGTTAAATTATTAAATAGAGATACTTTATTTTCCCAAAGGGTTGAATTATAGATCAAGCAAATATTATCCTCCTCGTGTTTGTTAAAAAATAAAGAGGTACTGGTCGACAAATGACCAGGGAAAATTTGGGAAAAGTAAGCAAAGTTTCTTTTTGGTAGCAAGTCGATCTTGAACATGACACTTCTTTAACTCGATGTCCATGACTGTTTGGGTTATATAATCATCTTGATGTTTCATTCACACCTATGGTTCATCATACCTTCACTTCGGTTTTGGGTCAATGTTGCCAACTCATCACAGTGTTGCCGATATTTTCAAGAGAAGTCATCCAGTGATTAAAAACTCATCCTTCTGCAATACTCGTAAGCCTTCATTTTCATGACCGTCATCCTTGAAAATTTCTATATCAAGTCATACCCTTGTCTCTGAAATCAGTAACTCTAGTTTTGTAATAAGGTGACTTCCTATCAACGACAAATCAATATCCAGGAAGTTCACTTAGAAACATCATATTCAAGTACCATGAGGCTTGTTATAGCATCGACAAGATCCTCGCTTCCGGACCTTTTACCAAAAGATTTTGTTTGGCGTTCGACATCAAATCATCTATTCACGCCTTATGAAATGTACTGCAGTACATTGAGGGACATTGACATTAATGGTGGTTCTCTCGCATTTGTTAACAGCTCACATTGTTGATTGGTAATCAAATGATGTCTTTCCATGTTCGACTACAAATCATATATTTGCATGGCTAGACTTGTACCTGAATGATCGAGTGAACGAGATAAGAAGACCGTGGATCTAGTTTCAGCCATCCGGGTTGCGATTTCAAGATTTTTGTACACATCATATGTACGATGACCTTACATACAGATTGTCATCCAAACATGGGCCTATATCTGTAGGCATGTCTGCATCTGGGAAACATTCCAATGTAGACAAATTTTTGAATTATGTACATGTTATTAGATTGTTTATGTGTTGAATATGGGAATGCCTACCCTCAGAAATTGTGATAAAAAGAGGATATATCATGATGTAATGTATTGTAATATTTATGCAGGCAACCACTCCGCTTCGTTTCCAAGCTCATCACAGTGTAAAGCATCTCAATCAAATGTTATTATTATTTGGATCTCATGCGTTAGGGGGGAATTGTTATAGGTCAATTTGGGCACCATTCCCAATGACCTGTTTAACTGGGCATCATCTCTATGACCAATGATCAAGGGTCTATCATTCCCTATCATTTCAGTTGCTATATGCTCTAAGACAAGAAACAAGACAAATCAAACAATACTTTCATCAAGCAAAGGTTTCCATGGTTTGAAGCTTATTATATAGCATATGAGAGCTCACCAAAATAGGCTCTAAGGGGCCTAAGTGTGTTGCATATGCAGGTAGCCCCATGCAAGGCTGATCTACAAAGCACTTCTCGACATTAAAAGGTGCGTTGGTCACATTGGGAGCGAAATTCTCATTGTTCCGGAATCTCCAATTGGCTAGTGCCTTCTAGAAGAGTTCATATGTGTCAAGATTCAGATCCAAGTGTCCATTTGACATCTACATGACTAGAAACATGTCTTCCTATTTTTGGAAAGTTATTGATTGAAAAACAACCTACACTTCATCTATATATTGAGCACAGATCTAAGTGCTTGAGGAGGAAGAATTTGAGTAGAGAAATGCTGGAGAATTTTCAATTGAGAGCTTGATTTGTGAAGATACTTCTGGACAGATTTATACTATGATGAGGCTTTGGATTGTTGCTGGAAGGGTCACTTCAAATTAGTCATTTGGTTGTAACCTCTCCTTCTATCATCAATAAATAATACCGCTTATTTTTCCCTATATGCATCTGTATTGGCTTTGATTTTCCATGTTGCAAGATCTTAGTTGATGTGTATGGTTTATGCTTTACTGATTTAGCTAACTAACTTGAATAGATATATATATTATTGCATCTTCTGATGTTTCAGTGTTCTTTCTTGCAGGAAGCATTCAGCCTACAAACCACTTGAATTTGAAGCTGCAGTGGAAGCGACAAAAGGAGCCATTTGGAAGTGATTGATCAAGTAAGCCTCCAATCCTCTCTGTGTATTTTTTATTAGTTAGAAGAAATAGTCATATAGTCTTTCACCTGTTTTTTTGGACTAGCACCTGTCTAGGGAAGCGTAATTTATCCGTAGATTACAATTCTAGCCCAAAAGTCACTAGAACTCAAGCATCAAGGGAAACTAGGATCCTTTAGTTTTTCACACATCTCCTCAATTATGTGATCGTGAATTTTGACTGAAATTGAACATTGACCAAAATTGATGCAGTTGACTGCAGACTTAATAAAAAAAGTTATCTCTCATATATTCTGACATTGGAAATTTTTTTCTGAATATTATTGGGTTGTATTACTATATGATATTGTATTGGGCTCATTATACTCTCTGTTGAACATTTTATGAAAATCTAATACAATAATTTCAAAAGGTTTTCCCTATATTGTGGTTTTTCCGTGGTCTTTGACGAAATATGGTGTCTCTTGTTGATGTGTTGATTGTATTCTTTTTCTTTGCATTTATTGTTCTATCTTCAATCAATGTTGGTGAATGGAAATACTAATTATAATTGAAGTATTGAATTGGGCTAAAGTAATTGATAGAACATAAAACAGTCTGAAAATTTAACATGGAATAAAAGCTAAGGTGAAGGACAAGCCCAAAAGGAGACAATAATTGAAGAAATCATGTTTGGAATGTAGAAAGAGCTGATCTAGACAAGATGAATTCCTTCTTCAAGAAAAATGATAAGTTGGGTGACTCATCCAATTTTTCTGCATGGAAAGTAAGGTTGGAGATCACAGCTGATAACAATGACGCTCTAGATTACATTTCAAGGTAGAGTACCTGAACCTGCAGAGATAAATTACACTACTATCAAGAAAAAACATAAGATATGTGAGTTAAAATCAAAGAAATTATAGTCGATGGTTTACAAGACAATTTACTTGCATATGTTGGAAACTTGAGAAGGTCCAAGTACATGTATGATAAGATAGATGGCATATATAAGTTAAAAATTTGAATGAAGTCATATTCTTGAAATATCAACTCAAATACACAACGATGAACAAACGAGATTCCATACAATCCTACATAATGAGGATATATCATATTAGTGATAAATTGCAAAGATTTGGGGAATCTATGTCTAACAGTGAATTTTTTATCATAACTCTAGAGGTCTCCCTCCTATTTTTGAAACCTTCATCACTCTTATAAGAAAAAACAATTCCCTCCCATCATTTGATGAAATTGTTGGAAAGATCACTCAAGAAGAATCAAGGATGTTATCAAGAGGAAGGATTCAAAATCATGAAGAAGTGGATCTTGCTGCATTCATCATTCATACCAAGAAGAATAAGAAAGAGAAAGGAGGTACACCAAATTCAAGAAAGCCTCATCCTCAAAATCCAAATTAAATAAAATATTACTCGCACATTCACTGTTATAATTCTCACAGTAAGGGTCATTATGCTCGAGATTTCCCCGAAAAGAACAATGGACCATGCTACAATACTAGAAGCTACAACAATAGGTTCAATTATAAAAGAAGAAGAGATGATCGAAGGAATGACTGTAATGAAAGATATGAAATAAGAATAAGATATTCTCCAAGTGATCACGAAGAAGATCATCATCCACGAAGGAAGTCAAAATTCTCCAGGTATAAAATTAATGTTGTGAATAAATATGAATATATTCTTATTTATGCTTTTATTAGGTCATCTCCTCTAGATTTGTGGGATAGTTGGTTGGTTGATAGTGGGGCCACTCATCACTTATATGGTTATAAGGAATTTCTCTATAATTTGGTGGAGAGAGAGTTAAATCTGAAAATCATTTTTGGAGACAACTCCACTCATCCCATTAAAGGTTTTGGGTCTGTTAAATGTCATTTGAATTTGGTAGAATATGTTCTTCTCCATGATCTGATGTATTTGTCTGGGTTAAATAAGAATTTGGTATCAATACATTCTTTGGAATATAGAGGGATGAGGGTTTCCTTTATCAACGAAAAGGTTCTTACTTGGCCTATTGGATCACTTATGAGAGATGCATTCACATTGTGATAAAGATGTGAAGGAATATACAAGGTTATTGGAAGGCCACTTCTAGCATTAGTCCATGACGCTAATCATCTAGGCGATCTATGGCACCAAATATTTTTCATTCTACATTATGATGCTCTTCCGAGGTTGGATAAATTTGTCTTAGGGATTCCCAAGGTTCAAGCTCAACATGATGGAGTTTTTCCAGGATGTGCCAGTGGGAAGAAGACAAGGGGGCCATTCCCTTCCAGCGAGAAAAATTAAAATTACATCCTCCATCTCATTAATTATAACTTGAGTGATATAATGCCCATACATTATCTTGGTAACCATATCTATTATATCACCTTCATTGATGAATTTTTAATAAATAAATGGATATATTATCTAAAGCATAAGGATGAAGCATTCAAAATTTGAAGGAGTTCAAAGAATTAATTGAATATCAAATAGGAAAGAAAATAAATATATTCATGTATGGAAATGGTGGAGAGTACACCTCAAATGAGTTCATTGATTTTTGCAAGAAGGATAAAATTACACCATATACTCACAAAAAAAAGGTGTACCTGAATGAAAGAACATGTGTATTGTAGAAGTCGTTTGTGTCATGCTCCATGATCAAAATTTACAAAAGTTCCTTTTGGGGGAAGCAAAAAATGCTACTGTATATGTTCAAAACAGGTTTCCTCATTAAGCATTAGACAAAAAAAAAGACGTCAAAGAAGTATTCACGGGTGTTAAGCTCGATGTGAGTCATTTCCGTATCTTTGTATGTCATGTATAATTTCATGTGCCGAAGGAGAAAAGAAACAAGCTAGAAGCCACTAGAAGAAAATGTAAGTTTGTTGGATATTATAAAAATTCTAAAGCTCTTAGAATATGTATTCCTTGTCAAAGGAAGGTTGATATTAGCAAGGATGTAACATTTGATGAAGATGTTTCCCTTAGAAAAGCAATGGGACTTCCTCCACCTCCTCCACCTGAGAAGAAGAATGAATACATGGATATTTTAGATGGTCCTTCTATGTCTGAATATGAGACATATATTATTGATGATACCATGGACCCCATGGATCACATATATCCTCATCCATGTGATCCTCTCACCAGGAAGAGGCCACTTTGGCTTCGATAGACATTATAGGATGATGAGAGTCAAGCTCCCGTTCGAATATAATTTAGAGAAACGAAGAATCCATGTAGTTATCAGGGATATGTTATAGCCATAATTACTATAATAAATATGAACCTTCCACATTCAAGGAAGTCGTAAAATATAAAGTTTGGAAATATGATATGGCCGAATAATATGAATCAATTATGAAGAATGATGTATGGGATGCCATGCTGAGACCGAAGGGGATGTGGTGAATTCAAAATGGCTATTCAAGATCGGGCATGAAGTTCATGGTAGCACCAAGAAATAGAAGGAAAGGTTTGTGGCTCGAAGATTCTCTCAAAAATAGGGAGAATATTATGATGATATAGTCACACTTGTGGCACGATATATAAGGATGGAATCTTCATCAAATGGATGTGCAGATGATATTCCTTCATGGTATGTTACAGGAAGAATTATACATTGAGTAGCCATAGTGATTTTAAGTAAAGGATCAAAAGACACATGTTTGCATATTGAAAAATGAATTTGAATAATTCCACCAGAGCATGGTGCGCACGCACAAACAATTATTTGATGAAGCTGGGATTCACAAGAAGTAGTGTCGATCCCAACCTCTAATTCAAGGTAGTCCAAGTATTCCAGTAATTTTTGTTTTATTTTTTGACAATCTATTATTGATAGATAGTGAGTTGTTGAGCATCGAGTGTAAGAGGGAGATAGCCTCTGAAATTGAGATGAAGGACCTTGGACTCATGCACTAATTTCTAGGCCTTGAGGTGTGGCAAAGGCTAGGTGATATTTTCCTTTCATGAAGGAAATATATCATCAAGATGTTGGAAATATCTAGAATGAGTGCCTCGATGTAGCTCAAGTTCTAGGTACCAGGTGGTGGGTACCGGCCCCAATGAGTGAACCAATCTATGAACCCACTCATTCTAGGTGTTTTCATCCCATACCTCCATCCACATGGATAGGTGCTTGCATGGATCTCCCCGACCATAAAAAATCTCAATTGGTGGGGTGGATGGAGGTTTAAAACGCAACATCATCATTTGTCTAAATTCCTCCTAGTCTTGGAATGCTCCCTTGTGCATCTCTCACCCACACGATGTAGTTTCTCACATAGCCAAATCAAGCACCCTGAACCTTCATTCTGTTAGAGTCGGTCCTTACAGCCCTCCGTCAGTGATCATTTCGTTTTTTGCATATTCATTCTTAGGTGTCTCGCTTGTTCCACTTCGTTGCATTTCGCTAGGAGCATGCCATTGACTGACGAAGGGGTCTGTTGTCTTATGTTTCCTCATGCTTACACCTGCAGTGCTATTTAAAAAAAAAATTCCTCAAAAATCACTCAAAATCATTGTCATTTCATTTATGGTCATTAAATGTCAATAAGTGTCTTTGGTCCTAGTGTCTAGGGTTTTCGAGTCATTTGCATATATGTCATAAAAGCCTGCAGGATGAGGATGGTTCCGCAAATTTTGATTTTATATTTTTTTTATTATAAGTATTTGAAAAACATTTCTAGTCCAAAACTCTGTTTTGGAACTAGAAATTGTTCAATATTATTTTTGTAATAAATTGTATTTATTTCACCAAGAAGAAATTTCAAAGCAGACCTCTGATCTTTTCCTCAGCTAAAGAGTCATACCCCTGCAAGAAGATAACAAAATCATCAAATCAAAACTCAGAAAAGCCAAAAAGAGATTGTATTAAAAAGCCAAATGTGAAAATGCAAAAAACATTGTAATGTGGGTTATCAAATAGATTTGGATCAAATCTGATTGTGAAAGATATTTACATCATGTATAAAAGGGCAAACACGTTTCATTTCCAAAGATCCATAGCATACAAGTCGAAATCTGGAGTTTGGAGGCCGAAATCGAGTTTTGGAGCATCGTTGACAGAGTTTGGAGGTCGTGAGACCCACTTGGGCAAAAGCGACCCACTTGGCAAAAGCGACCCACCTGGGCGTTTTTCACAGTGTAAATTATAACGCGTGCGACCCACTTGGCAAAAGCGACCCACTTGATCGCATGCGACCCACTTGCCAGCAGAGTTCAGAAAAGTCGTGTTGAGCGCCCAGTTTCGATTTAAATCGTCTCCAGTTGCCTTCAAACAGGTTCTAAACTATTGCTCAGTAGATTTTAATGTGTTGGTGGTATCTTGAAGACTTTAAACATTTGAATGGAAGAGTAAAACCCTACATACATGGCTGATTTGTTCCTCAGGGTTTTAAAATATATATGGATGGTTTTATGAGTATTTTTTCCACCTTATATCATTGATATATCCACCTTTGCATGTATGGTCAAAGCCCCACTGTTTTCACATCCATTATACCACTGTGGTCATCATTATCGTTTTACCACTGTCATGACTTTTGTTCCATGATGATCATTGACATATTGTATCTCATTGCCCATTGACACTTATAACTCTGTTTTCACTGCCCATTGACAAACACAGTCATATGATGCATTGCTCCCTTTGACAAAGTTTACCCAATATTCTAAAGGCTGCCTGCTACCCTTTGTCAAATTTCACTTGCAATTAAAACAGAGACTGTGCTTCTATTTCAATCCACCTAAAACAGAGCTGGTATCATTGTTTGTTTCCTTAATGGTGCTTTGACAGTGGGGGATATTTATTGGGTGTGAAACACACATTATAACTCTGTTTTCACTGCATTTATATCAGTATACATAGTGCCAATATCTTGTTCAAAGCCATGTCAGAGACAGAGTCAGAGTATGAGCAAGGGTCAAGCAGTGATTCCACGACTGAAGGTAATGTGCCACGGGGGTCTCATAGAGTTGTCAGAGGTGGTAATCATCGCAGAGAGGAGCCTACTTCTTTGGCTCGGTTGCAGGCATGTCCACTAGCAATGGATTGTTTTCAGTATTTGTCATGTTTCCGATTTTGTGAGATGATTGCACAAACCCGGCTTCATCGTGAATTGGCTCGTCTGTTTGTTCTACATTTACGGGATGGCCGGGTAAATCTTGCCGGGGTTGAATTCATTTTGTCACCCTTGACTATTACTCAAGCCACTGGCATACCAAACATGGGCGAGGAATGGAACAAACGTCAGCATTTAGAGAAATTCCACTATGAGCCATACATTAAAACTGGATATATGAGGTACTTGGGCAGAGTTTTTCCATTCAGATTCTTGAGGGATGAGTTTGCACCGCCGATGAAACTCATCATTCAGTATTTTAGTTGTGAGGGCAGATATGCCCGTCTCTTTGCGTACCATATTCGTTTGTTGATGCACTTCACAAGGGTACGTATGATGAATATTCCATACTTCATATATCGCAACATAGAGAGGATGGTGATTTTTGTGCAAAAGAAGACGAGCCCAGCGCAGCAGTACAGGAGTATATACCATTACGCTTTGATCAAGATCATAGTGTTACATCAGTTGGCAGAGCAGGGCATCACTTGGGAGGATTTCATTTCTCGTGACTTTTTCACGGTGCCACAGCCGCCTCTCGAGACAGTTCATGATGCGGGAGAGCCTTCACACCAGCCGGACATTCCTGAGGTTGAGCATATTAGCGCTCCTTTGGTTCGGACATATCAGCGAGGCCACAGGGCCTTATTTGCAGCGACACGGCGAGTATTATCTCCACGTGAGGTGGAAGGGGTCTTGCCGACTTCATCAGCAGAGCGAGTATTATCTCCACATGATGTGGAAGGGGTCTCGCCTTCTTCTTCAACGCAGGTACAGATACAGGACAGGGAAAAGAGGCCCATGCATGATGAGGGCCCATCAGGAGGCCGAGACACAGATTTCACAGTCATTGATGTTGATGCGAGCTCTCCCAGCTCGAAACTGAGGGAAGTCATCCAGGAGCAAAGGGCCGAGAATGACAAGCTGAAAGATCAATTGCAGAAGGCTCAGTGGGTGATTAACTATTTGGAGCAGCGCAACAAACAGCTTGAGGATGAGCTCACATACTATGAGTTGCGTCGAATCCGTGAGGACCGACAGTGGAATCGAAAGAGACCCGGTGACATGACACCAACTGACAGAGATACTGTACTCACACATGTGAACATTCATCTGGAGAAATTGTTGGCGAAGGCCAATCGAGACAAAGACATGCTTCGTCACATGAAAGGCCATTATTGGGCTCGCATGCATGTCTGCAAAGCGAGAATGAAGATTCTGAAGAGGAGGTTGCGCGAAGCACTAAGACGGCGGAAAAGTCCTGATCCACTCCGGATTTTGGCCGAGGCTTCGTTGGCTGGGCAAGATAAATGATGGAGGGTCTTCGCTCCGAATTTGAGCAAATTCGGAGAAAATTTTGTCATTTTGAAATTTTTGGGTCAAAAAACAGGTTTTTCAGTTAAGTGGGTCTCGCACTCATATGCTCACTTTTTTTTGGGACACTTGCTGGAGGAAATTTTTGCATTTTTTGATTTTTCATGGTTAGTTATGCATCCTCAGACATTACCTAAGCATTTCATCAAAATCTGGATGGTCAAAGAGCTCAAAAACACCATGAAAACCACCTTGCTGCCACCTTTTACACCAGCAGGAAGTACTTCTGGGAGAAAGAAGTTTTGGAGAGTCAAATGAGCTCCAAATTGGGAAATTCCACTTGGGTTGGATAGTCAACATCCAGGGCTTTCCAACGAGCTATCATGAGCTCAATTTGGATGCCGGGAAGTACCTCAAATTCAGGCTGGAAACAATGTGACCCACTCGGCTCAAATGCGACCCACTTAAATTTTTGCTGAATTTTCAACTGCCAGCTCAGATTTTCGCCTAGTATGGACCAATTTTGCTTATGGATGGAATTTTTGGGTTTTTATGATGTAAATTTATGTTTGGCATGTAACTTTTGCTTGTTTTTATCTATTCTAGAAGATTCACTCTCAAAAGGGTAAAAATCATGTAAATGGATCAGTTCCCACTCTTTTAGAGGCAAGTTGTTAGCTGCCTAGATTGTAGTTCCATGAATAGAATTGGTTGAAACTGATCCCTGAAGAGGGAATTCGACCCCTAGAGGTGGGGAAAGGTGTTAGAGTGATCTATATATTGTAATTTCTGAGGCATTCTACAGGTTGGACTCTTGAGATACTTTTGATATCATTGTACATACTTTTCATATTTTGGCTAAGGAAAGATCAGGGGTTTTGCGGCACTTGTTGGGATCCTTGTGGTGTTCTGTTCTTGATGGTGTTTCCTCTTTGTTTACTGTAAGTTTCTTCATGTTTAAATGTATGCCATCCTTTCATATGGTTCTGAACTAAATTGAATGAGTGAATAAGGTTGAATCTGTTGTTTACAGTGCTCGGCCTTTGAATTCAGTTAGTTCTATATGTTTTCATCTGTTTGGAGAGGATCCAAGTTCTTCTTTGCCCTCTTCAGCTCCTTGTCGGTCTAATCTGTCCATATATCCAATCAAAAGCATCAAGACATTCACCTACCTCGCCCTAACTTGAAATCTGCAAAGGTCTGACCTTATCCCCGGACCCAAAATTTGTTTTCCCATTTCTCCAGCGAAAAACCAAAAATCAAAAAATCAAACATACCTATCTCTTTACTAGCCTAAAATCAGTTCCTATTGTAAGTCATCTCGTACCCTATTGCTCATTTTATCGAGATTGACGGAGAGAGCCCTCTCCTGCCCTCGTAGGGCTAGCTACGAGGCTAAGCGTGGTTTGATGTAGCCTTGAGTCTTACCTCATTTTAGCCTGAGGTAGATTTGAGCGCTAAAATAGTGGCGACCACACTGGGGAAGATGGTTTGCTGTTGATGTGACAGTCGACTTGTAGATTGTCTTGCCCCAGTGCAGGAAATCAAGTTGCAGATCTGATGCTGATGGTGGACAGCAGTCGGACACATATGAAGGCTGAAACATTCACCCGGCGACTCCAGCTCGATCCAGAGATTCCAGTGCTCGCTGATCCACTCATGCAATGGTAGGGTATGTGGCAAACCCTGCACTATGTGAAGCTGTTAAAGAAGTAAGAAATCAGTTAGCAGATTTTGAAATTAATGAAGAATTTTTCAGTGTCTTACTTCAATGTTTGAAATCTCCGAAGTTTCCTCTTGAAGCTAAAATTGGTTTCTGTGAGTTAATTGTTGAAAAATTTGAGAAGGAGATTCAGGATTTAAATGATCAGATCCAGTCATATGAATTCTGAGATCCTAAAAAGTTTTTGGAAACTCTTCCTCCTTCAAAACAAGACACAATAGAGCTGCCTACAGATGTTTGCGTTGACAGTGTGCAGCTGGAGGTATGTATTGCAGAGTTGGGGCAGCAAATGAAGTCTGGCTTTCGCGATCCTATTGCGATGTACATGGAAATGTTTTTCAGTTTGACTGATAGATCAGGCTGTCTATCACATAACCAGGCTCATTATGTGCATGAAGAGCTGCCAGCGATTGTATCTGTGATCTGGTTGGAGCACTCTCAAGCAGCATTCTTCTCATATTTACTTGAATGGTTGATCTGGCATTTCAGTATTACCTGATCTATTGTTTTTACAGCAGAGTAGGGTAGATTTTGTAAATAAATAAGCAGCGAAAGACAGCATTTTGTTCCAGTTTCATTGCAGCTTTAGTTTGAAGTTTGCCAAGTAAATTTTTCAAATCATTTCAGTTAGTTTTCAGTTAATAAGATAAGCATGAATCCATAGCCCAATGGATGGAGGCACTGTCTGCTCTCCCAAAGCTCTGCGGTTCTTGGCACCTCCAAGAAGCGGCAGCTGCCATCCCCATTGGAGCCGATGTTAGACTCCGTCTTGTCAGTCAATGTGAGATTGATTCTTCTTCCAAACCCTGTTTTGAAGAAGAAATCATTAAATGTGTTTTTTGAGAATATGTAATTTGTCAAATGTTTCAAATTCTCCAGCTCTTCAAATGCCAGCAGTCAGGACAACTCCTCTATTCTATATTCAGTCAAATGGAAATCGAATAATATTGGATGAGACACATTTTATCAAGGAAGCTGTAGCTGTTGTATTGGAGATCCAAGAGTTTTTATTGTCCATGCCATGCCTTTTTGCAGAACCTATATTCAAACTGTTTGGCCAAACAACTGCCATTGCTGCTAAGTCAGGACTTCTCTTGAAATGGATGCTTCCCCAACTGTTTGCATTTGCAGTAAATGTATCTGTTCAGAAGTTTTTACATGCACAGAGTTTAGTCTTACCTATAGTTTGGATCTCGGGAGGAGTATTAATCTTGCACCTTATATTCTGTTGGATAACTGCCTTCAAACTAAAACTAGGCCTCATTGGTATTGTCATGACACACAATGTATCGTGCTGGCTTATGACCATCCTTGAGTTTCTTTACATAATGCATTCTGCTTCATGTAAAGCTTCATGGACGGGCTTCAAATTAATTGCATTCCGCCAACTTCCATCATTCTTGAGACTATCTATATTTTCAGCCATAATGGTATTCCTGCAGATATGGTACTATCAGATCCTCGTTTTTCTTGCTGGAACATTGAATGATCCAGCAGTTGATATAGATGCACTTTCCATAAGGTAGTTAATCCTGATGCTCCACGACATTGGTTATCAAAGCATTAGTATGATACTTCTGAAGATGATGATGGTGCTAAGATGTGGCAGGGTTTAGTGCGCCAGACAGAATTAATTGCCCAGTTGTGCACAATCATGAAAGATGTTAAAACTGTCCGTGGCACCCAGAGGAAAATTGAGAGGTTGCGACAATTACTTGCAGGTCTTATGAGTGAGCTCACGTACTTTGAGGAGCCAATACCTTTACCTTTGGATCCTAAAGTCCTAATCACTTGGATAATACCAGCGGAATCATCCCTATTCAAGAGTGCTTTACATCCTCTACGTTTGACTTTCAAAACTGCAGATGGTGGAAAATGCAAGGTCATGTTCAAAAAGGGCGATGACATCAGACAGGATCAATTGGTTATTCAAATGGTGTCACTGATGGATCGACTATTAAAGCTGGAAAATCTTGACCTACAACTAACTCCATATAAAGTATAGGCAACAGGCCATGAAGAAGGAATGATAGAGTTCATCCCATCAAATTCTTTAGCTCAAATTCTTTCAGAACATCGGAGTCTTGTAAACTATCTGCAGCAATATCATCCTGATGAAAATGGACCATTTGGCATCACAGCAACATGACTGGAAACGTTTATTAAAAGTTGTGCTGGCTACTGTGTTATTACCTACATCCTTGGCGTTGGTGACAGGCATCTTGATAATCTTCTTTTGAGGAATGATGGAAGACTCTTTCATGTTGACTTTGGCTACATTCTTGGTAAAGATCCTAAACTGTTTCCACCACCAATGAAACTGTGCAAGGAAATGGTAGAAGCAATGGGTGGAGCAGAAAGTCAATACTATGGGAGATTCAAATCTTATTGCTGCGAGGCCTACAATGTCCTGAGAAAATCCAGTAACCTCATCCTGAATTTGTTCCATTTAATGGCTGGAGCAAGCATTCCTGCTATTGCATCTGATCCGGAGAAAGGGATTCTTAAACTTCAAGAAAAGTTCCGTTTGGATTTGGATGATGAGGATGCAATACAGTTCTTCCAGACCCTTATTAATGAGAGTGTCAGCGCTTTATTCCCCCAAATGGTTGAGACAATTCATAGATGGGCTTAATATTGGCGTTAAAGATAGAGGACTTACGTATCACACACATGTAAATCCATAACCTTTCCATCAAAACTTGTTCAATTGAAATAATTACTCTCATCTGCGTAAAAGATTCACATTGGATATCGTTATTGATGATGGAGTGGGTCTGGCGGTGTGTTCTTAGGCAGCGGCTTGAGAAATTCTTGGCAGTTGTTCATGTCAGCTGTTATTTTATTGGCAAAGGCCACACTCTTGCCAAACGGGGTCGATCATTCCCTATTCTCTATCCTTATTAAAGCTGTTGGTGAATAAGAGATGCTAATGCAGGTTACAGCATTTGTTCTTCTAATGTACATGTGCATCTGCACATATTTTTCTCTTTTCAAGCTTCGGATGTTTACTTTTTATTTCTTGACACCAAAGCAGACCAATGCTTTTTGCCTTCTCATGATATGCTCGTTATGCTCCTCCGATATCATACAATTTCTTGAACTTAATCCGTCTTGATGGGAATGCAAAGACTACATTTGAAAAGAGGGTGGGTAACATTGATGATGCTGTCCCATTTTTTGGACAAGGATTTAATAGGATATATCCTCTTTTCATGATTTGAAAATGAGGCTGAAGATGCTGATGGGTTTGATTAATCTGGCACAATTTTTCTGAAAAAGAGCGTCAATGGCTTCAACAAGGACTTGTGGTCGGAGAAAATATTGTTCCATTGGCCCGTAACTTCAACAATTGGTGTGAAGACATTGAGGCTGACAATATCCCCAAGAAATCAACATGGAATGTTGATGATGAGCAAGACTGAGATGGAAATGAAAACATCAACCACTAGTCTGATCACATCGAACCAAGATGGCAAAGGTAGTCGGCCAAAGATCCTGAAAGACGATCACCAAGTATATGGCAGCAAGGGTGCTATTACAGCTAAGTACGCTCCTCTGAGGGAAACATCAGAACAAGCTTTCGTATCTTTTCATCAGGATCGATGCAACCTCACAAATCAGATGTAAGATCTGCTGTCCAGGTTGGCAACTATGGAAATTTGTCAGATAACAGAAAACAGCTAAATATTCCTTTTAGTTTAGCTATGAAGTGGGAATGGTACACCCTGGAAATGTCTTTGCACCATTTATGGATAGCATAATCAAACAATATTTTCAGTTCACTGGTCAAGGAGTAGTCTTATTGCTAGTAGAATCGCTCTCAGCAGTTGTCTTTTATCAATCGTGATTGGAGTTAAAGAGCCAAGGTTGCGACACCACAAAGAACCGGAAAGTTGGAAAAGGATTTCACGTTTTCACTGGTTCAATACAGTTTTATATTACCAGGTTGCTTTAGTTTATATGCTTGCTCAAATTATAACAGATGTTTCACAGGCTCCGCTTGTTTTCTACCTTATAGATGATCTACATATGCATGCGTCCTCTAAGGCTGTGGTGCCTGTTATTATCTACCATTTGCAGCTTTATGGCCTCTATATTTTTGCAGGACTTAAAATGGACTGGATATCGACTGAAAGCTTTTTTCACAGTGAGGACCTCCAACAAAGCTTGAAGAATGTCCCAGGTGGCAGTCATCGCAATTCTTGGACATTTGATTCATCTTCAAATTTAAAGAACCTATGTGGCGGATTTGACCCCAGATTTTAAACATTAAAATATTGGGGGACCTTTTCCCAGTTTCGGTAAAGTGACAAACGCATTTTGAGGGCAGTTGTGTAAACCAGCATTCCAGAAGTAGAGTTTTCAGGCCTAAAATCAGCAACTACACGGTTCGAAGGCAAAATTAGAGAGGATATATCTACCGTGGCAGAAAGATGGGTTCAATTGCCCATTTTGGTCTTCAGTTGCGATTTCAAAGGAGTTACACCTACAGATTTCTGCCCCTTCATTGGTCCATCAACAGATTTGAGCAGAAAATGTAACATTGTTTTGTTTTTAGAACTGATGAATGTCTCTTCTACTATTCTCGTCATTTCAGTTGAAACAGCTCCATACTTTCATCGATCTGTTTTCAACATTTGAGTCCTTTAATGTATTGAAAATCATTTGAAAAGGAGGGGAGAGTTCTGAGAGGTGCGTGAGAAGAAAAACAGAGCTTTATTGTACAGTTCTGACAGAGATTTTAATTTAAATAGCGCAGCTCTAATTTGTAAGATTCCTGTGGTTTGAAGTTTAGCTTATGTTTTCTCTACTGTTTCATATGTAATCTCGTAATGTTTTTCGTTTCATTCATAATCAGTTCACTGAATGCTTTTGCAGTAAGATAGGCAGAATTCAATTTATTTGCTCTGCCTTGAAGGAGCGTCAGTATTTGTGTATTTTCTTCTGTCTGAAAGGGATTCATTGTTAAATGCCCCTTTCAGCTTTCTTAAGCAGTCTCTACATCCCATTTAAATTCAGATTAATTGTTAAACTTCACTCCTACCTTGCCTTATAGAATAATCTGCGCCTTTGATTAAAACTTTGCTCATGCTGTTCTTAATCCCATGCTTCCCAGAAAACCCCATCATTTATTAAAAACCCCTTTCTATCAATTTACTAGCCTAAAATCAGTTTTCTTTATCGGTCATCTCAGCCCCTTTGAAAATTTTCCGCCGAGATAGACCCGGAGAGAGCCCTCTCCTGTCCTCGTAGGGCTAGCTACAAGGCTAAGGTTGGTTTGATGTTGCCTCGAACCTCGCCTTCTTCAGCCTGAGGCAGATTCGAGCGCTAACACATTCCTCTGGGAAATATTTTTCCATTGCTTCCAAAAATTATTTGACACTACCAGAGCCATCAATGTAGGGTATTTCTCTTACCTCTGAGGAGATGCACCGGAAGTTCTTTGTGATATTGAGGCAGTGTAGTGAAAATACATCGTGCAACCGATTCTACCAGTTCTCCATCTCGCCATCTGAATCAGAAAAACACGAGCTATCCTTCTCCTAGTTCAACATGCCATCAATTGTAGGGTTGATCCAATCTTTGTCCCACGTAGTCAACTTTTAAATATGGTTGACATCATCCCCTTCAAGCACTGGTTCTAAGTATTGTTCTCCTTCTGCTAGATCGAGTGGGACTATCACCCATGTACCATCATTCTCAAAGATCATGCTTCCACACTTCAGGTTGATGATGCCTCCTATATCAATGGCCCAATCCAATCCTAACAGCACAAGGTAGGGGCCTGCATCATCCAAAATTTGTATTACTTTGAAATTTTCTCATACCTTTACTCTGGAAATGTCTACCACAACTTGTGGAAGTATTCCAAGTGGAATAATCTTTTGCTGATTAGCCATGCGTTGCTGAATGGTGGACCATTCCAACTTTGGTTCTCCCATCTTCTGCCAGGTCTGCTTAGGTAATACATTTACATCAGACCCTAGATCTAATATGACTTGATCCATCTTATATTCTCCAATATGCACAGTCATGTGCATCTCCCTACTAGTTCTCTTCTTTTGCTTATAAACGTTGTTCGAGGAACATCTTTCTCCATGAAATTATCTATCAGGGTCTGGGTGTTATCTAATGCCTTCTAATTGCACAATAGCTTAATGCAGGCTTGCAGGAATGGTTTAAATTCATCATCAAATTTTGGTTCCATGGGAGTCCTTGACATGGATGTTCCTGCATCAGCAAAATCCTTCCTGGCCACAATGAAAATCTCTTTTTCTTTCTACAGGTTGAGGCCTTCCTTCTTGTCAGACACTTTTCTGATCATTGGCTCTACGAAATCCTTTTTCTCATTTCCATCAGTGGCTACGTGTAATTACTTTTACTCTTAGGCCGTCGTCGCACAGTTCATCCTTAACCATCTATATGTTTTGCATCGGCGTCTACTTCTTTTCCTGCATTTTATCTATTAACACAGGAAAATCTTCAATTACATGATCAAATTGCCTACAATACCTTGAGGATTGTCATGCGAGGTTTGAGCAGTCGCGTGCATGGTGTCCAACATTGCCATAGTTGTAGCAAATTAATTTCCCTCTCCCTCGACTTGCGTCTCCACCTCTCTTCCCTCCCCGTCCTCTTGTTGGGGATCCTCCTTGTCTAGAGGGAGATGTTGGTGATGAAGGCTCGGCCTGTACTCTGTAAAGGTTCACATTGACTATCATTAGGTCAAACATTTTTTAGTGGTGCTCACCGTGACCAACTGAAGAGCAGAATCTGCACCATTGTTGCTTCAATTCCGATACATAGGCTCCTAACCATGGGTAGTGATCTGTATCATGTCGCCCAATCACCCTACAATCGTTGCACCACACTGTGGAGGTACTAGGCTCAGCAACATATCTGGGGCGCATTGGATTCTGTCCCCCAGCTTGCATATAATCCCACAGTAGAGGGCACTGATATTTGGTGTGGCCAGTTACCTTGAAGTGTAGGCACCTGACATCTGCACCAAGTTCTTTACCTTGGTATCTCTGTAAATTCTGAATTTCTAAGGTCATAGCTTCCAATTGGCTCTGAATTTGCAGCACGCCAAATTGAGCATCGTCCGTAAGCACAACTTCTAATTTCATATAAATCTCTAGAGCTTCTTCTTGAGAATCAATCTTTTGTTGACCCATAGGCCCACACAAATGTGGCAAAAGAATGTCAATGAACCATTCCTTATGTTTCTTATCAACGTAAACAAATCCTCCATCGCTGATGGTTTGCTTCAATCATTGGTCAACTTCCTAAACTGATTCCTTCGACCCTTGCTTAAAATATTTCAATTCTATCATGCATTGAGAATATGACTTTGGCTTTTGGAATTGCTACTTTAGGGCATCCTTAATCTGCTAAATAGTGGGATCTACATTTGAGCAAGGTATCCCATGAACCAATCTAAAGCATGACCTTCAAATGCCAGAGCTAGTTCCGCTCTCTTGACAGCACTAGTATTAACATTATGTGAAATCCACACCGCTTTCACCACAAACCAAAATCGCTTCATATCCTCGTCTCCCACACCCTTGAAGGTGGTTAGCTTCATGTTCATGGCCATATCTTCCACAGGTGGGGGTGGCAGTGAGGTAGGAGGATTCTTACCCCTGCGTGAATTTAATGGTGGCGTAGAAGGAGGGATATTTTCAGCGTGCGTAGCCTCTATTCCATTCATATCATGGGAGTTTCTCAGAGGACTATATACAGATTTTTCCCCTCTCTAATTTACCCGATAATATTTACCGCTGCGTGTAGGTATTTCAATCTAATCAACATTCTTTTATTTGGCTATTTGTATCCATCTATTGGTGCACCCTCTTTCTATCTCCAACTCATGTAGGAGGGGGATTGTGAATTTCTCAGGGATTAGTCTTCCTCCCTCAATAAAATTCCAATAGGATCCCAAATTTGGTTGTGGGGTAGGTTCCTCAAATACTGTGATTTGTCTTTCAAAGGTTTGTGGGGAGGCTACTATATTTTGGAGTTGAGTTTCAGCTTGTACCCCCTCTTGTACATCTTGTCCTTCCATCTATGCATTTCTCCCTTCAATTTGTGCCCTTTTCTCTTCCTATTTCACATCCTTCTCTTCCTATAAAATATTTTGTGTTTCTTGTAGCATGCTTTGTTTTTCCTATAACACTCCCTTCTCTTTTTTTTGGATATAATGGGTGATTTCATTTGTTTGAATGGTGGTGTTCTGGTGGTGTACCTCATTACATAGGTTATGGGGTCTTCCGTTTTGGATTTGGAGAGGTGACCTTCTCAATCTTGCCCTCATCTGGCCCCACCTCTTCTTTCTTACTTAGGGAGCCCTTAATGGTAATCAGAAATTTTGTGGGATTATAGGGTATTCCTTCTCTTATTTTTAGTTTTATTCCTTGTTTTAAATTAGTGAGGGGTCTGTCTGGGCCTATTCTTCTTGGATTTCATAGGAGTGCCGAAGGTAGTTAAAGTGGAAGCCACTTCATCCTCAGTGTTCCATGGTGACAAACTAGTTTTTTGAGGGTATATCTTAGTCTCCTTTGGGCCAATTTTCTATTTAGGACTCAGGGCCTCCTATTTTATATTTTCTTCATTTTCTTCCTCATCACTTCCTTCTTTTTCCTCTGCCTCTTCTTATCTCTCTTTGTCTGTTTCCATTTATGTTTTCCCCTTGGTATCTTCTTCCTGCTCTTGACTAGGTGTAGGAAAGGTGTTTTTATGGCCTTAGTGTTGAATTCAGTGGTAGTAGAGGGTAAAAAAAATTCATATCACTCAAATTATATGTATTGACCCTATATTTCCTTCACACAAAACCCTTCAATTTCATAATTTTATGATTGATGACTGCAAACTTTTTTAGGAGAAATTGTGTGAAATTATGATGGAGAGGTGAGGTGATGGAAACTTACATCTTAAACTGATGCTCTAAGCTGAAATTAGGAATCTATTGAATGAATTAGGCCTTTGATTTCATGCATATACCTCCTATTCCCCCCTAGAGCACTCCTCGTCTCTTCCTATAGCAGTCACAGACCTCTTGTAGTAGTTACAGGAATTCTTATAGCATTGTCCTATAGCAATAGTGGATCGAGGTTCGAAGCTCCTTGGTGGCTTGAAGTATTTTTTTCTCTCTCTAACTATTCTTTGAATGTAAAATTATGCAAATGGAACGTGCTCAAGTACGTTATATGCTATTTCGTGTTGGCTTGAAGCACTGTGTTGATCTATCCCTTGCACGATGTTTCCTCATTTGGACCATTGGTCCCAGTCAAAGATATCATTCTACTTTCCCTCGTAATCAACACACACTCTTGGTGATTGTAATTTAACTAATTTGACTCCACCTTCAGCTTATTAAAGTGTTCGCTCTTGACATTCATTCATTTAGTCACTTATGGATAAGGAGAGGGTGAGAGACTGATATACCTGAACCTTACCTCCTTGTCGAAATTTTTCAAGATGATGCATGTTGGAGTTGGATCATTGGAGTTGTATCAACTGAGTTTTTGTTATTGCTTGAAATTTTAAATGTGTTTCTTCATTATGTTTTAGGTGCTTATCTTGATTTTTTTGTTATGGGTGCAGGTCCCCTGTTGAGTCTTCAAGTGCATGTTTTCTGCTGGAGTATCCTACTTGGAGTGCCATTGCTACCTTTAGAATCATCTCACAAGTATTATTTGTCTCTATGAATGATAAAAACCATATTTAGGGCTTTTCTGGTGCTTAAGCAGGGCTTGCTACAGGAAGTTTCTTCTTCATGTAGCGACCTTTTTCACTGCTTTTTTGGAATTTAACATTGCATGAGTGATGATGGAGAGTGTGGATAGGTCTTAGGGTGATGGAAAGATGATTATAGGATGATGAGGAAATGGTGTGGCCTTAGAAAATGGAGTGAAGGAGATCTGTTTTTTTCATAAAATATTGTTTTACAGAGGTGACAAAATGTAGGGTTTGAGGGAAAAATATTTGTGTTTGAGATGGAGGAGTGATGATAAGGTGGTAGGAAATTGTGGAAAGACTCTCCCTATTTAATTTTTGGCACAAAAGGGCCCTTGGTGTCTACTCTTCATCCTCAATCCACTCTCTTGTAGCTGATTGTAACTTCCTGTAACACCTCAGGAACATCCATTAGCAGCACATGAACTTCCTGTAGCATGGCAGAGAGGGTGATTTTTTTTTATTTTTTAGCTCATGTTATGGTGTAGAGTGATGATGAGGTGATTTGTGGTGCTAGATAGAGAGTGGATGGATAGATGGAGGAAGAGGAATGGGAGAATTCCCTTGCACTATGACCAAGACAAGCCATTGTTTATAACCCCGCAAGACAGAGAAAAAACAATCAGCAATCATGGTGTCATCTCACAATCTCGTCTTTATTCTTTTCTTTTTCTCTCTCTCTTTTTATTTTTTTTTCAATACCATTGGGCTGCCTTAGAAGAGGTTTTCAACTAACCAGATTTCCCTGGGCACCTAAAAGACGTTTTCACTTAGGGATATTTTGTGTTTTCTTTTCCTCTTATTTTTCTTGAGGATTGCCTCATAGAGGTTTTCAATCCTATATTTGGCCTTGGATGCCTCATGGAGGATTTCACCCAGGCCTCTTTATTATTTTTTATTTTTGTTTTATTTTTCCCTAGGAGAGTTTTCGACGGGAAGCTATGAAGATCCCAATTAAATTTAATTCCCTGCATATTGTATTGATGAACTATGCCTTAGATATGGGATTCTTGTATACTTTTATCCTATAACCATTGGCAAGCAAAGGGATGGCCTCCTCATCAATGGTTCTAATCTGAACAAACCCATTTTCATGGAATCTCTCTATCAGATATGGGTCTAACCATATTTTCATCAATTTCCCTTTAAAGTACTTAAACATGGAGTCATATAGAAATTCCTAATCTCTTTCCTAGAATACTTTCTCCTTGATGTGTCTATCATGCCAAAATTTCATCTGTAATTCTATGACTTCATTGTGGAGGAGGGCTTGCATTTTGAATTCATCTAAGCCATTTAGTTGAAGCATCATTTCTTTCTCTACCCTTGTGATATCTAAATTCAATTGGTTTTCCATTATAAGAGTGTTATATTCAAATTCAATAGAAATAAAATATTTCTTCCCATAAAGCAGATCATATGGAATGAATCAAGTAGTTGTCTTCCAGGTGGTATTATAGGCCCAAGTTTCCTCCACTAATCTGTCTGCCCAATATTTCATGAACTACTCACTACCTTAGTGAGGATGTTTTCTAGTATTGTATTAGTAACCTCTACTTTCCCATTTTCTTGAGGGTGATAGGCAGTAGATGTTATGTGCTTGATATTATTTTTCTTTAGGAGATTATCAATCAATTGTAATGTGAAATGAGCTCCTTGATAAGTGACTATATCCGTTGGAAAACCAAATTTGTAGAACATGTTTTCTCTTAATAATTCATCCACTTTCTCTTTTTTTGTTCCTTTTAATCCTTTGTCTCAGCCCACTTTGTCAAATAATCAGTGCATACTATGATGTATTTCTTTTTTCCCAAATGGTGGATCAATTGGCCCAATGAAATCCATGCCCCACTTGTCAAATGGGTTTAAGGCCACTTGAGGTTGTAGAGGCATTTCATCCCTGGGTATAGGTTTTACCATCCTTTGACACTGGTCACACCTGGTGGTACACCTTCTAGCATCATGATGGAGCGTAGGCCAATAGTAGCCAGGCAGGCCCAAGAAACTCATAACATATCTCTGTTTTTTAGGAGTAGGTACCATTTTTATGAGAGCAATATTGTTTGGGCCTACTTTTATCCATGCCTGAGATATGGGGTTGCTAAGGACAATCCCTTCCTTCCTCAATAATTCACACTTACTAGGACTCAAAGAGAGATGAATTTCAATGCATATCCTCACGAATTTACCCATATTAGAGAGGGCCTTTTGGAAATCATACTCGTAGGGAGGGAAATCATCCATGTATATTTCCATATAATCATGGAAAATATCAACAAAAATGTTGTTGACTTTTCTCTGGAAAGTGACAGGGGCATTGCATAGGACAAATGGAAGAAATCTATAAGCAAAGGTGCCCCAAAGACATGTAAATGTAGTCATGTGTTGGTATTTAGGGCTGATTTGGATCTGATTGTAACCACTAAGTCCATCCAGGAAAGAGAAGAATTTATTCCATGCAAGACCATCCAAGACTTGGTCAATGAAAGGAAAAGGGAGTTGGTATTTCTTTGTGGCTTTGTTCAACTCTTTGTAATCAACACAGACCCTCCACTTCCCATTCATTGTTTTATATGGGGTAATATGAACCATGCATCCAAAAAAATTTGTAATTCATCTTTGACAATGTCATTCAATGTTGGGTTCATTCTCCTCTAGGGCTAGAACACATTCTTGCATCCCTATTTGATGTAAATATGGTGTGTGAAGTCCTAGGTATGCACCCATTTCATTTCTTTGTAATCCCAAGAAAAAACATCTAAGTTCTCTCTCAGCAACTGGCACAATTGTTCTTCCTCTTTGGCAAAGAGATAGGGATTGATATTTAGGGTTATAGATGGGCCAAACTCTACAATATTGGCAGGTTCACAGACTGATTCTAATGAGCATAAATCAGTCCAAGGACTAATTTCAAAGTCTCTCACAATTTCATCAAGTGGAATGGTAGTGGAGGATTGGTCTTGAAGGATATGGTCAATGAGGTCTTCTTCATCAGGTTTCCCCCCTTAGATAACAACATCTAAGGTACAAACAAGGTATGGTGTTGCATGGTACACTTCATATTCTTCTTCATCCTCTAAACACAAAGGTAGATCATGTCCAATAAAAGGTTGAGCAGGAATACATAATACTAGTTGTTTTGATAAGGGCCCATTCTTCATGGTCATGTTTCCAAGCCTACAAATAATATAGGCATCACCAGTGGCCAACCAAGGTCTTCCTATAATAAGATGATAACCATTAAACTTGGTTTTGGATTGAAGTACTAGGAAGTTAGTGGGATACTCCCATGAGTTAATGGAGACCATAACATCCTCAGAAACTCCCTCAAGAGATATTGTGGATCTATTCGAAAGTTTCAGAATTGTAGTAGTATTTCTCAAACTCCTTGGATGTTGAGCTTCAACATGATTTCTTTGGTCACCGCATTAATGGCAGCCCCAATATTAATCAATGTATGAGGGGTAATGATACCATCAATGTGTACATCCACTAATGGACTGCCAGGGTCTAAGTACTTTGGGAAAATCACTCTCCCGAGCATCAAATCATATAATTTACCTACAACATATATGGTGGGGGTGTCTATTTTCTTTCTCCTAGGATTTTTCAAGAATTTCTCTTAAATAATCTTATTATAGATGGGAACATCCTTAATAGCCTAGATAAGGGGTTGTTAAAATTTGCAATAAGAAACAGTGAAATTGGCATGCAAAAATAAAATCCATAATGGCACCCAGAAATGGCTACCATGAGAGGCTTTTGATTTAATTTTCCCTTGATTAAATTGAAATGAAATTGTAATTTCATCTCATAATGACTTGTATCAGTTAACTGAGTCAAAAATATTGAGTTAGATCAATAATTTTGAGTTAAGGGTCAAAGGTGAGGCATGTAGAGTGATCCTATTATTTTCAGGGTCCAGTTGTTGTTAATGCACTAGTGTGGTGTGAGTGTAATCAGTTAACTCAAATTAATTGAGTTAAAATCAGTTTAACTAGTTCGAAGTGAGTGATGAGCTAGTGAGAGGTGAAGTGAATTAAATTAGATTTAATTTACAAGTAGTGATCTATCATGTAACTGATGATTCACTATTAATAGTTTCATGCATGTGAATTATTGTGACAAACCAGTTGAGACAAAAGTTAAAGGGAGGTAAACTATCAGTTGTATTATTAGCGAATTGCCTAGGCACAATTATAAAGTAGAGGAAGGCTTCATAGGGATTGAACAGTCATGGAATGTTGATTATCCTATTTAATAGTGATTGATTTCCTAGGGATTGTGTGAGCAAGGCTAGGCTAATCAGAGGTTGAGAATTGGCTAAGTGTTGGTCAATTTTGCCTAAGAATTGCTAGTCATTTTTTAGCAGGATCAAAGTGAGATGATCAATAGAGTGCAGGATTTTCTCGGTGTGAGAAAGCATTGTATTGTTTCATGATTCTTTTACTATGTACAGTATATGATAGAGGGGTTTTGAGTAGGTTCTTTCCCCAGATAGATCATTTTTTGTGTGATTAATAATTTCTTTCTCTTACTGTCATGTGATTGAGTGATCGTGTTTTATATTCCGCAAATATAGTAGAAGGATTCAGTAGCTTGTTTTAGTACATTACAAGATCCGATTGAATCCATTGATATAGATTTTATATATAATTTATACATGGTATTGGAGTTGTGTTAAATATTTTATACATGGTATCAGAGCACCCAAAATCACAATAGAAGAGAAGAAATTCATTTTTTCTTGAACATGTTCAAATTTATAGATTTATTCTTCAGGGTCCAGCAGTAGATCAAGATGTCTTTCAATGGATTGAGACTCGAATCTGCACTTGAGGAAAATTCAAATTATATTGCATGGATGGATAGGATGGAGGCAGTGTTGGAGGGAAATTTTTTTAAGGAATTCATATATTTTGATATTCCCAAGCTTGTAGCAGCAAATGCCCAACTTCTTGATGCATGGCAGAAGAAGGTAGCAAAGGAGATAAATATCTTGTTAGAGGGAGTTATAGATCATATTGTCTCGAGTCTCCATGGGAATTTTAATGCATATGCTATGTGGAAGGCCTTGATAGATCTATTTCATAATAGCAGCAACTAAAGGAAGTTGGCGTGGAAGGACAAGCTCTGAAAGATCAAGAAGGAGGAGGGTGAGACGGTACCAACATAATTGGCGAAGTTCACTCAATGTCGAGATGAGCTTGGAAGTGTTGGTGTGACCATATCCAATGATGAATTGGTGAGCCTAGAACTTCTAGGTATTCCTAAAAGTTGGCATATTTCCTAGGACTGTATGAATGGGAGAGATAAGTTACCATATTGAGAGCAACTATGGTTGGATTTGGTAATAGAAGAGATAAGGCAGAACACTAGAGACTGGACCTCTAGCACCAACAAAGAAGAATATTATGCATTAGTGGGAAAACAAAAGAAGGCCAAGGGAAAGAAATACCAAGGCGAAAAGGGCAAGAGAGACTTGTCCAATATTAGATGTTTTCACTATCACGAGCATGGGAGCTGTTAGAGTCGGTCCTTACAGCCCTCCGTCAGAGATCATTTCGCTTTTTGCATATCATTTCTAGGTGTCTCGCTCACTTCACTTCGTTGCATTTCTCTAGGGGCACGCCATTGAATGACGAGAGGGTTTGGTCTTCTTGTATTCCCTCATGCTTGTACCTGCTGGGCTAATTAAAACTCCTCAAAAGTCATCGAAGTTCAATTCACGTCATTCATGGTCATAAATGATTATTTTGGTCAACAAGAGTCTTTTAGTTTTATAGTCTAGGGTTCAGTATTTTGATATATCTAATAAATGCCCGCAGGACATGAGGATGGTTTTCGAAAAGGTTCTTAGTTCAAATTTTCATCATCAAACACATTTGAGGACATTTCTTGTTCAAAACTCTGTTTTGAATAAGAAATTGTCGAATTAATTTTTTGTAATAATCATGTATTTTTTTTCCACCATAAAAAATTTCAATGCAGCCTCTGGTCTTTGCCGAAGTCCAAACACCAACATCCCTGCAAAAATCAACTAATTTCATCAATCCAAACTCAGAAACTCAGTAAAAAGCCAAAAGACAGAAGTTCAATGAAATGATAAAGTGGCAAATGAAAAAACATTACAAAGTGGGTTGTGGAGGAAGTAAAAATTAAAACCAACTCTTGCAAGATATGTTCCAAGGCTATGTAAATCATTTTTGTCAAATTACATTCACAAATTTTCAGAGGAAAGCCGAATTTGGAGGTTGAAGAGCGAATTTCAGTGTTGAAGGGTCGTGACTGTGTGTTGACAGTTTGTGCGCGACGCATACAAAGGAGGGAACGGCGCATAGAATGCGCGCGACGCACTGGGCGTAGTTTTTCAGTGTATTTTTGTTTGGGCGCGGTGCACTGGGAGTGCGCGCGGCGCATTGAGACATCAAGCTTGAAAATTCATCCAAACTCTACAATTTTTCAAATTCAAATAATCTCACAGCTTCAAGTAAGTTATCCACGCCTGCCAAATGTTTTTTGGATATGCTATGGTGGTTTAAAGGTGGAGAAAACAAATGTTTGAATGGTCAAAAGTTTAAACCCCATGTTTACATCCAAAATTGCTCCAAGGGTTTAAAGGGAAGTCTTTCAAAACGTGGAAGTTGGTGTTTCAAACTTGTTTCAATAACATATATGCTCTTGTTATGGAATTTCATTATTGTCACTGTTAGATTTACCACAGTCCCACAGCCACAGTCCCATTTTCAGTGTTCCCATATCCCTTTATACTTTTTATCCCCATGTGAAATTCCAAACCCTACTTGTTACCTCTTTCCCTGCCATTGATAAAATTTCAAGTTTTCATAAGGATCAATGGTTGTTCTCTTGTCTTTGACTGTAATTTTTCCATTTGAATAACTCTTATGTCTATCACATTGCAAGTCACATTACCACCACCCATGCCCATACCATTGGTAAAGGTGTGTAATCTCAACATTTTCCAAAGCAGTGAGTAAATTGTTTGTCTTTTCCAAAGCCACTTGACAGTCCATTGTGTTCATTGTGACATTTCCCATAGTCCCCATTCCATGTTAGAAACATTTGGCATATTTGAAATTGAAAGGCAAAGCACCAATTCATCATTTTCATACATACACCTAACCCTTGTTTTCACCATACCTATATCAGCATATATTTGTCATACATCTTGATTTCAGCGCCATGTCAGAGATAGATTCACCTTATGAGAAGGGGTATGAACAGGACAGTGATTCATCTACAGAGGTTAATGTACCAAGGAGGTCTCACAAAAGTGGCCAGCATGTCAGGGAGGAGCCCACTTCTTTGACCCAATTGCAGGCTTGCTCCCTTGCAATGGATTGTTTTTAGCGTCAGTCATGTTTCCATTATTGTGAGATGATTTCCCAAACTCAGCATCATCATGAGTTAGCTCGCCTATTTGTCTTACATTTGCATAAAGGTCGTGTAAACCTTACTGGGGTGGATTTTACTTTGTCACCAGAGACCATTTCAGAGGCGACTGGGATACCAAACATCGGGGAAGAGTGGAATAAGCGGCAGCAGTTGGATAGAGACTATTATGAGCCATATATCAGGCCTGGATATATGAGGCAGCTGAGCAGGGTATTTCCATTCCAATTTCTGAAGGATGAGTATTCAGCATTGATGAAACTCATCATTCATTATTTCAGTTGTGAAGGGAACTTTTCACGCTTGTATGCATATCACATCCAGCTGTTGATGCACTTCACGAGAGTGCGGTTGATGAGCATTCCATACTTCATGTACCGTAACATAGAGCGGATGACGTTTCTTGTACAGAAGAAGACACCAGCACAGTAGCATAATAGCATATATCATTACGCACTGATCAAAATCATGGTGGTACATCAGCTCGCACAGCAGGGCATTGCTTGGGAGGAGTTCATCTCCCGTGACTTCTTTGCAGCGCCACAGCCGCCTCCCGAGGTAGTTCATGATGAGGGAGAGGCTTTACACCAGTTTGATGTTCCCGAGACTGAGCATATCAGTGCTCTAATGTATGTGACATATCATCGAGGCCACAGAGCCTTATTTGTAGTGACACGACGAGTACTATATCCACCTGGTGTGGAAGGGGTCTCCTTGACTTCATCAGCAGCGCGAGTACTATCTCCACATGCTGTGGAAGGGGTCTCACCTTTGAAATAATCACAGGTACAGGTTTAGGATAGAGGAAAGAGGCCTATGCACGATGAGGGCCCTTCAGGAGGCCGAGACACTGATTTTATACTCATCGATGTTGATGCGAGCTCTCCTAGCTCGAAACTGAGGGAGGTCATCCAGGAGCAGAAAGCTGAGATTGGTACTTTGACAGAGAAATTGCAGAGAGCACAGTGGGTGATAAACTACTTGGAGCAGCGTAATAAATAGCTGGAGGATCATCACACACTTGTAGAGTTGCGGTGAATCCGTGAAGATCGACAATTGGCCCGGAAGAGACCAGGTGACATGACACCGGTTGAGCGAGAGACCTGCCTCACGCATGTTAACATTCATCTGGAGAAGTTTTTGGCAAAGGCCAATAGAGACAAAGACATGCTCCGTCATATGAAAAATCACTATTGGGCCCGCACGCACGTTTGCAGAACAAAAATGAAGATCCTGAAGAGAAGGTTGAGCAGAGCACTGAAACGGCGAAAGAGGCCTGATCCACTTCGGATCTTGGCCGAGGCTTCGTTGGCTGAGCATGAGGGATGATGGGGGATCTTCACTCCAAATTTCAGCAAATTTGGAGAAATTTTTGTCATTTTGACATTTTTTGGTCACAAAACAGGTTTTTCCACCCAACGTGTCGCGCCACCCGACGCGCGCTTACGTTTGAGACATCTTCTGGAGGAAAGTTTTGCATTTTTGGATTGTTCATGGTAAATTATGCATGTTCAGGAATGAACAAAGCATTTCATCAAGTTCTGGATGATCTTAAGGGCCAAAAACACCATGAAAATCACCTTTCTACCACCTTTTGCACCAGCAGGAAGTACTTTTGGGAAAATGAAGTTTTGGAGGGGAAAATGAGCTCCAAATTGAAGAATTCCACTTGGGTTGGATAGAAAACATCTAGGGATTTCCAACGAGCTATCATGAGATCAATTTGGACTTCAGGAAGTGCTCCAAAAATAGGTCCAAAGTAGTGCGATGCATAGAGCTTTGGAGCACGGCGCATAGAGGATTTTGACCAAATTTTTGCCTTCCAGCTCAGGAATTCGGCCAGTTGTGACTAGTTTCATCTCTTGATGTAATTTTTGGTTTTTATTGATGTAATTTTATGTACATGATGTAAATTTGGCACTTATTTACTTGTTCTAGATGATTCATTCACTAAAAAGTGAAAATCAAGTGAATGGATCAGTTTCCTAGCTTATAGAGGCAAGTTGTTTGGCTGCCTAGATTTTACTCCTTGTTTAGAATTGGTTCAAAATGATCCTAGAAGCATGAGCTCGACCCCTAGAGGCATGGGAAGGGGGTGAGACTTGTCTATTTATTTTATTTTCTGAGACACTTTCAGGGTTGGACTCTTGGGAAAAGTTTGGCACACTATTGTACATATTTTCTGCATTTTTGGCTAAGGAAAGATCAGAGGTTTTGCAGCACCTGTTGGGATTCTTGTGGCTTTCAGTTTTTTGATGGTGTTTTCTCGTAGTTATTTGTAATTTATTTAATGTTTAATGTATGCCATTCCCTTATTTTTCTTCTGAAACTAAATGAATGAGTTAATGAGGTAGAATTCATTGATTCCAGTGCTCTGCCTTTAAATTTGTTTAGTTTTATATTTTTTCGCCTGTTTCGAGAGGATCCTTGTTCTCCCTTGCCCTCTTCAGCTGCTTTTCATTCTGATCCATCCACACACATAATCAAAAGCATCAAGACTACTACCTACCTTGCCCCAACTCAAAATTTGCAAAGATCCGGCCTCATCCCCAAGCCCAAAATTGTTTTTCCCATTTTTTCAACAAAAAACCCAAAAAATTTAAATCAAACTCTTCCATTTGTTTACTAACCTAAAATCAGTATTCCTTATTAGTCATCTCAGCCCCTTTGAATATCTTTTGCCGAGATAGACTCAGAGAGAGCCCTCTCCTGTCCTCGTAGGGCTAGCTACGAGGCTGAGCTTGGTTTGATGTTGCCTTGAGTTTTACCTTATTTCAGCCTAAGGTAGATTCGAGCGCTAACACAGTGGTGACCATACTGGGGAACAAACTGGTTTGATTATTAGTGTTGTTCGATTTATAGCTACAGACGGAGCCTGAAGACACGCCAGGTAGCCTTCGAACTTCTCTTGCTCTGCGAGTGCATAGTAGATAAACACTGCTTCAGTCAATCTCCGGTCTAGCTTGTACTCATAAAACTTAACTTATAAATTGCCCCAGTACATGTAATCAAGTTTAGATCTGATTGTTGATGGTGAACAACGATCAGACATCAGAAGGCTGAAATTATTCACCTGGCGATTAAACTAAAAAATCCAGAAATCAATCCTCCATGGTGACTTCACTGCAGAGAGATCAGTAGCTTTAAGATTGTCAAGATGGACCGGATTGCAAGAGTATACGCTCCCATGAGCCGAGATCACATCCCAGGTTTTCCAAATAAGATGCCCAAAGTAGATTGGCTTCACAATCTGCCTATGTTCAGGAATGTGGAAGGTAATGACGCTGCTCTTCATCTGGTGAAATTTCACATTCATGTGCATAAATTAAAGATCGTTTTTCCTGAAGACTGTTTGATGAAAATTTTTATGGCTACTCTGGAAGATAAAGCCCGATCTTGGTATGAAAGTTTGCCACCTGCTTCTATTTATTGTCTAAGGGATTTTCATTCAATATTCTTTGAAAGGTACAGAGAATCTTGTCCGTCTTTAATGTTAGTGCAGAATTGTTGTGAACACATTAGTAATTTCATTGAATATCTTGAGAATTGTTATGGGGATAATGAATTGATGGATGGAGAAATCCTGGAAGCATTATATGAAAGTTCATTTCAGCATCACACAGAAGTCTTGAAGGATGCTTATGAAGATCAGCAGATTGAAGATTTCCCTATGGTTGAAAATGATGAAAGAGAAAGTTTCGTTTCAGATCTTCCCATAGAAGAGGACAGCATGCAGGGAAGTCAAGTTTCACTTTCAGAATGTGATCTAGTCAAATCAGCTATTTCAGATCCCGATTCAGGTTGTGATGACCAAGAATACCTTGTGCTGAATCCCATAAAGGAGAACTCTGTTGTTGAGATCATCTGGCATGAAGAAAACAGAGTTACAGATCTAAATGCTCTCATCCCACCGGAACTAGATCTTCATAAAGAGGTAATCCAGGCAGTCCATGGAAAACAAGATGAGATCTTTGTCCAAGTAAGTGAAACATTTCCTTTGGATGAATTTGTGGTAGATGATAGAAATGATAGTATTAGGTTTCAAGAATCATCTGAAGTTTCTTTTCTCATGATTGATGAATGTAATGAGAGTCTGGCTGTCATATCATATGAAGATGACCTACAATATATTCAGACTACAGAAGATCAAAACATTCAGGACTGTCGTTTAGATTCTTCTTCATACGTCTCATGTTTTGAAATATTTTTTGAAGAGGAGATCTGCTCATCTACTTGTTCAGAATTATTTGAGGACCAGGAACATATTTTTATTGAAGTACATTATGAAAGAAGATCAGAATCAAAAGAAAAGGACACCTTGTTTCTTCAGCAGGAGGTAAATCTTCATGTTTTTCAGGATCCACTGGAAAATCTGTTGCAGTCAGCAGTGAAGGTGATTATTGCAGTATTCAGTGATGAAGGAGATCATGGTCAATTATGTTTTTTGATGCCCAGTTACCAGTATTTATTGTTGACCAAGAGATCTGATCAGGAGAATCAATCAAAAAGGCACCTGCTTAGTTGGTTACATTGGAAGGCCCATTATACATGATTGTATATATTTCATTAGTCTACAGGTGGTTGTCATCATGATTTCAAATCTTGATGGACTGCTGCCTTTTTTCAAAAAGCTTTGTAAATTCTTGTCTTAAGTCAGTCATGAGTCATTTGTGTTTGGTATGTTATGGTCTGTTAGAGTCAAGTTTTTTTTTCAATAATTTCAGTTTCGAAATTGAGTCATTAGTCTTTTGTCAAAATAATGATTCCATCGCCCAATGGATAAAGGCACTGTCTAGCTCTTCCAGAGATCTGCCGTTCTTGGCATCTCCTTGGAGCCACCATCCCCATTGGAGCCAATGTTAGAGTCGGTCCTTACAGCCCTCCGTCAGAGATCATTTTGCTTTTGCATATCATTTTTAGGTGTCTCGCTCACTTCACTTCGTTTCATTTCGCTAGGGGCATGCCATTGACTGATGAGAGGGTTTAGTCTTCTTGTATTACCTCATGCTTGTACCTGCTGTGCTAATTAAAACTCCTCAAAAGTCATCGAAGTTCAGTTCACGTCATTCATGGTCATAAATGATTATTTTGGTCAACAAGAGTCTTTTAGTTTTAGAGTCTAGGGTTCAGTCTTTTGATATATTTAATAAATGCCCGCAGGCCATGAGGATGGTTTTCGAAAAGGTTCTTAGTTCAAATTTTCATCATCAAACACATTTGAGGACATTTCTTGTTCAAAACTCTATTTTGAATAAGAAATTGTCGAATTCATTTTTTGTAATAATCATGTATTTTTTTTCCACCATAAAAAATTTCAATGCAGCCTATGGTCTTTGCCGAAGTCCAAACGCCAACATCCCTGCAAAAATCAACTAATTTCATCAGTCCAAACTCAGAAAATCAGTAAAAATCCAAAAGACAGAAGTTCAATGAAATGATAAAGTGGCAAATGAAAAAACATTACAAAGTGGGTTGTGGAGGAAGTAAAAATTAAAACCAACTCTTGCAAGATATGTTCCAAGGCTATGTAAATCATTTTTGTCAAATTACATTCACAAATTTTTAGAGCAAAGCCGAATTTGGAGGTTGAAGAGAGAATTTTAGTGTTGAAGGGTCGTGACTGTGTGTTGACAGTTTGTGCGCGACGCATACAAAGGAGGGCGCGGCGCACTGGGCGTAGTTTGTCAGTGTATTTTTGTGTGGGCGCGGCGCACTGGGAGTGCGCGCGGCGCATTGAGCCATCAAGCTTGAAAATTCAAGAGTGGAATAAGCGGAAGTAGTTGGATAGAGCCTACTATGAGCCATATATCAGGCTTGGATATATGAGGCAGCTGAGAAGGGTATTTCCATTCCGATTTCTGAAGGATGAGTATGCACCATTGATGAAACTCATCATTCGTTATTTCAGTTGTGAAGGGCACTTTTCATGCTTGTATGCATATCACATCCGGCTGTTGATGCACTTCACGAGAGTGTGGTTGATGAGCATTCCATACTTCATGTACCGTAACATAGAGCGGATGACATTTATTATATAGAAGAAGACCCTAGCATAGCAGCATAATAGCATATATCATTACGCACTGATCAAAATCATGGTGGTACATTAGCTCGCACAGCAGGGCATTGCTTGGGAGGATTTCATCTCCCGTGACTTCTTTGCAGCGCCACATCCGCCTCCCGAGGTAGTTCATGATGAGGGAGAGCCTTTATACTAGTTTGATGTTCCCGAGACTGAGCATATCAGTGCTCCAGTGTATGTGACATATCAGCGAGGCCACAGAGCCTTATTTGTAGCGACACGATGAGTACTATCTCCACCCGGTGTGGAAGGGGTCTCGTTGACTTCATCAGCAGCGCGAGTACTATCTCCACATGCTGTGGAAGGGGTCTCGCCTTCGACATCAGCATAGGTATAGGTTCAAGATAGAGGCAAGAGGCCTATGCACGATGAGGGCCCTTCAGGAGGCCGAGACACTGATTTTATACTCATCGATGTTGATGCGAGCTCTCCTAGCTCGAAACTGAGGGAGGTCATCCAGGAGTAGAAAGCTGAGATTGGTACTTTGACAGAGAAATTACAGAGAGCATAGTGGGTGATAAACTACTTGGAGTAGCGTAATAAACAGCTGGAGGATCAGCACACACTTGTAGAGTTGCGGCGAATCCGTGAAGATCGATAATTGGCCCGGAAGAGACCAGGTGACATGACACCGGTTGAGCTAGAGACCTGCCTCACGCATGTTAAAATTCATCTGGAGAAGTTGTTGGCAAAGGAAAATAGAGACAAAGACATGCTCTGTCATATGAAAAATCACTATTGGGCCCGCACGCACGTTTGCAGAGCAAAAATGAAGATCCTGAAGAGAAGGTTGAGCAGAGCACTGAAACGGCGAAAGAGGCCTGATCCACTTCAGATCTTGGCCGAGGCTTCGTTGGCTGAGCATGAGGCATGACAGGGGATCTTCACTCCAAATTTCAGCAAATTTGGAGAAAGTTTTGTCATTTTGAAAATTTTTGGTTACAAAACAGGTTTTTCCGCCCAACGCGTCACGCCACCCGACGCGCGCTTACGTTTGAGACATCTTCTGGAGGAAAGTTTTGCATTTTTGGATTTTTCGTGGTAAATTATGCATGTTCAGGAATGGCCAAAGCATTTCATCAAGTTCTGGATGATCTTAAGGGCCAAAAACACCATGAAAATCACCTTTCTGCCACCTTTTGCACTAGCAGGAAGTACTTTTGGGAAAATGAAGTTGTGGAGGGGCAAATGAGCTCCAAATTTAAAAATTCCACTTGGGTTGGATAGCAAAAATCCAAGGCTTTCCAATGGGCTATCATGAGCTCAATTTGGAATTTAGGAGGTGCTCCAAAAACAGGTCCAAAGTAGTGCGATGCATAGAGCTTTGGAGCGCGGCGCATAGAGGATTTTGACCAAATGTTTGCCTTCCAGCTCAGGGATTCGGCCAGTTGTGACTAGTTTCATCTCTTGATGTAATTTTTTGTTTTTATTGATGTAATTTGATGTACATGATGTAACTTTGGCACTTATTTACTTGTTCTAGATGATTCATTCACTAAAAAGTGAAAATCAAGTGAATGGATCAGTTTCCTAGCTTATAGAGGCAAGTTGTTTGGCTGCCTAGATTTTAGCTCCTTGTTTAGAATTGGTTCAAACTACTCCTAGAAGCATGAGCTCGACCCCTAGATGCATGGGAAGGGGGTTAGAATTTTCTATTTATTGTATTTTCTGAGACACTTTCAGGGTTGGACTCTTGGGAAAAGTTTGGCACACTATTGTACATATTTTCTGCATTTTTGGCTAAGGATTGCAGCACCTGTTGGGATTCTTGTGGCTTTCAGTTTTTTGATGGTGTTTTCTCATTTATTTGTAAGTTCTTTCATTTTTAATGTATTCCATTCCCTTATTTTGCTTCTGAAACTAAATGAATGAGTTAATGAGGTAGAATTCATTGATTCCAGTGCCCTGCCTTTAAATTTGTTTAGTTTTATATGTTTTCGCCTGTTTGGAGAGGATCCTTGTTCTCCCTTTCCCTCTTCAGCTTCTTTTCATTCTGATCCATCCACACACATAATCAAAATCATCAATACTACTGCCTACCTTGCCCCAACTCGAAATCTGCGAAGATCTGGCCTCATCCCCAAGCCCAAAATTGTTTTTCCCATTTTTTCAACAAAAAACCCAAAAAAATTAAATCAAACTCTTCCATTTGTTTACTAGCCTAAAATCAGTATTCCTTATTAGTCATCTCAGCCCCTTTGAAGATATTTTTCCGAGATAGACCCGGAGAGAGCCCTCTCCTGTCCTCGTAGGGCTAGCTACAAGACTGAGCTTGGTTTGATGTTGCCTTGAGTTTTACCTTATTTCATCCTAAGGTAGATTCAAGTGCTAACAGGAGCTATGCTTAGAATTTTCCACAGAAGGAGCCTATAGTTGCAGTGGGTGAAGCATTGGCTTCACATTTTGATCTTGATTTTACTCTGATTGCATGCATGGCCAACACTGTAATGGGATGCATGTGGTATATAGATAGCACTGCCTCGTTCCATATGACATGGAATAGAGATATCTTCAGTGACTTGGAGGAGAAGGACCTCCAATAGAACATATTGTTTGGCGATGGCGGGAGGTATAGAGTGACCGACATAGGTATAGTTACCTTTTAGAGGGAGTCTAGCTCCCCTCTCAGACTAGCATATATTTTTTATGTTCTAGGCCTAAGGAAGAATCTTGTCTCCATATTGGTATTGGAAGATCGTGGTTATGAGGTGATGTTTAGAAAAGGAAAGGTGTTTATTAAACACATAGCCACGGGATATGTGAAGAAGATCAGTTCAAGATTCAAGAACCTGTATGCATTCAAGGTTGAGCATGCATGCAAGGCTTTGAGGAGAAAATTACTGGTTAATGACTTGGTGGTTGAGAGGTTGAAATTATCTCTCAACATGCAGCCTTAGTGGCAATCTCAGAAGCTTGTGGAGCAGCCACAATTGGAGAAGCAGAGAAGAGATCAAGTGGATGAGTCCACTCAAACAGAGACCTCTAGGAGGGGGAAATTTCGAGCTATATGGGTAGAGGGATTACATGTAGCTATACATCGAGGTGTGAGGTGGGGTGATGTGTAGATATAATCCCAAGAAGAAATTTAGGCAGGGTCCATTGAGATGGTGTTTCTCATGGATCGAACCTGGTTACAAGGAGCCCACGGTAGAATAGTAGTAGGAAGGACTGGTTAGATTGATGCAGTAAGATGTCAGAAGGAAAAAAATCAAAGTGACAGATGTTGGATATTGGAGCACAGATTAGAGTTGGAAGCAGTGCAGAGTGCATGGATGCAGATTTTAGTAGTAGCACAGATAGAGTCCACTAAACATGTGCAGTATCTAGTAGCAGTCAGAAGAATCTGATGACAGATGCATTATAATGAATCATTTGTTTGGAGGCTTATTGGATCGGGGTACCCTAAGTCCGAATACCATTTTTGATATCTTTTTGTAATAGATTTTGTAAGTTTAGTCATGCACAAAGGCTTTTGGGTGGGTCAAAGCCCCTCATGAGTTGTAATGGGTAAAAAGGGTAGAACAAGGGGACACAAACCACAATATGTGGACCCTAGAGTAGTGTAGGATAAAAGTATAAATAGAAGTCTAGATTGATTCTAAGAAGTCAATTTTTGGATAAGTTTGAACATGAATGATAGATCTAGCTATTTTGTGATACCTTGTGTGGAATTTTCTGGGTAGAAGGCTCCTACTGGCTATGTGCGCGGAGACCTTAGTCCTGCTGTGTGTGGACCCCACTGGTTGTGTGCGCAAGTAACTGAAGGGTTTTTTATGAAGGATCTGATCTGAGTCTGAAATGCATCTAATGTTTATGTTATGAATGTTTCTGCGTATTATTTCTGATTCTTGTATTGTCTGCAATTATATCTATTAAACAATTTTTCTCAGCTTATATGAAATATTATTGGATATATCTGATGTTATAAAGCTTTGATATTGTTTTTTAAGGGTTATTACTTGACTTATAGATTATGTGTTAACTTGTGCAAGAAATTGACCTAGATCTATCTATAAGGGTTTCCTGGTTAGGGCTTCTATTGTGAAGGTTTTTTCTTGTGATCCAAATGGATATCATTGGCCACCCACCTATTCCATTTGGACCCGCACCATCAATTCTTGCAGTTTTTCACTTTCAGCACAACTTACTATTTTTAGAAGGTTTTCGGGTCTTGCACTCCTAGAGCCGTTTTTGGGCCCTAATGATCTAGGTGGATTTTGGTGGCCACCCAAATATTCCATTTGAACCGCCACCATTAGTTCTTTCAATCGTTCAGTTTCAGCACAACTTACTATTTTTAGAAGTTTTTCAGGTCCTGAACTTCGAGAGATGTTTTGAGGCCCTAAACAATGATTTTTGGGGAAACTTGGAGCAAAATGGGTCTATATATTGATGTTTCTCACTCAAAAGTTGTATTCCTTGGATAGATATTTCTAATGAGGTATTGAGTGCGTCAAATGGAGATCGTATGCCAAAGTTACATCCTTGGGAATTTGAAACACCAATTTACCCAAACGGGACCCACATTTTTGGCACTTCATCTCCTACGGTTAGGCTCTTGGATGTTTAGGATTTTCCATTGTTTCTCAACAATAAATAGGCCTCTGAGCTTCATTGTAACACAGTGGAGGGGATTTTAGTTGTCACATATCTTCTTAGAGATATACTACGAGTGCCCTCACTCATTCATTTACATTATGTCTCATTGTAAGATAGTTTAGAGACCTATAGTCACCACATCTCTTCTTAGAGATAAGCTACCACCGCCCTATCTAGTTTATTTCCATTCTGTCTATAAGCAAATTTCATTTCTTTGATATTAATGAAATGAAGTGTTATTTCCACTGCATATTTGTATTTATGGCTATATGTGTATTATATTGTGTTCCAGCATAAATCCTGATCATATTGGTTATTTTGGATCTTAGGGAACCCACATCATTCAAACCTCTCTCAGGGTGTGGAAACCTGGTTCCAGTACCCCCCCCATACTATTTCGGATGATACTTTAGCTTGTGCAAGCAGGTCACTGTTGAAAGGAATAGTAGTAAGAGGCTTTTGTTGGTTAACCTCAACTCCGAACCTGGGTCAGGACCCCTCAAACCAAAAAATGGTTCCATTTCCAGGAAAAATAAATTAGACACCCACATTCCCCACTAGTGTGTAACTAAAATTTCTCATTAAATTTACTCACCGATGTGTGTACTTTTGTCCTTTCTTGTTGCCAATTTCACTATTTCTTGTTGAAAATTTCAACGCTCCCTCTCAAAAAGAAAGGAATTCAATCTATCCTGATCCGGTACCTTTCGAATGTTCTGTATGAAACCCTTCTCTAGTTTTTTTTACACCTACAACTCTTGAAACTAAATAGCTTCCAAACAACTAAATTAGTATGATGCACCCGTGGTCAGAGTCTTCTGATTGCTGCTAGATACTGCACCTATCTACTGGACTCTTCGTGCTACTGCTGACATCTATATCCATGCCCTTTGCACTGCTTCCAAATCTGATTTGTGCTCAAGTATCCAACATCTGTCACTCTAATTTTTGTCTCCCTGAGATTTGACTACATCAATCCAACCGATCCTTCCTACTACTACTGTACTATGTGCTCCTCGTAGCCAGGTTCGATACATGACACACACCATCTCAATGGACCCTGCCCAAATTTATTCTTGGGATTATATATACACATCATCCCAGCACTCACCTAGAGGTATAGCTGCATGTACCCCCTCTACCCATCTAGCTCAAAATTTCCCCCTCTTGGAGGTCTCTGCTTGAGTGGGCGCTTCCACTCAGTCTCCTCTCTACCTTTCCAATTGTGGTTTCTCCACAAACTTTTGAGACGTCTTCTAAGGCTACATGTTGAGAGGTAATTTGTGCTCCTTCTCAACCACTAAGTCTCTAACCTCTTATTCACTCCTCAAAGATTTGCATGCATCTTGTAACTCAATTGCATGTAGGTTCACGACTCACACAGATTGTTATTGTCCCATCGTCAAACTTTTTTCTAAAAAAAGAGATGATTTTAAATTGATGATATCTCCCCCATATGAGCTCTGATTCGACTGATTTTTTTTTTCAATTTGGATATTTTGTAATATCCCAAAATGGGAAAAGCAGGAATATAGTGCAAAATGCTGGAACAATTGTGTAAATCATCATATAAAAGCAATATGCCAATATGCAGACCTTTCATATGTTATAACAACAACAAAATATACATAAATAATGGGCCATAAGATGTACAAGAAGAAAGAACAAGCCTCCAATGGACAAAATCCCTCAAAATGAGGTGTTGCTACTATATATAAAGAGTGGAAGACTATTATAGTGTTGTTTTAAATGAACTACTATAGAGACTGAATATACATCAGATCTAAGGATGATATGTGCCTCAAAAGATAGATCTACTATAGATCTGAGCCCTATACAACTTCCTTTGAAGAATCCCTTAAGGGTTTTTAGCAAAACACCATGTAAAATATGGGGATCTAGGCCCTAGGGATGAAGATCCACTGCAAAATACAGATCTGGAAAGTGTGGCTGATCTGATATGATCAATAGACTAGCATCCTCCAAAAGATCCTCTAAATGAAAGGCAGATCCCTTTCCCTAGAAAACCAGCTCTCCAAATGGTGTGCCAAACCACCCTGCAACTCCTCCTACAAAAATAACGTAGATCTGGAAGTAAACTGCGCTATAGGGACAAATAAATAGTTGGCCTAATGCCATGATCTGAAAATATGCACAAGGGCCTTCCTTACTATCCTCCCAATGGAAAGGAATCCTTCTCCACTGAAAATGAGCAATGAAATGATGGGCCTCATTATCACAATTTCACGTTCACATGCAAGTAAGAGAAAATAGTAAATCAATCACACAACACAACATGTTCTTGGGGAAAAGCAACTGCTCAAAACCCCACTATCATGTATTGTATACAACATTGTTTTAAATGCACTGCTACAACAAATGAATATACATCCAATCTAAGGCTGATAGTGCCTCAAAAGATATATCTACTACAAATCTGAGCACCATACAACCTCCTTTGAAGAACCCCTTAAGGGTTTTCAGCAAAACACCATGTACAAGATGGGGATCCAGTCCCTACGGCTGAAGATCCACTGCAAAATACAGGTATGGAAAGTGTGTCTGATTTGATATGATCAATATAATAGCCTCTTCCAATAGATCCTCTAAATTAAAGGCATATCCCTTTCACTAGAAAACCAACTTTCCAAATGGTGTGCCAAACCACCCTGAAGCTCCTCCTACAAAAATAACGCAGATCTGGAAGTAAACTGCGCTGTAGGGATAAAAAAACAGTTGGCCTGATGCCAAGATCTGAAAATATTGACAAGGGCCTTCCTTACTGTCCTCCCAATGGAAAGGAAACCTTCTCCACTAAAAATGAGCAATGAAATGACCCAAATCTAGTCTCCACTGCTGCAACCTGCAAAACAACTAAACCCTCAATAGGATCTGTGCTTTAAATGGAAGATGAAGCTTGGCCTTAAGCCCGATAGTGGGAAATGTAGTAAAATACTCCTCCAAGATCTTCGCAATGGACGAGGTGGGATTCCCGATCAGGAACACCCAGTGCTAAACAACACTCAATCTCAGCTAAATAGTAAGAGAAATATATATGTCTAAATAGACCATATATTCAGAAAATTTATATACATCAACATATAATGAATATCGCTGCCATCATCTTCCTTAAATAAGATATGAGCTTGCAAACCCTAAGCCCCATCCAATAGTAGCACTACTTCCATGCAAAGAATCTCCATCTAAAACTGCACTATATTTCATTGATGACCACTCCTCCATGAAAGTGAAGCTGATTTGGTCAAGGTTGACCCAGTCAAGGTGTTCCAGCCCCTTTTCACACCTAAGGGTGCTCAATTAAGCAGCCAAGATCTATCATTTTCAAATTGGCATTGATTTATTCATTATTGAGGAGAATTATGGACCTCCATTGTCCTCTTATTCATTAAAAAAAGCAGCAAAACAAAACTGAATATTCCAACTAGCTCATGGCTAATTGCGAATATTATAGTCCTCCCTTCCCAAATGTTGCTTTTCCTCGAGAAACTAAAAAAGTGAGTGTTGAAACTCTCTATCATTGGTGACACCAACATGTGATAAGATTCCCTCATAATATAAGTTTCTACTAATCCATCCCTCCATGAATTTCTCCTCCAAAGTTCTTATGAGATGCAAGTAATTTATCCCACAAGGAGACAATAGTTCAAATGAAACAAACATGATTTGCCCAATTTTATCCCTCAAAAATGTAGCGTAATGAACATGGATAATCTCTCTCCCATACGGCACATAAATTCCTCCCATCATCCCTCCAAACATTCCCATAAAAAGTATAAGTACATCATCAATGTATGGGATCAAAACTAGATGCATGAAAACTGAAATTTGTACAAATGGAGGTGGGTCATAGTCCCATATGTGGAACCAGCGTAGTAAATCTCCTGACTGCATCAGATAATGATATGGTAATTTTTTTCCCCACCACTTACTTGCTTCCCATGTCTTCTCGCAATGGTTGTAAGTGTGAGATATGTTTGGTGCTTTTGGAGTGCACCCAAAATGATACAATATCTCCCTATGTCCTCCAAGGGAGTGGCCATGTTCAGAAATGTTCATGGCCCAAAGTTGGCCATGAATTTTATATGGAATAATGCTCCTCCTTGGAGCTATGGATTTCATATACATGGTAAAGGAATGCAAATAATCATCAAATGAAACATTATGTACATGAGCATGTTCTTTACAAACAATTATGTTGATACAAATGGAGTGGCCCATAGATGGATCCCCTCTCATTCCAAAAGAGGAAAGAGGTGGCTATAATAACTCCTTCATTGAGTCATGTCTCTCTTCCAACTCCACATGGTTCATGCATCTTTGAAATTTTTGATATAGTTCCTCTTCAAAGCCTTCCCAAGTGTATCTCTCCATGATAGTGTTGTAGGCCTTCATGGAATAAGTATGGTTGAAAAAGAACTCGTCATAAGCCCTTTGTAGCAACTTCTCCTTGAGATTGGAGGATCTAGATAAGAATATCCTACCATGATAATATATTACTTCTTCTTGTACTAAATATCCCTCTTCATGTAGCTGGTCATAAAGTATCATGCATGTGAAAAAATCCCTGGAATAATCCACCAATAGTTGGGATTTCCAATATGGATCAAACTTCCATAGTGACAAAGCTAATGATCTATCACAAAGAACATCTCTCATATGACTGCTCTCCTCCTTGACATCTCCCATGCCAAAGGTATATGTTTGAAGGTTTCTATTCCTTCCTTGCTGCTCTTCTTGCATATGCACATGATCAAGTAAAGATTGAAGATTTTGGAGGTTAGTCTCCCATGGGAAGCTATCATCCATCCAAAATTTCCTTGGTTTATCCAAAGCATGCATGTGTGGCCACCATCTCCTACCATGTATGGAATATTTCTCCTCAAATGAGAACATCTTCTGAGACTTCATATTCAAGTAATTGTCTCCTTTCCCCATGATGGAGTCATCCTCCAAACCTACAGCATTTCCTCTCAGCGTAGTATGAGATGTGAGAGTGGGTAATGATGATAGTGGGAGAGTTTCTACCTCCTCCCTGAGCCTACCCAAGACTCTCAGTGTTGTATCATGATCTTATAATGCTCCCATTCCTCCTAGATCTATGAATGGTGCATTATGATGTGAGACGTCTCTCACCAAATCTGGATCAGGTGGTCTCCCAAGTGGTTTACCACAAGATAGTGATGTCTCATGGACCATTCTCATCTGCATAATAGATGGGATCATCATGTCCCTACTTCCATTGTGAAAATTCAAATTTGTTTCATGTGTGGAAGTTTTATGATAGTTGGGCACCGCACTTAATGATGCAAGAGTTCCTCTAGTTGGAGCCATTGCTCCATCCTCACCCCTTTGTGGTGGTGGATCATCTCCTGCTATTCCAGCACTGTGACCCCTCTCTTCTTCTTCTTCTTCTTCTTCCTCCTCATGATATGAGAAGACCTCTATGTAGTGTGCCTTTCCTGTTGCACATTTATGTCTGGGTGCCCAAGATTCCTGGCATGTGAAGCAAAGCTTTCTCCTCCTCAAATCTCTTCGGACATCATCATCAAGAGGTTTTTTATTTTGGCTCTCCTTTGAAAGAGGAGCCTTTTCATATTTTCCCTTTGATGGAAAAGAGAGATTGTGCTGAAAAGTTTCTTTTGCTTTTGGAAAGGCATCTTGAAGATCTCTAGCCCTTTCAATGTCATATTGAAGGGTAGTGGGTTTGGTAGACTTAACCAACCCATGAAGTGGTTCATATAACCCATCAATGAACATGTAGACCCTTCTTACTGTAGATAAATCAGGAACCATAACAGAAAGTCTTAAAAATTCAGAAATGTAAGTTTTTGGATTACCTAATTGTTTTATCTTTGCAAGCCCCATGAATGGTGCTTCAGTATATCTTCTATCAAACCTCTCCACCAGCCTCCTTGTGAACTTTGAATATGCAGTCACATTGGCATGAACCAATGTAGACAAGTCATGGAACCACCAATTACGTTCTTCACCCTCAAGGTGCAGCGCTGTTATCTTTATGGCCTCCATTTTTGGAACTTTTTTCAACTGGAAGTAGATGCCAATTTTCTCTACACAAAGTTGGGTAAAAATAATCTGCCCATAGTGCAGTGTAGATCATGATTCTGAATGAATCGACCAATTCTATTGTGATTCCTGGGTCTCCTATTATCCTTGATTTGAAAAATTTCTTGAAAACTCAAGTGGTCCTTGAATCTCTGATTTGAGACTCATACTCCATAAAATAGCCTTCAAGGGATTCTTGCTCTTGACACCCTTCATTTCCCATAGCTAAGAATGTAGGCATTGTAGAGCATTGGGAAACTTGCTATTGCTTCACTGTTTGATCACTCCAGTCATGAGAAATTCCAGAGCCTTCACCATGATGAAATCCTTCAGGGGATTCCTTGTATCTATCCATCCTCATCTCCTTGATTTCCCTAGCAATGTCTTGCACAACTCTAATAAGGATCTTGGGAAACTCTTTCTCTTCATCTTCTCCTCCAGATAAAGGTTTTTTACCTTTGTCTTCTTTGTAATTTTTATAATAAAACTTTGGATGTCTTATTATTTAATACCTCTTCTCTCTATAAGTAAGAGGTTATCCTTCTTCAGATGACATATTGGCTTTTCAAGATGCACAGGCTGTGCCAGGTTTATGCTCTGATATCACTATAATATCCCCAAATGGGGAAAGCATGAATATAGTGAAAAATGCTGGAAAACTTGTGTAAATCATCATACAAAAGAAAGAGGCAAATATGGAGACCTTTCATATGTTATAACAACAACAAAATATGCATAAATAATGGGCCATAAGATGTACAAGAAGAAATAACAAGCTTCCAATGGAAAAAAATCCCTCAAAATGAGGTGTTGCTACTATGTATAAATACTGGAAGACTGTTACAGAGCTGCTTTAAATGAAATGCAACAAAAAATGAATATACATCATATCTAAGGCTCATATGTGCCTCAAAAGATAGATCTACTAGAGGTCTGAGCACTATACAACCTCCTTTGAAGAACCCCTTAAGGGTTTTCAGCAAAACACCATGTACAAGATGGGGATCTATGCCCTAGGGCTGAAGATCCACAACAAAATATAGATATGGAAAGAGTGGCTGATCTTATATGATCAATATAATAGCCTCCTCCAATAGATCCTATAAATTAAAGGCAGATCCCTTTCACTAGAAAATTAGCTCTCCAAATGGTGTTCCAAACTGCCCTGCAACTCTTCTTATAGAAATAATGCAGATATGGAAGTAAACTACGTTGTAGGGATAAATAAATAGTTTCCCTGATGCCAAGATCTAAAAATATGCACAAGGGCCTTCTTTACTGTCCTCCCAATGGGAAGGAAGCCTTCTCCACTTAAAATAAGCAATGAAATGACCAGATCTAGTCTCCACTGATGCAACCTACAAAAAAACTAAACCCTCAATAGGATTTGCATTGTAAATGAAATATGAAGCTTGGAATTAAGCCCGATAGTGGGAAATGTAGTACAAGACTCCTCTAAGAGCTTCTCAATGGAAGAGGTGGGATTCCCGATCAAGAACACCCAGTGCTAAACAACACTCAATATCAGATAAACAACAAGAGAAAGATATATGTCTAAATAGACCATATATTTAGAAAATTCATATACATCAACATATAATGAATATGGCTACCATACTCTTCCTTAAATAATATATAAGCCTTAAAACCCTAAGCCCCATCCAATAATAACACTACTTCCATGTACAACATCCCCATCTAAAACTGTGTTGTCTTTCATTTATGACCAGTCCTCCATGACAACACAGTTGATTTGGTCAAGGTTGACCTAGTCAAGGTGCTCCAACCCCTTTTCACACCTAAGGCTACTCAATTAAGCTGCCAAGATCTATCCTTTTCACATTGGCATTTATTTATTCATTATTAAGGAGAATTATGGACCTCCATTGTCATATTATTCATTAAACAAAGTAGCAAAACAAAATTGAATATTCCTACTAGCTCATGGCTAATTCGGAATATTACATATTTTTTCGCAAGGAATCCAAATATGCTATTTGTTTTTGAAATTTTTTCATCAAATTTTTCATATATTCTCTGCAAACTCTTCGACCAAAATTTATTTTTCTGATACCATGTAGAAATTATATAGAAGCTCTGATACCATGTAGAAATTTATATAAATTCTATAGATTCAATCGTGTCTTTTGATGTACTAAAACAAGATACTGAGTCCTTCTAAAATATTTGAAAAATACAAACACAATTTCTCAATCACATGCAAGTAAGAGAAAAAATTAAATCAATCACACAACACAATATGTTCTTGGGGAAAGAAACTGCTCAAAACCCCACTATCATATATTGTATAAATTCAAGGAATCATGAAACAATACAATGCTTAATCTCTCATGAGATTCTCCAACACTCTGCCAATTTTCTCCCACTGATCTAGGCAAAATTGGACAAACACATAGCCAATTCTCAGCCTTCCTTCAGCTTGCCTTGCTTACACAATTCCTAAATAATTAGGCCCTTATTAAATAGAAAAATCAACCTGCCTTGATTGCACAATCCATCATGGCTTCCTCGTGGCTTTATAATTTCACTTAGGAAATTCACTAAAAATACAACTGATAGTTATGTTCCCTTTAACCTCTATCTCAATTGGGTCTTCCTCAGAAATGACACGCATGCAACTATTAAGAGTGAATCATCAGTTATCTGATTGATCACTACTTTTGAATTAAATCTAATTTAATTCAATGGACCTCTCAGTAATTGATCACTCAGTTAGAACTAGTTAAACTGATTTTAACTCAATTAATTGAGTTAACTCATTACACCTGCATGCAACTAGTGCATTAACTGCAACTGGACCCCTAAAATGTTAGGATCACTCTACATGTGTCATATTAGACCCTCAACTCGAATCTATTGAGATAAATAAGTCATCATGACTTAGCTAATGGATACAAGTTGTTAAGAGATGAAATTATAATTTATTGTCCAATTTATTTAAGGGAGAAATAAATTATACACGCACATTCCTTACTAGTGTGTAACTGAAATTACTCACTGAATTTCCTCACCAATGTGTGTGTACTTTTTGTCCTTTCTCATTGCAAATTTCAACACTTCTGCTAAACTGAGTGCAACTGATCTTTGCTTCCTACTGTATGAAGAAACTGTTGCTGACCTTGTTAGCCTCCACAATCTCCCAAGGCTGAAAGGATATCGACGGAGGTAACCTAAAACAAATATTTTAGTTTGGAAGCTAGCCCTACCAAACCAGAGAGGTCTCTCTCTATGAAAAACACAACCAAGGGTTTGAATGGTATAAGAATGGATTTTAGGCTAGATAGCTAAGCTCTAGGGTTTTGAAAGCTTTAGGGTTTTTCTATTGGATCAAGAGTGAAAAAAAAAATTTAGGTCAAAGTATCAAAGGTTTCAGCTACAAGAAATATAGAGGAGCAAGGTATATATGTTTTTGTGATGGCTTATGATTTTGTTGGTGTAGTGTAGGGTTTGAAGGAACACGAATATATTAATGTGCATGTGCACCGTGAGTTCATTAATCAAGAATATATAACACAAAATGATATTCCTAAAAAAACATATCTTTAATAAAATAATTATGCTTATAACCTCTTCAAAAAATCGCTGAAGATGAAAGATATGGTAAGGACACAAGAATATCATTCATATAAAGCTATACCAGAGAGAAAAAATTATCACAAACTCACACACTAGGGGAATTTTGAGGTCTAAAATGGGCCTCCTAAGGAAATTATAAAATAACAGTGGCAATAATAGAATAATATTTTATTACATCATCAAATTTTAGAGGGGAAAAAGAAAAAACTACTTTTTCAACTCGTATTTTCAACTTATCTCCTAAATGTTTTACTCAAATTTTGAGCGGGAATACTCGTTGGATGCAAAATTCAATTCCACATCCAAGGGGTACCCATGTTGCATAATTTATATGGACCCTGCTCCACAAAAAATGATAAATACATGAAAACCGTGATTGCAATCACGTTTTTCATGTATTTATCATTTTTCGTGTAGCAGGGTCCATTGAAAGACATGGGTATTCCTTTTATGAGGAATTAAATTTTTCATCCAAAGAGTATTCTTGCTCGAACTTTGAGTAAACAATTTGGGAGATAAGTTGAAAATATGAGTTGAAAAAGTGGTTTTATTATTTCATTATTTTTTAATCTTTTTACTCTTTTACTTAAAAAATAGTCAATCATCCCCCATGGTTGAAATCATCATCTTGAATCCTATTGGTTCTTTTAAATTTTATTTTTCTTGTACATTTTTCTTAGGAGGCTCATTTTAGACCTCAAAATTCCCCTAATTACACCATAATTCTTGAATAATAACTGTAACTATCCTTTGATTTCCTGTAAAAAGTGATGAAGTACAAGCTACAAGAATTCCAGCCTCTAATGTCCAACCATCAAAATGACTGAACACCACATAAATATAGACTCAAAATCAACTTCCCCTCTCTTAGGGGTCAAATCCCTCAGTTTAGGAACAACTCATAATAATATCTCAACAAAACCTTAATGACCAGGGAGTTTAAAACAACTCCTCCATTTAGAGTTTGACTAACCTGATCCTTATTAATGAGGTCCGAAATTACATAAAAATTACCATAACAAGATTATTTCCTATCTATTACATCAAATCAACATGAAAATAAATAAATTACATCATTAAACTAATATTGACTGAGAAAAAAAGTCGAAATTTTCACAAACAGGAAAAAGTGTTGTGCATCTCTGCTAAACCATAGCAAAAAGTGCAATGCCCAGCTTGTCAGGGACTTTTTAAGGCCTTTCCCTACTCCAAATATAGATGTGAAATATGTTATGGAAATATGAGGGTGTATAGTTGTAATTAAACACCTCAAGTAAGAAAAATGGACACTCCATGAGAGAGAAAAATGTATTTTCACACAACTCCTCCCAAAAGCATAGTGCCTAGTCCAGAAAGGTGGCAGAAAGTGTGGTTTTGACCTATTTTTGGGAATTTTATCTCCACCAGTTTGCTAAAAATGCATAAAACGTTTATATATGTGATGTATGAGGCATTTCTATCCAAAAAGGTAGACCTTTTGGCATTTGTATGGCTGAGGAAAAAATGCAATGCCAAGGCGTTGTTCTTCTGGCTATAATGCGATTTCCAAATTAGCCAAAAGTAAAAAAAAAATTCACCAAAATTCTTCAAAAATTGTCCAAAATTGTCCCATGAAGGCCTGTGATGATGTGTCATGCTATGAAGGAGGCTTCAACAAGCAAATCCAACTTATCCTTCTCTTTTTGCTTCATTAGGGTTTGCTTGAGCTTCGTCTTCAACTACTTGATCCTGATTTGGGAGACCTAGTTACTTGTATATTAATGCATGGCCACGTGTATTTGTAGGTTTTTTGTTCCTATTTTCCTTCTGAAGAAGCATTTCCATATGGCAATTCACCCTATCCAATCAGCCTACCTTGTCTTTCTCAATCTCTACAAAAATGAGTTCATCAACTATCATTTGATTTTTTGGTGGAGTTGTTTCTTTTCGTTGCTCAAGTGCTCTGTTAACACCTCTTTTCCTTGGTCTCTTTGATTTCACATGTTCTTCCTGATCCTATGAATCATCAATATCAACCACTGCCTTACCTTTTGTATCATCCTTTTTCAAATCAACTTTAGGCTTATTTAGGAGCAGTTGAATTACCTTTAGGTACATGTTTTCCTATTGCAAGAATGAAACCAAGAAATTAGCCTTTGAAAAACTATCCTTGAGCTCTTTAATCTCAACCTCCTTCTCCATGATGATATGCTTCAGTGTTTTTTTCTCCTCATTCACCTCCAAATCTTCCATATCAGTGTCATGATGGAATTTTTCCTCATCCCACAATGGTGCCTCATGATGTGATGATTTATCTTGCTCACTTGATGTAGGTTTGGACCTTTCAAAAATATCTGGAGCAAACAAAATCCTCTTACCTCTGGCATATGTTTGTGTCACCTCTACCCTAGGAATTATTTTAGTGGGTCTGCTCATGGAAGAAACCTCTTGTTGTGCTTGTGATGACAAAGGTGTAGAGTGACTGCTCGATTGAGCTGGAGAAGACAAAAGAGATGTTGAATATATAAAACCATCCCATGAAAAATTAATCTGTGTGAGCTGATGGGAAACCAAGGTTTTCACCAAGCCATGGTGAAACAAACTAGCATTATTATTTTCTCCCAATCTCATTACCTTCTCTTCCATCTTTATTATGCTTTTCTAAAGGTAAGGAGGCAAGTTAACAGTTCTTACACCGATGAAATGCATCAAGGGTCTCATATGATACTGATACAACCTTGAGTATCTGCCCTCACATGTGAAATATCTCATGATCAGTGTCATGAGAGGGGAATACTTGTCCAACAACTATCTTGTTAGGTAAATTGAATCAGGGTTAGAGTCAAGGTTGACCAAGTTAAACAATCAGGTAGTTTTGGAGAACATGGTAATGTGCACCCATGGTTTTTAGCTCATGGTATTGCATGTAATGGAGCCTATAAAAGGATGGGAAGAATTCATTGTAAGAGAGGCCTGGAGGTGAGTGATGAAGGCTCACATGGTCAGATTGGTCATGTTTTTGGCCAATGGTTAGTGAAATTTCATTGGATGGGTTTTCCCCGGAGTTGGGGTTTTTCCCGGATAAACATTTGTGTTCATTTTTATGTGTTTTTTTCTGGTTATGTTTTATTTTTTCTCTCAATAAACTTTATGTTTATCCAGTTATAATTTTCTTCATTTTGTATCAGAGCCATATTTCACTTCAGAGGGTCATTTATGTTTCCAATGGTTTTATTAGACTGTGAATGGAGATATGAGTTGTTGCATTGATGCAGATATGGATCTGGAATGTAAGGGTTTAGAAGAGTTGGAAAATGTCTCCAGTAACCAAGAAAAGGTAGCATAGTTGTGAGACTGCTATGTGACTAGCAGTCAAGTTGTGACAGAGTGCTCATGGACACGTTAGACAGATCAGTGTTGATTTTGTTCGAATATCAGATCTGGGTGTTGCGAACAAGTAGTTAGTGAGACAAACCATTATGAGGCAAGCCTGGCCTACAAATATTTGAGATCCGGGAAAGGGTTTCAAGGCTATGGCCATATAAAATAAATGAAGCGATCACATCACTATTGGATGTGATAAGCAGATTTTCTGTTGGGAAAATAGATGAACCTTCTTGAATCACCAGGTTGAAGAGTCAATGTAGGAGAAATAATTGCTACTATAGGAGGGACAATGTGCCTCACCGATTGTTCTCAGGAGCCACCGGAATAGTCACCTGAATATCACGGTGGATGGGGAAAGTGTGGTGGACATGGCAGGGCTTAGGCTTTGCTCCTCATCGAACTTCCAAAGCTTCTAGATCAGAATATGCAAATCTGTGCATACAAATGTTGTAGGTGGTTCGAGCCAAGAATGTGAGATGTGAGTGATGTGTTGACTGGATGAAAACATCCATGAGAAATATGACAAGAGAGAGTCATGAATAGAAAAATAGTGGTCGAGGTTGGAGTCGAAGCAATGGTGAGGAGGAAAATCTTGCAGTCAGAGGTCAGAGTCGCGGTAGAGGACGTCGATGGGGCAAGGGTTGAGGTTTCGGTGGTCATGGTGGTGGAGGCTTCAATGGAGGTGGCAACAACTATGGCTATGATGGATAGGAACACCCTGTCCGTCAACAGTTTGAAGACACCAATACCTGAAAATATACATATATCCCTTACATTTCACTCGTTGAGGAAGCCTTCGTGATGCTCATCTAAGGATCAGATTCGTTGAGTCGATCTAGGTTATCTCACCGCGAGAAGGTATATCTCCAAGTTCGAAGTGGTGTAGCTTATGCTAGTCCTGAAAATTTTCTCCATCTAATCGTTCCACCTAGAATTGGCTGAGAGTAAGATGGAGGAAGTGACCGTTTAGATCTGTGCCACAAAAATTGATGTCAGGACATATATGCAATAGGCATATGAGTGGTGGAGTGTGGTGTTAGTAGAAGCAACGAATGAAATTATCATATATGTTTTCGAAGGAATGGACCATGATGAAAATGATGTGTGAGGAAAAATACCCTGCTTGGAAGCAACAATAATGTGGTATTCAGCGCTAGATCATGTTTTTTAAATCGTGCCAAGAATGGCTTGTGGAAGGTTCAACATAAGAAATGAGCAGAATGGAAAATTGGCTATGGTATATCCATCAAATATGAGAGAATAAGGCGAGAAAATGGAAGCTAGTTAGTAAAAAAAATAAAAATAAAAATAAATAAATTATTATTATAATGGAGTGAAATTTAAATTTGCATGTGAATGGGCATACTGCTGTAAGACCTGGTATGGCATGCATACCCTTGGGTAGTCACTGGTAAATTCTAGGTTAGATGTAGGTGATAGGGGGGATGTCAAGTTAACAACTACCTTGGGTATATAACTTTGAGGGGGGTAAGGGCCAAAGTGAGTGGGGCTCACTCACTTGGAAAGGTTGGCTAGATTTAGTCAAGGAACCCCAAGTGAAGATTAAGTGGGTAATGTTAGGTAAAATGTCTCGGGGTTAGAGTCAAGTTTGACCAAGTTAAACAATCGAGTAGTTTTGTGGCACATGGTATTGTGCACCCGTGGTTTTCAGCTCAGGGTATTTCATGTAATGGAGTCTATAAAAATGTTGGGAAGACTTCATTGTAAGAGAGGCATCAAGGTGAGCGGTGAAGGCTCACATGGCCAGATTGGTCATTGTTTTGGCCAATGGTTAATGAAATTTCATTGGATGGGTTTTCCCCGGAGTTGGGGTTTTTGCTGGATAAACATCGGTGTTCACATTTATGTGTTTTTCTGTTGGTTATGTTTTATTTTTTATGTTTATCCTATTAAATTTTTCTTCATGTCTAAATGGAAAGATGTGTGTTGGAGCTGCTTTGTATGCTGGCTTCAAATACATTTTGTAACTTTCAAGGTCAAGTTCCCCACTCTTGAACCAAATTTCTCCAATGTTTGGAATCCTCGTGGTTGTGGAAATGGTCTTTGTTGAAAGAGTGAACACCACTCCTGCAATGGTCATCTTATCCCTCCTCAATCTCATGGGAAAAATGTTGGTAATTCTATCATGAAAACCAAGTTCCTCAACCTTTTGGAAAAAGGCAAGGAAACCAACATCCTGAAATGATTCCTTAAGAAATGAGAAGACATGATCTCATGTGCTGAAGTGGGCTCATACTGGCTGATCTAACCTCCCTTGTGACTCTTCTGCTGAGTGGTTTCACAATCCATTTCTAACCCTAGCTCAATGGGAAAGGGAATTAGGGTATAGTGCGGGAAAAACAAGGGATTCAGGCAGTTTTGATAAATGAAGGGAGATGAAGGGGTTAGGGGCCTCCTAAATTCTTAGGAAAATTTAGGCGGGTAGGGAGAGATGTTAGCGAATAGGGAAAAGTGAAATTTGAGGAAATTAATGAGGGGAAGGGGTCCAAAAGGGGAAACATGAAACCAAGAAAATGTGCTCAAAAGCCCTAAAAGAGGAATTCTTTCTTTCCAAGCACAAAATGAAGACAAAATAGGTGTTTGAAGGGCCCAATTACTTGTCTTTGTTACAATGGAACCTGTGGTTACTGAATATATCACCTGAAATGATGATTTGTAAAAATATGAAGAAAGCACAATACTCAGGCAAAAGTGCAGCGCAGTAGATGTGCAACACCTGCACAACACCTGCACTGTGAATTCACGGCACAAGCACAATGAAGAGAGAGATGATCAAATTTGGTGGCAATTTATCTATTTATCTAATTTTATTTTTTTTATTCATTTTTTTCTGAAGGTTCAAGTGAGATTTATTGGTGGAGAGAGGTTTCATGTTTATGAAATGAGCAAATGAGAAGCTCATTGGTCTTTTGTAGCTTTGGAAATCAATTTTCTCTTCATAGTGGTTAAGTGGCCCCACCATGTCATTTTTAGATTTTGATTTGAAATTTAAACTTTATAACTTTATGAAGCATATTACATCATAATTTAAATGAAATTACTCTTTTGAAAACTTTATTGAATATTTTTCACTATTACTACTCCTTCAGTGCTGAATTTGGTGGTGAAATGACTGATTTTATGAGTTTGACCCTAAGACCTAATGATGACACTACATGAAATGAGCTAAATGATGACCATGGTGATGTGACTGAGATGGTGATTTAAGAAATTTTAGTGGTGACTCATCAAAATGAATGATGGAAATGATCAAAAAAAGAATTTTGAAACGAGTAGTAACACACCTAGACACACTAGACAGTGAATTTTTTTTTATTTGAAGACCTACTGTAACCATAAAAACTTTATTCAAGACCATAAAAAAACCTTGTAAGAGAATATTTGATCACTGGTGACTAATAGGACTTGCAGACACTAAAAAACCCAATACTGAAGATTCCCCCTAATGTGCTCTTCCTATCTGATGGACTCCCTGCTAAATCTGCATCTATTAAGCCTTGTAGCTTCACTCCCTTTGTTTTTATATACCAAATACCAAATTGAGTGGTGCCCCTGAAGGCTGAGGTATATCAACACATGATTATCTATCTTCCAATAGAGTTTGGTTTTCTTAACCATTTCTTGACTAATGTAGTTAAGTACATAACACATATTTGATCGTGTGTTCACCAAGTGCATAAGTGAACCCACAAGCTTCTTGTAAATGGTAGCCTCTACCACTTCTTTTGAAGTATAATATTCCTTCCTCTAACTCCCTGCTAGAGGAGTCTCCATGGTTTTTTCTACTCTTCATGTTAAACTTCTTTAGTATCTCGTTGTCATACTTGCCCTCAGAAACAAACAATTCCCCATATCCTTGCCCTTTTTACAAACCAATGAAATAATGCATAAGCCCCATGTATTTCATTTCAAATTCTCTTTCCAAATCCTCTTTGAAATATTTTATCAGCTTCTAATAACTTGATATAATTAAATAATTGACATATAATACTATGATAAAAAATTTACCTTCAACAACATTCTGGTTAAGGTTTGCATCTACTTGACTTTTGTTGAATCCCAAATCGGTGAAATTGTTGTTGATCCTAGTATACTAAGAATGGGGTGCTTGTTTCAATCCATACATCTCTTTATTGATTTTGCACACATGTGACTCTCTATTGAAGGTCTCAAATCCTTCTATTTGCTCTATGTATACCTCTTATTCAATCACTCCATTGAGGAAAGTTGTCTTCACATCCATCTGATGTACCTTCCATCCCATCTATGTTGAAAGTGATATAATTGATAGGATTGAAGAGTACCTTGATACTGGAGCAAAGGTCTCTTCATAATCAATTCCCTCCACTTGAGAGAACTTGTTGGTTAATGGCAGAAGTTTCCTCAGACACATAATTTTATTAATAGGAAAAGAAATTACATGAGAAATTTGCAAGAGTTTACACACGTAGACTCCAACACTCTTGCAATTAGGAAAATGACCTATTTATAAGCTACACGTCCTAAATTGTTTTAGTTAAGGACCACTTAATAAAACAAAAAGTGTCCATTTACAATAAATATCATTCTAACCAATTCACTAAATTTATTCCTATATTAGAGCCTAAGATACAAAACTATTCTAGAGTCATATCTTTTGTAACATTATTATATTTCTAAGTGCCTCTAATATTAATTTAAATATTCTAATTTAATAAATATTTTATCCTAGCTTTAAAATATGATATTTGGATCATCTAACATTCCCCCCATGATCCAAAGATACATTACAACCTATACCAAGTTCATCTCGGAACTTAGTAAATTTTAACCTACCAAGAGGTTTCGTGAAGATATCGGAGATGTGATCTTCTGAAGGACAATAAATCGGATTAATGACATCCTTTGAAATGAGTGATCTGATATGATGATACTTGGTGTCCACATGCTTTGTCTTTGAATGAAAAAATGGGTTCTTGGAAAGCTTTATTGCTGACTGGTTGTCGATGAATAACGATGTAGCTTCTGTTGGAGGAATTCCCAAGTCTTGTAAAACTCTACACAACCAAAAAATCTCACATGTTGATCCCCATGCTGACATGTAATCTTCTTCTGCTGAAGAAGTGGCCACTGTAGCTTGTTTCTTGCTACTCCAAGACACTATAGCTGACGCCATGTTAATTAAATAACCTGAGGTTGATTCCCTATCATTAATACTGCCAACAAAATCGACATCTAAAAATCCACCAAGTACAAAGTTTTTAGTATTTTTGTAAAGAATATCAATATCTTTTGTTCCTTGGATATAACGAAGAACTCTTTTGGCTGCATTACAGTGGTTGTCTCGTGATTCCTGCATAAAGAAGGAAATAATACTGATGACATAAGAAATATATCGTCGAGCAGTCATCAAATAAATCAGGCTTCCAATAAACTGTCGATAATTAGTTCTATCCACCATTTCCCCCACCTTTAAATTTTGAAATTTTTAAGTTTTGTTCCATGGGGGTAGGAACAAGCTTGAAATCCTTCATTCCAAATTGCTGAAGAACTTCTGCTGCATATGTACTCTAAGAAATGAATATATGATGTGGACGTTGGAATACTTCAACTCCAAGATAGTAGTGAAGTAGTCCCAAATCTGTCATCTTAAAACTTGCATGTAACTTATTTTTAACCTGTGCAATGTGATCATCATTGTTTCCGGTGATAATCAAATCATCTACATACATAACCAGAATCACCAGATTTTTAACTTTTTGGCATACATACAAGTTATCATCATATTCACTTCGTTGAAAGCCAACATTCCGAAGGTATTCATCCATTTTGGCATACCAAGATCAGGGAGCTTGTTTTAACCCATAAAAATCCTTTATTAGTTTGCACAATTTATGTTCCTGTCCTTCAATTTCAAAACCTAGTAGTTGTTTCATATACACTTATTCCTGTAAATCTCCGTTGAGGAAAGAAAATTTTACATCCATCTGATGAACTTTCCATCCTTTCTGGGTTGCCAATGTAAGTGTTAATTAGATGGCATTCCATTTAGTCATAGGAGCAAAATTTTCCTCATAATCAATCCCTTCATGCTGTGCGAAAACCCTAGCAATAAATATTTCTTTGTACTTGTCGATATCTCCATTTTTCTTGTACTTAACTTGGTAAACCCATTTGCATCCGATGGGTTTAACATTTTGAGGACAATCAACAAGTTTCCAAGTGTTGTTGTCGAGAACTGCCTAATATTCATCAACCATATCCTGTTGTCATTCTTTATGTTTTACTACCTCTCTATATGTATAGGTTTCAGTAAAGTCATTTTCTATCAAGGCTAAATTTCCTTCACTTATATGTGATCCCATTGTTCCTATTTTATTTTGCTCATTAGGCCTTACACCTTTCAAAAGTTGAACTGCCCATTTTGGCAATTTATGTTCACTAGTTTGAGATTGTGAAAAATCACCATCATTGTAAAGAGGGTTGATGTAAACAAATTTTCATCGATCAACCGCAGATTCTGGGGGCAGAGCATCACTGTCAAAAGAATTGTTGCTTCTAAGAGATTTAGATGAACTGCAAGAAGACCCAGACAGTGTTGGTGAAGAATAGGGACTGGATGAATCATTTTCGATGAAGGAAACTCAAGTTCATACCAATTTTGTGAATTTGGTTTACTTTGTATATTTCCTTTTCTTTTATCACCTTTTGTTTCTAATTTTTGAAGAAGACTTTCAATTTCTTTGGCACTATTTCTCTCATTTTCATCAAAAATCACATCCCTGCTCACAGTAAATTTCCCATTGGACAAAATTTGGTACCCTTTCTTCTCATATGAATATTGAATCATTGTGCACTTCAAGCTTCACGAGTCAAACTTAGTTCGGTTTTCTTTCAGAACTAAGGCATAACATGCTGATCCAAAAACTCTGAGACATTTAACTCAAGGCTTGAAACCAAACCATGCTTCATAACGTGTGATACCATCCAAAGAAGTAGTTGGAGATCAGTTCCTTAAGTATACAACCGTATGAATTGCCTCAACCCAATATATAGGACTTAACTTTTTGAAAGTTAACATAGATCTCACCATTCCTAACAAGGTGCGGTTCATTATTTCTACTACTCCATTTTGCTGTGGAGTGTAGACATTGGTAAGATGTCATTTTATACCATTATCCATGCAATAAATTTTGAATTCATTTGAAGTAAATTATCCTCCATTTTTTGTTCTAAGAGTGCTAATATTCTCCTTAACTTCATTTTCAATAAGTTGGCAAAACGTTTTAAACTTTTCAAATGATTCTAACTTTTGCTTCAAAAAATATACCCAATTCATCCTACTAAAATCATCAAAAAAGAGTAAGAAATATCTGCATCCTCATAGTGAAGTTTGTAATGGTCCACAAATATCACTGTGAACCAATTGCAAACGTCTGTTTTCTCGCCATGAAGTTGTTGGAAAATTCTCTCGATGTTTTTTTCCATAAATGCAAGCTTCACATTTTTCATTTTCCCTTTTGAAAGTTGGAAGTCCCTTAACCATTCCTTGTTTTTGTAACTGAGAGACTTTCAAAGTTGAGATGACCATACCTTACATGCCACAATATGAACAGTGAAATTTCTGTACTTGTTGCTCCTGCAAATTCATAATTCCTTGGAATAATTATTCCTTCCATCCTCAATAGTTTTCCATATTCGTAACCTGCCATCACTATTTCAATGTTCTGTTTGACTGAGTTAATTTTAACTAAGCCATCCTCCATAATCACCAGATTTCCTGCTTGTCGAATTGTGACTAAAGATAGTAATTTTTTCTTAAATTATGGTACATGTCATACATTTGAAATTGTTCTTTCTCCAATGCCAGGTAGAAAAACTTTAACTACACCTTTTCCATAAGGAGTATGTTTTGTTTTATCGGCAAGATAGATTTAATTAAGATGGCATTGTTGAAAGTTCCAAAATAATTCACGTTGAAAAGTCATGTGTTAAGTTGCTTCTATATCCAAAATCCATGCATCTTCATATTCACTTCTAAGAAAGGTTGAAACCTGTAAAGTTGTTGATTCTATGTTTCTGAAGACTTATTCTGAACCATCATGGTCATCTTTATTATTCTGCAAATTTTGCAATGTTTTGATGAAACTTAGGAATTTTATCAATGGAAGTTCTACAATCCTCAGTGTAATGTCCAACTTTGTTACATCGTCTACAAACAATTTGACTGAAATATCTGCCTCTGCCTTGATCGTTCCCTCTGCCTTGAAAATTACTCCTTCCTGAACTGTAGCCTTTATTGAAATTGTTTCCTCTGATTTGGCTGTGACCACAACCTTGTACATTATGTGCTACTTAACTTTGATTGAAATGTCGTCGTCCTCTTCTTCTCTAACTGTCATTTGAGGATCTACTTGTGCTAACCTCTGTGAAGAAGACATCTTCCCCAATCAGTTTCTTCTTCCCAAAATTTTGTCATGTTGGGCTAACATATCACTCAACTCATCAAACTTGATCTTCTATCATTTTCCAATGACTTGAAAAGTTTCCAAAAAATGTGTGTCAGATGATGGAAATCCAACAATTAAAATTGTAGTTAGGAAAATTTCATCAACAGGTTGAAAAATGACATTTATTATTTCCTTCTTGATTTTTTTAAGCCGTGAAATATATTTATGAACATCACCACCTTCAGTTAATTTTTGTTGGAGCAATTTTAATTGAAGATCAACCTTTTTTGATTCAGGTTGTGTATCAAATAGATCTTTGAATGTGTTGTAACATATTCTGGTACAATGAAAACTACAAATTTTTAGTGAGAAATTGTTAAATTCCTGATTGGATAAATTCTCAAACATACACTTATTCATTCTTTCATAAGACTTATTAATTCTTTTTTATGATAATAATTTTAATTTTAAAATGGAAATGGTCATACATGAATGACTTACTTAACGCAGTTGAATCCCAAAAATGATATCTAAAATCAAAGTTTATCAAATGGATGTTAAATCTTCTTTCCTCAATGGTGATCTAGAAGAAGAAGTTTATATAGAACAACCAGAAGGATTCATTTTGGGAAATGATGAAAAACTTGTTTGTAAACTTAAAAAGGCTTCATATGGTCTCAAACAAGCTCCAAGGGCATGGTATTATCGTCTTGACAAATATCTTCATCAAAAAGGATTTTCAAAGGGATCTGCTGATAGCAACTTATACACAAAAACTGAAAATGATAAACTATTGATTGTGGTTGTATATGTTGATGACATCATTTTTGGAAGTAATGAAGAGTCCATGAGTCAGAAATTTTCTTCTGTTATGAAGCAAGAATTTGAAATGTCTTTACTTTGGGAACTAACATTATTTCTTGGCTTACAAGTGCAACAAGCAACAGATGGCATATTCTTATCACAAGAAAAATATTTTAAGCAAATTCTGAAGAAGTATGGGATGGAAGATTGCAAACCTGTAAGTACACCAATGGTAATCGGGTGTAACCTCAGTTCTCATGATGATTCTTCCACGGTGAATCAACTAGAATGCAGATTCATGATTGGAAGTCTACTTTATCTCACCGGGACAAGACCAGACATTATGCATGTAGTTGGGATTGTTGGATGATTCCAAGCTAATCCAAAAGAGTCTCACCTTCATGCTGTAAAAAGAGCATTCAAATATCTACAAGGAACACAAGACTTTGGACTATGGTATCCAAAGAATGTTGATATCACTCTTCATGCTTACACAAATCTAGATTGGGCTGGAAATGTTGATGATCAGAAGAGCACTAGTGGTGGTGCATTCTATATGGGGCCCCGATTAGTATCTTGGTTCAGAAAGAAGCAAAGATCTATTGCCTTATCTACAGTAGAAGCAGAATATGTGGCTGCCGCATAATGTTGCACACAACTTCTTTGGATGATACAGAATTTACAAGAAATTCAAATCAAATGTTCACCTCCCATATCCATTATGTGTGATAATACAAGTGCCATCAGTATCTCAAAGAATCCTGTTATGCATTCCAAGACCAAGCACATTCCTATCAAGTATCACTTCTTATGTGAACAAGTGTTTGAACAAAAGGTGAAATTGGAGTATGTTCCCTCCAAATAACAAGTTGCTGATATATTTACTAAACCTCTTCCCAGGGAAGCATTCGAATATCTCAGACAAAAGCTAGGAGTTGTCTCTGCCACTCAGAAGATCATATCTGCTTAAATTCATAATATTAAATTGGATACGAGGATTTCATAAAGGATGTCGCGTATATAAGCGAGTTTATATACATAAAACCGCGTATGGGTTTTTGCTAGCACAATTTTCTGGGTCATCATTTTCAGAACAGTTGCGGTTTTGTTGGGTCTCTTTGGTGATGTTCGAGTTCCCACTTTTTATGTTTGATTCTCTAATATTTTTTTGATGAAGATGCCTTGATGATTTGCTATTGAAAGTGTTTAAGGTGCACAAGCTAAGGGGGAGCACTTGTCTTGTGGGAAAGGATGCATTGTTGGCATTCTAAGTGTTTGCTGTGGTCTGATCTCATGATTGAGATTCATTGGTCTTGTTTATAAAAAGTCATTTGATGAAAAGTTCATGTTGATATCTATGATGTAAATTTTTATATTTAGTCATGTAAGGACTTGTTCCAATTTGTAAACCCACTTGGTTGGGTAGTTCAGTCAAAATTTGTACACCCACTTGGTTGGGTAGTTGAGTCAAATATATAAATCCTCTTAGTTGGATCATTGATGCAAGTATGAGTAATTGGTGATAGGAAAGGTCATACTCAGTTGAAAATTCATATACTAAATTAATATGTCTGAATATTCAAGCATGAACTCAGGGAGAGCATGGTAATTTCTGTACAAGGGATGTTGAGCTGCCCTTTGCCCTTGATGTTAAACGGGGAGAATTCTGAGGATGGTTGAATAAATATGCCTAATGTTTTAATGATTATGGTTGCCAGCAAGTCCAAAGGGGGAGATTGTTGGCAATATGTTTCTTGTGTTCTATAATATTAAATTTATTGTCCGTGATGGAAACTCTCTGGAAAAGGACGAAGAAAACTATCTCTATGAAGAATCTCATCAGTCTCTCAGAATTTTTGTGCAACAGATTGGTTATTTTTAATATTTCACAATATATATGTGGGTTTGTAAAGGCCAACTCATGTATGCACGCGGAGAAGTACGTCCCAAGTCGTGTATGCCTATTTGTGCTCCAAAATTATAATACTAGGGGGCTTTACCATGGTATTAGCCCACAATATTGAGTGTTGTATTATCTATTTGATTCCGTCCAGGATTACCATCAGCAGTTGAGTGGTCTTGACTCATGGTATTGGTAAAAGCTAAATCTATATAAGGAGAAGAAGATCATAGTGCAAAGTGTGCATGAGTAAGGGTTGTTAACGAATAAAATTCTCTAAGGAATATCTACATGGATGAAATATTTTTTTTAATTGATAGATCTGAATCTATGATGCACCCATGGATATAATGATGGTTCAAGATATCTAAATCTAAATATGATCAAGCTCTAGTATGATCTACTGAATAAATGATGAAGAACTGGTGCAAGTCTACTGAAGAAAATGAAGAAATCTGGGTAAGTTTTATAGATTTGGTCTTTTCTGCAAAATCTACTTTTACATATCTATACACTAGTTGGTCTCAGTAAAAGCGCGTATATACGCAGGTTCACTTCATGAAAAGCGCATATGGAAATTAGGGTTTTCTAAAGCTTATTGCAGATGTTACTACTATGATTCATGCTTTTTGTCTACTGTCTTTCAATGAAGTCTTCTTGAAGTTATGGGTTGCTTGAATATTGAGTATATTGCTAAGTTGATCATGAACAAATCTAATCAACGATTGAGAAAACATGATTAAGGTTGACTGACTGTCTAAAGGTTCTGCACTATTGAGAAAATGTCTGACTAAAAGCCTCAGATCTGAATCTGAGTTTGATCACATTCTGAAGGATAGTATACATAGAAGTATACGTGGGTTGGTATAAATAAAAGCGCGTATACATGTAGCTTTAACAAAGAAAAGTAGTGTATTCATTCCAGGTTATGAAAACAGTATGCATTGAGGCATATGTAGGTTGGTGTGAAGGAAAGCGTGTATGTACGCGACTTCAATGAAGCAAAGTAGCGTATGCTATTTTAATTAATGACTATTCAGGGTTTAGTTTGTATTTGCATATCTATTTTGAAGTCTGGGTTATTTTTGAAGTTCTGGTTACAATGTTTTCACTGTTCTAATTGAAGTACTGGGCAGATTTTATGATTGTTCATAAAGTGTTGTGTTGACGCTGTTTGATCTAGTATGAAAATTGATGAAACGTGGTCTGCAGTGGGTCTGAGGGTTGAAGCCTTCAGTATGGAAGTAGAAGCTTCCTGCGAGTAGAAGCTGGTTTTATGTTCAGGGGGTTGAAGCTCCCTTCCAGGAGTGGCTGCTAAATGAGAAGAAAGGGGGTTGGAGCTCCCTTCCAGTAGCAGCTGGAAAACGAGTGAAGGTTGTGGCCTTCTACAGGTAGAAACCTCTGTACTAATATGAGTCTGCATCAGTACAATGTTGTAAACAGTTTTCCATATAATAAATATTGAAGACAGAGACGACAACAATGGTGGTTTTCTCCCGAATTGGGTTTCCACCTTAAATATTGGTGTGCATGTGTGTTCCACTTGTGTGATGTTTTATACTGATGTTACTGCACATATTTACTGATTATATAACCTAATGCATAACTGGTAAATCTGATTTAAATATTTTTTCTGAGAATTTTTCTAAACTATAAATTTATATCAGTATACGCTAGTTTCTTTCAGCATATCTGTGTGTATACGCGAGTTTGGTTCATAAAAGCCGTGTATGGTATTCTGCAAAAGAAAAAGTTAAATTTATAGATATGAGCTCTAAACACTGATTCACCCCCCCCCCCCCCTTCTCAGTATTTTTCCCAATAGTAGATTCTGCATTTTTCTTACTTCTAAGGTTATACTATTTGTGAACATCATTAATGGAAAATTCATAACCTTGTTTATAATCAAAAGACTTCCTAGATTCTAATTGTAATTGTTGCAACATGTATAATTCTTGTTCTTCTTCTGTAAGAAAAATAATATTATCATCATTTGTTCCCATTAAGTTAATATGGGTGTCTTGATCATCATCATTTTTTTGGGAAATCTCTGCATCGTTTTCTTGGAAAGGTGGTCTAATCAATTGATCAGGTGTTGTTTCTCTTGATTTACTACTATTAGCATTCTTCCTAAAATTGGGATTTCTGATTTGAGCACCTTGTTGTTGATTATTCCACTATGGTTTTCTTTCCATATTTTCTAATCTATCCATTATTCTTTCCATACTCTTTGCTAAAATATCTCTCTTACTGTATGATGTGGATGGTTCATCCTTTATGGTAACTCTTCTTTCATTTCTCATTATGGCTCTTTTAGCTAACAAAATTGCTTCTACACTAACTGCACTGCTTTGCATTTTTTCTAATGTTTCTGGGTTTCTTTCTCTTAATTGGTATGACATATCAATATCAAAACCATCAGTAAATTTGATTAAAGCTAGATCTGGTGGAGGTTTGATGTTTGTTGGAATAGCATTGTAAATACTATTAAACCTAGTACAATAGTCATGAACTGATTCATTAGGAGATCTTCTAATGTTTTCATATTCAGACAATATTTGTAAAGTTCTTTAATTTCTTTCCCATCTATTAGTAAATAATTTATGAAAAGAAGATAAATCAACTATATGATTGGTAGGTAAAGCTTTAAAACATTTCTTTACATCTCCAGATAATGTCTCGGTAAACAATCTCATTTGAACATTAGCTTCATCTATTTCATGCAATTTAAAGTTATC